>BPLQ01010518.1:0-625008 GCA_021605075.1 Caerostris darwini | reverse complement strand
CTTTCAAGAGCCCCATAAGGAGTTAAATTGGGTTTTAACGAGAAACTAATACGTGTTTCTCTGCTCCATTTAGCAGTTAAGGTGCAGTGTCTATCCGGAGTTTCATAATTTTTTTTAAGCCCAGTCACTTTGCTGCAGTCAAAATTTAGATAGTGGTGGGTAGTTAATAGTCAAAATATGGATAGTATGTAATTACCATTTGATTTTCGTTGAAGAAATGCAAATCATATATTGACTTTTTCGGTAGATGAAAGAAACGGCTTGATGGTTAGAATATTGGGTTGGTAAAGGTTTGATTTATCGCTCTACGGTCATTTTGTGCTCACTTTAGGCTAATTAGAAAGGGAACTGCAGTTTTTACGTGGATTCAGAACCAATAACAAACATCCATTCCACCGCCAGGATTCGAACCTGAAGCCTGTACCGAAATAAAGGAGTTAGGATCAAAATCTCACAAGAGATAGCGAATTTAAAGTTCCTACCAGGGATGAGAAGGGTAAATCCATAGGTGTGGAAAGAAGAAAGCCCATCCATCTGTGTTTATTTCAAATTGAAGTGACAAAATATAGGCGTAACGTCACAGAATCCCGACAGTGCACACTTGATAACGCTGGATTTGCTACATATCTGTTATTATAGACAAATGGCTTCAACTTAAAATGTTAGCAATTGGATAAATAAAGATTAAAAATAATAAATTCTTTATGTCGCCATTCTTATGATTATAAAAAATTCAGACTAATTAATAATATTAAATAAATGAATATATAAATTTAATATTTGGCTTTCTCGTATGAAATTTAAATCAAGTGTCCATAATTTTACTTATCTATTGGCGCATTTAAAAGTTTCAATAGAATTGAAACCAAAATTTTGAGACCGTCCAAATTTATAAAATAAATCAATCTGTAAAATCATATGGTTTTATTTATTAGAATGAGGTAAATACTTCAGGTTATATACATACCATGACATCCATGCTAACTAATAATCAATTAACGCATCCATAATTATATATATTTTTTAAAGTTGAAAATCACTTTGTCGATTGTAACATTTCTAGAGCGGGGCAGTAAATATTTCTAGCTATTGATAATGATAAATTTGCATTAGGTGTTCGTTGGCGAAATGCAAATCTAGTATCGGCGACAAATTCCAGTAGTCAATTGGCGCTTTCTCTGGTTTCCGTTAGGATTAATCGCCAAAACTTTAGACAGCAATACGAGAATGTATTATTCAGACATTTCTGGCTGTTTGAGTGTAGATTAGGTTGATTAATGAGACGTAAGGGAAGTGCAATTAGTCATATGTGCATATGCATGACAGGGAACCTGCAGAATGACATAAGAATTACTTTTGAATAATTTTAATTATTTGATTCTTTTTTTTAAATACTGTAGTCAGATAATAGAATTATTTATTCTCTGTTCAGAAAGTTGGGATTCATTATAAATTTTATATTAAAAGCAAAAAATTAATTTTTTACCTATTTATTAAGAGTTATTTTAAATTGATTCATTTTATAAATTAGCTGAAGGCACTATTCAAAAATGTTAATAATGCTTTAACATCAGGCACAAATTCTGTTAAATGAGAAAATTAGAAGATTTAATATTTTTATGCGGTTTACATTTTATTATTTACATTTATTCATTTTATTTCGACAGAAATTCAGCAATTTGAATTAAATAATAATAATCACAATTGATTATTAATAATAAATAAATATTGTAAAAATTTCAATTAGGTAGTTGCAGGGAAGAAGACCATTTTACACAAATACCGCGAATTCGCCTTAAATAATTTTTAACATGACATTTTGGTGAGACTTTAGAGTTTCAAAATAATTAATTACCTATATAGTTTTAGCATTACAATATATCTACAAAATAATTTTATAACGTCAATTTTTATATGTAGCAAGTACATTGCTTTCATTATTAAAGAATTTTGCAGTGAGTAATTCTGTCAATGTATAATATTGTCCACTTATGTATTAATTGATTATTAATAATAAATAAAGATTGAAAAGATTTCAATCGGGTAGTTTCAGGGAATACAGTTTTACACAAACGTAGCTAATTCGTCTTACATAATTTTCATCATGACATTTTGGAGAAACTTTTGAGCCACAAGATAATTACTTATATTTTTTAACAGTACAATATATTTACATAGCAATTTTATATAGAAACTGTATCCAAAGTAAGTTTCTGGTGACAATATACTTAGAACTCTTATAGACGATGTTGACATACAACAAGTGCATTGATTTCCTTATTAAAGGATTTTGTACTAAGTAGTTTTCCAATAAAACAGAATAATTTTATTTAAAAAAGAAATAAAACGAACATTAGTATAACAGAATTCGTGAAAAAATTATAGGAAAATTTAAGCTGACTTTTTTTTCCTCATGTATTTTATATAGAAACAATACCCAAAGTAAGTTTCTGGTTAAGATTTTGTTTCAATACCTAGTCTGATTTATACTTGGTAGTAAAATAGGTGAAGCGTTTTAGATTTTTCTTGACAGTACATCTCCTTAAGTTATGACTCCTGTCCAGGATAACAAAGGTTAGGGAACTGAATACCAGAATTTCCACAGAATTTGTCGTGTTGGCTGTTATTCAGAAATCCAAAAAAACACATCTATTGTTTTTGTTGTTTCTTATTCCATTTCGTGGACAGCAACATCAAGATCAATTGCATAAGCCCATGTATTCTCCTGGAAGGAGGTAAGGGGGGGGGGAGGAGCTATTGTGATGAATCACCCATAGGTAGAAGTCTGTCTTGATTCCGTGTTGATGAAGAAGGAGAACAATGCCTTCCAAGAGGACTTTTAGGGTGAACTATTCCGCATTTGCTTATCGTATGGGAGAAAACCTGGAAAACTTCCACCACGTACTCCGACTAACGAGGCGAGATGCTGAACATCACCAACGCCATCAAGCCTCATATTTTGAAACAGTGTCTACAAAAAAGACGCCAGCGGATTGTACCTCAGCCTAAATGCCGACCAGCGGTCCACACGGCCACTGAACCACAAGTCTGGCGAACATCTTTTTCAGTTAAAACAGGAAAGTTCTCAGCACATCAATGTAAAAATAGACTCATAAAAACATTGTATACATCTTCATTTATTAAATGTAAAAACCAAAGCCTAATTTTAAAATTTTGAACTGATTTTTTTATATTTATAACATGAAAAAATAAATAAATAAAACAGACAAAATGTATTATAAGTGGCAGTAAATAAAAACTGCAGTCAAATTCTTTTCCTTATTAAAAAATTATCCCAAATCAGGAGAGGAAAACAAATTGAGAACAAAAAAAATATATTTTATAAAATCCAAAAAATTAAAATAATACTCCATCTTAAGTTTTATGATGTTATAACCATTCATTTTATTTCCTATATAAATTAGATGGGAATGGTGTTTTTCAGTAGTATGAAATGAGAAAAATGAGATTTACTTCCTTCTAAGTAGAAACATAATTCATAATCATAATTTTTCCTAAATAATTGGAAAATGAAATTTATATTTAATTATAGTTCGTAATCAAATATTAAATAAGAAAGTTTTTCCTGAAACATTCTTCTATTTAATTTAAAAAAAAAGTCAAATACTAATGAATTTACAAATAACTGAGACAATCTTGAGTAAAAAGTAAATAAAGACAAAAATATTTCTAATACAATAACATACCTTCATAAATCCAATCTGGTAGTCCATTGAAGATTATACCTTCTTCTCCGGACTGTGTTAGAGCTGTAGGCTTAGCTCCATTGCCATAGGAATTCAAATAATAAATATTATTTCGATATACGTACGCCTGTAAACAAAAACAGAAACAATTATTCATGAAATTCTTACTTTTCATGCAATGTATTCAAATGCTATTCGAAATCCATACAAGAAATAACTAAAATATCTTACCAACTGACTATCTTTACTACCCCATACTACGTACTGAAAGACTGCATTGGGCATATCAGGTAAAAAAGGCTGTGTTTGCCTATGAGAAATAAGAAACAAAAGTATTAATGAGCATCTCATTTAAAAATATAACATGTATTCGTTTAATTCGTGTTATAAATGCTCACATATTGCGAGATGCAAGAATATGTATTTAGCGCTCAATTTTAATAATAAGCTTTCTGGGTATATTTATAAATTAATGTATTTTCAATGTAATCTATCTATCTTATATATATATATATATATAATTCTTCTGTACGTGTGTTTATCACTGAACTCCTCCTAAGCGGCTGGATCGATTTTGATGAAATATTTTGTGAGTGTTTGACAAAACATAGAGAATTTTTTTATGCTATCTCCTTTGGTGCAAGTCGCCATCAGATGGTGCTGCAGTCTATCAACTTCTATACCAACTTCAACCAATCGCTATGAAAATTAGTAATAATATGTATTCGAGTATGGAAAATAGGTTCGCGTTATCCACTTTATTGTTACCTGCCACCAGATGGTGCTGCAGCATTTCATCTTGCATACCGTTCAAATGATATCCATGAAAATAAATGTGCATATACACTCAAGAGCCAAAACATTATGACCACCTGTCAATAACGAGTTGGCCCACCTTTGGCGCGCAACACAGCTTCAACCCGCCTTGGCATGGATTAATACCACCACTTAATACCAGTTAAATACCACTTCCACCTGATCACGTGCCTTCCACGCCATTCGGGCGAGTTCATTGCAAAATGTAGGGGTGGTCATAATGTTTTGGCTCTTGAGTGTATATTGGAACATGAAGAATATATTCGAGGTATTTAATTTTCAACAATGCATTTTTTTTTGGTAGGACAACGTATGCCGGGTTCTGCTAGTCTAATATATATATGTATGCATGTAATGTGTCCTGCATAACTTTTAAAACGTTCATTTTTTCCTCTGAATTTTTTTCATTTCGAAAATTCAATGACAAAACAATACGAAAACATTTTTATTAATTACTTTAATTAATAAAAATCTTGTTTTTGTATATCGCTATCAAATTTCATGTCACAAGCCTTAAAAAACCCCGATTTAATTCGATAAAAATTAATAAGTATTTGCAATCATTAATTTCTTTTAATAATAAAAAAATATTAAAATAAATAAAAAAAAAACTTATATATATTTTTTAATTTAATCAGAAATTGACAAAAATAATGTATTTCGTCAATTTTTTTTTTGTAATGTTTTCTTATGAATTAAACTTTGTATAGAAAATTTAAAATTTAATATGGAAAATTCCTACAGATAAGATGGATTACTTTAACTAACTTTCTATACAAAAATAGTTAAAGTTTATTAACATTGAATGTAATTATCAGAAAAACTTCAAAATGTTGTGAATTATTTAATTTATTCAAATTTCTTGGAGTAATGTTGAATATAATCTTTTAAAATTGCTATATTAAATGTAAAAATGTATATATTCATAATTTAATTTAAATCATTTCAAATCCGTAATAAATAATTCATTTTTTTGAAGAAATATAAATAAATGAATAATATTCTAAACATTATTTATTGACTAACATTGCAAAATTTTGATATTAGCAATTCTAATATTAGAATGTATTAATATATGCTAAGAATTTCTTCAAAAATTTAATCTTTTTGATATAATAAAATGTTTAATTCAACTCGATATATTCTAATGCAAATTTCAACTGTATTATACAACATTTGTATATAAAGTTATGTAACGGCAGACGTATATTTCCACAAAGTTGCGCCAATGAAGAAGAAGAAGAAATTGCATAACAATTTATCCATTCCCTTCGTCAGTTATGATAATGGAAGTTTTATAGTGTGAGCGTACATATTATTCTCGTTATTTCGTTAGTTCCAATTTGCTAATGGTATCAATGATCAGTAAATGTGTATTGCCATGATAAACGAAAATTTAACATAATTAGATGGAATTTTAGGTTAATAAAAAGATTCCAGGTTTTGTTAGGATAACAACTCCAAGGATATTACCTTGATTTTAGATTTGAACCCGATAGAATATATTCCATAAAATTTTAAAATTCGGATTTCGGACACATAGCATATTCTCAAATCAACAATTAAAATTTGCAATATACAAAAAATAGGACTACAATTTTCTAAAAGTTGATCTTTAGCCATATACAACAAGATTAAAAAGTATTCATAAACCTCTTAGATATTCAATCAATTCGGGTGGCATGGAATAATCCTTGGACGTAAATGGAAACCGTGACTTTAACGATTTATATCTTAAAGTAATATGAATATATTTTTAATTATCTATACCATAAGATTTCTAAGTTACTTCTCTGTTATTTAAATGAATTAAAAAAAGAAAATCTTAAACTCTTGAAGAGGAATTTTAGATTTTATTTTTGTACTCCCACCTGGTCGAATTGTCTCAATCCTGAGGAAATTATGGCAAATATCTCTAGGCTTTTATTCCATTACGATGATTTTGGAACCATTATATAGGCCTGTTTTAGTCATTTAAAATGATATCTTTAAATATTTTCTACCTTCGTTTATAAAGAAATTATGAATAAAAACGTTCAGATATACAAGTACCTGCTAGTTATTTTTATTCTAGAGAAACAAATACGATAAAAGATAAAATAAATATTCATATATTTATCTTAAAAATTCTATATCATACAAGCGATATTTATTTTTTGGTTTGATGGAACATCTAGGCCTACATCTTTTTCTTCATCATTGGCAAAGCTTTCTAGAAGGTTTGTCTTTTCCTTTTTTTTTTTTTTCGTGCGAGCTACTTTTTTTGGCATCAGTTGGCAAATTTTCCTTTTTGTTTTTCTATTCCAATCTTTCTTTCTTCCGCTCCTCAGATTGTTTGACTTTTTTAAAAAAAATTTTTGGACTTGTCACAACTTCTCCACTGGATTGATCTCTTGACTTTATACTACCTTACCGTAAATCTTCCACAATCTCTGACTTTTTTTAGTATCAGACTTTCAAATGTTCCTTTTCTCTGGAAATACACTTCATTTTCAGTCTGTTTTTGGAAGGAATCTGATGATTCTAACTCTCTTTCGATGTGTTCTTTTCTACCGTTTCATTTTACAAGCCCCTACCATTTCTTGGAAATTATCTGTTTCTTTCAAATCAAGTTTTCTTTTGAGAATTTTAGTTCACACATTGTTGTAAAAATTTAAACACACACACACGCGCGCGCGCGCGAAGATTATTTTATAATTTTATGTTCAGTCTGATCTGATGATCCGAGACATTTTACGGAATACTCTATCTGATAATCTACGTGAAGGCAATTCATCTAAAAACCTGGTTTAACTTTATTCTAAACATCCCTGATCAGCCTATGTTTAAAGCTGTTGATTCTGACGGGCCATGATTGTTTGGTCAATCATCTTTTTCGTATGAAAATATTTGCAAGCCCAAAATGCATGCTCTGCAGTCTTGGAGAGGACATGGATTCATCTCACCTTCCTGTCTGCCCTGCACTTGTTTCCTCTACTGCGTAGGGTCGTTACTGGGAAGCTAGGGCCCTTATGGGCTAAACATGTCACTATGTGATTTCCTTCGACTCTCGTTGTTGTTTTCATGTTCTTTTTTTTTTTTAAATTAAATTTTTTTGCTTTTTCTGTTCTTGTTTTTTTTTTTATTTTTATTTTATTGCTTTTTGTAGCCTGTCATTGGAAATAATAAATGTTCAGTCTGATAGCCTGTTTGTTGAATTATCTTATTAAATTTTGATTTCCAAGATAGAAGAGCTTTTGTTTTAATATCAAGTTTGATTTTGCTTCCCTCATTCACCAGAATCTTCCATATGTCATCTCCTGCAGTCGTCAAATAGAGAGCCATTCGTGTAGTTATGAAGCAACTCCGAATCCGAATACCTCAAGCCAATTGTTTCCAAGGCATAACATCTTAGAACAACTAGAGAGGTTTCTTTATTGTGCAAATTCTACCCAAAATTCAAATTTATTTCTATCTGTAGCAAGTAACAGATGGGCTGAAATGTTCGTAAGCTGACACATAGATAGCCCTACTAGTATTAAATCCAAATGATTTTTAGTTAGCTCTAACCTTCAAAAGACACGTGTATAATTTCAAGCCCTGATTGATAATTACACCAATAAGAATCTCTCAATATAATTAACTTCTTATAAAAACGTATAGAAATTTCTTTAATAATAACTTTAATTGGTTTATTATCTGTCAACAGAAGCATACCATCGAACAATACAATGTAGGCCTGTTACATCCTAGAGGTACGCTCAGGGCAAAGTTCTATACGGCTACGTGGTCTACAGTTTTCGGACATGAGCTCTCTCTGCCATCCTCACAGTCTTTCGTTTGACCTGTGTGTCTTGCAGTGGAATGCTTTTTACTTTTGTTAGTAATCTGAGTTATTTGTGACATTTTTTTTGCATCCAAACTTTTAGGTCTTTTTCTCCTCTTTTTTTGGTAGTTAATAGATCATTTCTATTGCAGTCAGATAATTATATCCAAGCCTTATAAAATTGTAACAACATACTTCCATTTTTTACCTGTCGAATAATTTTCATATCACAATTAACGCATAGTCTTATACTGAGTAACATACTTTGGCGCTAACTGATGACTTCTTATCCGACACTTTTGTGAATAAAATTTTTTCCTTCATTATGGGCTTCAAGTTCGAATCCTGGCGATGGAAGGGATGTTTGTTAGTCGTTCGGACCATGTTAAACTGTTTGTGCCGGTCTAATTAGTTTAAAGGTACAAATTGACCGCAGAGTGGCAAACCAAACCAAATCTTTCATCATGTGTTGTTGTATTTAAAACAAATTTATTCTACATAATTAAAAGAAAGAGCCTGATGGACGAGTGACTAGCGGTCGATGCCACAAGTTTCTGATTCGAGTCCCGCCGGTGCCATGGTATGCTTGTAACGGTTTAAAGTGTATTACAAACCACATGTCCCGTATAATACGACTGTTAGGTGTAGGCCTGTCAATCCTACCCATAAAAAGGAAACACCTCATGTTTCGGAATCTGCTAGTAGGCAGACGGCCTTACCGCACCATGGGTCTGTTGCTCCATTGAAGAAGAATTAAAATAAAATGTAAATAAATTAAAAAATATGTTCAACTTAAATTTTTTCAAAGTAATAAACTTTTAAAATTTTGCATAATAAATTTTTTAATTAATAATTTTTAAACATGGCATATCTATGCGAAAACTTTTACTAGCGACCATATGTTCATGTTATTAAAAAGTAAGAAACCAGCGCAATATTCAATGTGTAAGTTATTGCTGATTAAGAAAAGAAACAAGTAGATTAAATGTTAAAATATTATTATATATAAAATTAATTATTAAATATTAAAATTTTATTATAAAAAAATATAAATATAAATATATATTAAAATATTATTATAAATATTAAATATATAAGTAAATCAAGCTTGAAAAAAAGGAATACATTTATTTAGACAGGCATAATTATCAGACAATAATAGTAAAATATAAATAATAAAATAACGTAAAATGGCAAATCAATAACACATTTTTTTTTGCAAATGATACATACAACAAAAAATTATTTATGTATTTTCATAAACGTATAAGATTTACTATTTGAAGTTAGAAACAGAAAATTGAACAAAGAAAAAAAAATTTTTTTTGTTACTTCAAATCTAACTTTATTTTTCATTTTCTAATTAAAAGAAATTTCTTATTAATCTTATTATGAAAGAAAAAAAATTTCATGCACCTAAATAATGACATTAAAACAAAAAAATAATAATAAAATGCATATTACTCATCATTAAGAAAATAAGATGAAGCCATAGAAACGTGCAATTCGAAATATACTCACTCGCTTTCTACTATGTAGACTTTGTACTTGGCGGTGAAAGAATGTTTAAACACCTAAAAAAAAAAAAACAAATAAAAAAGACAAAGTAAGCAAAACATTAATAAGAATTTGAGTAATTTAGTGAAATCTTTTAAGAATGGTGCTAAACAAAAGAAGTAACCTGATTGGATAATTATGCTAATGAAAAGAGTGAATCTCGCGTTTTCCCTCGTCTAAATTAAAATGATTAAATTAAGTAAAGGAAATCAGAATGAGTTCTCTTCTGGAAGAAAATAAATGGATTTCAATTAACCAACAAAGCAATAATCGTTTTTATTTTTAACTTCCAAACGATAAAATTAGTTCGAACATTTTTGATAATTCTTTTTCCGGTTTGGAATTAATCAAGTAATTATTTTTAAATATGTTTTATTTTTTGATTTTGGTTAATAAAAAAAATAATAAAGGGACCTTTTGTTATAAAATATTTTTATTTTGAGTTCTAATGATATTTAAAAAAAACCAAACAATTAAATTACGTTCAAATAATCAAACACTGAATTTTGGAATTCTTTTAAAAATCGTCATGTTAAACAAACACGCAAAAAGATTTATTTAAAAAACAGAACTTTCGTTAATTAATTCTTTGAAATTGTTCGTGTTTTATAATTGGAAGAAATAATAGGTATTTTCTGTGTTATTACGATGTGTACTATTACGATAATTAGAGATAATTACAGCTTAAAAACCAGTTTAATAGTATACGAAGAATAATTCAATCATACGAATTGTTATTGTAAACAATAAGACTCTAATTTGAATGAAGATTAAAAATATTAGAAACAATTGATTAGTTATAAAAATAAGAAAAGAATTGTTAACAAAACTTATTGTCATCATGTCTTAAGAATAAAAACATAATAAAAATAAGTTTTGTTAATATTCTTTTGCGTAAATAATAAACACATAATTATAATAAATTTTCACCTAAACGTACCATGTACACAGATTATTAAAAATGTTATTAAATAAAATTTTGAAAATTTATTTTTTTGAAAAAATTTAACTTGAGAAAATTTTTTTAATTAATATTTTTCTATTATTTATAAGGACGATAATGCATAGTTAAAGATTGAATACTACTCTCAAAAGCTTGTAGGCTAATTAATTAATAATAAAAATAATCCAACTTCAACTTTTAAACAACAATTAGCAGTTAATTAAAAATTCAAGGGCAAGAACTTTTAATTGTTTTGTTATAGATTCAAAATAATTTTTATTACATTCTGGACCTATTTTGCTCCAAATTTCGTGAATTACAGACTTAAGCTGAGGTTTTGAGGAAATGTTATGATTCCAAAATATATTGACAGATTTTGATCAAATATGTTCTATTGTGTTCAAATCTGATGGCAGATAAAAGACCAAAGACTTATCCAGATAGAACGAAATTTTCGGCTAATTCTTAAAAATTTTTTAAGATGTTAATATACATCTAATCCATGGTGCTGCTAATAAATTTGAGCTCATCTACTCCAAGGAATAAAATTCCATACTAATTCATAGCTGGATAATATTTACCAATTAAAGACCATATTTATAATACCATACGGTAAATTCTCTTGCTTACTATTTAACTGAAAAATATGGCAACAGAAGTTATTTATTTTATTATCTTTGATGAATAAAATACATTCTCTAATTAAAATTATTTTTTCAATTTTTCTCATAGAACTATAAAGTAATTAATTAAAATCTTATTTAATTTGCTCTAAAATTGGAATTAATTAATTAGCAAATATTAATATTATAAAACTATTTTTTAATATTTTAAGCAAATAGATTTCGAAGTTTTTCATTATTTACACTAATGCAGAATTTTCTTCTTGAATCTAATAAATCAATAATAAAAATATCTAATAATAATAAGAATAAATTAAAGTTTTTTTGTATTGGAATAATTAGAAATTAAAATTATTTCTAACGAAAATCATGTGTGCGATAACTTTTGTGAAAAATTTATTTAAATTAAATTAAATTAGATAGAAATGAAAGTAATTTTTTTACTTAGACAATGAATTAATTATTTCAATCTCTATTACTTTAATATAACAATAACAACTCTGAATTAAAACTGCTAATATTAAAGAAATATCAGTAATTTATAATGTGTAAGTTAGTATAATTATGTGAAATCTATATTGTTTTTACTAGTTTTAAGGTTTATATTAAAGAAAGCCATTCCTTCGTTGATTAGGAAAAAGTCAGAAAATTCATAATTCTGGAATCGAAAGAATTGATTGAATTGAAATATATATATTGGCGGTTAAATTATAATTAAATTGATTACTATTTTTCAATTATTTTATTATTTTTAATTGATTACTAAATTAATTTTAAATTGATCAACATAATTTATTTTTTATAAGTAGAAATATTCCGTGCAGACATTAGTTTAAGAACCACTGCATTATGATATTTACTAGATCTTGTAATAGGCCTTATGAATTACAAACAGACTGAAGAAGCTCTGTTTGAAGCTTAGCAATAAAAACGTGAACATAATTTTTCTTGTGTTCGTGGTACATCCTATTTAACTCTGACTCTGTTATGAATCTCTGTCATATTAGAGAATAATTTCAGACCAGGGAGCAATAATTGATAAGCAGCATTTTATTTATGGAAGTTAGGCAAAGATGGATAATATTTACTCTTTAAAGCACATATTTATAATACCATACGATAAATTCATTTGTTTACTATTGAACTGAAAAATATGGCAACAGTGGTTAACTTAAAATGCTTCGCGTATATTAACAACCATCATTGTTTACTGTTAAAGCAATAAAAATGTTAAGAAACGTATCGTCCTTCCTTCTTCGGTATAATTATATAAAGGTAGTATAAAAAAGAACGTTATTTTGTTCCAAACAAGGTAGCACCACAGAGCCAAAACATTTTTACTTAAGGGATAACAGTGAACGAAATAGAACATTTCAGTTAGTTACTTCAGGATAAATCACATTAGACCTCCAGTGCTCTTCGAAAAGATAATGTTCTTTCCGTTCCGAAGAGAGAGGAAAAAAAAATTTAATTTAAATGGCCGAAGAAAATAAAAAAAAAATCCGCAATCTTTTCTCACGAAATTGTCTCGGGAATATCTGCGTGCAGAAATCCTATTTTCACAAGTGAAGGCTTCTTAGGGGTTTTGGAAGGCTTTGCTGCAAGTAATTCATTTTTACTTTTAAAACTGGGATGTGTTTGTTTTTAG
The DNA here is from genome assembly GCA_021605075.1 of Caerostris darwini. Classification (NCBI taxonomy): domain Eukaryota; kingdom Metazoa; phylum Arthropoda; class Arachnida; order Araneae; family Araneidae; genus Caerostris; species Caerostris darwini. Next base: position 611,909 of record BPLQ01010518.1, on the reverse strand, counting down.
GCTTGCTGAATGCAAGGGAATGAGAGGAAACGTTCTTCTTTTGTCTCTAAACATCTATTTTAAACTTAAAAGAGACATTCAAACGTAATACACTTTATACTACATACATAATTTATATTATAAGTCTTGATATATTAAGACTTGATAATCAAATATTTACTGGTATGTTAATCCTTTCTTGTCATTTTTTGCTGGTAGATTTAGGATGTACTTATTTTAGGCTTACGAAATTGAATAGAATGAAGAAGGCCGCATTCGTTTGTCTAAAAGCATCTATTTTAGACTTAAAGAGACAATCAAACGTCTGAATTTTGGGTTAAAATCTAATATACTGTACTCCTGAGAGAATGACCTATATTTATATATATAAAGAGAGAGAGAGAGGTACACGTTATTTTTAAATTGTTCAACAAAATTGATATTTTTATTAGTAGAAATATATCGCGCAGACCATAGTTTAAGAACCACTACATCATCCTATTTACTAAAACTTGCAGTGGGGTCTATGAATTGCGACCAAACTGAAGAAGATCTATTTGAAACCTAACAGTCACAGCCTGAACCTAATCTCTCTGGTGTTCGTGGTACATCCTATTTGACGCTGACTCTGCTATAAATCTCCGTCATATTAGATAATAATCTCACAATTGGGAGCAATAATTGATAGAAATATTTTCTTTATGGAAGGTTAGGAAACGTTGGATAATATTCACTAGTTAAAGCACATATTTATAACACCACACGATAAATTCTTTTGCTTACTACTGAACTGAAAAATATGGCAACAATAGTTAACTTAAAGTGCTTCGCGTACATTAACAACAGCCTTACATTCTCCACTGTTAAAGCAATAAAAATGTTAAGAAACGTATCGTCCTTCCTCCTTCGGTATAATTATATAAAGGTAGTATAAAAAAGAACGTTATTTTGTTCCAAACAAGGTAGCACCACAGAGCCAAAACATTTTTACTTAAGGGATAGCAGTGAACGAAATAGAACATTTCAGTTAGTTACTTCAGGATAAATCACATTAGACCTCCAGTGCTCTTCGAAAAGATAATGTTCTTTCCGTTCCGAAGAGAGAGGAAAAAAATTTAATTTAGATGTCCGAAGAAAATAAAAAAAATTCCGCAATCTTTTCTCACGAAATTGTCTCGGGAATATCTGCGTGCAGAAATCCTATTTTCACAAGTGAAGGCTTTTTAGGGTTTTGGAAGGCTTTGCTGCAAGTAATTCATTTTTACTGGTAAAACTAGGATGTATTTGTTTTTAGGCTTGCTAAATGCAAAGGAATGAGAGAAAAATGTCTTCTTTTGCCTCGAAACATCTATTTTGACTTAAAAGAGACAGTCAAACGTTATACAATTTATACTACATACATAATTTATATTATAAGTCCTGATATATTGAGACTTGATAATCAAATATTTAATGGTATGTTACGCCATTCTTGTCATTTTTGCTGGTAGAAGTAGGATCCCTTTATTTTAGGCTTACGAAATTCAATAGATTGAAGAAAGTCTATAGGTGCTTCTAGTCTCGTTTGTCTAGAAGCACCTATTTTAGACTTAAAGAGACAGCCAAATGTATTAATCTTTATGCTACATACACATATATAACTGATATTATAAGTCATGATATATTATGACATGATAATTAATTATTTAATGATAAATTAAGGCTTTTTTTGTCATTTTTGCTGGTAAAACTAGGATGTATTTGTTTTTAGGCTTGCTAAATGCAAAGGAATGAGAGGAAAACGCCTTCTTTTGTCTAGAAGCATCTATTTTAGACTTAAAGAGACAGTCAAACGTAATACACTTTATACTATATACATAATGTATATTATAAGTCCTGCTACATTGAGACTTGATAATCAACTATTTAATGGTATATTAAGCCTTTCTTGTCATTTTTACTGGTAGATTTAGGATGTACTTATTTAAGGCGTACGAAATTCAATAGAATGAAGAAGGAAGGAATTGCCTAGAAGCATCTATTTTAGACTTAAAGAGACAGACAAACATTAGAATTTTTGGTTAAAATCTAGTATACTGTACCCCTGCGGGAATCGCCTATATTTATATATATAAAGAGAGAGAGAGGTACACAATATTTTTAAATTTTTCCCAAAAAATTGATTGAAATTTTTATTAGTAGAAATATATCGTGCAGACCATAGTTTAAGAATCACTGCATTATCATATTTACTAAAACTTGTAGTGGGGCTTATGAATAGCGACCAGAATGAAGAATCTCTATTTGAAACTTAACAATCACAGCCTGAATATAATTTTTCTGGTGTTTGTGGTAAATCCTATTTAACGCTGACTCTGCTATAAATGTACGTCATATTGGAAAATAATTTTAGACCACGGAGACCGATTTTAGACCATCATAATTGATAAGCAACATTTTATTTATGAAAGGGTAGGCAAAGATGGATAATGGAGCTTTTTTTCATACCGTAATTTTATCGTCCTATATTTTTTTCTCCTTAGCGCGCATGCTCATAGGAAACATTATTACAGATACGCATGCGCAATTTCCTATAAGCATGCGCGTTAGGGAGAAGAAAATATCGCACGATAAAATTAAGGTATGCAAAAACTCTCTAATATTTACGAGTTAAAGTACACATTTATAATGCCATACGATAAATCCTACTGCTTACAATTGTACTGAAAAATATGGCAACAGTAGTTAACTTGAAGTGCTTCGCGTACATTAACAACAGCCTTACATTGTCTACTGTTAAAGCAATAAAAATGTTAAGAAACGTATCGTCCTTCCTCCTTCGGTATAATTGTATAAAGGTAGTATAAAAAAGAACGTTATTTTGTTCCAAACAAGGTAGCAGCACAGAGCCAAAACATTTTTACTTAAAGGATAACAGTGAACGAAATATAACATTTCAGTTAGTTACTTCAGGATAAATCACATTAGACCTCCAGTGCTCTTCGAAAAGATAATGTTCTTTCCGTTCCGAAGAGAGAGGGAAAAAATTTAATTTATATGACTGAAGAAATAAAAAAAAAATCCCGCAATCTTTTCTCACGAAATTGTCTCGGGAATATCTGCGTGTGCGTATTACAGTAGAAATCCTATTTTCACAAGTGAAGACTTTTTAGGGTTTTGGAAGGTCTTTGCTGCGAGTAATTCATTTTTACTGGTAAAACTGGGTTGCATTTGTTTTCGATTTGCTAAATGCAGGGGAATGAGAGGAAAATGTCTTCTTTTCTCTCTAAACATCTATTTTAGACTTAAAAGGACAGTCGAACGTAATACACTTTTTACTACATACATAATTTATATTATAAGTCTTTATATACTAAGACTTGATAATCAAATATTTAAGGGTATGTTAAGCCTTTATTGTAATTTTTGGTGGTAGATTTAGAATGTATTTATTTTAGACTTATGATATTCAATAGAATAAAGAAGGCGATATTCATTTGTCTAGAAGCATCTATTTTAGATTTAAAGAGATAGTTAAACGTAATACACTTTATACTACATACACATATATGATTGATATTATAAGTCTTGATATAATAAGATTTTATAATTAAACATTTAATGATACATTAAGCCTTTCTTGTCGTTTTTGCTGGTAGAAATAGGTTGTATTTATTTTAGGTTTTCTAAATGCAAGGGAATGAGAGAAAACGGTCTTCTTATATTTGGAAACATTTATTTTAGACTTAAAGAGACTGCCAAACGTAATACGTTATATGCTACATGCACATCTTTAATTAATAATGATAATTAAATATTTAATGATATATTAAATATTTCTTTAACTTTTTATCATTTTTGCTGGTAGAACTAGAATGTATTTATTTTAAGCTCACTAAAAGTAAAACAATGCGAAATCATCAACGTTAGCATCGCTTGTCCTATTTTAGTCTTAAAGAGACAACCAAACGTAATACACTTTATACTAAATGCACATATATAATTGATATTATAAGCCTTGATACATTAAAACTTTATAATTAAAATTTTAATGATATATTAAGTTTTCGTTTTTAACTTCTTGTCATTTTTTCCTGGTAGAACTAGGATGTATTTATTTTAGGTTTACTAGATGCAACAGAATAAAGAATTCGTTTGTCTCGAACATCTATTTTAGATTTAGAGACAGCCAAACGTAATATACTTTATACTACAAACACATATATAATTGACATCATTTGATATATCAAGACTTGAAAATTAAATATGTAATGATATATTAAGCCTTTCTTATCATTTTTGTAGGTAGGACATATTTATTTCGGCTTACCAAATGCAATAGAATGGGAGAAAGCAGCAATCGTTTGTCATGAAACATAGAATTTAGACTTAAAATGATAGACAAAAGTAATACACTTATACTAATTACATTAAATACTATATAATAAGTGATATATTAAGTATCTACACTAAGTTATTTATAATTAACTAGTTCTTTATACTATATGCATCACATATATTATTACTCTTAAACTATTCATCATTACTACATACTATATGATGTATAATAAATCGGGCTTTTACTCATTTTTATTGGTAAAATTAATTTTTATTTATTTTAGTCTAGCTAAATACAATAAAAATAGAGAAAAACAATTGTTTTATTTTGAAGCACCCTTTTTTTGATGTAGAGAAAGAGACGAAAGAGTAAAACAAAAATTGGAAATTAATAATATATTAAATAAATTAGGTTAAATATCTTTCGAATCTTTAATTAGTTAAATATTTATATATATAATAGATTTAAAGGATTATGTATGTAAAGTTTATAATACCCATTAATTGTTATTCACATGTAACTAACAACATATAATAATATATATACATAAAATATACAAAAAATAATTTTTAATTTCTAAACAAAATAGACAACAAGCAAATAATTAATATAGTTTAATATAATTACTATAATTTATCATTTCAAAATAATAATCGTATTTTACAAATTAAAAAAAATTAATCTATCTTCATAAGGTGTATCTTAAACATTAATCTCTTTACGACTATACGAATGAAATATTTTTAATAATTTTATTTGATACAAATGCTGTAATAATTATAACAAAAATGAACTTTTTTTATTCTGGTTTATCTATTTCATTTAAAGTATTCATTAAACAAAATAATGTGCTAACAATAATTATGAGAGTTTTAATCTTATAATATTTTATTTATCGAAATACACTAAATTATTGGCATCATATTAGTTATTTTAGATAATATCATTCTAAATAGTGAAACAAGTAAACTTTAATGAACAATAAATAAGTTTAAAGGAGGGTTTAGTTGATATCCATTGTGAAGTTTAAAAATATTGTATAAAATTAATTCTCCATTTTTGATTTGCTGTCTATTTCGACCACTTGATCGTAAGTCGCAGGTTTATATTTGTGGACTTTTGTTGTAACACTTCATAAATTAGGTTTCTTTTATAATAAAATAATGGAAAAATAAATGGCATAAATTAATATAATTCTAAAAAAAAATTCCTCTTATACTTAAAAAAATTATAATTGAAAAAAGGGACGATATATTTTCACAATATGAATTCTCTTTTCGACTTATTTATTTATGCTTTGGTTCATATTTTTGAGTAGTTTAAAAGTACGTGTATAAATTAATTCATTGATGCAGAAAAAAAATTTCGGTTAATATCATTTAACATAAAATTATTTAACAATATATCATCTGCAGCTTTTTCATTGCTCTTTTATTTTGTTTACAAGTTCACCGTTTAGGGTATTAATCTTCTTCGGATAGTTTAAGTCCTTTGAGACGTTTGAATTTTAGTATTGTACGAATTATTTATTAATTTTAATTAATACCTAATAAATAATACATTTGTTTTAAAAAAGAATTTGAATTTACAATATCAATATTTAGCCATTTTAAGTAAAATTAATAGCAAGACTTAGTTTATATATTTAATTATTAAATAATTTATTTCACTTATTTATAGTATTATGGTTTACATTAATTATTATTATCCTTCATTCCTTTATTTCCTTCATTTACATTTGTTTCATTTATTCATTATTATTTATTTATTATCATTTATTTAATGACTTATGAATAAAATTAATTTAAAATGCACAACCTAATAAAACACACGAATGACAAGAAATATATATAATATATATAATCATAAAACCATAGTAAATTTTGTAAGTGGATTCGCTAGAAACAATATTTTGGTGTAAACATTTTTTCCAACTTTAAGATTTAAGGCACTCTTTTCAAAGAAATCAGCTCTTTCATTATAAATCGTTCCATAATGTCCGTGGGAGAATTAAATTTTTGTTTGGGTTTCAAAGAAATTCTGTCTACAATCGCAAAAGTCTGATGACAATTCTTCTCTTTACTTTAGAATGTTTTTCAAAGAACTTAAATTTGAATTGAAATGGAATTTTATCCAATCATGATTATGAGGCATGAGAAGTAAAAGGTAAATAGATGTAAGTGTAAATAGATAGCAAAATATGTAAATAGAAACAGTTAAAAACTATAATATAAACAATAAATAACATTATGAATTATATATTAGTTACATCAAGGAACTTATAAATAAAATTATTTTAAAATACATAACCTAATGAAACCTCTGAATTTATACAAGAAAAAGAGATTTACAACCATAAAACCATAGTATATTTCGTAAGTGGATTTGTTTCAAATAATATTTTGGTTTAAACATATTTTATAGTTTCATGAGTTAAGGCACTCTTTTCAAGGAAATAATATTTTAGTATCAACATTTTTTCCAACTTTAAGACTTAAGCTCCTCTTTTCAAGGAAATCACCTCTTTCATTATCAATAGTTTCATAATGTCCGTGGGAGAATTGAATTTTTGTTTGGGTTTCTAAGAAAGTGAGTCTACAATCGTTTTTCAAGGAATTTAAATATATAATCGAAATTTTTTTAAATTTGATTGGAAATGGAATTTTACCTGTTCGTGATCATGAGACATGAGAACATACTTTCGATCTGGCGATATGCTATAGGTTTGTATATTGAGCGGTTTCTGAAATAAAAAGAAAACAGATTAGAGTTAAAATTGAATACTTATTTCATAAAATACAAGATTACATTATATTTAAAAAAAATCACTTCGATTTCATAATAAAACTTTTTACAATTCAGTATGGAGACTTCTTAACTTAACTGATAAATAAAACAATACATGAATAATACTTCAAAAATGAGGAGAAAAGGAATAAATTGAAATGATTCCATGGTAAAAAAATGTCACAAAGGTAAATAAAGGAAAATTACAATTCAGTATGGAGACTTCTTAACTTTACTGATAAATAAAACAATACATGAATAATACTTCAAAAATGAGGAGAAAAGGAATAAATTGAAATGATTCCATGGCAAAAAAAATGTCACAAAGGTAAATAAAGGACGACAGAAATATTATTTTTTAAAAGATAAAACTGATACTCAACTTATAAAATAGTTGCAAAGATTTTATACATAAAACTTATTCGAAGTTATGTATAAAAATATATCTAATTTCGAAATGAGTAAATAATTATAAAATGATTATTATAAATTATATATAGATGGTTTGAACGATTTTGAAATAATTTAATGTAAATTTTTACTACAGCGACTTGTAAAACTAAAAAGTATTTTAAGTCAACAGAAATACTATAAAACTTATACGGATATCTCATACTAATAAGCAATTAAAAAAAAATATTTAAAGATTGTATATTTATATGATAGGTGTAAACTGATATATTATAAATGATTTCATTAACATCATTCGCGGTGAATACCTGGTAACATTGAATCTACTACAAATCTGCCACTTTATTTATGTATGACCCTCAAATAAAGGAACACAGATTTTTTTGCAAACTACAACAATATCTTTATAAAAAGAATCAAAAATACAAAATTATGACAGTTAATTTAATTAACTATGAGTTAATAATTATATAAAGAAAAACAATTAATTTAATTCTCTCTCTCTCTCTCTCTCTCTCTATATATATATATATATATATATGAATTAAAAATTTTAAGAGTTTTATATATAGAAAACTCTTAAAAATTCATTATTAGAGAAAATTTATTTTAAGATACTTAACTGGGTTTTAATTAATCAAACTGCAAAACTATGGTTTTGCAGTTTTACCTGCGTAGCAAAAACGCAGGTAAAAGGTTAAAGTCGGATATATCGATTTATTCTAAGATTTTTCCCAAATATTTATACCATTTTATTAAAATAATTCCTTTTTCAATTATGATAGTCTTCCACGAATATAAATATACAATATAACTTGAATTTTAAATAGCTATTTCCAAATAAAAACACATGATGCTCAAAGTAACCGAGATTTTAAAATTTGGTCCAGTTACCTATCACGCTGAGAATATCAATTAGGAGGGGAAAAAATGAACAGAAACTCGTGAATTAAAAATTATTGCATATTTCTTCAATATAAAAAATTCATGAATTAAAAATTACTGCATGTTTCTTTGAATGTAAAAAACAAATTCATGAATTAAAAATTACTATATATGTCTTTCAAAATAAAAAGCTTTCGTGTATAAATTTTTTAGAGTAAAATAAAAGTCAAAAGAATAACCGTTATGCAGTTTTATTAAGTGCTTTTTAAAAATATTTCTTGATGTTTCATATTTTAGAACTGTATTTAAAATAGTGACAAATATTTTTATGCAGAGATATTTCAGAATTATGTAAATGTATATACATTACTGTAGCGTACTGTAAGCATTTATTTTTAAGAATGTAATTAATTTAATTTACTTTCTAAATTCTACATTCTTAAAAATAAATGCTTATAGATTAAAAGGCAAAACAAAAAAAAATATTGGGAATTCTCGGATTAAAATGATAGCTTCAGTTAGTCATGTTTTATTATTTAAGGAGAATTAACATTAAAATCCAAATCCTTTAATTCCGTACAGATATTATTTTCTTAACGAAATTTGCCTATAGTTTTCTTTTCTGTAACCAGTAATCCACAAACCAGACTTATCCATTAGTTTCTAATAAACATTATCAATTCAATTCCCGGAAATTATTACAGAAAGGATAATACATGATGTATTATAAAGGAAACCGCACATTCTATTAATACCTAATTTGAAAGATAAAATTAATTACAAATCAAGAAACAATTGGAAAATTCTTTCCATGTTTAATGCAATGAGAAATGCTGATATTGGAAAATAAAATGAACTTACTGTACACTGTAACGACTAAAGTTTTAATATTTCAGGGACATCATAAAATTGACACCAAGAACATTTAATCATTTTAATCAGATTGCAAAGCACTTCCGATAAATACTATAAGTAACTTAAAACAGTCTCCATAAATGCACACGCTAAAGACCATTTTGAAATGTTTAGATACTGCTGGCAGATAAGACAGACGAACCATCTGCTTTTTGGTCAATACCTAATAATGTTTTCGTTAACTATAAAATAATACAAATCGGACACGGGGACAGAAATTGGGGGCAAGAAGCCATTATCGACCTCCCGATAATGCTTATCTCATCGTGAATTTCGGACCTAGTCCGATATAATGGATGTAGATAAACATCCTGATAACTGTATTACGTGGAATTGGATTCAGTAATGGCTGCGGGATTGCAGCAGTGGCGAATAGGATTAGGCAGTTTGGACTTTGGCTGTACTAGATCACGGGGACAGGGGCTTCGCCAAGCGAATTTTCCACTGTTGATAGTAAAGACTATCTTCTGGTGAGGAATTCTTTTATTTTGTATCGAGATAGAAAAAGTTAAAGCCTCTTTAAAGACAGTGAAAGTAGGAAAAAGATAAAGTATTAAATAAACTTTTATATATTTTAGAACTCAAGATCTAAAATAAAACTTTCTAAGTTAAGGTTATACTTTTTTTTTCTATTTTAGGTTATTGATAATTCTAAGTAAGAGCTTATAAATCCATGTTGATTATTTTATATTAGAGCCACTTCATCAATGTGTCAATGTGATCACCGATGTCACATCATCATTATTTAAGGAGAGTTATTTAAGAACCAAATTCTTTAATTCCGTACAGATATTATTTTCTTAATGAAATTTCACTAAAGAATTCTTTTCTGTAAACAGTAAACGAGTAAACCAGATTTAGCCATTAGTTTCCAATAAACATTATAAATTCAGTTCCCGAAATTATCACAGAAAATATAATACATGTTATATTACAACGGAAAACGCACATCCCACTAATATCTATTTTGAAAGATAAAATTAATTACAAATCAAGAAACACCGCTAAAGTTTTAATGTTTCAGGGACGTAAAATTGACACCAAGAACATTTAATCATTTTAAGCAGATTGCAAAGCATTTCCAATAAATACTATAAGTAACATAAAACAGTCTCCATAATGCACGCTAAAGACCATTTTGAAATGTTTAGATACTGCTGGCAGATAAGACTGACGAACCATCTGCTTTTTGGTCAATACCTAATAATGTTTTCGTTAACTATAAAATAATACAAATCGGGACATGGGGAACAGAAATTGGGGACAAGAAAGCCATTATCGACCTCCCGATAATGCTTATCTCATCGTGAATTTCGGACCTGGTCCGATATAATGGATGTAGATAAACATCCTGATAACTGTATTACGTGGAATTGGATTCAGTAATAGCTGCGGGATTGCAGCAGTGGCGAATAGGATTAGGCAGTTTGGACTTTGGCGGTACTAGATCACGCGGATACCTCAGACAGGGGCTTTGCCAAGCGAATTTTCCACTGTTGATAGTAGAGACTATGTTCTGGTGAGGGATTTCTTTTATTTTGTATCAAGATAGAAAAAGTTAAAGCCTCTTTAAAGACAGTGAAAGTAGGAAAAAGATATAAAGTATTAAATAAACTTTTATACTATTTTAGAACTCATGATCTAAAATAAAACTTTCTAACTTAATATTATATATAGTTTCTTTGTTTTGGGTTATTGGTAATTCTAAGTAAGAGCTTATAAATCCATTGGAAATTCTAAGTAAGAGCTTATAAATCCATTGGTAACTCTAAGTAAGAGCTTATAAATCCATTGGTAATTCTAAGTAAGAGCTTATAAATGAAAGTTGATCATTTACATTAGAGCAACTTCGTTAATGTCTCAATGTTGATCACTGGTGCCACATCAGTGACAGTTGAAGGTTTGTTGCATCCTTACATTAACTCAATATAGAAACTTTCCAGTCTATTGATTTATCCCCTTAAAGAGTAAGAGCTTTTTCAGAATTTTTTTTTTTTTTTAAACTGTGAATTTTTATTGCTAAAGTTATGATTATTAAGTTCTTATCAATCGCATTTATTTTTTAGTATAGAAATTCAAGAATAAATTTAGCCCTTCAGATTTATCGCCAGAGCTTTCGAAATAACTTAAGATTCAACTATTCTAAAGCGTTTTCACTTTATTTATTGATTTTGAAAAAAATAACGGAATGTAAGCGCATAAAATAAAATAAATGCAAGTGATCATAAGCAATAAATAACTCTCAGCTCCTGGACAATGTTTGAAGGACATCGAGATAGAACACGAAATCACGATAATAAACCACGACATGAGAACAAGATAGAATGACAGTTGCCAGATGTATGATATTCTGAATGATCTCTTGTTTGACATAATCTCTTTCTCTATGATATGATGTCTGTGACTCATCAAAAATGTGAAGGCATAAAATACAAAGTTTCATAAACATAGACAAAAGTTAGTGTTTAGATTTAAATAAAAAAACTGGAAATAACGTTATTTGATGATTACCTTTTTTTCTGAAACTAAACGGAATTTTTTTTTCAATTCCTTCTATTAGCTCACACTCTCCCTGTATATATCTTGTTCAAATTTTCAATCGTTCATAAAATACTTTTTATTCATCCACTCAAGTTCAAATACATTTTTTTAAACTTTTAATGGATGACACTGGATGTTAATACAGTTTTTTCAAATACTAATTCAGTAATTAAATTTTAAGAATTAATTTTAGTTTTTTTTTAGATTTAAGTTGCATATATCTATCAATAGATGGCGCCAGATAAACATAAAAGAAATGAATGAAATCTATTTATAAAAGACTTTCTGCAATATAGTGAAAAAAAAAAGTAGGAATTGGTTTTAATTTTTTTTTTTTTTAATATTACTTGTTAATAGAAAAACTGCGAAAAATCATCACTTCAATGATTTTATGCATTTGGATCAGTTTAACGAAAGTGGCATCCTCAAAAACAGGTGGGAAGAAAACTGAATTTTAACAAATAAACTTATGTTGGTAGAAGAACAAGCTAAAATACATCGGATGTTATAGAAGAGAAATTAGTGAGAAGTTAATTAACAGAAAGCCATAACTATTTTATAATTTTTGTTGAAGATTTTTAATGCTATTGTGGTTACTGAATTTGATTGATGCCATTGTAATATCGTGATTAACTTCTACTTCATGATCTTGGGATGTTTATTCTAGGGCCATAATTCTGAGGCTATTGAAGGAAAATGATGCTCTTCTAATGTAACAACTGCTTTTTCACTTAACAACAGACTATTACATAATAGCAAATACAATTACTATTGCTGTAGTTTCAATAGATTTAACAATTTATGGCATTATGGAAGAATAATGAAATTCTTTACTATTTATTAGAGTACAGCAAACTCTCCCGACTCGTTGTTCATTGGTAACCTGCGCAGCTGGTGAGCAGGGTTGAGGTTCAATCCCCTGGCTGATTTAGTGTACACACTATTTTAAAAAACATTGGGAGATTCGATGGCGTTTGTGACGTTCATAAATTTTTTGGACAACTTCATTGAGTAACTTCCTTTCCGTGCTGTCAAAATACATACAACGGAGCGTTCTTTTTTATAAGCAAAAAGAACGCTTCGTTGTATGTATTTTTAATAGGAATTTGCTAACATTTGTGAGAATCTACGAGTGTGACTTGGTGAACATTCGAGAGTAAAATTTTGTAAAAATAAGAGATATCGAGGTACTATATATTAACAAAATGCACGTTAATAATTTTTTGTTTATGTTTCTTATCCCACTTGGTCGACAGTAACATCTAGACCAAGTCTATGAACCCGTGTGTTCTCTTGGAAGGCGGGAAGGGGTTGATTCGTAGGTAGAAGTCTGACTTGGCTCTGTGTCATTGAAGAAGGAAGGCAGTACCTTCTAGGAGGACTTTTAGGGTGAACTACACAGCATGTGCTTATTGTATGGGAGACAACCCGGAAAACTCCCACCAGGTAATCCGCTAACGAGGCAAGATGCTGAACAACATAAATGCCTCGAATCTCCTCGGGTTTTTTTAAACAGTGTCTACAACAAAGCCGCCAGTGGATTGAACATGAGCTAAAATGCTTATCAGTGGCGCACGTTGCAACTGAGACACGAGTCGGGCTCAACCAATCATTTTAAGGAACAAAAGAAGGCAGGTCGAATACCATAAGCTTTTTCTTCGAAACATTCATGACTGAATTTTACGTGTGACGCATATATCTGTGATACGGCTATGCACTTATTAAAATATATTTAAACATATCATTCTTGCAAATAGTTAAGAAAGTTCCTTAAAAATTCGGTTATTTAAAAAACGATCAACTATTTAAAAAATCACCAAGAAAATACATTTAAAAAATAGAACATTGATGTATTGTTTTATAATTTAAACCGTCTTAAAAACTTTGTCTAAAAACATCGTCAGGAAGATAAGAATTTCTTTTAAAGTTCTTATAAGAAAAAGTTCAGAATAAAAGCTGCTTTATTCTTTGAAAATTATAGTTAATCATCTATAACAAAGTGCCAAGACTGACAAAAAACGCTGACGAAATTTTTGACACTGTAGTATTTTGATTTATTGATGCTGTGAATATTATAATAGGCACCATATATCTTTTTAAATTTAAAATTGCTGCAGTTTGAAAGAGTTAGTTATATCAGATACAATTTTCTATAATTTATAAAATAATTTAGAAAGAAAGCTAGATAACTGAGCAATGATACGAATGGAAGTTTCAATTGAATGATAAACGAAAAGATGAATGATTCTTAACAAAGAAACTTTTTCTAATTACTTATTAAATATAAATGGAGCACAGGAATGTCCTTTTATTCTGAAATAACTTACAAAAGAAGTTAGTCATAACTAAAAATGTAATAAAGGACTATGCCTGATATAATACAAACAATGATACCCTCAGAGACGGAATTCAGAAGATAGCCACTGAAAATCGATAGAGATAAATCTCCAATCACAAAGAAAGCTACAAATTATAACGAGCTGATATTTAATTTATATAGATGACAACTAAGATTGTTATCATCATCTTAAATTATCATCTAAGATAAATGATATAGATGATAATTTATATAGATGATTATAGAAATCAATGCCTTAATGTTCTAAAGTATCCAAAATAAATGTTCGTTAGTGTTAAAGTTTAAAGGGCACATGTATGACCAAATAGATATAATTTATTACTGAAATCGTGCTTCCTCTTACACACTGCAATAATGCCCCCTGTGAAATTCATGAAAAATGGTCAATCGGTCTCGAGACTCTCACCCGAGAAGCGCAATACAACGCAACTTGCACTCCCGCTGAGAAATATTTTGTTCATAGTCTCTCATTCCGAGAGGAAATATATTTAGCACAATCCTTTGTATTAGTTGGCCTACAGACTCTCATCCTGAGAGGAAGTATATTTCGCGCATCCTGTGCGTAGCTCAGTATCGGAGTTTCGGCTTAGAAGTGGAATCCTGCCATAAATCAATAATTATATCTCTTTAAATGTGTTAAAAAGAGTATGTCTGTAATTATATGTGTGTAATGTTTGTGCGTTTGTAAATAAAGCTGCGAGTTCTCAAACCTACTTCTCAAATGTCTCAACCCAATTACTCCCAGTTACAATCTGGTTACCCAACCTGCTCAGCACATTACTTATTACTTTGATGGCAAGAAATGCCAATTGGCAAAACAATGATAGCAAGTTGATGCCAAATATAATTCAATAGTTCACGGTTGGCCATGGCCATATCTGCATTTGTGAAAGTATCTCAATAGACACACTTCATCTTATGATTAGGAAGCGTTATAAACTTGCAAGCATCTATATTATGGCACAAATCCAGCAGATCTGTAAAAGGTGATACAAATCAATTCATATCATATATTTTTGGAAAATATATGACAAAGTATCTCCTTTATATGAATTGAAGATAATTTTGCATTCATTAATTAATACAAGAGGCTGAAAATTTTGCTCTTTATCATTTAGTTTTTGATTTTAAATAGCTTCTTTTCGAATTTCACCGTTAGAGTATCTACTATTATTTTCATTGGTTCAAACAATAATGTTTTTGAAAAATGGGTTAACACACTTTAATTTTAGTTCACGCTATTGCCCAGACATTTCTCAATAAGGGCAAACTAAACTATAAAATTAACCTATCATAACTAAATTATCAAAAAAGCATAAAACATAACAATCGTTAAGTGCAAACAAAATTATAAAATGCTATTTATGACTTAAATAAAGAAACTAAAGCTTTTAATAGCTCAAAGAATGTATAAATTATCTTGCAGTTTATTATACATTTTTAAATCATTTTCATAAATCTATTCAAAATTAAAAAACAACGAAGGGAAGATTAATGAACTTTTCTAAAGATTTATTTCTTGATTGAATTTTTACAAACAAAGCAATTGCGGGATTTTTAATATTTTAAATTAAAATTATGCAATGGTCGATATCGGAATGCATAGTTGTTTCATGAATTTATTTAGCATTAAAGACATTAAAAGCGGTAAAGTTAATATTAAGTTTATAAGAATCATCTATTAAATATTGAACTTCAGCTAATTAACGAAAGGAATTTTCTGATTTAAAATACTAACAAATAAATTATCTTAACTCGCTTGAAATTTTATATATTACGAAAGTAACATCAAACAATAGTACACAAATGGAATTTAAACTATTGTACTCAGGGGAATAATGCACAAGTATTAGGGGGACCGGAAAATAATGTTTCTACTCATGGCGGTATTCGTTAATCATTTATCAGCTCATTGTGTAGTGCCAAAGACATGCTAAAGTTAGAGTGACTTGTTTACTCGTAAGTAATAAAATCTTAAATTTGCTTTTGCAATTTGTGGTGAAATAGTGTGTCAATTACCAGAAAAGGTACATATCCGACACTGTATGCTTTTTAAATTTCACAAGGGTAGTAACGCAGCGGTTGCTACCAAAAACATTTGCGATTTTTATCCAAACGCATTAGAAAACCACCTCTGGCATTTACGACCTCTAAGTTTAAATCCGGTAATTTCGATCTTTTCGACTCATACCTATCAGGAAGACCATAAACTTTAGACAATGGCATGTTAAGGGCTGAAGTGGAAGCAAATCCGTGTCAGACAATCTGGGAACTGTTAAAAACTCTTAACCACCCTTAGTCGAGCATCCAAAAACATTTGGAGCAGATTGGTAAAGTAAGCAGAGAAGCTGTTTGGGTTCCGCATAATCTATCCCAAGAAAACAAAGCTAACCGATCCACCACATGCAACTTATTGCTTCAGCGGCACAATACAAAAACGTTTTCTGATCGCTTGCTCACTGGAGATGAAGAATTGGTCCTCTGTGATAGTCCAAAACACAAAAGGCAGTGTCTCTCTCAGAATGAGCCAGAATTATACCCAAAAAGGTGCTTTTGTGCGTTTGGGGGAGTATTCGTGGGTCGTTCATTTTGAAGTGCTGAACCCTGGAAAACTGTGAAAGTAGATATTTACTGTGAACAATTGGATTGAGTAAATCCATCTTTAATTGAAAAGTGCCCAGCGATTGTAAACAGAAGAGGTGTTATTCTGCAACACGATAATGCAAGATCGGACTGCGCAAGACGAACCCTGTCAAAAATTAATGAATTGAGATGGTAGGTATTGCCTTACACACCATACTCCCTCGATATTGTGCCATCGGATTTCCATTTATTCCGGTCGCTAAAGTAATTCCTAAGAGGCAAAAAATTTGAAAATTCGGATGATGTCCAAAAATACCATCTCCATATAATTAATTTTTTTATGTTGTCGGCATTGAAAATTTGCACTAGATGGAAAAAGGTGGTTGATAACGCGGGTGATTACATTATTAATTAAAAATAAAAACTTTTTAAAAATTTATCTGTTTGAATTTAATGTAGAAAAACAACATTATTTTCTGGTCCCCCTAATATTTTGATACAGACGACAGAAATTTTTCAATTAAATTACTAGGTCACTTAGCATTCTTTCTTGCTGAAAAACCCAACATTATTTTCAGGTGTTAAAGTACCAACTTAAGGTCAATCAATACCAGTGTGTGTGAATGTGCCTAATCCAAAGGTGATAAAAATTATATTAGTAAATATTAGGGAGTTTTTGCATACCGTAAGTTAGTTACCGTAGGACGTCCGTTAGTATTTTTCTCCCTAGCGCGCATGGTCAGTTTCCTATGAGCATGCGCGCTAGGGAGAAAAATGCTAACGGACGTCCTACGGTAACTAACTTACGGTATGCAAAAACTCCCTATTATTCAACTTTCCAAAGGTGGTAAGTAAATTTTTTTGTTTTTGGTATTGATCTTCAAATTAGGTACGCTACATGTTCTTTTCTTACTTTTTTGCGTACTTTTAAACTTTTTTTTTCTTTAAATATTTGAGTTCCATCTAGAATAAAACTGGCTTCTACTTAACATTTCTAGTTTCCTTCATTTTAACATGGCGAGTGCCAGGTCCAACACTTAATTTATGGATTATTCCTCGGGAGAGGATCTGAACTTCAAATTCCAACGAAACATTTTAAAGGATTTATAAATTGCTGCCCAACACGGAGCTCAATCTTTTCTATTATATTCGAGGTTCAAGAAGAAACCAATTCCGAAAACTCATCCCAAGACTGTGAAAAACAACTTAGCCTCCAAAGTAACGACTCGTAAGCATGTGGACAATATCCGTATTACCCGTGAAGGGAAACTCCTGATATCGACTGATCATTTCCAAATGGCTACAGTATTGGCTAACATTAAATCCATTATGGGTCTTCCAGTAAATGTTATCTATTTAACATGAACAAATTACCACTCGTTTTCTGATCCATGGCATTCCATATGACATAAAATTGGAAGAAGTAGCCAATAAACTCTAGGAAGAAAATAACGTTTCAGATTCTGAACTTCAGCGATTTGTCGGCAGCGAAAATTCCACATTATCCCCTCCGTTTTTAGTAACTATTGAAGACACTATAATGACAGAGAATGCTAAATTATGGTTAAAAGACAAAAAAAAAATTATTCTATTTTTTGATAAACTCCGACAACGCAAAATCTGCTTTGTTTCTCATCCGACCAACTCCTGCAAAAATTCTGTTGTATGCGAACAATGCATCGGTCCTCACTATCTGTCGGCGTGTACATCACATATTTTTAAATGTATTCGGTGTGACGAGGACCACAAAGCCACTGATTTAAATTGCTCCAAGAGAAAGGTGGAAGAAAAATGTTTTAAAATTTAAATCCTTTTAATCCAATGCTCTTTTCTTCTCATCAAGATCATTAAAATTCCTTACCTACATTTGAAATTTATTCTGAGTTACAAGATTTTCTTTCAACTATGTTACAAAATATTATAAAAAACTATATTATTTCCCATAAACCATCTCAATGTTGTGGAATTTAAAGTGTGAAAATTCCTCTGTCATATATAGAGCCCGAACCCAACTTTCCAGAGATTTCTGGATCGCATATAAGAAAACTTCAGCTACTATTCGTCGACATTTCTCAAATGAAACCAAAATATTGGGATTAAGTTTGTGACTCTTCTGGTTACAGTGGAAGAATTTATAAAATCTTCGAAGCAATTCACAACAGGCATGATACTCTAGAGAATAACAAAATATTTCGCATTAGAAATAAACTCCATAATTTCAGACGCTGATCAACAAGCTAATTTTTTGGCATCCCACTTTAATAAATCTTCCATGATTCATTCTATTCCTTTGGACTTTTCTGCAGATTCCTCTCATAATTATAACAATGCTTTTTCTTTCGTTGAACTTACAGTTGCAATTAAATATACACCAATACCTCATCTGGAAATAATTCCAGCTAAAATCCTCTCCAATTACTACCATCAACAACTTCTATGAATTTTTAATAATATCTGGATCACAGGCAACATCCCTGAAGAGCGGCTTGCTACTCAAATCATTACTATACTCAAACCAAATAAAGATAGCATTTCTACTGCATCTTATCGTTCTATTTGTAATTCTATTGCATCCTTAACTTCCATCTTAAGTGAAATTTTCGAAAGGATCGTACTCAAGAGATTCCTTCATTTCCCAGATTGCAAAAAATTTCATTATCATCATTCCGGTTTTATTCCTTTCAAAGACTTCATGTACACTCTGTAACTTTTCACCATGAAATCGTAGAAGCAAAAAATGTGATTAAATATTTCTGCTTACGATTCCGTTTGGAGAGATGGAATTACAAACTTCTACAATTAGGAATCAAAGGTACTGCAACAAAGTGGATTCCCATTTTCGTCACCAACGGGAATTTTATTGTCAAATGAAGAAACACTGTTTCGATGAAAATGTTTTCCACAAGGGAGTTCAGCAAGGTAGTATTCTCAGCATTTTAACTTTCACGATTTACATGCGAGATATCTTTGAAGTCCTTCCTAAGCAAACTGAATGCCTAATTTATGTCGACGACATCTTTCGTTGTAGCAGTGACTATCAACTTCAAAAAGTTCTTTCTCAAACTTTTTCTTGATGAAGGTGGTGTAATACTTGGAATTTAACTCTCAAATTAAAAGAAGTGAAACAGTACATTTTTCAAACAAAAAACAAGTTCCAAATCGACCTCTACAAAATCATAATAGCAATATCTCCCGGAAACAACACATTCGACTTTTAGATGTTATAATCTCAACTTCAAACAACATTTTTCTTTCATTAAAAAGAAAGCTATTAAAAAACTTAATGTCATTAAAGCAATAGCCTCAAACTCTTGGGAGTGTCGCTCATGGCATGTCATCAAAATTGTAAACTCCGCCATTCTGGAATATTGCTCTCCTATTTTTGTTTCCTCTTGTCCCAGCAGTTATTCCAAATTCTCACCACAGTGCACAATATTACATTTCTGTTTGCAACAGATCTCCACAAACGGACTTCTATTCCAGTTTGGTATAAAGAAGCAGGCCAAATTCCACTCTTCCATAGACAATTTATGTTAGAAGAACGCTTTTTCAGTTCCTTCTATTAGTTCACACTCTCCCTATATATATCTTGTTCAAATTTTCAATCGTTCATAAAATACTTTTCATTCCTCCCCACAAGTTCAAATACATTTTTTTTGAACTTGTAGTGGAATGACTCTTGATGTTAATACAGTTTTTGCTAATATTAATTCAGTAATTAAATTAAATTAATTAATTTTAGTTTTTTTTAGATTTAAGTTGCATATATTAACCAATAGATGGCGCCAGATAAACTTAAAAATATGAATGAAAATTATTTATAAAGG
The DNA here is from genome assembly GCA_021605075.1 of Caerostris darwini. NCBI lineage: Eukaryota > Metazoa > Arthropoda > Arachnida > Araneae > Araneidae > Caerostris > Caerostris darwini. The sequence continues at coordinate 591,304 of BPLQ01010518.1, read as the reverse complement.
ACTTTCTGCAATAGAGTGAAAAAAAAAGTAGGAATTGACTTAAACATTTTTTTTTATATTACTTGTTTCTAAAATATATTCCATTCGATCCATCCTTCCCCTTTCTTGGTATTTCATATTAGAGAATTATTCTCCTTGTTTGATACATCCAATTCCGCTTTTGCTGGCCTATCAAAAAATTTACACATCACTCCTTGCTCTCTAATTCCAAATCTAGATCTCATCGATAAAAATAATAAAATTTCTTTCCATCTTCACGATTTACCCTTCCAAACCAAGCAACTACCAAATCATTTAATAAAGAATATTTTTACACAGTATAAAAGGGAAAACTGGAAAAATAAAGTTAGTTTATCAATTGATGCATCTAAATAAAAGTTCGATCGAACACTCAATATCCTGTATTAATATTTCCACCCAAGAAGAATTAATACAGGATATAGAGATGAAAGATGATCTCAAATTACAATAGTACTTTTACAGGTGAAACCTTCGCGCTGATATTAACAATCACAACATTTGTACTCGAATCATACCATTACAAAATTTTATCAGATAGTCCCTCTAACTTTCGAGCTCCTTCAAAATTGTAATTTTAAATCCACACGAGTCTATAATTTTGTATCTGGATCTTTTCCTATTACTCTATATTTGATTGGAATTTTGTAATAAAAATTGTGTATATAGAATTCATTACAGACTGAATCGAAAGCACTAAAAATCTCTTGTTCCGTGATGAAAAGAAAGTTGGAAGTTAATCAATCATGTTAATTAGTTTTGTTAATGAATTACTTAGCGCCATAAGTTGGTTCCTTTTTCAGCCATTCCCATTTTGCGAAAATCTAATGATAATTACAAAAGTCATTAAGGGTGCCCATTATTTTTCGGAGAAGGATTATTGTCATTTCACGTCGGAATTTGACGCGGAATTATACACTCTGATGACCTCCTTTAAGATTTAAAACCATTGAAGTATTGGAATTTTTTTTTCTTTCCTGGATCATAATATTGAAGCGGATATAGTCAAGAAAAGTTGCAACAATTGTCACCAAATTTAAATGACATGACAATTGTCATGGCGTGTGGGGTTTCTTCAGCAATGTAGTGCAAAGACTAACTAAAGGAGCAAAACCTTAAAATGTTACCTGTCATGAATATATTTACATTATTGTCTATATGTTGCTGATGACCAAGTGGAATAAGAAACAACAAAATAAATATTAACTTGAAATAAATACAGAAAGGAGACATTACTTCCAAGAATGCAATTATGTCAAACTTCAAAAGGACAAAGTCCAAGTGCAATTTAAATGTCAGACAAAATTGTGAATTAGTAGTTTTTTCACTAAGCTTTAGACACATTTCCATATAAAGAACTTAAGTAAGACTTTAAAATAAGTAGTAATACGTTTTGACATTGAAATGTTGCACAATGGAGGCATTTGGGATTGTCTTTCTCTGTCCCAATGGAGGCTATTGGACTTAGGCTTTGGAATATTACATTTAATGGATTATAGTCTTATGTGTGCCAGACTTGTTGGTCAATGGCAACACGCGACGCTGGTGTGCAATTAGGGATTGCAAAACCGGTATACCGAATACCGGTATTTTGAAACATTTGTACAATTATGTAATACCGGTATTTACAAGTTTAAATATCGTTTTTTTTGGTATTTACTAGAAATTTAAAATTTTTGTCTCTGAAAGAATTCTTATCTGTGAAATTCCCATTGTATAACAAATTCTTATTCTTATTCTATTCTCCATAAACATATCCCCATTCAGAAGAATACGGTACACTTATCGAAGATTATGCGACACTAATGTCGATAGTGAAAAGGAATCGTCTCTTGAACAAAAATTAGAATTGGCGATAACTAAAAAAAATTCAACGAACCAACATACAATACAGAAATCAGCTATATCCAAAACAATCCGCCGAGAAATAGATTTATTTGAAGAGGAGGGGTTTAGAGGTAAATACTTGGAAAAGTATATCGCGCATTGTTAACAGTACCGCCCACTAGCGTAGATGCTGAAAGAGCGTTTCCGATACTGGTAATTACGTTACAGGCTTAATGATAGCACAATTGATGCATTATGTTTTTTAAGATCACATTTTTCAAAAATTTGCAATAGTACCACAGACTGAATAGTGATATTTACACTTTTTTGTGATTTAAATAAATAAGATGTTTCCTTAATTTTTTGTGATTCTTTATATACTGTTATAATTTATAAGTTACAATTATTTTTGTGATATTTACATTCTCTAATAAAACTGGCAAATAAAACAAAAAAACACCTGTGCTTTCTTTTTTTTTCTAAAATTTCTATTACCGGTATTAAGATCTAAAAAATACCGAATACCAGTATTGAGCTTTTGGTCCGATATTGCAATCCCTATGTGCAATAGAGCTGCGGTTCATGTTTTACATTTTAACATGACTCGACTGTTTAAGACACACGGATTCATGGACTTGTGTCTAGATGTTGCTATTGATAAAATGGGATAAGAAACAACAACAAAATATAATTAATTATTAATAAAATTTTATTGTTTTGGAGCTAGTACATTGACTGTTTTTGAATTTCATTAATAAATAAAAAATGTAATATTTTATAAAAACTAGAATTAATTTTAAAACATAACAAAGGACAGCACGCTTAGCATCTTTACATCAAATGAATTTTCATTTTTTTTGTTAAAATAATTTCTGTGTGATATCATAGAAAAACAAGTAATATAAAAACAAATTTTTTAAAGTCAATTCCTTCTTTTTTTCCCCCTATATTGCAGAAAGTCCTTTATAAATAATTTTCATTCATTTTTTTATATTTTTATCTGGGGCCATCGATTGGTAGATATAGGCAACTTAAATCTAAAAAAACACTAAAATTAATTGGTTAAATTTAATTATTGAATCAATATTTGAAAAAACTGCATTACCATCCAGTGTCATCCACTAAAAGTTAAAAAAATGTATTTGAACTCGAGTGGATGAATAAAAAGTATTTGATTAACGATTGAACATTTGAACAAAATATATATAGGGAGAGTGTGGGCTAATAGAAGGAATTGAATAATTTTACTTTTCTTAAAATCAAAATATAATCAATAATTTGTAATTTTTTTACAATTTTTCTTTATATGTGAACTTTTATTTTTGTTTACGAGCCAGGATGTATTTTTTTTTATTTTGAGATTATAGATAGAATTGCCTAGGCACGATAAATATGTCTTATCAACAAAGAATTTCCCATTAAACCATATCTTGCATATCGATCTAGAAATAAAGCATTCACTAAGCAGTGAAAGCCACGTTTTTCGGATAAAAAAAAAAAGAGAACTTTACGGTCTTACGAATAAACTAGAGCGAAATAAAAATAAACTTAAGAAGAAATATGGAATAAAAAGAAATGAACGAAGAATTTATTTACTCGATTTTATATTTTCCCTTTCTTTCATTTTTTCGCAAGCAGATGCGAAAAACTTCTTTTCATGCCTTGGCAATAAATTACTTTTTTTTTTCCTCTAAAAAGTTACTACGTGGAATATGGCAACACGAAGCAAAGCATGCGCACGCACTGCAAAGTAAAAAAAAGAAGCGTAAATAAAACAAATTTTTCATCAAGATTAGGTGCGAAAATTCCTTGCTTGCTACGCGATCTACATTTTCATTGCCTTCTTTTATTTATTTATTTATTATTTTTTTTTTTCAATGTGATCGGGTACTTACATGCATATATTTCATGCTCTTACATTTTATGAAGTTTTGATCTCATATCTTTCTTAGGTCTTGTATTCTTTTTTTCTTTCATTCTTTTTATTTTAATATTTTTTCAGCCCCACTGTCGTTGAGTATTTTCTGTTATAGTGCTCTTTTATGGGTACTTTAAAACTGCGTATTTTCTCTTGCATGTAAATGGGGTGGTTTAGTGTTGTGCAAAAACGTGAGGATAAGTTTTGTTGGAAGGAAAGTTTTTTCCCTAGACTAAAAATAAAATAATTGATGCAGTGAAATATGAGCATCTGCATTCACCTTTAGAAAAGTTGTTTATACAGTACTTATTAGTCAAAAGCACGTGTATAAAATATTTATGTTAACCTTAAAAAATTACGATACCAAATGAATTTCAATTTCTTCAATATATTTTTCATGCCTGTTTTTCATAAATCAATCCAAATGAATCGTCCATAGTACAATTTAACAACTACGATAATGTATGTAATCCACCATGGCTTGGCAGTTATAGTTCGTTGGAAAATAAGTCATATTTTCTCGAAAGAAATGATTCCAAGTTCGATTCCATTTTCACTTATTGGAACATACTAATATAGTAAAAATAAATAAAATATTTAATATTTAAACTTAGAAAAGCATAAACTTTTTGCATTTGTAATCGTGCACATGGTCAGATATAACTAGGAAGTTACAACGTTAATGTATGAAAGCTTTTCGAATAAAGATGTTTCATGTTTGGTCGCATGTTTACTTAAATAAAGCCACTTAATATTAAAGAAATAAATAAATAAACTAAAGCTAAGAAAGTATGAAATTTTGCAATCGTATTTATGCACATGAGCAGACATAACTTGGGAGTTACGATGTCAAAGTACCGCAAATGACGAATGAAGATGTTTTCTGTTTTTCTCCATGTTTTCTTTAATAGAACCACTTAATGTTATAGAAATAAATATACAAATTAAAGCAAAGAAAACATAAAATTTAATAATCGTAATGCAGTACACTCATGTCCGTAAATTAATGATAATTCATAATCACACAAAAATTGAATTCTAAAATAAAAATTTCACCTGTAGAATTATCACACACATCTTGAAGAAGAATATGCAAATTACAGGAAACCACCAGATGGCGCGCATAGTACGTCACAATGACGAGAGTGTAAGAGAGGGGTATATAAGTAATGGTGGCAAAGAAGTAAAATTGTTCACAAGCGCTTTAAAAGCCTTTCAGTGCAATAACCGCATAGTTATGGCACAAAGAAAGAAAGCATTTGTATGATTTTTTACGTGGTAGAATTATCGGACGACTGGAATGTGGACGTACCCAGCTGGAAGTATCCGAGGAACTTGGAATCGCCCAGAGTGTCATCTCCAGGCTTTGGCAACGATTCCAAGATGATGGTAATGTGAGTAGATGTTACAGCACAGGTCGCCCCCGAGTTACAACGCCGAATGAGAACCGGTATTTAGCAGTTACTGCCAAAAGAAACAGACGGAGCACAGCGTCAGACCTGTCTCGTCAGCTCTCTTCAGCTACCGGTACGACAGTTTCAAGGCAGATCGTGTACAGACGCTTAGGGCACATTAGTCTATATGCTCGTAGGCCTGTCAGATGTGTTTCACTTACCGCAACTCACTGTCGCCTGCGATTATCCTGGAGTAGTGAGCATGCATTGTGGACACCGCAACAGTGGTCTGGTGTGATGTTTTCCGACGAGTCCAGGTTTAGTTTGCAGTCTGATTCTCGCCGGACTTTCATATAGAGAGCGCCTAGTACCCATTACCACCAAGAGAACACCATTGAACGACACCGTTACGGGTGCAGGATGGCTCGTTTGGGGAGGAATTATTCTTGGTTCCAGAACTGACCTGCATGTTCAGAGTGTAACGATGACAGACCGCATCTATCGAGATGTCATTCTGGAACAACATGTACGTTTGTTTCGGGGCGCCATGGGTGCTGAATTTCTGTTTATGGATGACAACGCCCATCCTCACCGTGCAAACATTGTAGACGAATGCCTTCAATTCGAGGATATCACCCATATGGATTGGCCAGTATACTCACCGGACTTGAATCCAATAAAGCATGTGTGGGATATGCTTGGCCGACGAATTGCAGCCCGTTAACCCCCTCCCACCTGTCAAGCGGAACTTCGGAGGGCGTTGCTTGATGAATGGTGTAATATTCCCCAAGATCAGATTGATAATTTGATACTCAGCATGCCTAGGCGTTGTAAGGCCTGTATTGCATCGTCCGGGAGACATACTCCATATTAACCATCATACTAACCATGTTATACTGTTTTTTGTAAATAGGTCCTTTTTTGAAATTTGCTCCAGGGAGTAAAAATCGCAATTTTTATTAATTATGTCAAACATATAGCACCTTTTTTGCTCTTTACCTTTTGTTTAATAAATAGACTATACAAATAAGTCAAATTTTTTTTTCCTTCTGTCTCTTTCTTTGCCTGAACTTCATTATCCTTAATTTATGGACATGAGTGTATATTATCAACATATCTCGGTAGCTGGAGTGATTAATCATAGTCTTACAAAGGAAGATGTTATAATGTTGGTCTCATTGATATTTTGTTTAGACAATTTAAACAAGTGATATAAAAAAAAAATTTAAAGTTAATTCCTTCTTTTTTTTCCTCATTATAGTGTAGGAAGTACTTTATAAATAATTTTCATTTATTTTTTAAGTTTATCTTTCGCCACTTATTGGTAGATATATGCAACTTAAATCTAAAAAAAAACTAAAATTAATTAATTAAATTTAATTACTGATTTAATATTTGAAAAAACTGCATTAACATGTGTCACCCACTACAAGTTAAAAAAATGTATTTGAATTTGAGTGGACGAATAAAATGTATTTTATTAACGATTGAAAATTTAAACAAGATATATATAGGGAGAGTGTGAGCTAATTGAAGGAATTGAATAATTTTACTTTTCTAAAAAATCAAAATATAATCAATATTTTGTAATTTTTTTACAATTTTTCTTTATATGTGAACTTTTATTTTTGTTTACGAGCGAGGATGTATTTTTTTATTATTTTGAGATTATAGATAGAATTGCCTAGGCACGATAAATATGCCTTATCAACAAAGAATTTCCCATTAAACCTTATCTTGCATATCGATCTAGAAATAAAGCATTCACTAAGCAGTGAAAGCCACGTTTTTCGGATAAAAAAAAGAGAGAACTTTACGGTCTTACGAATAAACCAGAGCGAAATAAAAATAAACTTAAGAAGAAATATGGAATATTAAGAAATGAACGACGAATTTATTTACTCGATTTTATATTTTCCCTTTCTTTCTTTTTTCGCAAGCAGATGAGAAAAACTTCTTTTCATGCCTTGGCAATAAATTCCTTTTTTTTTTCCTCTTAAAAGTTACTACATGGAATATGGCAACACGAAGCAAAGCATGCGCACGCACTGCAAAGTAAAAAAAAGAAGCGTAAATAAAACAAATTTTTCTTCAAGATTAGGTGCGAAAATTCCTTGCCTTGCTACGCGATCTACATTTTCATTGCTTTCTTTTATTTATTTATTTATTTTTTCAATGTGATCGGGTACTTACATGCATATATTTCACGCTCTTACATTTTATGAAGTTTTGATCTCATATCTTTCTTAGGTCTTGTATTATTTTTCTTTTTCATCTTTTTATTTTAATTTTTTTTTCAGCCCCACTGTCGTTGAGTATTTTCTGTTATAGTACTCTTTTATGGGTATTTTAAAACTGCGTATTTTCTCTTGCATGTAAATGGTGTGGTTTAGTGTTGTGCAAAAACGTGAGGATAAGTTTTGTTGGAAGGAAAGTTTTCCCCTAGACTAAAAATAAAATGATAATTGATGCAGTGAAAAATGAGTGTCTGCATTCATCTTTAGAAAAGTTGTTTATACAGTACTTATCAGTCAAAAGCAAGTGTATAAAATATTTATGTTAACCCTAAAAAAATACGATACTATATGAATTTCAATTTCTTCATTGTATTTTTCATAAATAAATCCAAATGAATAGTCCGTAGTTAAATTTAACAACTACGATGATGTGTGTAATCCACCATGGCTTGGCAGTTATAGCTCGTTGGCAAATAGGTCATATTTTCTTGAAAGAAATAATTCCATTTTCACTTATTGGAACATCCTAATATAGTATAAATAAATGAAATATTTAATATTTAAACTTAAAAAAGCATAAACTTTTTGCATTTGTAATTGTGCACATGGTCAGACATAACTAGGGAGTTACAACGTTAATGAACGAAAGCTTTTCGAACGAAGATGTTTCATGTTCGGCCCCATGTTTACTTAAATAAAGCCACTTAATACTGAAGAAATAAATAAATAAATTATAGCTAAGAAAGTATGAAATTTTACAATCGTATTTATGCTCATATTCAGACATAACTTGGGGGTTACGATGTCAATGTATAATAAATGGCGAATGACGATGTTCCCTGTTTGGTTCCATGTTTTCTTTAATAGAACTACTTAATGTAGTAGAAATAAATAAACAAATTAAAGCTAAGAAAGCATAAAATTTAATAATCGTAATGATGTATATTATCAACATATCTCGGTAGCTGGAGTGATTAGTCATAGTCTCGCAAAGGACAATGTTATAATGTTGGTCTCATTGATATTTTGTTTAGACAATTTAAACAAGTAATATAAAATTTTTTTTTTTTAAAGTTAATTTTTTTTTTCTAACTATATTGTAGGAAGTCCTTTATAAATAATTTTCATTAATTTTTTTAAGTTTATATGGCGCCATCTATTGATATATATATATGCAACTTAAATCTAAAAGAAACTAAAACTAATTAATTAAATTTAATTACTGAATTAATATTTGAAAAAACTGCATTAACATGTGTCATCCACTACAAGTTAAAAAAAATGTATTTGAACTGGAGTGGATGAATAAAATGTATTTTATTAACGATTGAAAATTTGAACAAGATATATATAGGGAGAGTGTGAGCTAATAGAAGGAATTGAATAATTTTACTTTTTTTAAAATCAAAATATAATCAATATTTTGTAATTTTTTTTTACAATTTTTCTTTATATGTGAACTTTTATTTTTGTTTACGAGCCAGTACGTATTTTTTTTTATTTTGAGATTATAGATAGAATTGCCTAGGCACGATAAATATGTCTTATCAACAAAGAATTTCCCATTAAACCTTATCTTGCATATCGATCTAGAAATAAAGCATTCACTAAGCAGTGAAAGCCACGCTTTTCGGATAAAAAAAAAAAGAAGAAGAGAACTTTACGGTCTTACGAATAAACTAGAGCGAAATAAAAATAAACTTAAGAAGAAATATGGAAAAGAAATGAACGAAGAATTTATTTACTCGATTTTATATTTTCCCTTTCTTTCATTTTTTCACAAGCAGATGCGAAAAACTTCTTTTCATGCCTTGGCAATAAATTCTTTTTTTTTCCCCCTCTAAAAAGTTACTACGTGGAATATGGCAACACGAAGCAAAGCATGCGCACGCACTGCAAAGTAAAAAAAAGAAGCGTAAATAAAACAAATTTTTCTTCAAGATTAGGTGCGAAAATTCCTCGCTTGCTACGCGATCTACATTTTCATTGCCTTCTTTTTTATTTCTTTTTTTTTCAATGTGATCGGGTACATACATGCATATATTTCATGCTCTTACATTTTATGAAGTTTTGATCTCATATCTTTCTTAGGTCTTGTATTCTTTTTTTCTTTCATTCTTTTTATTTTAATATTTTTTCAGCCCCACTGTCGTTGAGTATTTTCTGTTATAGTATTCTTTTATGGGTATTTTAAAACTGCGTATTTTCTCTTGCATGTAAATGGGGTGGTTTAGTGTTGTGCAAAACGGGAGGATAAGTTTTGTTGGAAGGAAAGTTTTTCACCTAGACTAAAAAATAAAATGATAATTGATGCAGTGAAATATGAGCATCTGCATTCACCTTTAGAAAAGTTGTTTATACAGTACTTATCAGTCGAAAGCAAGTGTATAAAATATTTATGTTAACCTTAAAAAATTACGATATCATATGAATTTCAATTTCTTCATTATATTTTTCATGCCTGTTTTTCAAACATCAATCCAAATGAATCGTCTGTAGTTAAATTTAACAAATACGATGATGTGTGTAATCAAGCATGGCTTTGCAGTTATAACTCGTTGGCGAATAGGTCATATTTTCTCGAAAGAAATAATTCCAAGTTCGATTCCATTTTCACTTATTGGAACATCCTAATATAGTATAAATAAATGAAATATTTAATATTTAAACTTAGAAAAGCATAAACGTTTTGTATTTGTAATTCTGCACATTGTCAGACATAGCTAGGGAGTTACAACGTTAATGCATGAAAGCGTTTCGAATAAATATGTTTCATGTTCGGTCCCATGTTTACTTAAATAAAGCCACTTAATATTGAAGAAATGAAGAAATTAAAGCTAAGAAAGTATGAAATTTTACAATCGTATTTATGCATATGGTCAGACATAACTTGGAGTTATAATGTCAATGTATCATAAATGGCGAATGAAGATGTTCTCTGTTTGTTTCCAAGTTTTCTTTAATAGAATCACTTAATAAATAAACAAATTTAAGCTTAGAAAGCATAAAATTCAATAATCGTTATGATGTATATTATCAACATATCTCGGTAGCTGGGGTGATTAGTCATAGTCTTACAAAGGAAGATGTTATAATGAAGGTCTCATTGATATTTTGTTTAGACAATTTAAACAAGTAATATAAATTTTTTTTTTAAAGTTAATTCCTTCTTTTTTTTCTCACTATATTGTAGGAAGTCCTTTATAAATAATTTTCATTTATTTTTTTACGTTTATCTGGTGCCATCTATTGGTAGATATATGCAACTTAAATCTAAAGAAACTAAAATTAATTAATTTAATTTAATTACTGAATTAATATTTGAAAAAACTACATTAACATCAAGCGTCATCCACTACAAGTTAAAACAAAATGTATTTGAACTTGAGTGGAAGAATAAAATGTATTTTATTAACGATTGAAAATTTAAACAAGATATATATAGTGAGAGTGTGAGCTAATAGAAGGAATTGAATAATTTTACTTTTTTTAAAATCAAAATATAATCAATATTTTGTAATTTTTTTTTTACAATTTTTCTTTATATGTGAACTTTTATTTTTGTTTACGAGCCAGTACGTATTTTTTTTTATTTTGAGAGTATAGATAGAATTGCTTAGGCACGATAAATATGTCTTATCAACAAAGAATTTCCCATTAAACCTTATCTTGCATATCGATCTAGAAATAAAACATTCACTAAGCAGTGAAAGCCACGTTTTTCGGATAAAAAAAAAAAAAAAAGAGAACTTTACGGTCTTACGAATAAACTAGAGCGAAATAAAAATAAACTTAAGAAGAAATATGGAAAAGAAATGAACGAAGAATTTATTTACTCGATTTTATATTTTCCCTTTCTTTCATTTTTCGCAAGCAGATGCGAAAAACTTCTTTTCATGTCTTGGCAATAAATTCTTTTTTTTCCCCCTCTAAAAAGTTACTACGTGGAATATCGCAACAGGAAGCAAAGCATGCGCACGCACTGCGAAGTAAAAAAAAGAAGCGTAAATAAAACAAATTTTTCTTCAAGATTAGGTGCGAAAATTCCTCGCTTGCTACGCGATCTACATTTTCATTGCTGTCTTTTTTATTTCTTTTTTTTTTCAATGTGATCGGGTACTTACATGCATATATGTCATGCTCTTACATTTTATGAAGTTTTCATCTCATATCTTTCTTAGGTCTTGTATTCTTTTTTTCTTTCATTCTTTTTATTTTAAATTTTTTCAGCCCCACTGTCGTTGAGTATTTTCTGTTATAGTACTCTTTTATGGGTATTTTAAAACTGCGTATTTTCTCTTGCATGTAAATGGGGTGGTTTAGTGTTGTGCAAAACGTGAGGATAAGTTTTGTTGGAAGGAAAGTTTTTCACCTAGACTAAAAAATAAAATGATAATTGATGCAGTGAAATATGAGCATCTGCATTCACCTTTAGAAAAGTTGTTTATACAGTACTTATCAGTCGGAAGCAAGTGTATAAATTATTTATGTTAACCTTAAAAAAATTACGATATCATATGAATTTCAATTTCTTCATTATATTTTTCATGCTTGTTTTTCAAACATCAATCCAAATGCATCGTCCGTAGTTAAATTTAACAACTACGATGATGTGTGTAATCCACCATGGCTTGGTAGTTATAGCTTGTTGGCGAATAGGTCATATTTTCTCGAAAGAAATAATTCCAAGTTCGATTCCATTTTCACTTATTGGAACATCCTAATATAGTATAAATAAATGAAATATTTAATATTTAAACTTAGAAAAGCATAAACGTTTTGTATTTGTAATTCTGCACATTGTCAGACATAGCTAGGGAGTTACAACGTTAATGCATGAAAGCGTTTCGAATAAATATGTTTCATGTTCGGTCCCATGTTTACTTAAATAAAGCCACTTAATATTGAAGAAATAAATAAAGAAATTAAAGCTAAGAAAGTATGAAATTTTACAATCGTAATTGTGCATATGGTCAGACATAACTTGGAGTTATAATGTCAATGTATCATAAATGGCGAATGAAGATGTTCTCTGTTTGGTTCCAAGTTTTCTTTAATAGAATCACTTAATAAATAAACAAATTAAAGCTAAGAAAGCATAAAATTCAATAATCGTAATGATGTATATTATCAACATATCTCGGTAGCTGGGGTGATTAGTCATAGTTAGAAGATGTTATAATGTTGGTCTCATTGATATTTTGTTTAGAGAATTTAAACAAGTAATATAAAATTTTTTTTTTTAAAGTTAATTCCTTCTTTTTGTTCACTATATTGTAGGAAGTCCTTTACAAATAATTTTCCTTTATTTTTTTAAACTTATCTGGCGCCATCTATTGGTAGATATATGCAACTTAAATCTAAAAAAAACTAAAATTAATTAATTAAATTTAATTTCTGATTTAATATTTGAAAAAAACTGCATTAACATGCGTCATCCACTACAAATTAAAAAAAATGTATTTGAACTTGAGTGGAGGAATAAAATGTATTTTATTAACGATTGAAAATTTAAACAAGATATATATAGGGAGAGTGTGAGCTAATAGAAGGAATTGAATAATTTTACTTTTCTTAAAATAAAAATATAATCAATATTTTGTAATTTTTTTACAATTTTTCTTTATATGTGAACTTTTATTTTTGTTTACGAGCCAGGATGAACTTTTTTTTATTTTGAGATTATAGATAGAATTGCCTAGGCACGATAAATATGTCTTATCAACAAAGAATTTCCCATTAAACCTTATCTTGCATATCGATCTAGATATAAAGCATTCACTAAGCAGTGAAAGCCCCGTTTTTCGGATAAAAAAAAGAGAGAACTTTACGGTCTTACGAATAAACTAGAGCGAAATAAAAATAAACTTAAGAAGAAATATGGAATAAAAAGAAATGAACGAAGAATTTATTTACTCGATTTTATATTTTCCCTTTCTTTCTTTTTTCGCAAGCAGATGCGAAAAACTTCTTTTCATGCCTTGGCAATAAATTCCTTTTTTTTTTCCCCTCTAAAAAGTTACTACGTGGAATATGGCAACACGAAGCAAAGCATGCGCACGCACTGCAAAGTAAAAAGAAGCGTAAATAAAACAAATTTTTCCTCAAGATTAGGTGCGAAAATTCCTTGCTTGCTACGCGATCTACATTTTCATTGCTTTCTTTTATTTATTTATTTTTCAATGTGATCGGGTACTTACATGCATATATTTCGTGCTCTTACATTTTATGAAGTTTTGATCTCATATTTTTCTTAGGTCATGTATTCTTTTTCTTTTAGTATTTTTTTCAGCCCCACTGTCGTGTAGTATTTTCTGTTATAGTACTCTTTTATGGGTATTTTAAAACTGCGTATTTTCTCTTGCATGTAAATGGGGTGGTTTAGTGTTGTGCAAAACGTGAGGATAAGTTTTGTTGGAAAGGAAAGTTTTTCACCTAGACTAAAAATAAAAAGATAATTGATGTAGTGAAATATGCGTCTCTGCGTTCACCTTTAGAAAAGTTGCTTATACCGTACTTATCAGTCAAAAGCAAGTGTATAAATTATTTATGTTTACCTTAAAAAATTACGATACCATATGAATTTCAATTTCTTCATTAAATCTTTCATGCCTGTTCTTCATATATCAACCCAAATGAATGGTCCGTAGTTAAACTTAAGAACAACGATTATATGTGTAATGAACCATGGCTTGGCAGTTATAGCTCGTTGGCAAATAGGTCATATTTTCTTGAAAGAAATGATTCCAAGTTCGATTCCATTTTCACTTATTGGAACATCCTAATATAGTATAAATAAATAAAATATTTAATATTTAAACATAGAAAAGCATAAACATTTTGCATTTATAATTGTGCACATGGTCAGACATAACTAGGGAGTTACAAAGCTAATGTATGAAAGCTTTTCGAATGAATATGTTTGATGTTCGGTCCCATGTTTACTTAAATAAAGCCACTTAATATTGAAGAAATAAATAAAGAAATTAATGCTAAGAAAGTATGAAATTTTACAATCGTATTTATGCATATGGTCAGACATAACTTGGAGTTATAATGTCAATGTATCTTAAATGGCGAATGAAGATGTTCTCTGTTTGGTTCTATGTTTTCTTTAATAGAATCCCTTAATGTGGTAGAAATAAATAAACAAATTAAAGCTAAGAAAGCATAAAATTCAATAATCGTAATGATGTATATTATCAACCTATCTCCGTAGCTGGGGTGATTAGTCATAGTCTTACAAAGGAAGATGTTATAATGTTGGTCTCATTGATATTTTGTTTAGACAATTTAAACAAGTAATATAAATTTTTTTTTTAAAAGTTAATTCCGTCTTTTTTTTTTTACTATATTGTAGGAAGTCCTTTATAAATAATTTTCATTTATTTTTTTAAGTTTATCTGGTGCCATCTATTGGTAGATATATGCAACTTAAATCTAAAGAAACTAAAATTAATTAATTTAATTTAATTACTGAATTAATATTTGAAAGAACTGCATTAACATCAAGCGTCATCCACTACAAGTTAAAACAAAATGTATTTGAACTTGAGTGGAAAAATAAAATGTATTTTATTAACGATTGAAAATTTAAACAAGATATATATAGGGAGAGTGTGAGCTAATAGAAGGAATTGAATAATTTTACTTTTCTCAAAATCAAAATATAATCAATATTTTGTAATTTTTTTACAATTTTTCTTTATATGTGAACTTTTATTTTTGTTTACGAGGCAGGATGTATTTTTTTTTATTTTGAGAGTATAGATAGAATTGCCTAGGCACGATAAATATGCCTTATCAACAAAGAATTTCCCATTAAACCTTATCTTGCATATCGATCTAGAAATAAAGCATTCACTAAGCAGTGAAAGCCACGTTTTTCGGAAAAAAAAAAGAACTTTACGGTCTTACGAATAAACTAGAGCGAAATAAAAATAAACTTAAGAAGAAATATGGAATAAAAAGAAATGAACGAAGAATTTATTTACTCGATTTTATATTTTCCCTTTCTTTCTCCTTTCGCAAGCAGATGCGAAAAACTTCTTTTCATGCCTTGGCAATAAATTCCTTTTTTTTCATCCTCTAAAAAGTTACTACGTGGAATATGGCAACACGAAGCAAAGCATGCGCACGCACTGCAAAGTAAAAAAAGAAACGTAAATAAAACAAATTTTTCTTCAAAATTAGGTGCGAAAATTTCTTGCCTTGCTACGCGATCTACATTTTCATTGCTCCTTTTTTATTTCTTTTTTTTTTCAATGTGATCGGGTACTTACATGCATATATTTCATGCTCTTACATTTTAAGAAGTTTAGATCTCATATCTTTCTTAGGTCTTGTATTCTTTTTTTCTTTCATACTTTTTATTTTAATTTTTTTTTTTTTTTTTTTTTTTTTTTTTTTTTGCAGCCCCACTGTCGTTGAGTATTTTCTGTTATAGTACTCTTTTATGGGTATTCTAAAACTGCGTATTTTCTCTTGCATGTAAATGGGGTGGTTTAGTGTTGTGCAAAACGGGAGGATAAGTTTTGTTGGAAAGGAACGTTTTCTCCTACACTAAAAATAAAATGATAATTGATGCAGTGAAATATGAGCATCTGCATTCACCTTTAGAAAACTTGTTTATACAGTACTTATCCGTCAAAAGCAAGTGTATAAAATATTTATGTTAACCTTAAAAAATTACGATACCGTATGAATTTCAATTTCTTCATTATATTTTTCATACATCACTCCGAATGAATCGTCCGTAGTTAAATTTAACAACTACGATGATGTGTGTAATCAACCATGGCTTGGAAGTTATAGCTCGTTGGCAAATAGGTCATATTTTCTCGAAAGAAATGATTCCAAGTTCGATTCCATTTTCACTTATTGGAATATCCTAATACAGTATAAATAAACGAAATATTTAATATTTGAACTTAGAAAAGCATAAACTTTTTGCACGTGTAATTGTGCACATGGTCAGACATAACTAGGGAGTTACAACGTTAATGTATCAAAGTTTTTCGAATGAAGATGTTTCATGTTCTGTCCCATGTTTACTTAAATAAATAAATAAATAAATTAAAGTTAAGAAAGCATGAAGTTTTACAATCGTAATTGTGCACATGGTCAGACATAACTTGGGAGTTACAATGTCAATGTATCATAAATGGCGAATGATGATGTTCTCTGTTTGGTTCCATGTTTTCTTTAATAGAACCACTTTATGTGGTAGAAATAAATAAACAAATTAAAGGTAAGAAAGCATGAAATTGAATAATCGTAATGATGCATATTATCATCATATCTCGATAGCTGGAGTGATTAGTCTTACAAAGGAGGATGTTATAATGTTGGTTTCATTGATATTTTGTTTAGACAATTTAAACAAGTAATATAAATTTATTTTTTTAAACTTAATTCCTTCTTTTTTCTTTCACTATATTGTAGGAAGTCCTATATAATTAATTTAAATTTATTTTTTTAAGTTTATCTGGCGCCATCTATTGGTAGATATATGCAACTTAAATCTGAAAAAACCTAAAATTAATTAATTCATTTTAATTATTGAATTAATATTAGAAGAAACTGTATTAACATCCAGTGTCATTCACTACAAGTTCAAAAAAAATGTATTTGAACTTGAGTGGATGAATAAAAAGTATTTTATGAACGATTGAAAATTTGAACAAGATATATATAGGAAGAGTGTGAGCTAATAGAAGGAATTGAAAAAAAAAAAAAAAAAAAAAAAAAAAAAAAGAAAGAACTGCAATCTCGAATTACAGCAAAATAATAAAAGTAAATATAATAAAAGCAAATATAATAAATACAAATACATACGATAAAAATAATAAAATCAAATATATTAGGCTATATTTCAAATTTAATTAAAAACTTTTTGATCATTTAAAATTAAAAAATATAGAATACATTAACAAGAATACTCAAACACGATCGTTTCAAATTTCAAACGTAAAAAATTAAGAATAATAATATCCAGAAAAATAAGCTAAATTAAAAACAGACGATTTTTTATATTATTTCTAATTTGTAGTTACACTATTTTAAAAATTGAATAATATATATCAAATGAATAATAAAAATATTTGATAATAAAATAATAATAATTAATAATTAAAGGTATAAAAATAATAATTGAATGAATAAAATAATTAATAATCATTAATTTATTAAATAATTAGTTATGAGAAAAAAGAAATTATTAACTAATTATTAATTAATTAATGAACAAATGAGTTATTATGAGAAATTTATTAATTAAATGATGAGCAAATGAGAAGAAAGAGCAGCGTGAATATATGAATATTTCTCCCCTATAAATACAAAATTAATTAATTAAATTTAATTACTGAATTAATATTTGAAAAAACTGTATTAACATCCAATGTCATCCACTACAAGTTCAAATAAAATGTATTTGAACTTGAGTGGATGAATAAAATGTATTTCATGAACGATTGAAAATTTGAACAAGATATATATATGGAGAGTGTGAGCAAATAGAAGGAATTAAAAAAAAGTAAACTAGTTTATATCTTGGCACTATGCATTTCTAATTTTCTAGTGTCCGCGTGCGTATTTTCACGAACACAAATATAATTTTATTAACGTGTTGCACAAATGAGGATCAATTGTCTTAAAAACAATTATAGGGAAAACATAATCTCTTCGGTAGAAATCAACGTTAATACGCAAATAATACAAGTAGATATCGAAGCAGTACTAGACGAATTGCGAAACGACCCCTTTACTAAATAGCTGTCAATAAATTTTCGTCAAATTTTCATACTTTTAGTGACAATTAGAGATTGCAATATCGGACCAAAATTCAATACCGGCAATCGGTATTTTTTAGATCTAAACTAAATACTTGGATACCAGTTTTAATACCGGTAGTAGAAATTTTAGAAAAAGAAATAAAACACAGGTGTTTTTTTGTTTTATTTGCCAGTTTCATTAAAAAATGTAAATATCACAAAAAAATGTGTAATAAATTATAACAGTATCAAAAAGTAAAGAATCAAAAAAATTAAGGAACATCCTATTTATTTAAATCGCAAAATAGTGTAAATAATATCACTATTCAGTATGTGGTACTATTACAAATCTTTGAAATGTGATCTTAAAAAGAACATAATACATCAATTGTACTATCATTAAGCCTGGAACGTCAACAGGAATCAACTGTTTTTTTATGTTCTTTATTCTTATCCATTGTTATGGAGTATTATTTACGAGTATATACATATATATATATATATATAATAAATTTGAAAAATATTTTGAACTCTAAAGTATATGTAAATACAATGTGAATAACAAACTCACCAATTTAAAAAATATCGAAATATTACAGACTTTCTTCACAACTACAATCTTGTTTTCACAGATAAGAATTTCTAGTTTTCGATAAGAATTCTGAATAAGAATTCACAGATAAAAATAAGAATTTCACAGATAAGAATTTTAAATTTCTAGTAAATACCGAAGAAACGGTATTTAAATTTGTGAATACTGGTATTACAAAATCGTACAAATGGCTCAAAATACCGGTATTCGGTATCCCGGTATTGTAATTCCTAGTGGCAATGTTTAACAACCTGTTCTAGCGTTAGTAAAACTACAAAAATACTGTAGATATCTGCTTAAAAAATTTATAAAGGTTTTTCTGTTTTGGTTTATAGAATAAATACTGTTAATGTGAGCAATGTCGAATAAAAATGAAATAAATTATTATTATGAAGTAATATTACATTTTAAATAAATAATAAGAATAAACTTAGTTTTAAAAAAGTTTATGATTTGAAATTAATTTTTAATTAGTTCACTTTTGTTATAATCTTATTCTAATAATTCAGCAAAAATTTTAAATTATTTTTTTAATTAACAATTTTTTCAAAAAAAAAAAAAAAAAAAAAAAAAAGTAAATCCTGAATATATTTTATTATACAATTTCATAAAGATTTTATAAAGCTTTACGGAAAATAATTATTTTATTCTTTTATTTATTTCAAATAAACTCGATTACAAACAATGAATGTTAATAAATAAATGAAATTAATTCATTTCCTTGAATCTTATAATTTAATTCTTTAGCTTGAAATTTATTTGTATTTATTTATTTAACAATAGATTATCATACTATTTATTTATTATTTTTCGCATTTCTCATTTAATGGCTTTATTATATACTTTATTTATTTATATTTTTATCATTTAATGATTTTATTTATTTATTTTTTCTCATTTAATGATTTCAATTTATTATTTTTATTTTTCTAATTTAATGACTTTATTTATAAAATACGTTTCCTTATTTTATTTCATTTCTTGACCGCGTGGTAATATGAAACAAGTAATATAAAAATTTTTGTTTAAAGTCAATTCCTACTTTTTTTCTCACTATATTGCAGAAAGTCCTTTATAAATAATTTTGATTCATTTTTTTAAAGTTTGTCTGGCGCCATCTATTGGTAGATATATGCAATTTAAATAAAAAAAAACTAAAATTAATTAATTAAATTTAATTACTGAATTAATATTTAAAAAAACTGTATTAACATCAAATGTAATCCACTACAAGTTAAAAAAATGTATTTGAACTTGAGTGGATGAATAAAAAGTATTTTATTAACGATTGAAAATTTTGAACAAGATATATATAGGGAGAGTGTGAGCTAATACAAGGAATTGAAAAAATAATTCCATTAAAATAGATATTCTAAAAAGATTACTTTTGAAAAAAATATATTTAAAAAAAAATTTCTAAGCATAATTTATAAATTTTTCAATTCTGTGGGAAAAATAATATTCCGGGATAATTTTGAAATACAATTTGCCCCATAGATGGCGCTGTAATGAAATTAAAATTAAAAAATTTTTAAATAAAAATTCAAAGCCTGCATATTGTACATTTTTTAATAATTCTTATTCCTATGTGTATTTTATAAATTTAAGAAAATTGAAACGAACTTTGTTTTAGATAAAAATATATCAACAACAATAAATCGCAAAAAATATATATTTGCCATTTTAATCAGATAAAATATAAAGTAAATATAGCAATAAATATACTTATTTCTGTTAAGAACATTATTTCTACATTTTACATTCTAGCAAATATAACGAAATACGTGAAATGTGTCTGGTTTTATTGATCATAATTTAATTTTTTGTTGCATCATTTTTATCATGCTCTTTTGAATATTTTCCACCAAAATGTGTAAAGGGACTAAATAAAACCGTGTAAAATAAATGTAGTTTTTAAAAAACTTTACATAAAGCAATTTTTAAAGTAGATTAAATAAATCAGCAAAACATTTTATTTAATGGTATTACAACGGTAAATATTCCACTTTCCACTTATTTCCATTTCTAAATTCAATCAAATAAATGCTTTCAAAAAGCTACTCCGTTAAAAGATGTCTAATAAACCAATTAAATAGAAAAAGTGAAAAAAATATCAAGCATATTTAGATGAAAAAACGGTTAATTTTTCTCTTGGAATTCATTCCAGATTCAAAATTCGTAATTAAATTAATTTCCGATAAATAAGCTTGAATTTTTACATTTCTCGTAAAAATAATTTTATTCATTTTGCTCAGAAAATAAATATTTATTTAAGTCCATTCAAATATTTATTAATATTAATTTTGATTAGAGAATATATATATATATATTCATTTGTTAATAAAAAAACTATAATATTTATATGTTCGAAACATATGTTAAAATTAAATTAAAAAAGTTAAAAAAAAGTTAAATAAATTAAAAAAGTTAATTTAAAAAGTTTAATTAAAAATTAAATTATAAAGTTTCTATTAAACGTAGTACGTAACATAAAATAATTAATAATAAAATATTTATTACATTAGTAATTAGATAGTGTAATAAATATATTATTTTATTATTAATTACTCTAATATAAAAATTATATTAAAGTTGGTAATAATAAAATAAGTAAAATAATATGCAAGTTTAATAAAAATAATATAAATATTATACTTTAAATATATTTTAATTTTATTTAAAGTATAATAAAATTGTAAGTAAGTAAGTATATTATAACACATATTCTATTATTCGTGTTCTCTATTCAAATATTCTCTATTATTTGTTATAACAAATAATTCCACAATAAATAAGAAAGATTATTTATTATACAATTTTATAATAAATAATAAATCTCTGTCAAAGAGCATTAAGTAAAATCACTTTACTACATAATTACAAAATTAACAAAAGTTCGTTTAATTTTTTAACCACAGCATTATATCTTCTAAAAACATTATAGTGTTTCGCATATTTATTTTCGAAAATGTATCTCTCAAGTAAGAGATACTCAAGTGCATTAAAACAATTTGATGTGAATGCTGATTAAACTGCGCTAAAACTGATTCCGGCGATTTTTGAAATGTCTGAATTAATTGAGCAAAGAACATGCATTCAATTTTGTTTGCGGAAACGTATAGAATGTTACAGAAGGCATTCGGTGAGCCTATATCGGAAAGAAATGTTTACAAGTGGTATAAAAAGTTCAAAGAAAGCAGAGAACGCGTTGAAGACGAAGAGCCCTCTGGTCGACCCTCCACCTCAACCGACGAAACTCACGTCCAAAAAATTAAAGATTTGGAACTTGCAAACCGTCGATTTACAATTAGAGACCTTTCTGAGGATGTTGGAATTTTAAAAGGATAGGTCAATTCCATTTTGGGCCATTTTGGGCGACAGCTGTGTTCTCATGGAAAGAGGGAAGGGGTGGGCGCAACTTCCGTTGTGATGGAGCACTCGTAGGTAGAAGTCTGACTTGACTCCGTGTCGCTGAAGGTTTCGGTTCGTGTCCCGGCGGTATCATGGATGTTTGTAGTGGTTCAGAATCCACTTTAAACTGTAGATCCCGGTCAGTTTAGCCTAACGTTTGCACAAGATGACCGTAGAGCAACAAACCAAACCAAACCGTGTCGCTGAAGAAAGAGGACAGTGTCTTCCAGGAGGATTTTTAGAGGAAACTACCGTGCATTTGTGTATGGTACGGGAGAAAACCTGGAAAACTCAAACCAGGTAGTCCGACTAATTAGGCAAGTTACTGAACGGTCTAGGTATAATATTAATAATGTAATAATAATAATAATAATTTATAATATAGTTTTAGTATAATAATATGCAAATAATTGAAGCATCTGGTCTGTACATTAAAAAATATTGGTTATTCCTCAATGGGTACTTAAAAAAATATTAAAAAGAAAATAAGTCGATCCTTTTTATTTTCAAGGATAATGGAACTTAGCTTGTTATGCTTATACATTAGAAAAATAAAATCAATTGAATTTTTTTTCCTGAAAAAATTAATTTTATTTTTATAAAAAAAGGTGTGTATTATGATAGCATATTTTTACCATAAGCAATTATTAAAATAACGAGCCATTTTTTTTCTATTCAAACTATTAAATTCTTTTCAGAGAATAAAAATATTTTTTTCCCTCAATATTTCCACACAGAAAAAAGAACTACATGAAAGGAATTCTAATCTTTACTCATTAAAAAAATTACCACTACATAAACCTAAGAGTTATTTTTCTTTAATTTTTGAACCTCAACTTGAAAACCTATTTGTTAAAAACTAAAAAATTGAAGTAGTACAAATGAAGTAAAAAAGCATTTTTTTAAAATAAATGCAAAATTTCAAGTCCTCTTAATTATTTTATTGAAAAGGTAATACAAAAGAAACTATATTTTAACGATTTTTCAAAATTTAATGCTAAATAAATATATATGCAAAAAATATTTAAATTAAGCATTTTTTATACGTAAAATAAAATTTTAAATAAAATAAATTTCTTTTTCATTTCTAATATTTTAACATCCGATTTTTTTAAAGTTTCTTAAATATTTAAATAAAGAAAACTTTTAAATGCAAACATCAAGAATCATTAATGAAAAGAATTGACATTACTCAGAAAAAAAAATTAGTTTTTCATTTTCTTACGTTTCTTTCAATAAACTGCTAAATGTATGATATTATATATAATAAAAATTTAAAATTAAAAACAGATTTCAAAAATTTGCTTCAAAAATTATTAAATACACATATCTAATGTAGTAAAATTAAAAAATACGTTTTTAATAAAAATATACATTCTCTCAAAGTATATTTTCAAAATAAATATATCCACTGAAAAGTTTAATTTAATCATTTAATAAAATTTTAATTTTTTATCATAAATTAAAAAAATGTAAGATATTTTATATAATAAAAAGTCAAAATTAAAAACATATTTTAAAAATTTGCTTGAAAATTTTTTAAATACACATATCAATGTAATGAAAGTTAAAAACATTTTTTAATAAAAATATACATTCTCTCAAAATTTATTCTTTTCATAAATTTATTTTCAAAATAAATATATCCACTGAAAATTTTAATTTAATCATTTAATAAAATTTTAATTTTTTATCATAAATTAAAAAAATGTAAGATATTTTATATAATAAAAAGTCAAAATTAAAAACATATTTTAAAAATTTGCTTGAAAATTTTTTAAATACACATATCAATGTAATGAAAGTTAAAAACATTTTTTAATAAACATATACATTCTGTCGAAGTATATTTTCAAAACAAATATATCCACTAAAAATTTAAATTTAATCATTTAATAAAAAATTAATTATTAATCATAAATTTTAAAAATGCATGATTTTTTATATAATTAAATGTTAAAACTAAAAGCAGATTTCAAAAACTTCCTTGAAAAAATTATTAAATACACATATCTAATGTAGTGAAAGTTAAAAATACTTTTTAAATAAAATTATATATTCTCTCAAGTATATTTTCAAAACAAATATATCCAGTAAAATGTTTAATTTAATAAAATATTAATCATTTATCATAACTATAAAAAATTAAAAATTATTGAATTCATATACAGCTTGAAAGTATATTAAATACATATATATAGTGTAGTGAAATTTTAAAAATATTTTTAAATAAAAATATACATTCTTTTGAAATTTATTTTCAAAACAAATTTATCCACTACTAAAATATTTTTAAAAATATCTTTAACCTAATCTAAATTTTTCTTACTTTTATCTGTTATTGTTGTTGACAGAAACTGCATTTAAAATAAATGTAGAAAACTACGTACTATATATATTTCAGAAATGCAAATTTATATTTAAATGGGAACGTTTGATAAGAAAATAAAATTAACATATTTAAAGGAACTCGAAAAATAAATGACTTAGAATAAATAGGACTGGAGTTTACTTAGTTATGTGAAGCAAAATATTTGAACGTTGAATAAAGTTTACAAAATGGTATATCTAGTACTTCTTTTCTTTTTTAGAAAAAGATATGAATCTACTGTTATAAAAATAAAACAAAAATAAAAGGTTATTTATTTAAATGTTGTCAAAACTGTTACAACTTGATACTAAACGAATTCCTTAAATCTAGTTGACTTCACTGAAATTTTAAGAAATGTATTTTTTTGTACATTGCGTTTGTCTAAGTGAGTTAAAGAAAATATGTAAAGTTTTATAAATGATAATACTATTACCATATTTTCAAAGACTATAATTCGTATTTAAAATTATGAACGCATAACGAAATAATTTTAGTTACAATAATATGGAATAAGTTTAATATTAAAATCAGTAAATCTAATACATTACATTGTATGTAATTATTTTTATTATATCTGCTGTATAACAAACTTATACTGCAAAATATATTAAAATATGTAAAAATAGAACTGATATGTTTTAAATATTTGTGCCTTAGGAAGTACGAATTAGTTACATTAGTTACAAAATAAAATCAGGGAATTGACGTTATTATTGACGTCGTATTTTTACAAAGAAATACATTAGCTTATTTAAGTATTATACTTGTGTGCATAACTTAAAAACTGGACTGAAATTCTATAGAAAGGGTCGATTTTTTTTCGGATCGAGAATATTCGAACAGTGACGAGAAACGAGAAGGTGGGGCAGACTTATTGTAACGCATATTCTTTCCACGGCATAGCTAAGTGGTCCAAAGCCATCTCCTATACTTATAAGCATCGAAAACAGCTGTGCGTAGTATCGCCCTGGTTTCCCCTTACATTTTAAAGGAACTAATATATATTTATAATGTAATATATACATATATATATATATTTTTAATGCAGCTGGCAAACACTTAGACAATTATCTTGGATGCCTTAAGGCAAGCGCTGCACAGATGTTACTCATTTTGCATTACACAGGGGGCGCGTGTAACTTGAAGATAAGCCACGGACGCGTAGTAACAATGCCCCCGCAACGCTCTACGATCATATTAGTCAGAGACCGACGGGTTAAAGTGGATTCCGAACCACTACACTCGAAACCTGTGGTAGCGAGAATCAGAGCGCTAGCCACTCGGCCATTCAGGCCCATAACGTAATTTATAAAAAATGAGTAAAATAAGATAAATATGAAATTGTTGTCAGATTATTGTTATCGTGTCTTGAAGTGTAAATTATTTATTTTTTAATTAGTCTTTTATTTATTTTTAATTAGAATTTCACTATTTATAAAAATATTGTCACTTGGTTGATAATTTATTAATTTTTGCATTGAATAATGTTTCCCATAAGTTATTTACTTTTATTATAAAATCTCATTTCTTTATACAATGAGATTACATGGATTATTTAAGTTTAGAAAACTTTATGGGTGCCACAGGTTTCGGATCCAACTCCCGGAGCTGGGAGGATGCTTGTAGTGGTTAGGAATCCACTTTAAACCGACGGTCTCTGACTAATATGACTGTAGAGCTTTGGGCGTAGGACTGACAACCTTACCCGATAAAAAGAAAACATCTGTTTCGAAATCTGTCAGCAGGAAGAAGGTCGCCACGGATTGTACTCTAGTGTTGGGAAGTTAGTTAGTTAGAATTTTCATGGAAAAATGATTTTAAAGTTAATATTACTTTTACCGTTTATTATGTTTTTTTTTAATTTGGCATAAAATTTTCTTTATAAATCGGAAAAAAAACTGTATGTTTCATATTTTTTTTAATAACTTTTTATTGGACGTTCTTTATTTAGGGCAGCAGAAAACTTCAGGAAATAATATGCACTATGCTAATTACTATTAAGTTTTCAATTTGGTAATTTAAAATAAAAACAGATAATTGTTTACTATACACTTTTTAAAGTATCTTTTGTAAATAATTTTTTAAATTAAAAATTTTTAGACACTTTCCAAAAGATAAATCGAGATTACGCAAAAATACAAAATTTTAACCTATTTGACGTTTTAAAGATAGACGGACATCAAAAACGTATTTTTATTGAAGGCGTACTCAGAAAAAAATTCTTGCTGTGTGTGGAATCGTATCTATTACCAAATAGTATCTTCTATTCCCAACAAATCATAAAAAAACACCTAAAAGAACTGCTTCCTTTCCTTCTATAGATACAGAATTCAATGGGATCTAGAATGGGTCGAAAGTGGGAAAATGTTTCAAAGTGTAGAGAGAGAAGATTCATAAATACTCACAAGGGTAACATTATTAACTATGATTGTTTTTTCTGCAGTCCGGGCATTGTAAATAACAATGGCACCATCTGGATCTCGGAAGGTCACTTCAGTATCTAAAAGATACGGCACATGTGAGACACAACAAAGAACTCTGTAGCAAACAAAAGTATATACAATACAGAAATATACAACATAAACATATCATCAATGGTGCTTTTAATACTATATTATATACTATATGCTATTATATATATATATACTATATTCTATTTATACTATTACACTGTACTTTACATTTTAATAACTATAAAAGTATTTGACCATGAGTTTTATTAAATAAACAAAGAGATTTTTTAATACAATAAACTGCACATATTATTGAGTTTATAAATTAGTTTTTCTCTGAAAATTTTATTAAATCTAACTATAATATATTCATCGAATTTTATCTGTGTCTGAAAGATATGACACAAGTGACATACAATAAAGAATTATACAGGAAAACAAGAATATACAAAATAAGCATAGCTTCAATTGTGCTATTAATAAATATTTCTACATACTATATTACACTTTACTTTACATTTTAATAACTATAAAATTATTTGATCATGTGTTTTATTAAAACAAACATATTTTTTGATAATAAAATAAACTGTACATATTTTTGCGTTTAAAAATTAAATTTTCTCTGAAATTTATTACATTAAATCTAACTAGAATTGTTTTCATCGAGTTTTATCTGTATCTGAAAGATATGACACAAATGAGACACAACAAAAGATTCTGTAGGAAAACAGAAGCATATACAAAACAGAAATATACAAAATAAACATAGCTTCAATTGAGCCTTTAGTAATATATTTCTATATACTATACTACACTGCACTTTACTTTTTGATAAGTATAAAATCTTTGGTTTAATAAATAAACAAAGAGTTTATTTAATAAAATAAACTGCACATATGATTGCTTTTAGAAATTAATTTTTCTCTGAAAAGTTATTTTATTAAATCTAACTATAATCTATTCATCGACTTTTAATTGTATCTGAAAGATATGACGCATGGGAGACACAACAAAGAATTTTGCATTAAATCAGAAGGATATGCAAAACAGAAGCATACAGAATAAATAGATCTTCAATTATGCTATTAAAAATGTATTCCTATATACTATACTACACTGTACTTTATTTTTTAATAACTATAAAATTATTTGACAATGTTCTATTAAATAAACAACGATATTATTTAATAACATAAACTGCATATATTGTTGCGGTTATAAATAAATTTTTCTCTGAAAAGTTGTTTTATTAAATCTACCTATAATCTATTCACCTAGTTTTATGAATTACAAAAGGTCTCACACAAGTGTGCATCATTTTATATATCTATATGTATGCAAATCAGTTATAAGAGAGTTAATATCTTTTTATATAAAAGTAAATCAATGCAAATATTCCATTTAACGCGAAGTATTTATTTATTACAAGTTACTAAAATTTCATCATTATTTTTTTTTGATCTTGAAATTCAATTTTATTCCATACGTTATTCGCTATTCTATTCGTTCTTCCGTTATTATTATTCCATTTTTGTTATCTTATAGCTTGGATTATTTTTAATACATTTATACAGTTAAATTATTGTGATTGAGCTTTATTTTGTTCAGTATCTAAAAGATATGTCACAAGTGAGACATAATAAAAATTATGCATTCAAACATAAGGATATACAAAACAGAACTATACAAAATAAGCATAGTTTCAGTAATGTTTTAATAATTTATTTCTATATATTCTACTACACCGTACTTTACATTTTAATAACTATAAAATTATTTGATCATTTGTTTTATTAAATAAACAGCGACATTATTTAATAAAATAAACTGCGCATATTATTGTGTTCATAAATTAATTTTTCTCAGAAAAGTTATGTTAAAAATCTAACTATAATCTATTCACCGAGTTTTATAAACTGCAGAAGTGTGTCTCATATAATAGTGCATGTTTTTATATATCTATATATGAGCAAATCAGTTATAAGCGAATTTAATATTTTTTTATATAAAAATAAATAAAAGAAAATATCCAGTTTAACATTAAGTGTTTCGTTACTAAAATTTCATTATTATTTATGCGTTTTGATCTATAAATTCAGTTTTATTCCATTGGGTTTAGTTATTTTATATCCTGGATTATTTTTAATACATTTATACAGTTAAATTATTGTGGTTGAGCTTTATTTTATTCAGTATCTAAAAGATATGGCGCAAGTGAGGCACAATAATGAATTCCGTACGAAAACAGAATGCTATTTAATACAGAAATATACACAATAAACATAACTTCAATTGTGCTTTTAATAATATATTTCTATTTATTGTACTACCCTGTACTTTACTTTTTAATAACTATTTAATTATTTCACGATTTCTTTTATTAACAAAGATATTATTTAACAAAATAAAGTACACATATTTTTATGTTTAAAAATTAATTTTTCTCTGAAATGTTATTATATTAAATCAAACTATAACCTTTTCATCGAGTCTTATGAATTGCAGAAGGCCTTGCATAAGTGTGCATGATTTTATATATATATATGCATGCAAATTAATCATAAGAGAGTTGATATCTTTTTATATAAAAATAAATGTAAATATTCAGTTTAGCATAAAGTATTTCGCTACTAAATTTTCATTATTATTTGTGCGTTTTATTCTTGAAATTCAGTTTAGTTATCTTATATCCTGGATTATTTTTAATACATTGATACAGTTAAATTATTGTGATTGAGCTTTATTTTGTTCATTTTTTTTAAACTTACATTATTTGTTACTGTTATATCAAAACATATTAATTATTATATGTGTTATTTTTTTAAGAATAATCATAAATAATTTTTCGAATTTTTCTATTGATACAATTTTAAGAGAAAAAAATATTTTAAAAGTATTTTTTCGTAATTTGCATTTGCATATGATAGAAAACATTTTTAAATGTTGTAAGAAACAACATTAGAAATAAATATTTTAAGTGTTAAACATTTTTTAAAACTATGGAATTATATTTAATACAATTTTTTTATTTGGTATTTTAAGTGAAATTAAGAAAAAATATTTAATGTGATTGTAAGTATCAATAGAACTGATAGACGGCGAACAACTGTAACAAAAATGATCAAATATCAAAAAGCATTTTTACATGCATGTTATTCATACAGAAATGCTTAACAGACATTGGTACAGTAAGTTGGAGAGTATTTTTAAACATCTTGAAGCAAGAAAAAGATGTATTCTTCGTAGTAAATTGTAACTTGTGTTTATATTCTTTGTCACAAGGATGATTTGAGCTTTGGGATTGCAAAATAAGGCAGACCATTTCTAAATCTGACTAAAAAAGACGAAATCAAAAGTTTCTGCGATTATGATCGAAACTGGCATGGTAAATCAGTAGGCCGGAGAGATCTTCCGTTGAGGTCGATGAGGAAAAAAAGAGGTATGCGAGTCCTCATATGCCCTCCTTGAGGATGTTCGTTCAGAATTCTGTGGTAAAGTGTAATGCAATGCAGTAGATGTATTTTAGGCAGACGTACTCAGCGTAGCAGATGTATTTAGGGCAGATATATTTAATTCAATATATGTACTCTGTGTAGATGTATTTAGGACAGATGCAGATATACTCTGTGTATTAGATGTACTCATATAACCGAAACATTCAGGGCAGATGTACTCAGTGTAGCAGATGTCTTCAAGAAAGATGTATGTAATGTAGCAGATATATTAAACGTAGAAAATATACTCAGAGCACTATGTACACAATGTAGCAGATGTAACCATGATGAAATCAGAGTAACGCATAACTATTATTTATTTGACTTTGTAGTGGTAAATGAAATTATTCACCAGAAACAGTAGCAACTACTTTTTGTCATGATGCCTTTGATATATTTACATGCTTTATTTTAAATTAAAATATGTAATGCTTTTTAATTTATCTAACTTAACAAATCAAAAGATAAAGTTATAAAAGACTCAAATAATTTTCTTTTAGTTATTTATTGAAACAAGTATTCAAATAATTAAAAATAATAATACAATATTTAACATCATGCTTTCACAAAATAGTCGGAACTTGTATAATATATGGAAAAACGATGTGCTTTGTAATTAACCGTTTCATGTTTTAACTTATTAGGGCGAAAAATTATTTCAAATTATTTGTGACCTGAAAAAAAACACTTGAATTTTCACGAATGTTGAAACTCATAATTTTATACACGATTAACGAAAGTGATCAAGGTGTTGTAAAATATTAGCTTATTTACAGCACCATAATTTCTTATCAAATAATTTTCTTTTAGTTAATTATTGAAACAAGCATTCAAATAGTTGAAAATAATAATAAAATATTTAACACCTTTCTTATTAATTTTAACCTTTCTTATGTTTTCACTGTTCAAAGCAAAAAATTATTTTAAATTATTTGTGACCAGAAAATAAGGATTTTTTTTTACACCACGATCTAGAATGCTGAAAATGATAACTTTATTCATGATTATTCATTCATTTATAACTATTATAATAAAAATGATTATTCATTCTTTCATAATTATTCATTCATTTATAACTATTATAATAAAAATGATTATTCATTCTTTCATAATTATTCATTCATAATTATTATAGTAATAATGATTATTCATTCTTTCATAATTATTCATTCATTGTTATAATAAGAATGATTATTCATTCTTCCATAATTATTCATTCATAATTATTATAATAAAAATGATTAGTCATTCTTTCATAATTATTCATTCATAATTATTATAATAATGATTTTTCATTCTTTCATAATTATTCATTGTTATAATAAGAATGATTATTCATTCTTTCATAATTATTCATGTTTCATTGTTATACTAAGAATGATTATACATTCTTACATAATTATTAATTCATAATTATTATAATAATAATGATTATTAATTGCTCATAACTGTATTCATGATTTATTATGATTATTCAAGACCATGATGTTGTAAAATATTAGCTTATTTACTATACTGTGGTATCTTATCAAATTATTTCATGTTAAAAATCATAATAACATGTAGACTATATCATGATCGACTATAACAAGTGACAACGCTATTAAAAGATTATTTACAGTCTTTTTTTTAATCTCTTATCTGACATTAAAAACTTGCAATCATTACCGGGTGAATTATATGACACGGCATGCAATCTGTTAATTTTTTTTCCAATTGGAAGTTTCGGTAAAAATTAATTCCAAAAACTCTTCGTCTAAAAACACTTTTTTTAATGGAAATATAAGAGGCGGAATATCAATGCGAGAAAGAAGTAAACAATTTATCAAAAATAAAGATTGAAACCCAAGAGATGAATGAAAGGTAGAATGTGAATCGGTTGATGAAAGATAGAACGAGTCTTGGTTAACGAAAGGTGGCAATGTGCCTTTATGAAAGGTGGCAATGTGTGACGTGAATCATAAACGATTCTGATCAAATGAATGAAAAAACGCGTAAAGTAAAATAAAAAGATTGTTAAAAAATGCTCTCCAGTAAGAGCTGAATTAATAATTGATAAGAACTATAAAAATCAGAAACTGGAGGAAATGTTTTAACAATTTGTTACATTTTGAAACGAATAGTAAAAAATTTGCTTTAAAGTTTTCAGTACTTCTTTCTTTTCATACGTATAATCGAAATTGATTCTTACGTGAAGGTTTTCATTTATTGCAATTTACTTTTTATTTTTATTTTTGGTCGTATCTGATGAATATTTCATTTTTGTTATGATTCTTATCTGCATATATCTTCGTTCAGGTTTTCTTTCTCTTAAACGTTTAATGCATTAATTTTTCATATTGATGGTATTAAAAAAAAAACCCTCTTAAAAAGTGAAAAATGCTTTGTCAGTTGTTTGAGACACTGGTTTCCAAAATAGGCGACTCAGCCGTCTAGGGGACAATTTAATGATAAAGGGGGAAGGTGGATAATAGCGTTTGGCGAATTTAGGGGGCGTTTAATAAAAATAGGGGAACACAGTAAAAGAAGAAATTTTAGAAAGAATATTAATGCATGTTTCATCTAGTGTAATATGATTTTCGAAATAAATAAGCCAAATACCGACCGATAAGCAAGCAAGTGCAGGCTGGAGAGAATGTTGCACATTATCGATGAGTTCAGTTTACATCAGCATAAATGTAGGCTGAACTAATTGACTGATTGTAATGAATTAATTGATTGATTTAATTGATTGAATTGATTTATGGCTTATTGACAATAGGATATAAATAAATAGGTATAACGTCCTCTAATATTCAATGTCTATAAAATGTTTATTAACATATCATGCACAAATTGCATTAATTTAAGGTATAAAGGCATATTATTTTATTATGTCTCTATTTGTTCACTTAAAGAATGCAGATTTCCTGGTGACGTTGAATAATTTTTTTCTTAAAATGGGGGAGGCAGGCTAAATAAGTTCAGGAATCACTAGTTTCTTCTTCGTCTTCAATGCGAAACTGCCTCATGGTGGGCCAAGGCCGTCTGCCTACTGGTAGATTCCGAAACATGAGTTGTTTTCTTTTTACTCGATATAGTTTCAGCCCTACGCTCACCAGTCATTTTAGACCGAAACCTAGGTTTAAAGTGGATTCCGAACCACTACAAATATCCATGGCACCAACGAGACTCGCACCAGAAACCTATGGCCCCGAGTGCGCTAGTCACTCAGATATCAGGCCCCGGACCACTACTTTAAGACACCAATTATAGATACAAAAGCGGAGCTTTGTTGGTGCATCATATCAAAGAAAACAAGTGAATAGTCGAGAATCATCTGCATATCATACCATTATGCCCTCCCTGAAACAGCGACTATAGTTTACAGTCTGGAAATTAATGTTAACACCAAGTTAAATGCTTAATATACTTAAAATGCCACTCAAAGTAATAATAGCACCTATCATGTATACAAGCTTAACATTTTCCTAATAATTCAACATTTTTCGACAAGTTAATCGCCCAGCTTTGATAACTGTCGAATATTTTGATAACTTCATACTTTTCAGACTGATTTGCCTTTTTTTTTCTGGTACATTTTAAATTAAATTTTTTTCCTATATAATCGTACATTCGTTCCGGGTGTAAAATTACTACAATCTGGCCAACAGTTATTTATGGGTCCGAGACCTGAACCTTAACTCTAAAACAGGAGAAGATGTTGATAATCTGAGAGAGGAAGATCTTAAGAGGTATGTTTAGATCTACCAGAGAGGGTGATGTTTGGAGGAGGCATGAAATTGCAAAATTGTTTGGAGAAAAGGATATAATAATTATATAAAAATTATATAAAGTCAAAGATAATTCAATGGCTGGGACACATAGAGAGAATGGACGATAGCAGAGGCAGAAAAAAAATTTTCAAGGGGAAGTGACAGTGTCTAAAAAAAGTTGTATTGAAGAAATGGAAAAGGATCTGAAGAACATAAAGATCCCATAACTTCAAAATCAAAGCTCGAGACAGACGAATTTGGAGGCGTATTGTTAGGGAGGCCATTGTCCAACATGGATTGTAGCTCCGGGGAATTAGTTAGTAATAATTGTACATTTAATTGAGTGTTGTACGAAAAATTAGTATTGGGAAGCAGCTACTCTATTTCATTATTTTACAGAAAGTTAGCAAGGGGCCTGATGTCCGCGTGGCTAGCATTCTGTACCACAAGTTACGGGTTCGAGTCTCAGCGATGCCATGGATGTTTATAGTGGCTCGGAATCCACTTTAAATCGTAGATCCCGGTCTAATATGATGCAGTATGTTACTCGTAACCTATCTTCAAGCTACACGTGTGCCTTTCGGTAGTGCTAAATGAGTAACAGCGGTGCAACCCTTACTCATGGCATAAAGATTAACTGTCTCGGTATTGACAGTTGCTTTAGAACAACCACATAAAGTTGCACGAACTATCTTTTATATAATATTTCAAGATATTTCAAAGCAAAGACTGATTACATTTCTTCGTAATATAACAATATACAAACTAACACGCCTTAAATACTCCAAACTTCCATCTTATATACCGTAGTAAGACTGATGCACCAGTAGAAGAAAAATTTCGATACCATTCCACGATGTTACTTCCGGAATTTACGTCATTATTCGTCCGTGGCTAGGGAATATGCATAAGTTAAGTTTATAAATAGAAAGTAGTGCCTTGTGCCTCGTCATGTTGGAAGAGATATCTAGCGGTTGCAAGATATCAGTGAAAAATGAGGTCGGGGATATTGTAAAATTCATAAGTTCATATCCCATAGAGACAGAGAAGATCACCTTGTATCTCACAGAAGCTCAAATATGAAGTCTAAGGATACATGAATTAAGTATTAGGAGCAGGATTAAATAAAGTTTTTTATTAAGTAAAGACTTGTTCATAAATATTGGATTATCTGTTGAACTTGTTATCAGGTAGAAGATAATAGTTGCTTAAAAGTCAATTGTTAAAAATAAAAAAAAACATTTTTATGCCTATTAGTTACATTAAATTTAGTATTTGAATGTTTATTGGGACAGACATATATATTAAGTCATGAGTTTTCAAAATTGAAAACAAATTAAATTTATTCAACAGATGATCAACAAAATGTAAGTATTTATACTTTCTTTACTTGATTTTCTCTAGGAAACATGTTTTTTTTTTAAATTTTGTTCTAAGTAGATGTGACAGACTCATTATAGACTGGATTCAAAACCGTATGAAATAGGTTTAATAATCAAGTTATTTAGGTAAAAGAGAAAAAATATCAGAAAAATATATCAAGTTATTTAGGTAAACGTTTTGGAATCTAATTTTTAAACATTAAAATATTTATTTTCTCTGAAGCATCAATTATTGCATATTAACTATTCATCGTACTCACTAGAATATTCAATGACAGCCCAGGGATAAACAGATCTCAATTTTTAAATATCTACATTTGGGATTATTTAATATTAGGTTGGGGAAAAAGGAATCCATTATTTTTTCAATAGATGGCTGTAGTGATCGATATCACGTAAAGTATCAATTAAACAATTTCAGATTTATGCTCGTTAGAAAGGTGGCACTTCGTACTAAAATAATTCTTTTTCTGTTTTTTGTTTGGTCCATTCAGTTGGGAGTTACAGGGTGTTAAAAATGGAAGTGAACAAAGAGAAAATTCGGTACATTTTACAGTTTTTCTTTGACAAAGGCGAAAATGCAAGCCAGGCGGCTAAAATTGTGAATGGTGTTTATGGTTCCGATACTGTAACAACCAATTATGTGCAATTTTGGTTTCGTAGATTCCGTTCAGGAATTTTTGATGTTAAAGATGCACCTCGCACAGATAGGCCGGTCGTCGAAAATGTCGATAAAATCGGAGAAATGATCGAAGTTGACCGGCATGTTAGCAGTCGTAACATCGCCCAGGAGCTAAAAATCGACCATAAAACAGTTTTAAACCATTTACACAAAGCTGGATTCAAAAAGAAGCTCGATGTTTGGGTGCCACACCAATTAACAGAAAAAAACATGATGGATCGAATTTCCATCTGCGAAGCCTTGGCCAAACGGAATGAGATAGACCCATTTCTTAAACGGATGGTGACTGGAGATGAGAAATGGATCACATACGACAACCCTGTGCGAAAACGATCGTGGTCAAAGAGCGGTGAAGCACCTCAAACGGTGGCCAAACCAGGACTAACGGCCAGGAAGGTTCTGTTATGCATTTGGTGGGACTGGAAGGGGATTATTTATTATGAGTTGCTTCCATATGGCCAAACGCTAAATTCTGATCTCTACTGTCAACAACTGGACCGTTTGAAGATAGCGATTGACCAGAAACGGCCAGAATTGGCCAACAGGAGAGGTGTCGTGTTCCACCAGGACAACGCTAGGCCACACACATCTACAGTGACTCGCCAGAAACTTCGGGAGCTTGGTTGGGAAGTTTTAATGCATCCGCCATACAGTCCGGACTTGGCACCAAGCGATTATCATCTTTTTCTTGCATTGCAAAATTTCTTTAATGATAAAAAATTGGCATCTAGGGAGGATTGTGAAAATCGACTACTAGAGTTTTTTGCAAATAGAGACCAGGACTTCTATGAGAGAAGCATTATGAAGTTACCTTTAAAATGGCAACAAATCATACAACAAAACGGTGCATGTTTGACCCAAATCGGACAATCCGAAGCATGTTAAATAAAGTCCTGAAGTTCATATAAAAATAATGGATTTCTTTT
Organism: Caerostris darwini; assembly: GCA_021605075.1. NCBI lineage: Eukaryota > Metazoa > Arthropoda > Arachnida > Araneae > Araneidae > Caerostris > Caerostris darwini. The sequence continues at coordinate 554,066 of BPLQ01010518.1, read as the reverse complement.
TCCCCAACCTAATATTTTGAAAAAAAAAATGCCCACCCGATTGTTTTTTTTTCAATTGATAATAAAAATGCACCAGCCTTCTTAGTGAAATGACTGGAAGAGATTTTAATAAATTGTATTAAATGGTTGATGAAGAATACCCAGAATGTGAGAATCAATATAGTTTTTTTTTCTTCATTTTGCGCAACAACTCTCATGGTGGGTCAAGGCCGTCTGTCTACTGCCAGATTTCGAGGCAGGAGATGTTTTCTTTTTACGGAATAGGATTGTCAGTCCTACGTCCATCGCTCTAAAGTCATATTTAACCGTGGCCTAGTGTTTAGAATGAAATTCAAACCACTACAAACATCCATGTCATTGCGGGGGTGGAACTCGAATGCTGTGACACCGAGTCCCAGGGCACTAGTTTGAAAAGATATCTTTGGAATCCATAGAGATGTATTGCAAGTAAGATATCATGCTTATTTTTAATTGTGCATCTAAAGTTTGGAGACAATTAGTGCATAAAAAGAATAATAAAAGAATAATTAGGGGCCTGATGGCCTAGTGACTAGCGCTCTAGCTCTCGGTGCCACAGGTTTCGGGTATGACTCCCGGCGGTGTCATGGATGTTTGTAGTGGTTCGGTATCCACTTTAACTCCTTGGTCCTTGTTTAATATGAGTTTTAGGAGTAAAGATGACAACCTTACCCCGTAAAAAGAAAACATCTCATGATTCGAAATTTGCCAGTAGGCAGACGGCTTTGACCCACCAGGGGGCTGTTGCGCTAATGTAGAAGAAAAATTCAAAGGTATAGGACGTGGTTATGGGACGATTATCGCACATAAGCCGATAATTTGTAGAATTTTTTTCTAACGTTAAATTACGGGGATCAGCCAGGCGGAAGCGATAAATCGCGCAAAATATCATTAAATATAACATGTTTTTAAATATTATTACATTTAAGTTTAGTGAAAAAAATTAATTTTAAATGAAATCTGTCATTTGTTTTATGAAAATGAGTTGCTTCCTTTTCGAAATTATTTATATTGCTGGTTTTTTGTGTTCATCGCCAAAATGAAAACCCTGATGTTAGCGAAATTAAGGTATTGGCCTAGAAATAATAAAGTAATAGAAATAATAACAGAATACCGTGAATAATGAATTTTATAAGAATTGTTTTTTTATTTTTTCTTATATACAGGTTTTGAAGTTTGAGTAAATTTCTTGAATAAAAACTGCACTCTCGGCTTATACACGGATTAGCTTTTATTTCAAAATCTATGGTAGTTATGCCATGCCCTCTATGTTTTACAATGCTTACCACTAATTAATTAAGAAATCTTAAATTTAAAAAATATCATCTCTTAAGATGACTGTAATTCCTTAGATAGAAAATTATCATTATCATCTTCCCCGCATCTTTCCCAAAAATGTTGTATATCTATAATCCAGTATACTCCTGACATATTGTGCGTGTATGCGTGACTGATGAAAACAAAATTAATGATAAAAACCACTTTGGAATTTTTTTTTATTATAGTAAAGGAGTGAAAAATTACTTAAAACAGTTTTGGATTCGTGTGATGTGTTCCGATTTCTAAGCAGAACTCTCGTGCGTATATTTAGTTGTGAAGTGTCTACAGAATTTTTCATAAATCTTCTAGACGTCAGTTTAAAATTTGTAATGACTTTATTATAATTACAGCTATTTAAATATTAAGACTGTTTTGAGAAACTTGTTGTTGAAATACTGACGAATAACAGAGAGATGAAAGAGGAAAATTATGCCATAGATTTCATACATATTTGTGGTCCTGCTGAAAGTATGAAAGAGCTGATATTTTAGTTAAGGAAGTAATAAAATGGAAATCACCATGGCTGTTCCTACTTCACACTTGAAAACCAAATATTAACATGACGTACTAGCGCTCTGGCGTTCGATACCCCGGATTCAAAGTTAGAGTCCTGGCAATGCCATGGATGTTTGTAGTGATTCGTAATCCTCTTTAAATAATAGGTCCCGGTCTAATATAATTGTAAAGCGTTGTGTGTAGGGCTGAAAATAATACCGCGTAAAAAGAAAACATCTCCTGCCTTGAAATCTCCCAATAGGCATACGGTCTCAGTCCATCAAGGGGCTGTTGTGCCAATGAGGAAGAAATCATATAAGGCACTCTAAATATCTTTAATCATCTAACCGATTTTGGACAACGAGATTTTCTCCAACTTGCACAGGATTAAAAGCAAATATTTTTCTGCAAGCTTAATACAATTCCTAACCAGAAATGGAAGCTTTAAATGTGATCTTCATCGATTCAAGCTTGACTTCAACAGCATCTGTTGTTAAGGAGAAGATGAGCCTCTTTCTTAAATCCAACATTTTACGAAGATTTAGCGAAATAAGCATTGTTAAAGAAATCATTATTTCATGACCCAACAATTTTTGTATAACTTTGTCAAGTGTATTGAAATATTTGGTCATTTCTGCGATTTTGTTATGTCAGAATATATCTGAAGAAATATTTCTCTCCTGTGCTTTTATGCTAATACCGTTTTTGTGAATACCTTTTATGTATTTATTTGAGGGGCCTGATGGCCGAGTGGCTAGCACTCTGGCGCTTGGCACCACAGGTATCGGGTTTGAGTCCCGGTAGTGTCATGGATGTTTGTAGTGATTCGGAATCCACTTTAAACCGTAGTTCCCTGTCTAATATGATCGTATATCGCTGCGGGGGTAGTGCTACTCGCGTCCGTAATATATCTTTAAGCTACACGTGCCACCTGGTTTGTGTTAAATGAGTAACATACGTGCAGCCCTTGCTTATGGCATAAAGATAACTGTGCTAGTATTTGCCAGCTACATTTAGGAAAAAAATGTACTTATTCGAAGATAACATTTTTTGTAATTTTTTTTTTTAACTTAATCAAATACTTTGTAAAATACAACGCATTAATCTTGAGTTTTAATAAATAAAATTAAATAAATAAATACATACTTGTCGACTATACGAAAAAATTTGCAAGTTATCTTTTAAATAACATTTTTATCAATTGTAAAATTCCAAAAAATATGAACATAGACTACAGAATTTTTTCTTCTTTATCAAATAAGGCCTTTTTCTACATTTAACGCTTTTCTGTACTTACAACTTTATCGTTACATTTAAAGTAATATATAAACCTAATAGCTCAATTAAAAATAATATATGTGCTACTAATTGTATTACAGCAATAAATAATGATACCCTAAATGTTATAATGATTAAAAAATAAATTCAAAACACTACCCATTAATATAACTTATTGTAAAATATTATAACAAACTGCATGCTAAATATCTTAACCCTTAATATAATTACCTTTATTACCCTTATATAAAATGCTGATTTTGAAATAACTAGATCGTAAATTAGCGCTGCTAATATATTAGCTGCATTATACTGTTTGGAATGAACTAAATTATAAGTCCATAAGAAAAGAGGATGTATGAAATGTCATCATTTGCTTCAATGCTTTTAAATAATGGTTTCCCATCCAAAAATGTATTTGCAACTCATGATAATACTTATTTCAGGAATAAAATAAGGCTTTCCAACGTATTTCCATTGAAAGCATGTTAGCATCATTTGTAGCTCGGTAATGAAAAGCCATTTGCAAAACCGTTACGGTTGAAGTTAACGTAAAGCTAATGGAAAAGCAATTTCCTAGTTTTAGAAAATAGAACCGTTTTCGAAACGGTTTTTGAATTTTCTCTAACTGGAAGATAACTTATTGTAATATATCAACGTTTTTTTCTACTTTATCGGCAAAAATTAGTTTTTAATATATTTTTCATGTAGCTAATTGTGTTTAAAAAATTTATATAATGGGTTTATAAAAAAAGTAAAATTTTTTTAATAAATATAAAGAAACAGTTAATGGATATTTCCGAGATTTTGCATGAAAAATATATTAAAATGAATCAGTTAAATAAAAATTCTTTTTATTTTTGTAATTAGGATGAAATATAATAAGTTAAAATGAAATTTATGAAAAAAGTTAAGTAAAATAAAATAAGGAACTTACGTGAATTTTAATTTAAATTTCGAATTAAATTGTATAATAAACTTATTTTTTTATTCCCTCAAAATATCTATTTTACAATTTTAATATTAAAGTAAATATAATTTTATTAAAATGATTTAATTCGAAATTAAATTCTTTATTTTAGAGCTAATATTTCCACAATAAATTGAAATGAAATTCAAGAAAAAGTAAATAAAATAAAATATGGAACTTACGTGAATTTTAATTTTTAATGTCAAATTTAATTTTATATTAAATTTATTTTGATGGATTAAATAATACCTATTCTACAATTTTATTACTAAAGTAAATATAATTTTATTTAATACAGTTACAGTTTGAAAATAAATTCCTTATTTTAGACCTAATGTTTCTGCACATTAATTTATAACCATACAGTTCCATTTTTTGAATCATGCTTCGGAACTAAAAATACAGACATAATAGATTAAATTCTTCAACTAAATACTGAAATAATAAAATTAATTAAATAATAATAATTATATATATATATATATATATATATATATATATATATATATATACGAATGTATATAAAGTACATCGCTAGGTGTTTTAAAAGAAAACATTAATATTACTTTAATCAAAGCAAAAAAGTTAAATGATGCCTTATGATGAATTAAAAAATATTATCACGTTAAGTATAAACACGATTTAAAATTTAAATAATATTACAAGGAGTTGTAATTTTCTTAGTTATTATTTTAACAAATATTCCAAGGCTCAATGAAACAGAAAAACCAAAAGTAAAAACTGCAATGAAAATATTACAAAACTGCCAATTTTCGTATTGTCATATGAACAGAAAGAAAAGTTCAGATTAGTATTAGTTTTGGTACTTCCTTATCATTACGGCCTTCCTTATCATACGGCTACTGTATTTAAATTGTGTCTTAAAAACACATAGTTTCATTTGATGCCACTGCCGGTGCTTATGTTAATGTTTTATCGTGGAGCCGTAATAATAAGGAAGTACTGTAATTTTTAGTATTGGATTATTTTAACTAGACAATTTGAAATTTAGCTGTATTAAATAAAATTTGTAACTATTTTTTACACAAATTATTAGATATTTTTATGCTTACATATAGTTAAAAAAAACTTTTGTTAGACCAATTAAACGCGCACACAAACAAAGGAACATATTCTTCCAACAAAAGCAAGTCGATGCTTTAAGTAGTTTCAACTTTAACTGAAGGAAATAAACAAAACTTACATTAAAATAGAATTTAATGAAATAATCATTTTCTTAAATGTATATTATTCGTATAATTCAGATTTAATACTGGAACGAGTAACATTTTTTTAGCTTTTGAAAACTGTTATGTTGTAAATTGCTTCTAAAGACTATAATACACTATATGCATTTCTTTTTTGAATAGAATTTCTTTCATAGAATTTTGCTGGAAAATGCGGACTATACTTAGATACTGACGAATATGAAGCTATAAATATCAGTAATATTTTTCAAAGAACAGTTAATTGGAATGTAAAAATTTGAATAGCTGTGCGCAGAATTGCAATGGTTGTGCGTGAACTAAAAGCTGCAATAGCGAGAGATTCCTCTTCCCTTCTGAATAAATTGTTGTTTTAGCTGTTTATATATGTCTTATAACAAAAAATATTCTATGTAAAAATCGCATTAATAATAAAATACTATTCTGGCAATAATGCAATTTACTGACTTTTAATGCGAGTATGAATTCTACACTTTAAATTAGAAAATATAGCAAAAATACATTAACAATAATAAAGAATTTATAAGCTAAATTTGTTTTCATCTTTTTTTAAAAACTCAATATTTTTCAGTGCTACCTTCAATAAATAAGTAAAATATGGAAACTTTTATTAAGTAAAATATGAAGACTTTCACATATACTTAAAGTTTAAATATACGACACATTTTCATGAGTAAAAAGGTTTATATTAAATCACGATTAATTATCGCAAAAATAATTATGTAGAATATACACATTCACTTTATTTTCTTATACCGACAAAAAACATTTTATTCAACGTTAACAACCTAATGAAATTTGATTTAATAAAAAGTATTAGAACAAACAGCAAAGACACTGGTATAAGTAATATGAAATGAAATAAAATTACCAGAAATCCAAGACCCGTTAAAAAGTCGGGGTTCGTACTCCCCAGTTATAACTTCTTCTAAAGAAAACCTCGGGTTTTTTACTCTCGCCTCTTCAGGACCTAAAATGAAAAAGATAATTAAATTAATTAGTTTAGTCAAGCAATTAATACAATCAGTTTAATTAACATCAAGATAATGAATGAATGTAAATGAATTATATAATGAATAAAATGAGTGCGACGTAATAAAACAAGTAATATAAAAAAAAAATTAAGTCAATTCCTCCTTTTTTTTCACTCTATTGCAGAAAGTCCTTTATAAATAATTTTCATTCATTTTTTTAAGTTTATCTGGCGCCATCTATAGGTAGATACACGCAACTTAAATCTAAAAAAAAACTAAAATTAATTAATAAAATTTAATGAATGAATTAATATTTGAATAAACTGTATTAACATCCAGTGTCATCCACTACAAGTTCAAAAAAAGTGTATTTGAACTTGAGTGGAGGAATAAACAGTATTTTATGAACGATTGAAAATTTGAACAAGATATATATAGGGAGAGTGTTAGCTAATAGAAGAAATTGACTAAATGAGAAAACCATGTATTATATTTTGGACAGAAGATACAATTTTTATTTTTTATTTTGAATATTTTCAATTAATAAATTCCGAGACTGGTAGATGTAGCAATACAACTCAACCTTATTTACATCATAAATTTTTCCTTTTTAGTGAGAGTCAAAAACATCGGCGCATTTCAAAGCCAAAGGGGAATAACGAAGGATAAATAAATAATTTTTTTACAGACTTCACTAAAGAAGATTATAAAGTGAATAAAATATTTTGCTCGAATAATACTTTTCCGTTGAGCCCAAAAATTTAATTTAATCCTGCCAAACAAATGAAATGGAATATTAACTATCAATGTAAAACTTATAAATATCATTTCATAGTTTTTTTAAATAATAAATAATGTAAAATTGTAAAGATGGATTTTATTTGGGAACTGATCTATTATTTTATGTATGTTACATGTATTTAAACCATCATAAATATTTATGTATATTATCACATATTATATATGCATAAGCGTATACGTATATTACGAAGAATATACAAACATATTTCTATATATATGTGTACAGACTCAATTTAAAATTTTTTTAATGTAAATTTTAAGTTATAAAAGGTTTTTTATAGTAAATAAACAAGATCTCATTTATTGTTGTGTTGTTTCTTATCCCACTTGGTAGACAGCAATATCTAGACTAAGTCCATGAACCTAAGGAAGGATTGAAGGGGGGAGGGGGAAGCTTCTGTTGTGACGGAACATCTATATGTAGAAATCTGACTTGACTCCGTGTCGTTGAAGAAGGACAACAGTGTCTTCCGGGAGGACTTTTAAGAAAACTACCCAGCACTTGCGTATCGTATAGGAGAAACCCCGGAAAACTCCCAATAATGAGGCAAGATGCTGAACATTACAAAAGGCACTGAGTATCTTTTAGTGTCTAGAACAAAGTCTAGAGTCTAGAACAAAGTCGCCAGTGGACGCCCTAATGCTCACCAGCGGGCTCTCATTTAGCTCATCTCATTAGTTACGAACTCATTTTTAATGCTTTTTTGGCGTAAATAGGATCTAAAATAAAATACTTTTATATAATCTTTAAAAACTGATAAAAAAACCTTTTTATGAAGCTGGTAATAAGAGTTATTTGAACTTTAATATATTCCATATAAGTTTCGAGAGGCAGTTTAGTTCTTTCTATTGTGGACAGTGTTCGTTGTAGTCATTGCTTTCAGAAATAAGAAGACTCGATGGCGATTGTGACAACGAGTGTCTTGCATCGATTGTCAGGCTGCCTGGTAGTAGTTTTTCGGATATTCCTTACGACGCGTAAATGCAGGCTAAAATAAAATATTTTATATAATCTCCAAAATTGATAGAGAAACCTACTTAGGTGGCTGGTAATAAGAGTTAACAGGACTTAAATATATTCCATATAAATTTCGAGAGAAATTTCTTACATAATCTTAAAAACTGATAGAGAAAAACTTACTTATGGAGCTGATAATAAGAGTTAATTGGACTTTAATATATTCTATATAAATTTGAGACAGTTTAGTTGTTTCAATTATGGACATTGTTGCAGTCATTGCTTTCAGAAATGAGAAGACTCGACTGCCATTGTGACAAGTGTAAAGTGTCTTTCATCAATTGTCCCACTAGCTCGGTAGGAATTTTCAGGATTTTATTTACGAAGCCTAAAATGTCTACCAGAAGGCAATATATTTTTCCATCACCCATAAGTGGGATGTTCGAGGCATACATATGAAGGCCATCGATATTCAACAACAAAAATAATAATGATAGAAAGTTTGTTTTAAGAATAACTAGAAAACTGAAAACATTGGGCACCAGTGTGGAATAGGGTTAATTATGATGGGCCAAAGCTATGCAACAATTATTTATTGAAGTTTAAATTACACAAAAAAAGACATCAAATTTAATTACAATAAATTAATAGTTTAAAAAAAACTAAAAAACACGCTTTTAGAGTTAGTCAAACTACAAAGTAAAAAATAATTGTTAACATAAGAATAAAATGACTGACGAGAAAATGAATGTCCCTGTTCTAAAAGAGTGGGTGCTCGATATCAATCGTTATAATTTTTCACTAGTTTCATTCCGAAATGCAGAGTTAGTTTTAAAATGTCTTACAAAGCACCCCACGCTTTTAGAACGGTGACATTCATTTTCTCGTCAGTCATTTTATTCTTATGTTAACATTTATTTTTTACTTTTTAGATTGATTAACTCTAAAAGCGTGTTTTTTAGTTTTTTTAAACTATTAACTTATTTTTTACTTTTTAGTTTGATTAACTCTAAAAGCGTGTTTTTTTTAGTTTTTTTAAACTATTAATTTATTTTTTACTTTTTAGTTTAACAGACAAACAAACATTCAGGTGAAATACCTGTTTTCTTTCTGAAAGATGCCTGTAAATGTTTCTTTGCAGCTTAAATAATGTATATGAGGAGAAACAGATCTCCAGGGGAAAAAGTCAGTTACATACATACATACATACAAACATACAGGTGAAGCTAATAAAAGCGTATTAAAAAGAAAAGAAAATGTGTTACGATCAACCACACCATCCTTATCCATTACTAAGAGTGGCTTATATTTACAGAGGGCGCTGCTGATGCGCTGTAGCAGATGCTGCCACATATAAGAAAGAGGCGATTATAAATTTAGATAAAAGTTAATTTATTTCTTATTGAAATTATTAGTAAATATTTTCGAGCCCTTCATTTTAAACAAATTAATATCTTTTACAATCGATTTTTCTACGTAGGACGACGAGAAAATATTTTCACAGCAAATATGAAAAATTCCTTTTTAAATTACTGCTTAACAGTAATAATTTTTAAAATAGCGAAATATGTTATTTAATTAAAAATTCTCGATTATTTAATAAATGTTTAATGTCTAGTGACATTATTTTAGAAGTAAATTTGTATAGAAATAAATTTGAAAGCAAACACATAGCAGCATAAAGAAAAACAAATGCTGTAATAAAATGAGTTAAAACTTAATTAATTAAGTACACTAAAACATTATTTTATTCTTCTTAACAGAAACATCAGTTAAATTAAATAAATTAATTAAATTCCTGAAAATAATACCTTTTTCAAAAGTATTTAACGTATTCAATTGTTTAGTTAGTAATTATTTTGATAGTAAATAATTTATGTAAACATTAATGGAAATTTCAGAAAAAGCTATAATTGAATTAGATAATGCATTTGTCTTGTAAGCTACATATTGAAGGTAATGTTTATTAAAAAAAATAGAGAATTAAATAGAAAGATATATGCAATTTTATTTTAGGTACAAAGCAAGTTAATTGATTAAACACAAATAAAATTGTCTTCTAGTATTTGGTGACTGCAAATAAATCTATAGAAATGCATTCTTTAGCAGAATAAAAAATTAAACTATGTTATAAAAGGAATTAGTTTACAGTTTCTGATAAATATCAGAATATATAATTGAAATAAAATGAATATTTTTTGTACACAATTTCAAGCATTTGTAACGACAATATTCATAAAAGTTAAGCAAACTGTTCCAGAAATTTATAGATTATTATTTATACCAGTAATTTTTATGAAAAATTAGTAATTTTTTTACAAATATGATATCAAAAAAAAAATGGAAAAATGTGTCGTAGATCAAATCAAAGAAGTACAATTTTAAAAAATTCTTTAAAAAGAAAAATATAATAATAAATTTTTTTTCTATCATTCAATAAAATTAATTTATAAATGCAATAAAATACGGCATCTAATTCCTGAATGTCTAATTTGTAAGTCGATTTTCAGAAGTCTGAGCCCAAAATTATTGATTCCTGTTTGCACATGCATTATATGCCATTGAAATTTCCTTCCAACAAGGCTTGAAACAACAAACAAGGTTTGAAATACCATGTTGATTAGAGAATCGGCCTTATGAATTAGAGAAACTTGCAAAAAACATAGCATCAAAGTAGCATCGTCTCTCTTTCTTCAGTTCCAACATCCGATTAACTATTTTTCTTTTCTTAGCTGGCATTGCAAATTTAATAATAAAAGTCAGTGGAAGTTCAACGAACGTTCTCTCTGAAAACGCTAAACGCCCACGGGCGACACTGCACAATTTGCAATTGACCTAGACGAACTGGCTCAGTGCTCAGAGTAGAGTCCTGCTGCCGAAAGGCAGCGGGTTCGAACCTGACCTGTCCCTTTAGTCATCATTTCTAGCAGCAATTACTCTACTCCGTAGTATACTCCTATTCGTATTTTTGTATAATTTTTCTGTAATTGGTTTATCTTTTTACTTTTATTTTTCTTTATAATAGTCTTTCAAATTTTAACTTGTAAATTTTTTATTTTGGGCAATACCTTGATCACTCATTACTGTATTTAATTATCCATGTTTTTTCCGCTTCATCAATGAACTCTATATTACCATCCTGGAGTAATAGGTCATTAATAGACCAAGGAACTCCGATAACACAAGGACGACGACGACGTTCTCTCTTTTAAATACTTTTTTACTCTCCCATACTATAGCTATCCCCTACGGCTAAGAAATATCGAAATCTAAGAAAGCTCATTGGCATGGGGGAAAAGTGAAACTTAATTGTCTGTTTCTTTACTCATCCACGATCAACCAAAAACACCTTATATACCGCTTGGAGACAATAAAAAGACTATATAAAAGATTTAATAAAAGAAAGGCCGAAAACTTGATTATTGATAAAAATGACAATGCAATTTTTTTCTTATTTATTAAATAAAATTTAATGGGATTGTAATACATCGTCTAATATTTATTATTTATTAATTTATTTTACATTTGTCTCTCAATGAATACAAAAGCATAAACAATAACGTCTACCATGAAAATTTCACCAACCTCCCAAAATGCCAAATTGGCGTAAAACCTAATTGGACATTCTCTTGAAGAAATTTTGTCCAATTTCGATTTTTTTCCCAGTTGATCTAGGCTTTGTAATAGAAGTAGCCTTGCCAATTTTTGCGAAATTTTGATATAAATTGAAGCCGTGCATATACGAACGCCAACAACGACGCACAAACTTTAAGAAATTATATATATATATATATATATATAGGTTATGACTAGGAAATGCTAAGTACCTAAAGTATCAGGCACTATATTATTCAATACTATTAAAAAAAAGCAAGTATGGAAATATTTAAAAAAAAATTGAGCATAAATTTACTAACGTTTACCTGGTGTTCAGATAGCTAAAATGAGAACTTAGGGAACTTAAAGGGGGCGATTTTTATACCCAAACGAATTTTTTTAGTGTTATTTTCTATACATAGTTGTAAGTATTATAACAATATAAAATACACTGAAGTGACAAAAGTCATGGGATAGCAATATACAAATTTTCAGATGGCAGTAGCATCGCGTAGAACAGGTATAAATGCGCAATGCTTTCGCAGAGCTTTCATTACTGTTCAATTTATTCATGTGAAGAGGTTTTGACGTGATGATGACCGCACGACGGGAATTAACAGACTTTGAACGCGGAATGTTAGTTGGAGCTAGACGCATGGGTCATGCCATTTCGGAAATCGTTAGGGAATTCAATATTCCCAGATCCACTATGTCAAGAGTGTGCCGAGAGTATGAAATTTCAGGCATAACATCCCACCATGGACAGCGCAGTGGTCGACCGCCTGCACTTAACGGCCGAGACCGGCGACGTCTGCAAAGAGTCGTAAATTCTAACAGACAAGCAAAACTGCGTCAAATAACCGCAGAAATCAATGTGGGACGTACAAGGGACTTGTATGTTAGAACTGTGCGGAGAAATTTGGCTTTCTTGGGCTATTCCAGCAGAAGACCGACTCGAGTGCCTTTACTGACAGAACGACATCGCTTGCAGCGACTCTCGTGGGCACGTGAGCATATCGGTTGGTCCCTAGATGAATGGAAAACCGTGGCCTGGTCCGATGAGTCACGATTTCAGTTGGTAAGAGCTGATGGTAGGGTTCGAGTGTGGCGCAGACCCCACGAAGCCATGGACCCAAACTGTCAGCAAGGCACTGTTCAAGCTGGTGGTGGCTCCGTAATGGTGTGGGCTGTTTTTTCATGGCATGGACTTGGTCCTCTGGTGCGACTAGACCGAACATTGACTGGAAATGCTTATGTTCAGCTACTTGGAGATCACTTGCTGCCATTCATGGACTTCATGTACCCAAACAACGATGGGATTTTTATGGAGGACAATGCGCCCTGTCACCGGGCCACAACTGTTCGCGATTGGTTTGAAGAACATTCTGGACAATTCCAACGAATGATCTGGCCACCTAGATCGCCCGACATGAATCCCATCGAGCATTTATGGGACATCATCGAGAGGTCTGTTCATGCCCAAAATCCTGCAGTATCAACGCTTTCACAATTATGGACGTCTATGGAGACAGCATGGCTCTATATTCCTGCAGAAGACCTCCAACGACTTGTTGAGTCCATGCCACGTCGAGTTGCTGCACTTCGCCGGGCGAAAGGAGGGCCGACACGATATTAAGAGATATCCCATGACTTTTGTCACTTCAGTGTAAATAAATAAGTATTTTGTTTCTTTTAATCATCAGCAAGAAATTAAATTTCTTTGCGGACATCAATTAAAGAATTCCGTGAAAAAATTTCAAGAAGTTTCAATTGTTTTTAAAATGAAGTTAACTCTTAACATACAAGAGCTTTTTTTAACCTTTTCTTTTTGAAACATCAATATAAAGAGCTGTTTCGTCTGTCATTAGTTTCTTGAATTGAAGATCTTGTGTAAAATCTTTCAATTCAGATTTATGTTTACTTCCACCTTTTCTTAACTTTTTTCTTTTGTTTGCGAAAAATAAATCAATACTCTATAAGAATAAGAATTACCCCTACATGGGTAATCAATATTTTAATCATAATCTACACATAATATAAATTTCCAACAAATCAATAACCTCTCAAACCTCATGACCTCTTTGAAAATGAGCTAAATTGAAAATTCTAATGACTATGATGAAGATAAGTGTGACATATCTGTATGTCGAAGACATTAAAATGGATTCGGAAATATAGGAGAAGAGCCTGAATCTCCAATATAAAAAACTGGTTATTGAAAGCAACATCAGTCGTACTGAATAGTAATAATTATTGATTTCGGTAGAACAACAAAACAACCGAAGTGTTCAACAAGCTTAATGGATTCAGCAGCGAAACGAAAAAAAAAAAGTACATGTATGGAAGACAAAGTAATTTTTTCATTTAAACGAACTTCTTTCGAAATTCCATCCCAATGATTTCGTCTTTCAGAGGCAACTTTTGAAGTCCTTTAACTTTCATTACAGCAATAATGGCTTTGCTAATGTGAAAGTTAATGAACTATCTGCGAATTAATCATCAATGAAATCTTATGTGTTTAAGAAACCAAACTATAATACATGCTGTAAATGCATAGGGTATGCATATGATATCTATATATGCTGTAATGTATGTTGTAAATGTATGTGGATATATATGCTATAAGTATGTGGACAAAAATGTTAAATGTATGTGGACATCTACGTTATATATGCTATAATGTATGCTATAAATGCATATGAATATCTATGCTATATACGCTATGTATGTTGTAAATTCATATGGATATCTATGCTATATATAATGTGTGCTGTAAATAGAATAGAATAATCCCAATCAAATTACAAATTCCAATAGTTTACTATTTTAGTCTTGAACATTTGAAAATGAAAACATTTCAACAAATATTAGAGTATGTTAATTAATTAACCAACTGACGTTTACGATATTGCGAGAAAGAAACTATCAAACTGACATCATTTGCAGAATTAGAGCCATCCATCCAAGAGCCAAATCAGCCTGAATTCATACGGCAATAAATCAATTTCTTCGCAGTTGAGCCGGATAATTTATTATACCAGTTATCGAAATCCAACATTCTGGTTCCATAAAAAAACCCATGTTCTATTTCAATATTTCCGCCAACTGATTGAAAACGGATTTCTATAATGATTTATAGGGCACAAAACGATTGTACGTCGGGGGTCCTTTGTGTGTATGTGTGTGCAGGATATTCTTCGTCTATGATTTACTTCAATACCATTTCAAGACCTGTATGGTGAAAAATGAAATCGGAGATATCCATCATACTGTACGTCGTCCTTCTTCAATACCACACTGATGGAGTAGGTCGATCCATCTTGCAGGAGGTGGCATGTCCTGGGATGAGATCGTCGCTTCAGCTGACAGGACACTTAACATTTCATCCTGTCTGCACGTAGATCCTGAACTGGAAGTAGGGAAAAAAGGGGATAAATCTTTCCCCTTCCCAGTTTTTTTTGGTATTGGAAGACGGAAAAAAAATCCGATATCGTGTTTCCAAGATTTTCTGAAGGTAAATGAAGAAAATGGAGTAATTTCCGTTTGTTTTTCTTGGTTAATGAAAGTAGGAGACTTCGCAGTCCGAGTACTTAAAAAAAAAGATAAATCAGTTTTTTAAATAGCTTTTATGATTAAATTTATTTACTCATAATCCAAGTAAAAACTGAAAGAGTTTTTTTTTTAAGTGTTGCAAATCACTTTTATAAAAAAACATTTATAATTTTTTTCTGATCTAATAATCAATCAATTGTATCAGTTGCACAATCAATTTGTATAAATAAGTAATGTAATAGCTATGTAACAATTATTTTTAATCATTTGTTAAAAACTAATTGTTTTGTTCCTCCAAGTTTCATATGAATATTATGTATGATTTTCATATAAGATTAAAAAAAACAATACAAAATAATCATATTGGGTAAGGTTTTCATATTATATATAAGATAGAAAAAGGCGCAACTTTTGAGTCCTTTTAACTTTCATAACAATAATGCAGGCTTTCCTTATGAGAATGTTAAATGACTATCAGTAAACTAATCGTCAATCAAAAGTTTAAAATTAAAACTAATGTGTTTAAGAAACCACATTAGAGCATATTCTGTAAATGCTATGCTATATATATTATGATGTATGCTGTAAATGCACAGGACAGAATAAAGCCAATCTAATCATAAACTCCAATAGTTTACTGTTTTAGTCTAGAGCAGTTGAAAATGAAAACACTACAACAAATCTAACTTAAATTAACAAAGAGTTTGTTAATTAATCATACAATTGAAGAAGTTTACCGTATTGTTGAGATAAAAGTAATCAAACTGACATCATTTGCAGAATTAGAGCCATCCATCCAAGAGCCAAATCAACCTGAATTCATACAGCAATAAATCAATTTATTCGCAGTTGAGCCGGATAATTTATTATACCTGTTATCGAAATCCAACATTCTGGTTCCAGAAAAAAACCCATGTTCTATTTCAATATTTCCGCCAACTGATTGAAAACGGATTTCTATAATGATTTATAGAGCACAAAATGATTGTACGTCGGGGGGTCTTTGTGTGTATGTGTGTGCAGATATTCTTCGTTTATGATTTACTTCAATACCATTTCAAGACCTGTATGGTGAAAAATGAAATCGGAGATATCCATCATACTGTACGTCGTCCTTCTTCAATACCACACTGATGGAGTAGGTCGATCCATCTTGCAGGAGGTGGTATATCCTGCGATGAGATCGTCGCTTCAGCTGACAGGACACTTAACATTTCATCCTGTCTGCACGTAGATCCTGAACTGGGAGTAGGGAAAAAAAGGGGATAAATCTTTCCCCTTCCCAGTTTTTTGGTGTTGGAAGAGGGAAAAAAAATCCGATATCGTGTTTCAAAGATTTGCTGAAGGTAAATGAAGAAAATGGAGTAATTTCCGTTTGTTTTTCTTGGTTAATGAAAGTAGTAGACAGTTTCGCAGCCAGAGCAGTTAAAAAAAAAGATAAATCACTTTTTTTAAATAGCTTTTATGATTAAATTTATTTATTAATAATCCGGGTAAAAATGGAAGTAAAGTTTTTTTTTTTTAAGTATTGCAAAATTACTTTTAGAAAAAACATTTATAATTTTTTTCCGATTTAATAATAAATCAACTGTATCAATTGTACAATCAATTTGTATAACAAAGCCATGTAACAATTATTTTTAACCATTTGTTAAAAATGATTGTTTCATGTTCCTCCAAGTTTCGTATGAATATTATGAATGATTTTCATATAAGATAAAAAAAAACGATGCAAAATGATCATATTATGTATGATTTTCATATTATGCATAAGATAAAAAAGGTACAAATTGATCATATTATGTATGATTTTCATATAATATATAATTAAAAAAAAAAGGTACAAAATGATCATATTATGTATGTTTTTCCTATTATATATAAGATAGAAAACCGATACGAAATGATTGAAGTTCGATAACAGGCACAAGCCATAGAAAATTATACTACGAAAATAAAAAATTTCCTGTCAATGACTTTATGGGTCAGGGAACTTGTAGATGGTAAGTTCGTTGTTGTCAGATTGTTGCCGTACAATGAGTTGGCTAATAGGACTGTGAGAAGAATGAGTTCAAATTTTCCGTTTCTGACCAGTATAAGTCTTACCGTTAAGTTGTTTTCTAGTTATCAGACTTTAAAATGCCGATTATTTTACAAAGATAGAAAAACGAGCAGGGGGTTTTCGGTGCAGTTAAAGTTGATTATCGAAAAGGAAATCGAACTTTAAATTTTGTATTTACTATGATAACCAACTTCTGACGCCTTTTAGAGCGAAGCCTATAAAATTGATGCAATGAAAAAAATCCAAAGTATATGTTTACCACAAGTACATTCTTGAGGATCTGACGACGACCACCATAGTAATCACCCTTCTCCTTCTGCCATTATTGGAAGTATTTTTTGACTACATTCACGACGAAATATTCTATTATGGATAAGGAAGTATGATTGGAAATATTTTTCTCTGCTTATAAGATGTTCTCAAAAGAAAAAAGCCTTAAAAACGAGTTGATTTTGCTGTATGACACCAACCCTGAACATTGGTTCCCAAATTTTAAAAACTTTCGTGGCAAGAATAATGTCACTGTTCTTGAAAACTATTTGTATTCACTCCATCTCCCACCGGCTATAGTTATATCTGTATTCAGGGTTGAAAATAAAACTGAGAAGACAATTTGTTCGCATTCTAAGGAGGCCACTAAAAATGCAACACAGCAGCTGATGACACTTTGAGATATGATATGATTCGAGGACCGTTTTGAATAACCACACGAATGATGAGTCATGCATGTGAAGGCAGAAACAGAGCACTTTGAAGGCAGTTCAGCTTAAATTTGGGTAATTTCAATCAATAAATTTACAAAATTCAATACGGAAACCAGAAAATGAACCTTTATGATTCTATCAGAAATTGGCAAATAGCTTTTCAAAAAGTGGCTGCTTATTTTAATGTATTTAAATAATATTTTGTAGAAATAATGAATCAAGTCGCACTAATTAATAAGCATAACGAAATGAAACGCATTTTGCTCCGATTTGACGCGGCCTATCTTACTGCAATTCACCGGTGCTGAAGATCATTGCTTTTACATCAGTTTTACTACAGGAAATTTTACAAATTTTCAGATAATTTTACAAATTTTCTTATAAGTCTACGATATATTTAAAAACAATTATTAAAATATGCTACATGGTTTAAATAGAAAATGCTATCTATATATAAAAATGGATATATGACGAACAGTCAAAAAGTTCTCAGAATTTCGTTGTAACTCTTTATTACAACAATAAGGTACACATTTATTTAATCGCCTTCAAAGTAGGCTCCTTTCGAACACTTGCTCCACATCTCCTGCCATTGCCGGAAACAAAGATGAAAGTTTTGTTGTAGCACTTTCCATTTGATCCAGGTTCAGCAGCCGCGGGAGAAACTTTGCACTGACACGTTTCATCTTCAAATTATTTGACAGGATTGCGTGAATGGATCCATGAGAGATCTTCACTTCTCGTGCCAACTTCTGATTGTTTCACTTGCTGTACCATTCCTTCATTTCTGGAGCTTGAAGGTCTTCCACTGCACCTCTCGTCTTCCAGCGACTAATCCACCTCGAAATCTTTAAACTCACTCGTAAAAAGTTGTACCCTGTGTCCAAAAAGCAAGACCAATTTTCAATTTAAAATTCCCGGGAATTTCGGAATTTCAATTTTTTCTTGGATTTTCAATTTCTTTTTTAGGTTGTTGGCACTGCTCTTGACATCTGTGTGGAATTTAACGTCAAAATATTCATTAGTGTTTGAGTTACGCTTGGATTTGTGAGACGCTAAAACTGATTCCGGCGATTTTTGAGATGTCTGAATTTTGTTACCCATAACTTGACCCCTCTTAATTAATCAAATTTCTTCCTTTTACTGCGCAACCTTTTTAAAGTACATTTTTTTTTAATTCAAATATTCATTCTAAAGCTGTATATATGTTAAAAAAGAAATTCATGAAAGAATGAATTAATTTTTTTTTTCAAAACTAAAATAGGAATTGATGATGAGGATATATATATAAATACTTCCAAGAATGATGAAGAAATACTTAAATGAATATAAAGGGAAAGACCTTTTGCGTTTGTTAAATTAGAAATAAAATAAATAAATTAGATCTTACTTAGTTTTAAGTTAAATTTTGAAATTGCAATTAATATTTTTTTATATTAAAAACATCGTATTACAATATATTATGTTTAAATATATATCTGTTATCATTTTAATTTGTAAATGAATAATAATAATAATAATAACAATAATAAAATAAAACCATAAATGTCATAGCCAACAGACATTCTAATATTGTTATTTTCTGAGACACATGCACAATACAAAAATTATTGAGCCTTATTATTGGTATAAGTCGATATATAAATAGTGATTGATCAGTCTGGAATAGAGCTTTTCAATATTTCATTGCATAGATGAAAAATACCCTCTAGACTGTCTGCCTAAAATAAGAAGACGCATTGCCTACATCTGAAGAGTGGGGTATAGAGACAAGATCCAAAACTTTCTCTCGATCACGTAATATGATCATAAATCAGTTTTACCCCAAGTTTATTTTTTCAATATCGGAGTTATTCAAACAAAAATACGAAAGTAAACACATTCTAAAATTTATGTGTTTTTTAGTAGTTTGCGAAATCAAGTGAAAATAATCCGTAGCATTTTTTTTTCTCTTTGCTGTTTTAAGTAATGTACAATGCGAGTTGTATTTCATTCATAAAATTAAATTAATTCATCAGTAATTCATTTATATTAATTATTTTGCTATTTTTTTAAAGAAATGTTGATATTACACAAGCAATATGAAAAATAAATTTCTGGTTCAGATTCACTTATGGGTTTCGAACAAATTTATTATTCCTCAAGTCACTCTGGACATCGGAAAAAAATTCATAAAATCACTGAAATTTACAGATTCAAAAAATCACAGTTACTTGATTTCTAAATGTATTTATAATGATGGATTGATATTTATTAGTAAAATTGCTTTCGATTTTACTATGCTGTAATAATTATTAAAGTTATTTCAGTCATGACACAGTATATGCAGATAATAAATCCAACAAAAAGAAGGGATGCTATTTATTAATGTTTTTTGTTAGTTATGCATGTATGAATGTTGTGTTGTTATAACTAATCCTCAGTGTTCAGCAGCGCAAGACGGAAACCCCATGAGTATTCTACCCATAGTTAGAGGGAAAGGGAGCATCTTCTGCAGATAGAAGTCTGACTTGGCCACGAGTCGCTGAAGAAGGAGGGCAGTGCCTTCCGGGAAGACTTTTAGGGAACAACCCCGCGTATCGTATCAGAGGAAGTCCGGAAAACACCTGCCCTGAATTAACAAAGCTAGAAACTGAACATCACAAACGCTATCGAGTTTCCCCGTTTTTGAAACAGTGTCTACAACAAAGCCGGCAGCGGATTGAACCTCAGCCCTAATGCTCACCAGCAACGCATATTACCACTGAATCACGAGTCTGGCTCATGTATGTATAAAGTGCAAAAGCATAGGTCTGATTAATCATTCAATAACACATCAAAAGCAAGATTTTTTTAAATACATAACTGGTATGTGCTGTGAAATAGATGAGGGTGCAGTACGTAAAAAATACAGTACAAAGAATATAACTAAGTAAAAAATTAAATGACATTATAGAAAAAAGTTTCAAGTAATATCATATACTATGTAATCAAAAAGTTTTGATATATACTTCCTCTTCTTCTTTATTGGCGCAACGTTCTCATGGTGGGCTTAAGTCGTCTTCCTACTGGCAGATTTCGAAACAAGACAAGTTTTCTTTTTACAGCGTAGGGCCGTCAGCCCTACGTCCAACAGTCATATGAGACAGGAATTTACGGTTTTAAAGTGGGTTCAGAACCACTGAATGGCACCACAGGGATTCGAACCCAAAACTTGTGACACCAAGTGCCGGAGCGCTAGTCACTCAGTCATCAGGCCCCAGATATATACTGCAGTTATACAAACAGAAACAGGAAAATATTTCGCATTAAAAATGTTTGGATAAAAATACATTATTATAAAAAAATAATTTATGAGATAAAAGTCTTATATTTCTTAGAAACATTTTACAAATAATTTTAATTTTTGTCTAGTGCAGCATAATTTTTCAGAATTTTTAGAATAACAGAGCATTTAGAACTTAAAAAAAAATATTTAATAAAGCACAGCTAAAACGCATTATCCAGTTATAAGCACTCTTGATGTTGAGCTTTAATTAAAGCTTCTTTTTTTATTGTATTTTAAGAAATATCTCCTTCATTAAAAAAGAGGGATTATTTTCAAGATTTTGCTAAGTATACTTATAGTTTTCAGTCTAGTTAAAAAAAAAGTGTAACCGATTCTTACTGAAATATAAAAGGTGTATAATTTTATTCCTTTAAAAGTTAGTTATAAAATTTAATATATTATTAAATAAATTAGTTAATATTTATTTTTAATAAGTTAATATTTATTTCTTGCATAGAATAATAAATGGGGCATAATGGGAGAGTGACTAGAGTACAGTGTTCGGTGCGACAAGCTTCGGGTTCGAGTCCTGGCCGTGCCATGGATGTTTATAGTGGTTTGAAATATAGTTTAAACTGTATGTCCCGGTCATATATGACTGTAGAGAGTTGTGCGTAGGGCTCACAACCTCACTCCGTAAAAAGAAAATATGTCCTGTCTTGAAATCTGTCAGTAAGCAGACTACATTAGCCCACCATGGGGCTAATGCGCCAATTAAGAATAATAATATAGTGCTGTCACCGGTGCTACAGGCTTCGAGTTGGACAACCAGCAGTGAAATGGATCTTTGCAGCTCTTAGGAATCCACTTTAAATCGTAGGTCTTGGTCTATTATGATTATTGGGTGTAGGGTTGACGACCCTGACCGTAAAAAGAAAAAAAAAACATCTCCTGTCACGAAATCTGCCAATAGGCAGACGACTTTGGCTCACTATAAGACTTTTGTGCCAATGAAGAATTAAGAATAGAGTCATAAATAGTATTTATAACATATAATTATTAAAAAAAATAAATCGCTATGATAAATCTAAAATTTACAGGTTTTACATAGCTTTTGATGTTATTCAATGCGTTATAAAAAAATATTCTAAATTTTTATTTTATTGTTTAGATGAATAATAAATAATTAATTTATATGAAAGGAATATAAGCTTTTGAAAAATTATTTCTTACAAAATGTTTATTTAACTTACAACACTCAAAATTAGTATTAATTGCCAACGAATAATTATTGAAGTCACAAGCTTGAATAAAATTGTTCATTTTAATATACTTTTGAATTAAATGCTCCTATGCAGATGTAATATTCACAATAAAAATAATCATGTGGTTGTCTACAGCCTGAAACCTAAAGTTGTAAGTGAGGGAATTCAAATTAAATTTTGCATTGTTGAATGTAGGGAATTTATATACACTAAAGTGAAATTTAATATTAAAGGTGCATTAAATTCATTAAAATACTAAAAGTTATTAAAGCTTATTTAAATACTAAAAGTTTAAAAATAAATTTAACAATAAGGATTTAATTTAATTTGCTGTTGGGAATATTAGACTACAACAATCTTGTTGATATGCTATTATAATAATAATACAGTTATTTTAAAATACAGTCTATTTAAGTTGAGTTGAGTTGAGTTGAGTTGAGTTGATGATGAATCCATTAGGGAATAACTAATTCTAGTTAACGTTAGCAGAGTCCCAAGAGCTAAATAACGAAGAGAGAACTACGTACGGTATAATTAAACACAAACTTATATAATTGTGTCATTATGGTTTCCCTTATTGTTAAAAAGGATGTTATGGCATTAAGTTTTACAAAAAAAATGCGGGATGAAAGTTTTGGTCATTAGCTAAATTATCAAACAAAGTTTAATACGCTGAACGTAGCTATTTCAGAATTTTTCGAGATTTATGAAACATAAGTAAAAATTAAATAAATGCACAATTGATGATATCAACTTACTACAGAAAATGATGTATTAATAAAAATCAATTCAAAAAAGAACTATTAACATTATCCGTATTAGAATAGACCCATTGTAGCTCACGCATGTCATAAAATGCCACTAAAATGGGTATCCAGTGATTGGGGGTATAACTGGGTGGGGTAAAGTCAGACTTCTACTTATGGATGCCCCATGCTTTTGTGCCGCAAGGTCAAGGACAAAAAGAAGCTTCAATTTTTACCTTTTATTATGTCTCGTCTTAAGACACAATTTTATGAACTTGATTAAGTGCGATAAGAACAACACTAACGAACGCAACAGCAACACTATTAACATGACATAAATGCAGAAAGGAAAAATTTCTTCAAATACAGATATGGCAAAAACATAAAAAGCTCCAAGTCCAGCTGAACTTCACAAGGTCAGACAAAATCGTGAATAAGTAGTTTTACCCTAAATTTAGAGACATTATAATTAAAATCACTCAGGCAAGACTTTAAAATAAGTAGTGACACTTTTTGGCATTAAAACGGAACATTTTAGTATCGTACAATGGAGACGTTTGGGATCCTCTTTCTCTTCATAACAGAGAAAAAAATGAAATTGAAATTGAAAAAATGAATGAATTGAAATTGAATTTGAAATATAACATTTATTATATTGGTTATTTGTATTAATGGATTACATTCGTATGTGCCCCAAACTCGCCTCTCATTGGCAATGTGGGCTGCTGGTGAACATTCGGGCTGAGGTTATATCCGCTGGCGGCATTGTTGTAGACACTGTTTCAAAAAACGAGGAAACTCCATGGCGTTTGTAATTATTCTCCATGTTCAGCATTTTGCCTCGTGAGTCGGACTACTTGGTAGTTTTCAGGGTTTTCTCCCCTACGATATGCAAATATAGTGTAGTGACCCCAAAAAAGTCCTACTGCCGTCCTTCTTCAGCGATACGGAGTCAAGTCAGACTTCTAACCACGGGTGCTCTATCACAATGGAAACTGCACCCTTTCCCTCCCTCCATCCATATGCAAACTACTTGTCCGCGCCGCACTGCAGGACACTGAGGATTAAATATATATTCGTATGTCATAATTGTATCTTTTTGAAACACCATTAGAGAAAAATTAATTTTTGATTATGTGCTAAAACGAGTATTCTGGATACTTTGTATTATCTGTTCTACGTCAAAAACGAGTTCACTTTGTGAAATATCTCTGGCAGCAGTCATTCAAACGCGATTTCATGTTTTACACTTATTCGACTCCATGTCCTCAACCCAAAAGAATTGGCAATGAACTGCATATTATTTGTTGTCTCTTGTATTTACTTCCTTTAATTTTTTTCCAAATGAGTAAAAACAAAAACATTTTTAGTGATAATCTGATTGTATTTATTTATATAATTTCAATAATAAAAAATAAATAAAACAGGAAAAACTTCTAAAATAAGCTTTTTAAACACAATAATTTTAAGTATAGGCTTAGAATAGGTTTCCTTTATAGTTGCTATAGAAAACTCCTCTTTTTAGTTTTTATAATATTTCTAAGTTCAACTTAAAAATATCTAACCTTAACGGCGCAATCGAAGAAAAAAAGGAATTTCTCATATTAATAAATCAATGCTATATACTGCTAACTAACATTAGAATGAACATAAAAAAAAAAACGAAAAAAAAAATGGACCTTATTTTATATCTACAAATCTAAATATATATTGCAAATGAAGTCTTGGTATGCGAGTATTTAAGAATAAAAATATATTATATTTGAGACAATTATGCCATGTTTTTACGAACGTAACTATGCGAAAAGAATGTAAATGTTAATAAGCAATAATAAATAAGGTTTTATTTTTTCCTCCTTTTAATGAAGATGAATAATTATTTTATGAAGATGAATAGTTAATTAAGAAAAAAAACTTAAGATAATTTGATTAGAAATAAAAATATTTTTATTGGAATATAAATTTGTGATATCAAAATCTTTCGGGGATTATAAGGATATAAATGATTTTGGGCGTGCTTTTATAAAAACAAATTTTTCGGAAATACTGTAAATAACTATATGTTTTTCGTAATAAATAAATAGTTTCCTTTTTTATTACAGATGTTTGAGATGCTGTTGTTGTGTGTATCTCATCCTCAGTATCTTGTAATGAGAGACAGACATCACATGAGCAATCTTCTCATATTGGGAATCATGAGCAATCTTCTCATATTGGGAATCATGAGCAATCTTCTCATATTGGGAATCATGAGCAATCTTCTCATATTGGGAATCATGAGCAATCTTCTCAATCTTCTCATGAGGGAAAGCTGCAGCTTCTGTAGTGATAGAGCACCCGTAGATAGAAGTCTGACTTGGCTCAATGCCGCTGAAGAAGGAGGGCAGTGCGTATCGTAAGGGAGGAAGCACGGAAAACTTCCACAAGGTAGTGCGATTCATGAGGCAAGATGCTGAACATCCCAAACGCCATCGAATCTCCTTGCTTTTTGAAACAGTGTCTACAACAAAGCTGGCAGCAGATTGAATCTCAGCCCTAATCCTCACCAGCGGCGCGTGTTGTCACTGAGCCACGAGTAGGGTGAGGTGATGTTTTTAATCCTAATGAATTTTTAAAATATTTTATTTACATATTTATCAAATAATTAGTTCCTGAAATATATAAATTTGCAAATAAATAAAAACGATAGAAAATGATTAAATGTAAAAGAAAAATTTAAATTAAAAACTAAACTATTACAATTGAAAATTCTGGTTTCACCGAATAAAGTTAGAATCAACAAATAGAAAATTATACTATTCTAAATAAACGTACAAAAACATTTAACATCTTTAAAATCTATGAAAACAAAACAAACATTCCGAACAATTTCATAATTTAAAAACATGAAATGAAAATCTTGAAATGAACCTAAAAGAAATGCCAATATCAAAATAAATATTACACGACAGAAAAAAAAAAAAAAAAAAAAAAAAAAACCACACACACACAAGAATAATAACTTTGAAAAACAACATGGAAATACAAATTTTGACAATATAAAAAGTTTTTCATACTTGTTAGAGCACATATTCTGCTGTTTCGCTACACATTATCAACGCTCTAGAGGCAAAAACAAAATAGGAAGAAAATATGCATATTATAAAAAAAGAAAAATATGCGCTTGAAAATTTCTTCTTCTAACGGAGGAAAAACTCTTTATGAAATATTTATTTCAGACACGTTTCCCTCATGAAAAAGGGAAGGAGGGAAAAATTTTTCAATTCGGAGACCACTACAAAATTTCAGGATAGCTTTTTAGATGGATTGAAAGAGGGAAAAATAAAAAATGTCCCTTTCGATATTGCCCTTAAGAGATAACGCTGAAGACAGAGATCCGGAAAAATGTGTTTCCATGAGATTGTCTCTTGAGTCATGAAAATGTGTGATGCCTGAGAGGTAGAGCGTGAATAAAGTACCTGGGGTTTTCAATTTGTCATTGGAATTTTTTTCCCCTATCATTATTCTAAGTACTAATTTATCAGTGAGAGGGAAAAAAGTTATGAAATAACTTGAGCGATATACATTATTAGTGGTCAATTAACTTACTTATTCAAAAATAAATTTACACGCTTAATATTTTTAGATGTTCATTAATTTCTGTTAGAAAAAAAAAGGAAATCATTAGTTTAACCATAAATTAACGATACAAACTATTACCCATAAAATGGCGCCTGATATACGAATGTACAGGATAATTATAATTAAAGTCCCACTATCAAAATGCTGTAAAAAAAGACTCACTCGTCACCATCAGTTCAAATTTGAACTGAAGATACTTGAAGAAGGGGGAAACAGTATGGCATCAAAAAGAAAGTTCCAAAAAAGTTTCACCGATTTTTCCCATGCAATTTGTTATGACTTTGCCGTGGTGTATGGCCTTTCCACTAAGAGTGTCACAACTGTAGAATGACTTGTAGTCCTTTTTCCGTCAAAAAACCAAAACAAACAACCACATTGAACGCGACAGTTAGTTTAACGTACAACTCATTCCAAATACGTTGTAACTTCGATTAAAAATATCATTGGCAACAGAATTCACTTTCTTTATGCTGCTTACAGTGCTATCTATTATGATGCTTTCTGATGCCATACCGTTACCCCATTCTTAAAGTATCTTCAGTTCAAATTTGAACAGACTGTGACAGGTGTTTTTTTTACATTATTTTGAAGTGGGACTTTAATTATAATCACCCTGTATAAAGCTCTGAAATTTATTGCGCCAGGATACGAGTACCGGCGATGCCATGGCTGTTTGTAGTGGTTCGGAATTTACTTTAAACCATTGGTCTCAGTATAATATGAATGCAGAGCGTAGCGTGTAAGGCTACTAACATTGGAAACACAAATTGGCTACTAACTTTGAAAAAAATATAATTAATATTATTAATATTATCTATCATTGGATAGACTATTAGCAATTCGAGATAAATTATATTTAGAAATCTATCTTATATCATATTTGAAACCGACACTTTTAATTTAAAGGGATATTTATATTCTCGACGCATGGGCTTTAAACTATTTAAATTTCTTCAAAGTCGGATATTTCTGCATTGTGCCAAAAAACGATGCCTAGAAATAAACATGGCAGAAATTAATGCCTTTCGGGAGATAGTTTAGGTCCAATATTTATGTTTGAAATTGGAAAATAGTTGTAGACTTCTAAGTGGCGAATGCCGATGAACTGTTTTCTGGTATATTCATCAGCGAATCTATTGGTTTTCCAAGCAGTAGCTGTTGGACAATAAGTTTTAACTCTTTCACTCCAGATACGGAGCACTCCTGCGGCTGTGTAAATTAAATTTTAAAATATTTAATTTACACATATATCAAATAATTAATATCTGAAATATATAGATTTGCAAAAGATAGAAAATTTTTAAATATAAAAGAAAAATATAATTTAAAAAATAAACTATTAAATTTGAAAATTCTGGTTTCATCGAAGGAATTTATAACCAAAAAATAAAAAATTATGATAATCTAAGTAAACGTGTAAAAAC
Organism: Caerostris darwini; assembly: GCA_021605075.1. NCBI lineage: Eukaryota > Metazoa > Arthropoda > Arachnida > Araneae > Araneidae > Caerostris > Caerostris darwini. Next base: position 525,808 of record BPLQ01010518.1, on the reverse strand, counting down.
ATTCTTTAAAATTTATGAAATGTTAAAATACACATTCCAAGCAATTTCACAATTTTAGAGCAAAACAAAAAACAAAAAAATGAAATGAAAATCATGTTCCTAAAACAAGTACCAAAATCAATATAAATATTACACGACAAAAACCAAACATGCAGAATAACTTTGAAAAACAACATAGAAATACAAATTTTGACAATATAAAAAGTTTTTCGTACTTGTTTGAGCATACATTCTGCTGCTTTGCTACACTGTAACAGTTCTCTACAAACAACAACAAAATACGAAGAAAATATGCATATTATAAAAAAAAGGAAACTATTCGCTTCGAAATTTCTTCTTCTAACGGAGGAAAAACTCTTTATCAAATATTTATTTCAGACACGTTTCCCTCATGAAAAGGGAAGGAGGGGAAAATTTTTCAATTCGAAGACCACTACAAAATATTAGGATAGCTTCTTGGATAAATTCAAAAAAGGGAAAAATAAAAATAAAAGTTTTCCCTCCCGATATTGCCCTTAAGAGATAAGGCTGAAGACAAAGATCCAGAAAAATGTGTTTTCATGAGATTGTCTCTCGAGCCGTGAACATTTGTGATGCCTGACAGTTAGAGCGTGAATAAAGTACCCAGGTTTTTCAATTTGTCATTGGAATTTTTTCCCTTCTCACTATTCTAAATACTAATTTATCAGTGAGAGGAAAAAAAAATTCTGAAATAATTTGAGCGACATAAATTATGAGTGGCCAATTAACTTACTTATCTAAAAATAAATTTATACGCTTAATATTTTTAGATACTGATTAATTTTTGGTAGAAAAAAGGAAAACCGTTAAATGTAAATTAATGCAAACTGTGACCCATAGATTGGGGCCTGATATGCGAAAGCCTAGCTCTCTGGTACTTGGTGTCACAGGTTTCGTGTTCGAGTAACTGCGGTGGCATGGTTGTTTGTAATGGTTCAATATCTACTTTACAGTTATATTAGACAGGGACCTACCGTTTAGAGTGTTGGGCGTAGTGCTATGGGTTTTAAACAACACTAACTAACACTAACAAAAACACTAACTGGTAACTAACATTAGAAACAGTAGATAATATTAGCAATTCGAGATAAATCATATTTGAAACCGACACTTTTATTTTAAAGGAAAATTTATATTCTAGGCACATGGGCTGTAAACTGTTTAAATTGCTTCAAAGTCGGATATTCCTTCATTGTGCCAGAAGCGATGCCTAGAAATGAACATGGCAGAAATAAATGCCTTTCGGGAGACAGTTCAGGCCCAATACTTACGTTTCAAATTGGAAAATAGTTGCAAACTTCTAAGCAGCGAATGGCGATGAGCTGTTTTCTGGTATATTCATCAGCGAATCTACTCGTTTTTGAAGTAGTGGCTGTGGGACAATAAGTTTTAATTCTTTCACTCTAGATATGCAGCAGTCCTGCGGCGCTAGTCGGGTTGATGTATTGTTTTTAATACGAATGAACTTTTAAAATATTTTATTTGCATATATATCAAATAATTAATACCTGAAATATATAGATTTGCAAAAAAAAAAAAAAATAATGATAGAAAATGAATAAATGTAAATGAAAAATATGATTTAAAAAATAAACTATTAAATTTGAATATTCTGGTTTCACTGAATATATTTAGAATCAACAAATAGAAAATTACGATACTCTAAATAAACACTAAAAAACATTTAACTTCCTCAAAATTTATGAAACACCAAAACAGACATTCCAAACAATTTCACAATTATAAAACCAACAAAGAATATATGAAATGAAAATCATGAACCTAAAACAAATGCCAATGTCAAAATAAATATTACACGTCAAAAAAGCATACGTAATAACTTTGAAAAACAACATGAAAATACAAATTTTGACAATATAAAAAGTTTTCCATACTTGTGTAAGCACACATTCTACTGTTTCGCTACACAATAACAATTCTCTGGAAGCAACAACAACAACAAAATAGGAAGAAAATATGCATATTATAAAAAAAAAGGAAAATACACGCTTCAAAATGTCTTCTTCTAACGGAGAAAAACTCTTTATGAAATATTTATTTCAGACACGTTTCCCTCATGAAAAGGGAAGGAGGGAAAATTTTTTCAATTCGGAGACCACTACAAAATTTCAGGATAGCTCCTTAGATGGATTGAAAAAGGGAAAAATAAAAATTAAAAAATCCCCTTCCGATATTGCCCTTAAGAGATAACGCTGAAGACAAAGATCCGGAAAAATGTGTTTCCGTGAGATTGTCTCTTAAGTCGTGAAAATATGTGATGCCTGAGAGGTGGAGCGTGAATAAAGTACCCAGGTTTTTCAATTTATCATTGGAATTTTTTCACCATCGTTATTCTAATACTAATTTATCAGTGAGAGGAAAAAAAAATTCTGAAATGATTTGAGCGATATAAATTATTAGTGGTCAATTAACTTACTTATCTAAAAATAAATTTACACGCTTAATATTTTTAGATGTTGATTAATTTGTAGTAGAAAAAAAAGGGTAACCATTAAATTTAAATGAAAGCAAACTATTACCCATAGATTGGGGCCTGATGTTCGAGTGTCTAGCACTCTGGATCTTGGTGCCACAGATTTCGGATTCGAGTCCCGGCAGTGCCATGGATGTTTATAATGGTTCGGAATCTACTTTAAACCGTATAGGTGTTGGTGTCAACATTGGAAACACTAACTGGCTACTAATACTGGAAACAGTAGATAATATTATCAATTCGAAACTTATTTAGAAATGGATCTCATATCATATTTGAAACCGACACTTTAATTTATAGGAACATTTATGTTATCGGCGCATGGATTGTAAACTATTTAAATTGCTCAAAGTCGGATATTTCTTCATTGGGCCAGAAACGATGCCTAGAAATGAACATGGCAGAAATTAATGCCTTTCGGGAGATAGTTCAGGCCCAATATTTACGTTTCAAATTGGAAAATAGTTGCAAACTTCTAAGTGGTGAATGCCGATGAGCTGTTTTCTGGTATATTCCTCAGCGAATCTACTCGTTTTCCAAGAAGTGGCTGTAGGACAATAAGTTTTAACTCTTACACTTTAGATACGGAGATGTCGTGCGGTGCTAGTCGGGTGATGTGATGTTTTTAATTCTAATGAACTTTTAAATTATTTTCTTTACATATGTATCAAATAATTAGTACCTGAAATATATAGATTTGATAAAAGAAATTGATTAAATGTAATAGAAAATAGGATTTAAAAAATAAACTATTAAATTTGAAAATTCTGGTTTTAACAAATAAATTTATAATCAACAAATAAAAAATTATGATAGTCTAAATAAACGAACAAAAACATTTGACTATTTTAAAAATTATGAAACGCTAAAACAAATAATACCAATATCAAAATAATTATTTCTCGACAAAAACCAAACATGAAAAATAACATGGAGATACAAATTTTGACGATATAAAAAGGTTTTTCATACTTGTGTAAGCACACATTCTGCTGTTTTTCTACACAATAACAGTTCCCTAGAAGCAACAACAGCAACAACAACAAAATAGGAAGAAAATATGCATATTATAAAAAAAAAAGGAAAATATTAAATTATAAAGATCTGGATACTCCGAATAAATTTATAAATGAACAAATGAAAAATTCTGATATTCTAAGTAAACATGCAAAAACATTTAACTTTTTTAAAATTTATGAAACGCTGACACAAACATTCCAAACAATTTCACAATTATAATAAAAAACAAAAACAAAAAAAAAATTTGGGATTGAAAATCATGAACCTAAAACAAATACCAATATCAAAATAAATATTACACGACTAAAACCAAACATGAAGAATAACATGGAAAACAACATGAAAATACAAATTTTGACAGAATAAAAAGTTTTTCATACTTGTGTAAGCATACATTCTGCTGTTTCGCTACACAATAACAGTTCTCTGGAAGCAACAACAAACAACAACAAAATACGAAGAAAATATGCATATTATAAAAAAAAAGGAAAATTCGCGCTTCAAAATTTCTTCTTCTAACGGAGAAAAAGTCTTTCTCAAATATTTATTTCAGACACGTTTCCCTCATAGGGAAGGAGGGAGAAATTTTTAAATTCGGAGAGAAACTGCAAAATTTCCAGATAGCTTCTTAGATGGATTGAAAAAGCGACAAATGAAAAAAAAATTCCCTTTCGATATTGCCCTTAAGAGATAAGGCTGAAGACAAAGATCCAGAAAAATATGTTTCCATGAGATTGTCTCTTGACTCATGAAAATGTGTGATGCCTGAGAGGTAGAGCGTGAATAAACTGCCCAGGGTTTTCAATTTGTCATTGGAATTTTTTCTCTGTCAATATTATAAATACTAATTTAACAGTCAGAGGAAAAAAAAATTCTGAAGTAAATAAAATTCTGAAAAAATATTCTGTCTGATGCCTGAGAGGTAGAGCGTGAATAAAGTACCTAGGTTTTCAATTTGTCATTGGAATTCTTTTCCCCATCACTATTCTAAATTCTAATTTATCAGTGAGAAGAAAAAATAATTCCGAAATAACTTAGCGATATAAATTATGAGTGGTCAATTGACTTACTTATTCAAAAATAAATTTACATGCTTAATATTTTTAGATGGTGAGTAATTTCTAGTAGGTAAAAAAAGGAAACCATTAAATTTAACTTAAGGGAAACTATTACCCATATATTGGAATTGATGTCATAATGTCTAGAGCTCTGGAGGTGATACAGGTTTTGGGGATTCGAGTCCAGGCGGTGCCATGAATGTGTATAATGGTTCGGAATCTACTTTAAATCGTAGGTCCCTGTCTAATATGACTGTCGATCTTTGGGCGTAGGGCTGCTGGTTTTAACATTGGAAACACTAACTGGTTACTAATGTTGGAAACAGTAAATATGATTTATCTCTAATTGCTAATATCATTTAGAAATCGATTTTATATCATATTTGAAACGGATAATTATGGAAACAGATTTTAATTTACAGGAACATTTATGTTCTCGGCCCATGAGCTGTGAACTCTTTAAATTGCTTCAAAGCCGGACATTTCTTCATTGTGCCAGAAACTATGCCTAGATATGAACATGGAAGAAATTAATGGCTTTCGGGAGATAGTTCAGGCTCAATATTTAAGTTTCAAATTGGAAAATAGGTGAAAATTTCTAAGTGGCGAATGGCGATGAGCTGTTTTCTGGTATATTCACCAGCGAATCTACTCGTTTTCCAAGCAGTGGCTGTAGGAGAATAAGTTTTAACTCCTTCACTGTAGATATTCCTGCAGCGCCATTTGGGCTGATGTGATGTTTTTAATCGTAATGAACTTTTAAATTATTTTATTAACATATATATATATCAAATAATTAATACCTGAAATATACAGATTTGCAAAAAAATCGTTAGAAAATGATTAAATGTAAAAGAAAAATATAATTAAAAAATAAACTATTAAATTTGAAAATTCTGTTTTCACCAAATATATATTGATAATCAATAAATAGAAAATTATGATGCTCCAAATAAACGTACAAAAACATTTAACTTTTTAAAAATTTATGAAAACAAAACAAACTTTAAAAAAAATTTCACTATCTAAACAAAAAATTGAATTGAAAATCATGAACCTAAAACAAATGCCAACATCAAAATAAATATTACGCGACAAAAAAACAAACAAACAAACAAGAATAATAACTTTGAAAAACAACATGGAAATACAAATTTTAACAATATAAAAACTTTTTCATACTTGTGTAAGCATACATTCTGCTGTGTTGCTACACAATAACAGTTCTCTTGAAACAAAAAAAACCACAACAACATACGAAGAAAATATGCATATTATAAAAAGGAAAAATTCGTTTCCCTCATGAAAAGGGAAGGAGGGAAAAAATTTTCTATTCGGAGACCACTACAAAATTTCCGGATAGCTTCTTAGATGGATTGAAAAAGGGAAAAATAAAAATAAAAATTGCCTTCCGATATTGCCCTTAAGAGATAACGCTGAAGACAAAGATCCGGAAAAATGTGTTTCCATGAGATTGTCTCTTGAGTCATGAAAATTTGTGATGCTTGACAGGTAGAGCGTGAATAAAGTACCCAGGTTTTTCAATTTGTCATTGGAATTTTTTCCTTATCGTTATTCTAATACTAATTTATCAGTGAGAGGAAAAAAAATTCTGAAATAACTTGAGCGATATAAACTATTAGTAGTCAATTAACTTACTTATCTAAAAATAAATTTACACGCGTAATATTTTTAGAGGCTGATTAATTTTAGTAGAAACATGTAATATATAAAAAAAAATTAATGTCATCTCCTACTTTTTTTTTTCACTATATAGTGAAAGTTATAAGTGCTTTATAAATAATTTTCATTCATTTTTTAAAGTTTATCTGGCGCCAACTATTGGTAGATATATGCAACTTAAATCTAAAAAAAAAAAACAAAATTAACTAATTAAATTTAATGAATGAATTATTATTTGAAAAAAAAAAAAAAAACTGTATTAACATCCAGTGTCATCCACTACAAGTTAAAAAATGAATTTGAACTTGAGTGGATGAATATAAAGTATTTTATGAACGATTGGAAATTTGAACGAGATATACACTGAAGTGACAAAAGTCATGCGAAAGCAATATGCAAATTTTCAGATGGCAGTAGCATCGCGTAGAACAGGTATAAATGCGCAGTGCTTTCATTACTGTTCAAGTTATTCATGTGAAGAGGTTTTGACGTGATGATGACCGCACGACGAGAATTAACAGACTTTGAACGCGGAATGTAAGTTGGAGTTAGACGCATGGGTCATGCCATTTCGGAAATCGTTAGGGAATTCAACATTCCCAGATCCACTGTGTCAAGAGTGTGCCGAGAGTACGAAATTTCAGGCATAACATCCCACCATGGACAGCGCAGTGGTCGACCGCCTGCACTTAGCGACCGAGACCGGCGACGTCTGCAAAGAGTCGTAAATTCTAACAGACAAGCAACACTGCGTCAAATAACCGCAGAAATCAATGTGGGACGTACAAGGGACTTGTCTGTTAGAACTGTGCGGAGAAATTTGGCTTTCTTGGGCTATTCCAGCAGAAGACCGACTCGAGTGCCTTTACTGACAGAACGACATCGCTTGCAGCGACTCTCGTGGGCACGTGAGCATATCGGTTGGTCCCTAGATGAATGGAAAACCGTGGCCTGGTCCGATGAGTCACGATTTCAGTTGGTAAGAGCTGATGGTAGGGTTCGAGTGTGGCGCAGACCCCACGAAGCCATGGACCCAAACTGTCAGAAAGGCACTGTTCAAGCTGGTGGTGGCTCCGTAATGGTGTGGGCTGTTTTTCATGGCATGGACTTGGTCCTCTGGTGCGACTGGACCGAACATTGACTGGAAATGCTTATGTTCAGCTACTTGGAGATCACTTGCAGCCATTCATGGACTTCATGTACCCAAACAACGATGGGATTTTTATGGATGACAATGTGCCATGTCACCGGGCCACAACTGTTCGCGATTGGTTTGAAGAACATTCTGGACAATTCCAACGAATGATCTGGCCACCTAGATCGCCCGACATGAATCCCATCGAGCATTTATGGGACATCATCGAGAAGTCTGTTCGTGCCCAAAATCCTGCACCATCAACGCTTTCACAATTATGGACGTCTATCGAGACAGCATGGCTCAATATTCCTGCAGAAGACTTCCAACGACTTGTTGAGTCCATGCCACGTTGAGTTGCTGCACTTCGCCGGGCGAAAGGAGGGCCGACACGATATTAAGAGGTATCCCATGACTTTTGTCACTTCAGTGTATATGTATTAGGGAGAGTGTGAGCTAATAGAAGGTATTGAAAAAAGGGGACACCATTAAATTTAAATTAAGGCAAACTATTACCCATTGATTGCGGCCTGATGTTCGCTTGTCTAGCACTCTGGATTTTGGTGCCACATGTTTGGGATTCGAGTCCCGGCTGTGCCATGGATGTTTATAATGGTTTGGAATCTACTTTAAACCGTAGGTACTTGTCTAATATGACTGTAAAGTGTTGGGCGTAGATCTGTTGGTTTTAACATTGGAAACACTAATTGGCTACTAATATTGGAAACAGTAGATAATATTAGCAATTCAAGATAAATCATATTTATAAATCGATGTTATATCGTATTTTAAACCGACACTTTTAATTTAAATGAACATTTATATTCTCCACGCATGGGCTGTAAACTGTTTAAATTGCTTCAAAGTCGGATATTTCTTCATTGTGCCAGAAACGAAGCCCAGAAATGAACACGGCAGAAATGAATGCCTTTCGGGAGATAGTTCAGGCGGAATATTTACGTTTCAAATTGGAAAATAGGTGCAAGCTTCTAAGTGACGAATGCGATGAGCCTTTTTCTGGTATATTCATCAGCGAATCTACTCGTTTTCCAAGCAGTGGCTGTAGGACAAATAAGTTTTAACTCCTTCACTCTAGATACGGAGCAATCCTGCGGCGCTAGGCGAGCTGATGTGATGTTTTTACTACTGATGAACTTTTAAAATCAGCTTAACAGTTCTCTAGAAGCAACTACAACAACAAAATGAGAAGTAAATATGCATATTATAAAAAAAGAAAATAAATGCACTTGAAAATTTCTTCTTCTAATGGAGGAAAAACTCTTTATCAAATATTTATTTCAGACACGTTTCCCTCATGAAAAGGGAAGGAGGGAAACATTTTTCAATTCGGAGACTACTACAAAATTTCGGGATAGCTTCTTGAATGCATTGAAGAAGGAAAAAATAAAAATAAAAAATCCCCTTCCGATATTGCCCTTAAGAGATTACGCCGAAGACAAAGTTCCAGAAAAATGTGTTTCCATGAGATTGTCTCTCGAGTCAATGAAAATGTGTGATGCCTGAGAGGTGGAGCGTGAATAAAGTACCCAGGATTTTCAATTTTTCATTGAAATTTTTTTCCCCATCATTATTCTAAATACTAATTTATCAGTGAGAGGAAAAAAAAACTCTGAAATAACTTGAGAGATATAAATTGTTAGTGGTCAATTAACTTACTTATTGAAAAATAAATTTACAAGCTTAATAATTTTAGATGTTGATTAATTTCTGGTAGAACAAGTAGTATAAAAAAAATTATAATGTCAATTCCTATTTTTTTTTCACTCTGTTGCAGAAAGTCCTTTGTAAATAATTTTCATTCATTTTTTAAGTTTATCTGGGGCCATCTATTGTTAGATATATGCAACTTAAATCTAAAAAAAACTAAAATTAATGAATTAAATTTAATGGATGAATTAATATCTGAAAAGACTGTATTAAGTGTCATCCACTACAAGTTCAAAAAAATGTATTTGAACTTGAGTGGATGAGTAGAAAGTATTTTATTAACGACTGAAAATTTGAACAAGATATATATAGTGAGAGTGTGAGCTAATAGAAAGAATTGAAAAAAGGGAAACCATTAAATGTAAATTAAGGCAAACTGTGACCCATAGATAGGGGCCTGATGTTCGAGTGTCTAGCACTGTGGATCTCGGTGCCACAGGTTTCGGAGTGGAGTACCGGCAGTGCCATGAATGTTTTTAATGATTCGGAATCTACTTTAAACCGTAGGTCCCTGTCAAATATGACTGTAGAGTGTTGGGTGTAGAGCTGTTGGTTTTAACATTGAAAACACTAACTGGCAACTAATATTGAAAATAGTAAATAATATTAGCAATTCGAGGTAAATCATATTTAGAAATCGATCTTATATCACATTTTAAATTGACACTTTTAATTTAAAGGAACATTCATATTCTACGCGCATGGATCTGTAAACTATTTAAATTGCTTCAAAGTTGGATATTTCTTCACTGCGCCAAAATCAATGCCTAGAAATAAAATAGTAGAAACTATTGACTTTCAGGATATATTTCAGGCCCAACGTTTGAGTTTCAAATTGGAATAGTCGCAAACTTCTAAGTTTCGAATGCCGATGAGCTGTTTGCTGGTATATTCATCAGCGAATCTACTCGTTTTCCAAGCAGTGGATGTAGGATAATAAGTTTGAACTCTTTCATTCTAGATACGGAGGAGTCCTGCGGCGCTAATCGGGCTGATGTGATGTTTTTAATACCAATGAACTTTTAAAATATTTTATTTACATAAATATCAAATAATTAATACCTGAAATATATAGATTTGCAAAAAAAAAAAAAAAAAAAGATAGAAAACGATTAAATGTAAAATTAAAATATGATTTAAAAAATAAACTATTAAACTAGAAAATTCTGGTTTCACCGAATGAATTTATAATGAATAAATAGAAAACTATGATATTCTAAGTAAACGCACAAAACAAAATCATCAAACACCAAAAAAGATGTATCAAACACCAAAACAAACATTCCGAACCATTTCACAACTATAAAACAAAAAATATATGAAATGAAAATCACGAACCTAAAAAAAATGCCAATATCAAACTAAATATTGCACGCCAAAAACACACACATAATAACTCTGAAAAACATGGAAATACAAATTTTGACACTATAAAAAGTTTTTCATACTTGCTCGAGCACGCATTCTGCTGTTTTGCTACACAATAACAGTTCTCTAGAAGCAACAACAACAACAAAGTAGGAAGAAAATATGCATATTATAAAAGAAAGAAAAATATGCGCTTCAAAATTTCTTCTTCTAACAGAGAAAAACTTATCGAATATTTATTTCAGACACGTTTCCCTCATGAAAAGGGAAGGAGGGAAACATTTTTCAATTTGGAGACCACCACAGAATTTCTGGATAGCTTCTTAGAGGGATTGAAAAAGGGAAAAAAAGAAAATAAATTTTCCCTCCCGATATTGCCCTTAAGAGATGACGCTGAAGACAGAGATCCGGAAAAATGTGAATAGAGCGTGAATAAAGTACCCAGGATTTTCAATTTGTCATTGGAATTTTTTTCCCTATCACTATTCTAAATACTAATTTATCAGAGACAGGAAAAAAAGTTCTGAAATAACGTGAACGATATAAATTATTTGTGGCCAATTAACTTACTTATCTAATAATAAATTTACACGCTTAATATTTTTAGATGCTGATTAATTTCTGGTAGAAAAAAAAGGGAAAACATTAAATTTAAATGAAAGCAAACTATTACCTATAGATTGAAGTTTGACGTTCGAGTGTCTAGCACTCTGGCTCTCTGTGCCACAGGTTTCGGATTCGAGTCCCGGCAGTGCCATGGATGTTTATAATGGTTCGAAATCTACTTTAAACCGTAGGTCACTGTCTAATATGACTGTAGAGTCTTGGTTTTAGGCGTAGCTGCTGGCGTATAGCTGTTTTTTTTTAACATTTTAAACACTAACTGGTTACTAATATTGGAATCAGTAGATAATATTAGCAATTCCAGATAAATTATATTTAGAAATTGATCTTTTATCATATGTGAAGCCGACACTTTTAATTTAAAGGAACATTTGTATTCTCGGCATTAAACTGTTTAAATTGCTTCATTGTGCCAGAAACGATGCCTAGAAAGGAACATGGAAGAAATTAATGCCTTTCCGGTGATAGTTCAGGCCCGATATTTGCGTTTCAAATTGGAAAATAGGTGCGAGCTTCTAAGTGGCGAATCCCGATGAGCAGTTCTCTGGTATATTCATCAGCGAATCTACTCGTTTTCCAAGCAGTGGCTGTAGGACAATAAGTTTTAACTCTGTCATTCTAGATACGGAGCAGTCCTGCGGCGCTAGTCTGGATGATGTGATATTTTTAACACTTATGAACTTTTAAAATATTTTATTTACATATGTATCAAATAATTAGTACCTGAAATATACAGATTTTCTGAAAAAAATTGATGATGCTAGAAAATGATTAAAATAAAAGAAAAATATAATTTAAAAAATAAACTGTTAAATTTGAAAATTCTAGTTTCACCGCATATAATTATAATCAACAAATAGAAAATTATTATATTCTAAGTAAACATGCAAAAACATTTCACTTCTTTAAAATTTATGAAACACCAGAACGAACATCCCAAACTATTTCGCAATTATAAAACAAAAAAAAAAATGGATTGAAAATCACGAACTTAAAAACAAATGCCAATATCAAAATAAATATTACACATCAAAAACCAAACATGAAAAGTAACTTTGAAAAAAACATGGAAATACAAATTTTGACACTATAAAATGTTTTTCATACTTGTTTGAGAACACATTCTGTTGCTTCGCTACACAATAACAGTTCTCTAGAAGCAACAACAACAAGAAAATAGGAAGAAAATATGCGTATTATAAAAAAAAGAAAATACGTGCTTCAAAATTTCTTCTTCTACCTGAGAAAACTCTTTATCAAATATTTATTTCAGATACGTTTCCCTCATGAAAACGGAAGGAGGGAAACAGTTTTCAATTCGGAGACCACTACAAAATTTCTGGATAGCTTCTTAGATGGATCGAAAAAGGAAAAAATAAAAATAAAAAAAATCCCTTCCGATATTGCCCTTAAGAGATAACGCCGAAGACAAAGATTCAGAAAAATGTGTTTCCATGAGATTGTCTCTTGAGTCGTGAAAATGTGTGATGCCTGAGAGGTAGAGCGTGAATAAAGTACCCAGGCTTTTCAAATTGTCATTGGAATTTTTTCCCCATCGTTATTCTAAATACTAATTTATCAGTGACAGGGAAAAAAAATTCTGAAATAACTTGAACGATAAAAATCTTATTGATTAATATACAAAAATAAATTTACACAATTAATATTTTTAAATGTTAATTAATTTCCAGTAGGGAAAAAAATGCTAACCCTTAAATTTAAATTAAAGAAAACTATTACCCATAGATTGGGACCTGATGCCATAATGCCAGCGCTCTGAAGTTTGGTGGGGCCCTGATGGCCGAGTAGCAAGCGCTCTGGCGTTCGGTACTACAGGTTTTGGGTTTGAGTCCTGACGGTGCCACGGATGTTTGCAGTGGTTCCGAATCTACTTTAAACTGTAGGTCCCGGTTTGTTTAGCCTTCGTGTGTACAAGATGACGGTAGAGCAACAAACCAAACCAACCTGGAGCTTGGTGCTACAGGTTTCGGGTTCGAGTTTTACCGGTGCCATTCATGTTTGTAGTGATTCGGCATCCATTTTAAACCTCATATCCCGCTTAAATGCGACTGTGTGGCAAAGGTCCAACAACTCTGCGCCTTAAAAAGAAAATATCTCCTCTGTCGAAAACCTGGTCCACCATGGGGTCCAAACCTGGTCCTGTCTGGTCCACTATGGGGCTAATGCGCCATTGAAGAAGATTTGAATTGGTTTGTTGCTGTACGGTCATATTTTCCACACTTTTGCGTAATTAAACCTGGACCCACAGTTTAAAGTGGATTCCGAATCACTAATAAACATCCATGCTGCCGCCAGGATTCGAACCTGAAGCCTGTAGTAACAAAGCCAGAAATGCTAGCCAATTGGCCATCAGGCCGCCCGCATTGTATATGAGAAAATTTCCACCAAGTAGTCCGACGAACGAGGTAAGATGTTGAACATCACCAATACCATCGAGACTCCTCGTTTTTTGAAACAATGTCTACAACAAAGCCGACAGCAGATTGAACCTTAGCCCCGATCCTCACCAGCGGCGCTTGTTGCCACTGAGCCACGAGTCGGGGTGAGCTGATGTTTTTAATCATAATGAATTTTTAAAATATTTTATTTATATATTTATCAAATAATTAGTTCCTGAAGTGTATAAATGTACACATAAATAAGAAAATAACAGAAAATGATTAATATAAAAGCAAAATATAATTAAAAAGTATTAAATTTGAAAATTCTAGTTTCACTGAATGAATTTATAATGAATAAATAGAAAACTATGATACTGTAAATAAATAGACAAAAACATTTAACTTCTTTAAAGTATATGAAGCACAAACATTGCAAACAATTTCACAATTTAAAAAAAAAAAAAAAAAATGAAAATGAAAATCATGAACCTAAAACAAATGCTATTATACGGCGAAAACACACATATAATAACTTTGAAAAACAATATGGAAATACAAAATTTGACAATATAAAAAGTTTTTCATACTTGTTCGAGCCCACATTCTGCTGCTTTGCTACACAATAACAGTCCTCTAGATACAACAACAGCAACAACAACAAAATACGAAGAAAATATGCATATTATAAAAAAAGGAAATTTAGGCTTCAAAATTTCTTCTTCTAACGGAGGAAAAACTCTTTATCAAATATTTATTTCAGACATGTTTCCCTCATTAAAAGGGAAGGAGGGAAAAATTTTTCAATTCGGAGACCACTACAAAATTTCCGGATAGCTTCTTACATGGATTGAAGAAGGGAAAAATAAAAATAAAAAATTCCCTTCCGATATTGCCCTTAAGAGATAACGCCGAAGACAAAAGATCCAGAAAAATGTGTTTCCATGAGATTGTCTCTTGAGTCGTGAAAATGTGTGATGCCTGAGAGATAGAGCGTGAATAAAGTACCCGGGTTTTTAATTTGTCATTGGAATTTTTTCCCCATCGTTATTCTAAATACTAATTTATGAGTGAGAGGAAAAAAAATTCTGAAATAACTTGAGCGATATAAATTATTAGTGGTCAATTAACTTACTTATTGAAAAATAAATTTACATGCTTAATATTTTAAGATGTTAATTATTTACTTGTAGCAAAAAAGGGAAACCGTTATATTTAAATTAGTGCAAACTATTACTCATAGATTGTGGCCTAGTGTTCGAGTGTCTAACTCTCTGGTTCTCGGTGCCACAGATTTCGGATTCGTGCCCCTGCTGTGCCATGAATGTTTATAATGGTTCGGAATCTACTTTAAACCGTAAACCCCTGTCTAATATGACTGTAGAGTGTTGGGCGTAGAGCTGTTGGTTTTAACACTGAAAACACTACTTGGCTACTAATAATGGAAACAGTAAATAGGATTTATCTCGAATTGCTAATATTTAGAAATCGATCTTATATCATATTTGAAATCGACACTTTTGTTCTAAAGGAACATATATATATTCTAGGCACAGGGTCTGTAAACTATTTAAATTGCTTCAGAGTCGGATATTTCTTCATTGAGTCAAAAACGATGCCTAGAAGTGAACATGGCAGAAATTAATGCCTTTCAGGAGATAGTTCAGGCCCAATATTTATGTTTCAAATTGGAAAATAGGTGCAAACGTCTAAGTGGCGAATGTCGATTAGCTGTTTTCTGGCATATTCATTAGCGAATCTACTCGGTTGTAGGTTAATAAGTTTTAACTCTTTCACTTTAGATACGAAGAAGTTCAGAGGTGCCGGTTTTCACTGAGCCACGAGTAGAGCTGAGGTGATGTTTTTAATACTAATGAATTTTAAAAATATTTTATTTACATAGATATCAAATAATCCTGACATATATATAAATGATAGAAAATGATTAAATGTAAAAGAAAAATATTATTTAAAAAATAAAATATTTAATTTTAAAATTTGTGGTTTCACAGGATAAATTTATAATCAACAAATAGAAAATTATTATATTCTAAGCAAACGTGTAAAAACATTGCGCTTTTTTAAAATTTATGAAACACCAAAACAAACATTCCAAGCAATTTCACAGTTATAAAACCTAAACAAAAAAATTGAAACGAAAATCATGAACCTAAAAACAAATGCCAATATCAAAATAAATATTACACATCAAAAACCAAACATGAAAAGTAATTTTGAAAAAAACATGGAAATACAAATTTTGACAATATAAAAAGTTTTTTATACTTGTTTGAGCACACATTCTGCTGTTTCGCTACACAATAACAGTTATCTAGAAGCAACAACAATAACAAAATAGGAAGAAAATATGCATATTATAAAAAAAAGAAAAATACGCGCTTTAAAATTTCTTCTTCTGACGGAGAAAAACTCTTTATCAAATATTTATTTCAGCCACGTTTCACTCACGGAAAAGGGAAAAATTTTTCAATTCGGAGACCACTAGAAAATTTCAGGATAGCTTCTTAGATGGATTGAAAAAGGGAAAAATAAAAATAAAAATTTTCCCTTCCGATATTGCCCTTAAGAGATAACGCTGAAGGCAAAGATCCGGAAAAATGTGTTTCCATGAGACTGTCTCTTGAGTCGTGAAAATTTCTGATGCCTGAGAGATAGAGCGTGAATAAAGTACCCAGGTTTTTCAAATTGTCATTGGAATTTTTTCCCCATCACTATTCTAAATACTAATTTATCAGTGAGAGGAAAAAAAATTCTGAATTAACTTGAGCGATATAAATTATTAGTGGTCAATTTACTTGGTTATTCAAAAATAAATTTACATGCTTAATAATTTTAGATGTTGATTAATTTCTAGTTGAAAAAAAGGGAAAACCATTAAATTTAAAATAATGCAAAGTATTACTCATAGATTGGGGCCTGATGAACGAATATATAACGTTATGGGACTTTGTGCTACGAGCCCCAGCGGAGCCATGGATGTTTCCAGTTGTTTGAAATCCACTTTAAACCGTAAGTCCTGGTTGATATCCCGGTTCTAATATGAATGTTGGGCGTAGGGTTGACAACCCTATCCAGTAAAAAAAATCTCATGTCTTGGAATCTGCCAGTAGTACCTGCCATGGGGCTGTCGACCCATTGAAAAGGACTTGGTTTGGTTTCTCGCTCTATGGTAATTTTTTTTGCCCACTTTCCGCTAACTATACAGGGACTCAGTTTAAACTTGATTTCTGATCACTCATAAACATCCATGCTACACCACGAGAATTCGAACCTGAAACCGGAGGTACAAAAGACAGCACTAACCAATTGGCCATCGAGGTGGCCATTGAGGAAAATATTTCCCATAGATTAATTAGCATATAATTATTAAGAAAAATTCTGTATTTAATATGAAAATTTGTTCAGCATTTCAAAATATGAGATTGCAACCCTGTTTCCACCTAAGCACTGACAAGAGTGCCCCTGTGACTATCCGGAGAATTGGTCCGTAGGTCTGGAGACTCATCCGAAAAGAAGTACAACACAACCAGCGCACCCGCTGAGAAACGTTTATTTCACAGTCTCTCATCCCGTGAGGAAATATATTTAAAGCAACCCTGCGTAGTAGTTGGCCTACAGTCTATCACCAGGAGAGCATCCTGGACGTATCAGAATATCGGGTTTTCGGCTCAGAAGTAGAATATTCTAACGAATCTATAATTACCAGTCTTTAAATGTGTTAAATATTGTACGTCTATAATTGGCTGTGTGTGGTGCTTGTGCGTGGGTCAATAAAGCTGTGAATTCTCAAACCTGTACCACAAGTATCTGAACCCACTTACATACTGTTATGATTTGGTTGCTCAACTTATATCCTCATCAGTACAATATACTTTTGCCTTTATAAAATATTCCATTTTACATAAAATCATCCATACAATCTCGTTTCCCTTCAATCAAGTTTCTACATTGTCGTAAAAAATAATGGGTGTACCAAAAAAAAAGGTATATTAAATAAATATAAACAAATTCCTTGAATAAAGAAAAATTTCAAATAAATTAATCAAAAATATAGCGTTTTTCCTTTTATATACAAAATACTAATTAACTGTATTATTAACATTTAAAAGTACAGTAGAACCACTTTAAGTCGAACCTCGATAAGTCGAAAACTTCCATAACTCGAAATTTTTTTTTTGTTCCCTTCCCTTCAAGCCCCAAAACCTCCATTACTCGAAATTTCAACCCTCTATAAGTCGAAATAATGAGTCAATCCCCACAAGCCATTTTGGTATATATTTTCCCTCCGTAACTCGAAAAAATAATTGAACCTCTGTATCTCGAACATTAGCAATGTTTGTTTTTACAACCTTTACAACTCGATCATTTGGAATTATTTTGATTTTTTATTGTAGTGCATAATAATATAATTTTTAAGTTGCAAATAAACATGTTTATTACCTCTGTAACTTGAATTTTTATTTATTTTACCTCTCTAACTCAAAATAAGTTACAATATGAATCTAAACCTCTACAAGTCGAATATTTGCTTACAAAATCCGCGTAAGTCGAAATTCTCCATAAGTCGAAAATTCTATAACTCGAATTATTTGGGGTCTACCCTTGAAGTTCGACTTACAGAGGTTCTACTGTACTATGTGAAAGATATTTTAACTAAATTAAAAAATTGTGAAATTTTTTTGCATATTCCTTGAAAATACTTATAAAAACTATCCTATTCATTCATTTAAGAATGATTGTAAAAGAAAGAAAAAGACAAGCATTACAAGAATTTAAAATAATAATTTCGTTTACAAATGTTTCCCCGAAAGATCACATTTAGGGTCCATAAGTTTCATGATTCAGCGATTCTTTGCTTCAATGAAACTTTGCTTCGGAAGCAAATGACTCATAAACAGACAAAATGGTCTAAAATGGGGCCGTAATTGCTCAAGGGGAAATAATCACCGCCTTAAAATAGTACAGGATCATTCTACTGATGACCGAGCTGATGTTTAGGGAGCAGTTTCAAAGATTTCATTCTTACATGTAGTGCTCAATTTCTAATTCACATTTAAAAAGTGCCTTTTAAGTAAATACATATAAAATTTTTTTTAAATTGATGTGTTTTTAGAATGTCAGGCACTTTGACTTGTGGTAGTAAAAGTAAGGGCCGGATATATGTGTGGTCCTGATTCAGTGTTGCTTCAAGTTAGAAACTGAATTATTTCTTTAAATAAAACTGGAACTTTTGGCTGTCATATTTATTAAGGTTTGCTAAGACAGTACTGCACAACTGCAACACATAAAATAAAATTATATAGCAAATGTTTACAAAATCATCTTAAAAGCCAGTTCATTCTTTGTACCTTCCGTTCTGTCTGAACACTTCTCACCATTCTTATGCTTCGTACTGCTTGGAGCCCTTAACTCAACTCTGCACACTCCCATTTTCTCTTTCTCCCTCTCCCATTATCGGTTCCAAAGTATGACAAGAAAAAAAACGTGCAAAATCCAAAGTCTAATGAAAGGGCGATCTCGCCCTTCAAAGGTTTGGTTTGGTTTGTCGCTCTACGGCCGTCTTGTGCACACGTTAGGATAAACTGACTGGGACCTACAGCTTAAAGGGGAACCCGAACCACTACAAACATCCCTGGCACCGCCGGGACTCGAACCCGAAACCTGTGGTACCGAGCGCCAGAGCGCTAGCCACTCTAGCCACTCGGCCACCAGGCCCCCACCCTTCAAAGGAGGATCTATCAACTTTGAATTAAAGATTTATAGCTTTTTGTGGGGATGCATGGGGGATTCTTATTGTGATAATTTTTCATTAGAACGGTAGCAGATTCGATGTTAACCAGGAGTTCTATTTTACTATACGCATATTGGGCACCATCAATTTTGAAAGAAGACACTCAAGAGTTGCCCTTGGAGAACTTGCAACAAGTACTCAAACCCAACGAAAGGACATGACGGTCTACGTATATATATATCATGTCCATCCCCAGCATAGACATGGAAGCTTTCGGTTCTACAAGTACCTTAGATACGAAAATCCAATACTCTTCCTATGCCAATTAAAAACTGAATGAAATGAAATAAATAGGAGTATTTTCAATGTTAAGAAATTCAATGATGAAAAATCAAGAGAAAAAACGAAATTAATGAAAAAAAACTTTTCAATAAATTGATCTTTTCAATAAATATGAGTGTTTTATATGTAATTAATTTTGAATTGTTAAAAAATATGCTTCGACAACAACAACAACAACAAAAAAAAAACATCTACTGACCTCATGCAATATGAACCAAAACGTGATTACTTATAACAATTAATTATTAATTTCAAATTTTGCAAAATTCTTTCAATTATATATATATACTCACTGACACTAAATTTCATTGTATTGTATGATATAAAAATCAATATACCAATGAAGTTATTAACAACATTTAGTTGAATATATATTTTAATTCATGTACTAAGACAATGCCACATGCTCAAACCACAAAATTCAATTTAATTCTGCTAACGTGCATTGCAAAAATGATGCCATTTTCCCACCTTGTCGATGTCATTAGAGGTAAGGAGTTTCACCGTTCGAATATTATTTCCGAATTTCGTCTCACTCTGAGGTCCATAATGAGTTTCGAAAGAAATTCACAATGGGAAATAAACTAAGCAAGATAACGTTTTTCAAAGTTCAGAAAAGAAATCTGGAGAAACGGGTGTTGTTAAAGGACAGGCGTCGAACTGCATAAAGTTTTAAGATTTTTTTTATTCCTTGAATCTCTCAGAAAATCATTGTGAAGATTATTCATCCAAACTGAAATTTTGTGCGGAACGTGGAAACGTATTGTGGAAACGTATTGTGGAAAATTTGAAATTTTATGCATGCAGGGTGAAAGTTATACAAAAATTGAGAAAAAAATGATGACATTAAGGAGTATACTATTGCGATTGGTGTAAAAAAGGCTATACCGTAATCAATTATGTAAATAAGACAACGGTTCGTACTTTGAGCATTTACTGTGATTCCATTTTTAAAATATGAATTAAATTTATTCCCGTGTATTATCACAAGTAGGCCTTTTTTAAGTAGGTGTATTTATTAAGGGGACAGCGGACGTTGAAATCTCAAAATTCTAAATTCTCAAGTGTTATAAATATTTTTTCTTCAATTTGAACCAATTTTTATGTAAACATATTAAAAATGATATTTCTTTAATTAATTTTCTTGTGAAGGGTTATTTTTTGCTCTATCATATGTATTTTTTTCTAAATTGGTTTAAATGCTGGTCGCGTTAAAATTTTAAAATTAAATAATAAAAAATTTTAAATTAAATTTTAAAAACATAACATTTTTTTTTAACACTTATAGTTTTGATTAACTTTGCAATCTTGGTTCTTCCTAACATTGACAAAATTGACCCCTGTGGCGTTCAGGAGAAATGCTCAGTTGGCCATAAGAAACTCTCACTCGAGAGGAAGTACAATTAACCTACGCTTCCGCTCAGAAACGTTTAGTTTATAGTCTATATCACTCCAAGAGGAAATATATTTAACGCATCTCAGCGCATTAGTTAGCCTAGAGACTTTCACCCGGAGAGGAAGTATATTTCGTGCACCTTGCGCGTAGCCGAGTATTAGGTTTTCGGCTTAGAAGTGGAATTCTTCCACGAATCTATAATTACCTGTCTTTAAATGTGTTAAATATTGTTTGTCTTTAAATGTGTTAAATATTGTTTGTCTTTAAATGTGTTAAATATTGTTTGTCTTTAAATGTGTTAAATATTGTTTGTCTTTAATTGTATGTGTGTGTGCGTGTTATTTGTGCGTGCGCAAATAAAGCTATAAGTTCTTTCAACCTGTGTCTCAAGTATCTCAACCCAAACACACCCAGTTACAATCTGGTTGCCCAACCTGCTTACTAGAACTTAATTTTTTTCCTTAAATTATCAATTTATTCTATGCAAACAATTTCTAATGTGGAATTTTAAATCGCTAATTTAATAATAAATTTTAAAAATTAATTTCTGTTATTCGAAGATTTTTTTTATTCTATTTTTTTCACAATAATTACAGTTTGTGCTTAGAATAAATTTTCTAAGGACTCTAAAAAGAAGACTCTAAAGACTAAAGAAATTTCATGGTGTATCTTATTTATTATTATTATTCACTGAGCATGAGTACCATATGTCCTGACATTTCGACAATTACACTGTGGCGAGGTACATTTTAAAATAGAATATTTAGATTAAAATAGAATATAAAAAATTTGATTAAATGAGATAAAATATTCATGAAATTCCCTGGAATATCGACTTTTGGGTCATACTAATAATAATTATGTATATGCATGTAATATCTTTACATTGACAACTGTTTTTAATTATAAATCAATTTTACTATTGTTAATTATTAAAAGATGTTTATAACTAAACATACATTTGTATCTAGCATATTTCATTTTTGATAATTTTTTCACATAATTTTGGTAGTTCTGAACAGAGAAAAAGATGACAACATAATTATGCTACTGCTCTAGCTGTGCCAGTGTGCGCTGTTTTGATAGAAAATAATAATAATTTTTTTTATTTCAAATTTTAGATGATGTACTGTATACTTATTAGGTGTGTTAGTTCTTGTTTCACTGATTTTAATGAATAGTATAAATGGGACTAGGTGCAAAAAATTTGGATACCTTGCTCCAAGCCATTCTTACTCTCCATTGTTATAACAGTAGTAAATGTGTTGAACAGTTTAGTCTATCCATCTTAGGCGCCAAGTTGGCACGTTTCGCGTCTTCACTTCGTGTCATCTGTGTTTTCCTTATGACTGGAAGTTCTTTCTCAAAATAACCCTTCTTTGCCAGATGATTTGGTTTGAAAAAAAAAAATAAAACCACCCTACGTCACCCCTTTCAGCTTTTAGTTGCTGCGTAGCGGTTTTTTTAAATTCAGTTTCTTTGTCTGCAAAACACTATCTGTCGATCCCGAAATTCGTCGTCTTAGATCAGGGGTGGACAACTCGCGGCCCACCAGGAACATTTTTACGGTCCGTGAGATTTATAATACTTTTGCAAAATTTATTTTATTTTATTTTATAATGGCCAAAGTAGTGAAAACCAATGTATTAAAAAATAGATTATGTGTGCATCCATATATTCAAAAATTAACTGTCAAAATGATGAGAAAAAATAAACTTTGATTTTAAAATAATATTCCCGCGAATATATGACAGATATTGCCTGTTTTATTCATGAGTTTACAGTTTTGAGTTCGCAGAATAATTAAATTATATTCTGCGAACTCATAATGCGCGAGCATCGATTTGCAAAAGCTAAGTGAAAGAGTGGAGAAATAAATATCGCACTAGTAAAATAAATGTTTGTTAATGATTTCATTTTTTATTTCATTTATATTTATATATTTCTTATATTTCATTTTTAAATGTTATATATTTCTTTACAGTGTGCTTTTAGTATCATTATTATTATATTATCTATGTTTACATGTAAGAATAATAGTAAACACAATAATAATAACTCATTATGTTTCAATTTATCACTCCAAAAAAATGTCCAAAGTGGGTATAAATCTTACATGGGGATATATAATTTTATATGCGGATCGCAAGATCATTTGGGTTGGCTACCCCTATGCTAGACAAACAAAATGCTTTTTTTTTAATTTTATAAAATTTGTAAAAATTAACTTTCTAGTATATTTATAGAATTTACTGTAATTCAAAGAGTTCAGTATATAAAGTACATAT
This sequence comes from Caerostris darwini, assembly GCA_021605075.1. Classification (NCBI taxonomy): domain Eukaryota; kingdom Metazoa; phylum Arthropoda; class Arachnida; order Araneae; family Araneidae; genus Caerostris; species Caerostris darwini. The sequence continues at coordinate 502,500 of BPLQ01010518.1, read as the reverse complement.
TATTAAAATACTCTTTCTGTTATAAAAAAAATTACATTTTATACCAAAACTGTTGAAAAATGTGGAATGAGGAATATTCGCACGCCAATCAGTTTTCATTTCTTTCCATAAATATTTATACACATTATCAAACTCCCTGTTCTAACGTGGCGATGGGTTTGGCGCCCTTTGCGACAGGCACGAAGGTTAGTTGGATATTAGACTTTGACCTGAGAAGGTGCTTCTCTCTGGCCGCTATAGCGGAAGTTAAGAAGGAGGAAAATTTTCCTAAACATTTGCAATCTTGGTAATCAAAATAGTGATTTATTTATTTATAAAAACTGCATATATAAGAAGATTTAAAATAACAAATGTAAACTAGCACGTGAAAAAACGATGCATACGCATATGCTGGAGCATAAGATTACTTGAACGAGTTAGAAATATTTTAAAGATGAATAGAATTCTGTTACAAGTAGAATAAAGAAACATATATTTGAACTAGGGTAGTTTCAAGCATTAAAATGTTTATTTCTTCAAGAATAATATATGAGTTTTGAATGCCGCCTATCATTTTTTTGTTGGACAAATGAGAAAGTAAAAATACCTTTGAATTATTTCGGAAATAAACATGAAACATTATCACTCTCTATACAATTATTTTACTGTATAAGGAATAGGTTTTTTTTAAAGAAAGAACTGTTGATAGCCAGCATAATTTTAACTAATTATAAGTCAAATATTTTAGATATTATTAGTGAACGAAGTATATATTATTATTTTAGAATGTTAACACTTTGATCTGTTTATTGTCCGCAGATGGAAATGTACCATTAGGGACCTACTAACCAGCACCCAGATTTTTTTTATCACAATCTGAAAAAACCTTCTCTAATCAGCGAGGAAATTCTCATCCTTTCCCGTCCTACGCATATGCTATGCCCATTCCCGGTCAAGACATAGCTTTAGTTAGGCTTTCTTTGTAGTGTTTTAAGCCACGAGCCCACTTGGCTATCCACCAATTTCTTTGGTCCTGTGTTTGTAAGGTATAAGTTTCAAATAATAGTTTATATGTATAACGATTTATATTAATTAATTTTATATATAAAAATCTACATTTCTATGAATATTTTTAAGATTGGTATTTATTTGCATTGTCCCATTCGTAGACTTATGGTAATATGAGCAGCTGGTGTGCAAGAAGTCTCCTTGGTGGCGTCTATTGCGATCGCTGCTTTCAGAAAAGAAGAAACTGAATAGCAATAGTGAAAACGTGTTTAAAGTATGGTATACCAACAGTCTGACTGCCGTTCAGAATATTTCAGGTTTTCTCCCATACGGCACGAATATGTGAGGTACTACCCTTAAAAGTCTAACTGGTACTTCATCAACCGTAGTCTGACTCTCTGTTGAATACATAAGTAAAATGCAAAGGCCAGATATCCCATGCGGCACGAACATCTGAGGTAGTTACACCTAAAAGTTACACCTAAACACCTTACACCTAAGAGTCCTACTGGTAGGCAATGCCCTTCCTTCATCAACCGCTGGTTGGCTCTTTGTTGCATATAAGTTTGGCCCCACATATATTTCATAAGGCACGAACATGTGAGTATTCATTAACATGTATGCATTCAGTATTAGTTACATGTGTGTATTCGAACCCGTGTGCATTCATTATTAGTTACCCCTAAAAGTACAACCAGTATGAAATTCCCTTCTTTCATCAACCGTAGGTTGGCTCTTTGTTGAATACATAATTGAAATACGAAGCCGACAGATGTTCAACAAAAATTATTTGCATTAAAAGACATTTTTTTTTGGATAGAGATAATAATGTAATGTAATATAAATATAAAATAATGTCTTTAAAAAAATTCAATTTTAATTCAAGCGCCAATAAATTTTTCTCACTAATAAAAGATCTTTTCTCAATAGTTTTATTCATTAAATCGTATATTATTTACCACTCAACACATTATTAACATGTTTAAGATAGCGATTTACTACCATTTGCTATTTTGAATTTTTTACAAAATCATTTTGTGTATTTAACAAAGAAAGTTACTAAGACACATTTATATATTATTCTGCAGTTTTTTAATGAAAACAGATAACTTTAAACTGATCTTGTAGAATTATAAAATTTTCATTTTGTCAATTTCCACGCAATTATTATTATTGTTATTTTTTTTGTGTGTAATTGAAAATAATTCTTTTCAAATTATTGTCAAAGAGAAAATAAATATTTGCACTTAAAAGATACATTACGATAAATTAAATACATATTTTTTAAATATTACAAGCAGTTTTAAAATAAATTGTAGCAGATTATAAAAAGAAAAAAAATTCACACGAGAAGCATTACAAAGAATTCTTTCTGAAAAACCTTTTCGATCTCAAAGACGATTTGTTCCCAAAATAAATTGCGTAAACCCTTTCAAAGGTGTAATATTTAAAACAATCTCGCATGATCACACATTTGCACAGGATTGCATTTGACCTTTAGAATCTGAAATAATATTCCAAAAAAAAAAAAAAAAAAAAAAAAAAAAAATTATGGGGAATCGGATCGGCATTTATATGCATCGCAGAGAAATTCCTCGATGGCTTTTCAGGGAAAAAATTTAGTGAGAAGAAAATGCGAAAGTTGGAAATCTAATATTTATATAAAATATTTGGCGGTAGTTAGAAAATATTTTGTTTAAATAGAAATGGGATTTTGAGGATAGAGTCGCTATTATCTTTAAAACATACAGATTGAATGACATAAAAAACATGAGATTTTTTGTTTCAAATATTTATACAGAAACAATCATTAGCAGTAATAAAGTAATTTTGAGTTGCATTATATTTAATCATTTACAAATTATTCTTGTTTTACTTTGAGAATAAGTTAATATAGAATTCGAATAATAAAAAATAGAATTCGTATAGTAATTCGTATAGAATTCGTATAATAAAAAAACCTGCAACAAATAACAGGTGGGCTGAACAGATCGTGGGCTGAACAGATCGTAGGCTGACACATAGATGGCTCTACTAGTATTAAATCCATATTTTTTAGTTAGCCCTAACCTTCAAAAGACGCGTGTATAAATTTGACAGCGGTTGCAATATTAGTATGTGAGTTATAGCATTTTTAGTGAAGCAACTTTGGTTAGTTTGAAAAAAATGGATAAAAAGGAATTTCGTGTGTTAATAAAGTATTGCTTTTTGGCGAAAAAAAATACTATTGAGGGCAAGGCTTGGCTTGATAAACATTATTCGGACTTTGCTCCAGGAAAATCAACAGTAGAGAAGTGGTTTGCTAAATTTAAACGAGGCGAAATGAGCACCGAGGACGATGCACGCATTGGACGCCCCAAAGAGGCTGTTACCGACGAAAACATAAAAAAAGGCCACAAAATCATTTCTGATAACCGTAAAGTGAAGTTGATTGAGATAGCTGAGACCCTAAAGATATCAAAAAAGCTCTGTTCAAAGGGGGTGCCGCGCCAACTCACAATCGACCAAAAAACAACAACGAATTGATTATTCTAAGCATTGTTTGGAGCTGTTCAATCGTAATAAATCCGAATTTTTGCGCCGATATGTGACAATGGATGAAACATGACTCCATCATTTCACACCGGATTCCAAGCGGAGTCAGCCGAGTGTACTGCACGTGATGAACACTAAAAATGCTATAACACACATACTAATAGCGCAACAGCTGTCAAATTTATACACGTGTCTTTTGAAGGTTAGGGCTAACTAAAACTCATATGGAATTAATACTAGTAGTGCCATCTATGTGTGAGCCTATGAACATTTCAGCCCACCTGTTACATTTAAAGATTAGTCAAATAATCGAAACACTATATATAAAAATTAAATTATCATGCGTTTATCAATTAAAATAAAGTCATTAATAAATTTTAATAAATGTTTTTAAATAAAAAACCAACAGATTATGTGGAATGCGTTATTTTCAATATTATGCTCAAGATTCAGACTGAAATATAGCCAAAAATAACACATTTAATAAACTGTAAACTCTTTTAACAAAAATTATAAGCATACATCCCAAAGCCTTTGTATAATAAATAAATTATATATTAACAGCTATTTTAAACATTATTTTATAGAATTAATTCAATAATTATTATATATTATTATGAAACTAATAATAATGAATGTTACATTAAACAGAATTAATATTCAATTGCAGAAATATTAAACGTTATAAATCAATGTTATAATGATTTATAATCAGTTAATAAATTTCTATACTTCTTTTAGGGCTATTTATATTCATTCACCACGCAGAACAATATATATAATCCTAGCAATTTCAAAAATAAGCTACTGTATAATTTATATTAATTTATAAAAATGAGCTGATAAAATTAAAAATTATGAACCATTATGTTAATAACAAAAGCATACACGTTTAACATATTTATTCCCGTGTAATAATGATTAATAAGTCTGCAGTTAGAAAAGAACTGGATTAAACAATAGCATTTACTTTTATTTCTATAATATATAACGGCTGTTATATAATTTTCAAGTATTGTAATTAAAGATTTTTGGATACTTTTAAAAAAGTAATTGATTTATTGGTTCATGATTATGATCTTTAGATAAAAGTTAGGCTCGAATTTGTTTTTAATTTGATTTCGTACAGGGAACTAGCTAATCGGTTATTTTTAAAGTCAGGAAATTTCATAATTTGAAAAGTTAACAATTTTGTTGACATAAATCACGGCATTATTATTGATCAAATAATGCTTTAATTTATCGTTAACGATCGATGTTATTATAATTACAGAAAATCCTTTATCAGATAATGCTAAAGGTTAAAACAAATTAAATTTTATGCTTCTGAGAATAAGTGTCGTATTACCGATAAATGTTTGTCAACTATATTACAAAATCCCTAAAATTCTAAAAATTATAGGCTTATATACGATAAAAACCACGTCCACGTCCTATATCTTTGAGTTTTTCTTTCTAGTTCTTCTTTATAGGTACAACAATCCCATGATGGGCCAAGGCCGTCTGCCTACTGGCAGATTTCGAGACAGGAGATGTTTTTTTATGGGGAAGGGTTGTCAGCCCTACGATCTACAGTCTACAGTCATATTTGACAGTGATCTACGGTTTAAAATGGATTCTGAACCACTACAAACATCCATGGCATGACCTGGACTCGAACCCGAAACCTGCGGCACCGAGGGCCAGAGATCTAGCCACTCGCCCATCAGGTCCACAAAACCCCTTAAACGAAAGCTAAATTTAACTAAAATAAGGATTATTACTAATTTTTATTATTAAATAAATTTTACAAAGATTTATTTGATTAATTTATTTAATACGATCTGATACGATATGATATGATATAAATAAAATATATATACTATAGAATTATTCAAAATAAGAAGGGCCAAACCTGGCCTGAATGGTTAGCGCTCTGGCGCTCGGTACCACAGGTTTCGGGTCGAGTCCCGTCGGTGCCATGGATGTTTGTAGTGGTTCGGAATCCACTTTAAGCCGTAGGTACCGGTCTCCTATGACTGTAAGAGAGGCTCGGAGCAAAAGTCAGACTACCTACGGGTGCTCCATCACAACAGAAGCTGCTCCTTTCCCTCCATCCATGAGTAGATCACTCATGGGATGCCCGTCCCGCACTGTAGGACATTGAGGATTAGTCAACAACAACAACTGCAGGGTTAAATCTAACTTTCGCGAAATGAAACAGAATACTGGAGGTCTGGCGATATGAAGAATCAGATAAGTATGTGCCAAGGTATACTGCGTGCTAAGTACTTTTGTAATACTTTGTTCACATTTCAGGCAGCAGTCTTAAGTGAAATTGAAAGTTTAATGCTCTTTAGTTTTAAATTAAAAACTTTGTTAGAATGCTGCAGTTATTTTGTCTTAACCAGATACAGTAGATATTAGCGCGTTAAAGTTTGGATTCCGTAACCTTTTCAAAAGTTGAATGCATGCAATATATAGAGTTGTTTGATACTTTATATATGACATTTTTAAGTATAATGTATGGCATGCATTCTAAACTCTTCAATCCGAAGTCTCCAAAAGATTTCTCATATTATTTGAGAATTCTGACTTTAATATTGTCTTTCTATGCTATTTCTTCTATGCTTCTATATTTTTCAGAAATATATAGTGAAATAAATGTCCCTGATTTCGTATTTTATGTAGAATGATTTGCATTTTAGTAAACAGAATGACATTAATATTTATTTTAATAGACAGATTATTTGGCATATTGCGTACATTTAAGTGCATATAGGAATTGTAGGTATGATCATATATTAATTTCTTGCATTGTTTAATTTTTTATCCTTTTGAGAATTTTTTAGCTATTAATTCTTTTTTCCTATGTTGTTTTCAAAAATATGATGCAAATCACAAACAATTGGATCTAAGAAATAAAAGCAAAGCAAAAGAATAAAAACAAAAATTATTTAATGGTTTCATATGATTTCGATCATTTTTTTTTTTCACGTATTCAACATTCATCAGGTAGTCTTTTTTGATACCTCGGGACAACATTTCGCGGACTACATTTTGTACAGAAACCTATATTTTGTGTGTAGATAGATGTTCACCTATTACCACTGCAATTAGAGTGGGAAATGAAGTATTTTACAATAAACGTACTCCTGCACTTGTATAGCGCCATCTACCCAGTTTGGTAGGAACTTCCGCCACAGTATTATTATATGCGTCTAGCTGTACTCGATACCCTCCTAGAAATTTGTAAACAGGTAGCTGGAACACTGTGTATATCGCATGTGCAAACATTAGGTTTCTGCTACTGTCCAGACGAGATTTGAGCAATGTTGCCATTCAAAATGTATAAAGAATCAACCTTCTTTAGTTAAATACGCTTGTATTTAAATTTACTGTATTGTGCATGCGTTTTCGTAATTGAATATCAACCACTCTTTTATGTTTCTAATTAGGAAGGACGACAAATTCTACTTCGAAAAGAATAATATTCAGATATGCGCAACATATTTTAATGGTAAACTTGCACATATTTGTTCATTAATACGAACATTTCTGTGTCGTAATAACCAAGTAATAATTCATAAGATTAGAATATAATTCATCTTAATAATTTAGAAATTTCCTTTCAAGACCCTCAAGTAATGGGATTTGTAGATGAAATACACAACAAAACCACACAAGATGTGTCCCTATCGAAATCTGTTGAATTATGCAAGATGTTGATAATTGATAAGTTGAAATGACGGAAAGTAATGCCTGGTGCATCATTTATTATTCAGTTGTAAAGACGATTTTCAAAACATTGTAAGAGTATGTAAACATAGTAAGAAATAAACATGGGAATGTGTTTTGAAGATACTGAGTAAATCTTAAGATATTTAAATTAAAAGATGAAAACGGATACCTCATTTTAGAAAATTAAAACATTATTGATTTCTAGCAGTGAAATATTTACGACAACAAACATATATTTATTTAGGATATAGTGCGCCTTATCTTTTGGACATAGTAATAAGAAATGAAATTAAAACAAAATATTAATTAATGTGATAAAACTTTAAAATCGAATTAATGAAAAACTGAATTGTGTAAATAAATTATGATAGTTTTAAAACCGTATTAAAATAATTTATTGTTTACTGTCCATTATTTTAGAAGGGATTATTTATTTAAAAAGAGAGTCGTATTTTGGAAACTGGACAAAATGTTTATATTGTTAGCTAATACAAACTGTAGATTAATTAAAATAGTGTTGCTTAAAATGATTTAAAAAGTAACGCATAACTTAATAATAAATAGTTAATTAATAGCTTAAAATTGGAAGTGCCATTCAATCTCATTAATTTGTTTTCTGCTAAAATATTACTTTATTGACTTAAAATTTAGTACATAGGAATTAATTCATGCTACTGATCAATTTTTTTCGCTTAAATTTTTACAAAAGCATTTTGAGTGTTAATTTATTTTCGTTATGAAAATAAATTAACACCCAAAATGCTTCTGTGTATATATATATATATATTAATGCTTATAATATTAATTTTTTCTTACACTTAAAGTAATGTTCTGAGTTTGTAATCAAATTAAATTATTTATTGCTGTCTTTCGTTAATTTCTAATTAATATTTATACTCTTTTTTGATTTTACTTTTTAAAAAATATTTCAACAACAGCAAGGGCATTTTTTGGCGTTATAACTCGATGTCTTCCTCGAGTATGAGGAGCGTCTTCCAAATCACACAATTTTTGATTATTCTATTCTACTTGCAGACTTGCTACAATGACAAACATACATCATAATATTGTTCTTTTATTGGATCGTTATACTAAATAGCTTTTATCTATTAATTTTAACAAAAACTTTCCTTTGTACTTTTCACCAATAGAAAATCCTTATTTACACCTACTATGGAAGCGCTTGTTTATCTCCTATCTATCTATATATATCTATCTGTCTACCACGTGCCTTTCTTACATTATCAGCAACAATACCGCCAGCTTAATTGGCATTAGCATAAAATTTCAAAATTCTTTGAAACATTTAAGGTTGAGATTTGACTTACCCTTATGCTAACTTAATACTACGGAATGGCATTCAAAAAATTTATATTTTTAAAAATATTATACTACTGTGTCCAAAAAGTAAGACCAATTTTCAATTTATAATTCCCGGGGCTTATAAAATTTCAATTATTTTTTTCTTTTTTAGGTTACCGACACTGTCCTTGCCATCTGTGTGTAATTTGAAGTCTAAATATTCATTAGCGTTTCAGTTACGCTTGGCTTTGTGAGACGCTAAAACTGATTCCGGCGATTTTTGAAATGTCTGAATTAATTGATTAAAGAGCTTGCATTCAATTTTGTGTGCGGAAACGTATGGAATGTTACAGAAGGCATTAGGTGAGCATTCTTATATCGGAAAGAAATGTTTACAAGTGATATAAATAGTTCAAAGAAGGCAGAGAACGAGTTAAAACGAAGAGCCCTATGCCAGACCATCAACCTCAATCGACGAAGCTCACATTCAAAAAATTAAAGATTTGGTGCTTGCAAACCGTCAATGTACAATTACAGACCTTGCTGATGATGTTGGAGTTTGAAAAGTGTCGGTCAATTTCATTTTGGGCCTCAAACGCGTCAAATCTCGATTGGTACCGAAAACACTGAATGCGCCAGCTCACACTGCATTAATTCTTCGCGATTCTTTTTCTCCAAAAATGAAACCCATATCGTTCCGCAACCGCCGTAATCACACCGTACAACTTCTAGCTATTCCCTAAACTCAAAAGACCACTCGAGTCGATTGAAGAGATTCAAAGTGAATCGGCGCGCGCTTTGAAGTCCATCCCTGCCTATGACTTTTTAGCATGCATTGAGGTTTGGAAAAAAAGTAGCATTGTGTCCGCAGGGGATTACTTTGAAGGCGGTGAAATAAATTCGGAAGAATAAATAAAGAATCTTTGAAAAAAAAATAATTGGTCTTACTTTTTGGGGACAGTAGTAAATTTAGTGATATGAAAAAAACCAAGAAAAAAAACCACTCCAAGTTTTTTTTTTCCAGTTACAATTGTTCGATTTTATACCAAGAATCTTATATTAATTCCCAACACAAAAGGATTTCAAGAGATTGCTATTTGTGTTCTCTCAATTTCGAAAAAAAATTTGAAAATAATTTTGCTAAATTGCAACTACACTAAGGGAAAAAAAACCTTCTGAATAATTTGATCCCTTTAGATTGTGCTATTTAAAGTGCTTATTTTTTTATTGATCAGTTAAGAAAAAAATCTGAAGCCAACACATATTATTTTTTCTAGACACTGAGATTAGTTTTAAAAGAAACAGAAAAAAATGTCGTTGTTTAAAACGAAGGAAAAAAAACACACACACATTTTTTTTTACGGAAACGTTTTAGTAAAAGACTACTTTGTTTTTTTTAATCGGTAAACAAACACGTTCGTTTTCGTTATTTCGATGCTCATTATTTAGAAAGTGCTAATTTTTTTTTGTTTTCATCAGGAACAATAAGTTAAAATACCGATACATTTAATTTTTAAAAACGAATATTTTTAGATATTAATATTTAACTTTAAAATAAAAAATAAGGGTACTTGCTGCATTTATAATACATAAGAAATAACAGATATGTACAGGATACATGTAAAGAAAAAAATCATAAATTAATTAACAGTTGAACAAATAATAAAATTAATTAATTATCAGTTGAACAAAATTTCTTCAATATATTTTAAAAATTGTATTAAATTATTCAAATAGAAAAATATAAACTAAAATTTAATTAAAAAAATAACATTGTAACCGTGTTTCCTCCTACGTATTGGCAAGAGCTCCCCCTGTAGCGTTCAGGAGAAATTGTCAGTAGACGTCAAGACTCTCACCCTAGAGGAAGTACTGCACAGCCTGCTCTCCCGCTGAGAAACATTTAGGAAATATATTTAGCACAACCCTGTGTATTAGTTGGCCTACAGACTCTCACCCGGAGAGGAAGTATATTTCGTGCATCCAACGGTTAGTCGTGTAACGGGTTTTCGGCTTAGAAGTGGAGTCCTTTCACAAATCTATGATTATATGTCTTTAAATGTGTTATTGTATGTATGTAATTGTATCTGTGGGGTGTTTGTGCGTGTGTCAATAAAGCTGTGAGTTCTCAAAGCTGTGTCTCAAGTCTCAACTCAACCATACCCTGTTACAATCCAACTGCACAATGCAACATGTCATTGTGTATTCTAATAATAATGGTTGTATCGTTATTTATAGTTTTGAATATTGCAGTAAGTTTTCAAAAGTTAATTAATAAAGTTTATAAAGATTTTTCTTTAATACATATTATTTTTAAACTAAATTTTGCATGATGATTCTCAATAATCATAAATTGCGAGGAAAGTTTTATTGAAATACGAATTGATATAAAACAACAGGAAATTTCTGTCTTAATATATGGAAAATAATTTTTCTTATGTTGTTCTAGTTTCTGAAAAAAATATTTTTAAAAGCTTAATAATCATATTAGAAATATTTTTAAAAGTTTTATATTACAAAAAATTGAAAAATAGCTAAATCATATTATAAAAACAGTTAATTAAGTTCAGATCAGTAGATAAAGTTAGAATATATACTTTATTATGGAAATAACTTAATCATATTACAGCAAACAAAATTATTTCTTAAACTACATTATACAAAAACGTAAAAATGCTTTACTAAGACTTTTATAACCAAAAATAACAAAATGTTATTGGTTTATTTTAAAATACTGAAACACAAAAAATAATAATAATTTGAAAGTATGAATTAATAAAATAAAGTTTGATAAATTATTAGTAAAAAATAATTTTACATGAAATTGAAAAATTTTAAACTAAAAGCCAAGAACATGCTATTGTTATTACAAATCTGTCTTGCATATAGCTTAATAAAGAATATCTTTGGAGAAATAATTTAAATTTTTAAGATTATAGAAATGTGGAGGTTGTTTTATTATAAACTAGATTGATCCAATCAGATTTATTTGTTCTATAAAAATCTTGAAACTTAGATCGCCTTATATAAACTTGCCTTTGTTTGTTATAAGAAAAAATGTTAACAATTGATTTTACATTTGCAGGAAAAATTATGCAATATATAGTATGTTTAATTTGTTATAAAACTCATATTGATTCATAGCAATGCTGATAAAATAGCACTTGTAACATTTTATACGATTAATTTTTACATGTACTACAATATATCTCCACATTTTTTATTCGGTTTTTAGATTTACCTTTAGTATCATTTGCAGGATTTAAAGTTACTTGTTAAATATTTGTGAGTTTTATTACAGTTCAAAGGACTTAGTTTGGTATTCTGAACTGCGACAGACCAGGTCGAAATTCAGCGAATGATCGTAAGCAAAAGTTTAAGTGCATAGGCGTAAAAATTCTATTAGTTGGATTGCAATTTTTCATTTGGTTTAAGAGGTGTAGCTCTTTAAATGTCAACCTTAAAGTGCCTTGTGTAAATTGTGATAAACAAAACATTCCCAAACTTTCATTATTGAAGAAGAGTTTTACATTTCGTGAATCTAACTCTGACATAAGTCGACAGGTCAGGGGTACAATTATTATAATGCAAACTCCTTTTGGAAAAGATATTTGGCGGTAGATGAGCAAATAAAGTAATATGAAATATATTTTAATATTTATTATATTATTTATTTATTTATATTTATATTAACTAATTAACTTGCACTACAGTCTATGTTAGACCCTAACAATATGACTTCAAAGCTTTGGTTTTCCAATTTGTGATCTTTAGGTTCATCAGATTTTTTTCCACTTAATAAATCCATCTCTTTTTTGGCCTTCCCTTTTTTTCTTTGGTCTTGGCTAGGGATTGCAATATCGGACCAAAAGTTCAATGCCGGTATTCGGTATTTTTTAGATCTTAATACCGGGATACCGGTTTCAATACCGGTAGTAGAAATTTTAGGAAAAGAAAGAAAACACAGGTGGTTTTTTTTATTTGCAAAGTTTTATAGGAGAATGTAAGTATCACAAACACATTTGTAACTTATAAATTATAACAGCCTATAACGAAGCGTAAAAAAGTAAAGGAACATCTTATTTATTTAAATCACAAAAAATGGTACATATCATTATTCAGTCTGTGGTACTATTACAAATTTTTGAAAAGTGACCTTAAAAAACATAATGCATCAATTGTACTATCATTAAGCCTGGAACGTAATTTTGTGTAAAAAATACCAGCTGTCGAAAACCTCTTTCAGCATCTACGCTAGTGGATGGTACTGTTAGCAATGCGCGATATACTTTTTCCAAGTATTTACCTCTAAATCCCTCATCTCACAATGTGAATAACAAACTCACTAATTTAAAATTACACATTCACCAATGAAATATTACACACTTTCTTCACAGCTACAAACTTGTTTTCACAGATAAGAATTTCTAATTTTCAGATAAGAATTTATAGATAAGAATAAGAATTCTAAATTTCTAGTAAATACTGAAAAACTGGTATTTAAACTTGTAAATACCGGTATTACAAAATTGTACAAATGGCTCAAAATACCAGTATTCGGTATCCCGGTATTGCAATCCCTAGTCCTGGCACTTTCCCTTGAAAATCTTCTTTGTGCTTCTTCTATCGTACATTCTCTCTATGTGTTCTAGCCATTGAACTCCGTTTGACTTTATATAATTTATGATATCCTTTTCTCCAAACAGTTTTGCAATTTCATGATTGTAAAGCTTCTTACAAACATCACGTTCTCTGATAGATCCAAATATAGCTCAAGATCTTCTTCTCCCAGGTTATCAACAGCTTCTCCTGTTTCTGAGTTAAGGCCCTGGTCTCTGGCCCATAAATAACTGTTGGTTTGATTATAGTTTTATTCAACCAGAGCTTAGTTTTCCTTATTATTACTTTCAATCTTATTAATTTTTTAAGGGCCAAGAAACTGCGATTTATATTTATGATAATATTCATTTATAGTTATATTATTACTTATTTATATTTATTTTATTACTTTTATAATATTTATGTTAAACTTAATTTCATATAATTGCAAAATGAACAGAAATAAAACAATAAAAAATAGATTAAGACATTAAAATAGAATTTCTAAAAAGAAATTAGGATATTAAATTACAAAAATTAAACGCTAAACATAGAAATTGTCTACGAATTATCCCAAGAATACGCATACTTCATACTTGTATTGTATCGGAACACTATGAGTTAACTCGTGCCAAAATTAATAACTCATTTTGGACTAAAACGAGTATTATCAGATAAATTGTATTATTCTAAAGAGTTCGCTCGTCATAACATATATCTAGCAACAGTCATTCTATCGCGATTTCATGTTGTTTCCAGGCATTTGACACGCTGTTCTTTAGTACCCAAAATGTTAGGTTAGGTTTGGTTTGGGGCTCTTGTTTGTTTGCTCCTTTTAAGCTAATTAAATCGGTACCTACATTTTAACATAGATTCCAAACCCCTAACAAATATCCACGCCACCGCCAGGATGCCAACCTGTGGTACCAAAAGGTGAGGAGCTGCATGCCATTTATTGTTTATGAAAGTTTGTATTTAGAAACTAATTTTTTTTTCAAAATGACTGTAGGCGGATATATTTTAAGGATCATAGTAGCACTGTAACCTATAATGATCTAAGCTACAAGATGAATCAGAGTATTAAAGTTCTGATTCTAAAGTACAATCCGAACGACTAAAATTAAATTTGAATTTCTGTAATTTAAATGAATAAAAACATTTATTGATTGTAATCTAACAATGTATAATTGCGATTAAAAAACCGTATTTGAAAAAAAAAACTATAAGGGTTTAAAAAGTAGTGCATATTAAACAAAAATGTGTAAAAACTAAAAATAATATTTTACTGTCAAATGAGCAAAACCAATGTTTATCACAATACACCAAAACATATACTTCTATGCTTTCACACAACATATTTCAATGCCTGAAAATCAATTTACAAAACTCATTCCAGCACTGCATTGACTTATACCGATCATTGCACGGCGAACGAAATGTCCGAGCATAATCACGGAACGACAGTCCCTCGCACAGGAATGCGAAGGAAGATAGAGTTACGCAGATTAATTGGACAACCGTTGGAACATATTCATCTTCCTTTAGTAAATTAGTCCGGCCAGTTGTTTTGGCAGAAACACAGCATCCAAGTCAAACAAACTAAGCTTGCTTGCACGACATCCCCAATTAATATTTATGCCGCTGGAAGGAGATCTCTGCGTGGATTTAAAGGTGAAAAGATAAAGGTTTACACATCAATAAGAATTAATGGCATAAATATCTGGCACGTATTCTCCTGATGTTTGGACGAGTACGTCATGGGTATGAACTATTTGGCACAGTGAATAAGTTATCCGTAATTGATCTGTCGTTGGGAATGTTGGGCTGATAAAGTTGCACACAAAAATCGATTTAGTAATGAAGCGTTAATGAATGGTTCATCTAAGGAATCAGTCGGTGATGCATAACAGAATTGCCGTAAGTGACCGTGTTGAATCAATTTAGCATTCATCGTTCTGCAGTTTATCAATATGATAGATATTAGATGTATTGGGTAAATTTGATTTCGAATGGAACATGTTGTGTATATCTAAAGTTATAAATTGGTGTAAAAGGATCCTTTAAGGTATATATTTTTTGATGTTTTCGATGAGTGATGAAATATGTAGATGGAAGGATGAAAGATTTTAAAATTTCGATATCATTTAAATACTGATTCATTTTATATCAGAGATAGTCCAATTTCTTTAGGATTAGATCACAGAATTCACCGATTCAATATTAAATCTCATTAATAGTTTATCTGAATCAATTATAAAACATATAACCTTAAAACCGAAATAATGGTACGAAATTGAATTCGCTGTGTGCTGAAATGCTTATGAAGTAATTATTTTAACAATTTTTCCAACTAATTTATTGAAAAATAATATGTACTAAACATGCATAAAATTAATTTATTTAACAATTCATGTAACGTATTGTTGTTTCTAAAATGGCCGATATTTTGACCTGAGATCTTTCAACATTAGAACGGAAGATTTATAGTAACGTATTTATAGTAACGGAAGATTTATAGCAACTATTACACTGCATCCAATTATTGTGCAACCGAAATTTGGAACAAATATATTCTCAGATATGACATCTAGGAGTTCATAACCCTTTCTACTATTTTTTCAGCCCAATAAAAACATTTTACAGCCTAAAGATTTATGGTGTCTATCCTTGAAATAGATGTGGTAGTAATGGTTTGATTTCTCTGATTTAATTCTCAATAGAGATGTCCTGTTCTGAAATCCAATACGATATCTACTTGTTCTATTCCGAACTCTTTTAAAAAGAAAATGTCATAATAAATTTTATAGTTATAAATATAAATAAAAAAAGGGAATACTAATAATTTCCTCAAAAAAAAGTTTATAAATAAAAATTATGTATTAATTTTTAATAATTAAATTCTTCTTCAATGACATAGCAGTCCCATGGTGGGCCAAAATCGTCTGTTTACTAGCAGATTCCAAAACAGTAGATATTTATAGCATATAATATAGAATTTCATGATGCCTTATTAAAAAAATTATAATAAAAAATTCAACATGTTAATATTTGAAATATATAAAATTTAAAAAGGACTAAATTTTTGGTATAAAATATAATATTTACAAGCAATGCCTGTCACCCAAAATTTTAATTTAAAAAATTCAGCTATTTGTTCATCAAAGTATCTATAATCATCAAAATTTACAGCATATAATAAAAAAATTGCAAAATTTAACTTTTTAACTTACTAAATGAAAAATAAGATTATAAAAATTAATTATTAAATTATTTTGTTATAAATTGTCAAAATGGTGAAAACTTAAAACTGCATCCTTGCATATTACTTTATCATAAATCGACGCTTATTTATAATAAAATAACAATAAATATAATTCGTATAAAATTTAAATTTGCAAAAGTTGAATAAAATAATTCAACAAAATTTAAATTTTTTGTGAAAATACTAGAATTTTAAATGAGTTTTAAGAAAACTATAAATTACAAGAAACGAATGCACATCATATACTCTTACATTATTTACTCAACGCTTTTAATCAATTAAACATCTGAAAATTAATTACTGTGAGATAATTAGCAAATGAAAAAAATAATAAATAAAATGCCTCTGCAAAGGGAAAATTTGCTTTTAAAAGGATGCATTTTTTTTAGAAATTAAGATTTTTTTTTTTTATTTAATGAATTAACAGTTTTTAATTAACTGAAATTTTTTTTTGTACTTAATGAATTAATTTGGTTAATTAATGAAATTAAGGAAATAATCATGAACAATTAGTATTTAAAATTAAGGAAGGAATGTCTTTTAAATTAATAGTTATTTTTTCATAAATTAACAAAAAAGAAATTTATTGAACTAGGTATATGATCAAACTTATTTTTACTGCAATTTGAGAATTAAATTCATTACGTATATGCATAAAAGTTTTGAATAAATCAACTATTCAAATAATTGAAGCAATTACAACTGTTATGTAAAATAGCATATCAAAATGTGAATAGCAATAACGTATAAAAAATCACGTTTTCTAATGTAATAATCAAAATCTATTTGCTGAAAATTTAAAAGAAACTTGCTTTAAAAATTATAAATATTATAGATTTAAAATTCGAGGTAATGTTTATAAAAGAAAGAAAATTCTAAATTTTTGAAAAATAGGTTCAAATCCGTTGACAATCCAATGACAACCCGTTTTGGTAATTAATTTGGCAGTAATAATTTCAATAGAAATTATTATTCTTAATTGAGTTTTATGGAAAAATAGTACTTGATTTGGACAAATAATATTTTCAAGCATGCAAACAATATAACTTTATTAATAATTGTTTTATAAATAATTCATTTAATTGTTATAAATTTTATTAATAATTATTTTATAAATAATTCATTTAATTGTTATAAATTTTATTAATAATACATTTAATTGTTATATATTTTATTGTTGATATAAATATGCAAATAAATTAAACGTTACGTATTTTTTATACATTGATTTTAAACATATTTATAAATTTATTGATATTACTTATAACTGAACCTATTCATCAAAATAAATTAATTTTAGTAAAAATTTAGAATGTTCATTTATTTTCATTTGGTATAATTTGCATAAATTGAATGAAGCTTTGATACGAGTTTCTTTCTTAAAAAAAAGAAAATTAATTCATTCTACAGGGGCTAAAAATTAGAAATATGGAAGAAATTACTTTAATGAAACACAATTTTAAAAGACTATTAAGTTGTGGAATAAATGGTACATAACATCCCCAAAAGTCTCTCCATGAAGTGTTCTATTCCCCAGAAGCTCGGCACTTATACATTTATGACTGGAAATGGCGATTTTAACTCGTACATAAACAGATTTAATCTATTCACTACTGAATTTTGAAACTGAAAATGTAAGTAGAGGGGCAAAATATCAATCACGGATTTTTTATGTCACAAGAATTTTGTCAATTTGATTATAAAAAGCCTTTTCATAAGACTTTGTAAGTCAGTAAATTTTTATTTTAATGTTTCCTAAATTATTTTCTCTGTCTTTTATTTTTTACTTTGTATCGTTATGTGCATCAAATTTGTTTCGTATCAAAAATATTTGATGTTTTTAAATTTCATAATTGATTTGTTTGCCACTAATTTCTGTAAGCCTCGTATAATACTTTGTGGTACTCATATACCACAAAGTAGATAAGATTTGTAGATTCCTTGGAAATTTCAATAAAAAAAATTTCAGTGAATAAGTTTGCAGTCATTTAGACAAAACCGAACACTATTAAAATAGGGTATAGCAAATAGAAAAGTGTGACGTGTTAACGTTTCATATCAGTAATCGGATTACCTGGCAGGAATTTTCCGAATTCCCTCCATAATCTCAAACAAATGTTCTTGTGGAAGTGTTTTACAAATCACGAGCTATTATGCTACATAAAACCCTAGGTGACTAATGTAAACTAATGCTTCATCCAGAACTGTAACATCTATCACGCTGTATGGTGACATATAGGAGCGAAAGTATTCGTTTTATAACAATTTCCTTCATATGAGAGTGAAAATATTTGTTTTATAGTATAACTATTTCCTTTAAATTTGTTATGATGACACGCTATGCCACTAATGTTCTGTCCACATTTGTAACCTATATTACGCCGGAAGGGGGATATATGGGAATGAAAATATTCGTTTTACAACTATTTTCTTTAAATTTGTTACAATTTAAAAAGACGGTTAAAAACCGTGTATTATCACCTTCTTTTCCGAAAAATATATTCATCACCCTAAAAAAATATGGAAATAAAAAATTACAAATAACATTCAAAATAATCCTCGTGGTAAGGAGGAATTTGGTATGCTGTTGTCAATGAATTAATAATTAACTTTATTTTTGTTAGCAGCATTCTAAAATCACTGCTATTCGCTTTTTGCAGTTATTTTTTTTTTGTTAACAAAATTGTGATCTCACTAATACTACCATCCATTAAACGTAATGCAGTTCTTATCTTTCTTCCTTCATTGCCTCCTTATTTTTATTAAACAACCTCCAGATGCACCTGAGGCTGTTATCATCTCTCTCGATCGCTTCACAACTGCTAGAAGGCGCTATTTCTTACTTTGGGGACCAGTGATCTAATTTGACCAGTGGGGTATCCAGTGATCTAATTTGACGTTCAATCATTATGAGTGCTGCATTAATACAGAAGATGGATAACAAGATGCCAGTATGTTGTTTAATAAGGCTTTAAGGTTCAAGTGAAAATTAATTTATTATTAAAAGACCTCCAGATTTATTATTTTTACTAAAGGACCTTTAGATGCACCTGAGGTGCCATCATCACTCTCGACCACTTTACAACTTGAGTGGTATTTCTTACTTTGGGGTCAGTGATGCAATTTGATCAGTGACGTAACCAGTAATATAATGTGACATTCAATCATATTGAATGTTGTTTCAATATAAAATATGAATAACAAGATGCCAGTATGTTGTTTATTACTATGGTCCAAATGGAAATTAATGTATTATTAAACGTCCTTAGATTATTTTTATTAAGCGATCTTAAGATGCACCTGTGGTGCTACCATCTCGCTTGACAGTTTCACGACTCCTAGGAAACGATATTTCTTACTTTAGAAACCAGTGATGTATTTTGATATTAAATCATATTGAATGTTGCATTAATATAAAAGATGAATAAAAAGATGTCAGTATGTTGTTCAATAAGGCTTTAAGTTTTAAGTGAAAATTAATTTCTTATTAAACGACCTCCAGATTTATTATTTTTACTAAACGACCTTCAGATTTATTATTTTTACTAAACGACCTTCAGATTTATTATTTTTACTAAACTACCTTCAGCTTTATTATTTTTATTAAACGACCTTCAGATGTACTTGAGGTGCTACCGTCGCTCTCGACCATTTCATAACTCTAGGCGGTGGTATTTCTTACTTTGGAAATCAGTGATGTAATTTGACCAGTAACGTAACCAGTGAGATAATTTTACATTCAATCATATTGAATATTGCATTAATATAAAAAATGAATAACCAGATGCCAGTAAGTTGTTTAATAAGGCTTTAGGAATTAAGTGAAAACTAAGTCTGGAAATCATATCAAAAAGCTGCCATGCTTACAGATATAAAATAATAACTTTTCACCACTCAACCTGTGGCTATGATGCAACAGCATACATCATACATGCTATATGCAGCACTGCGATGATATGACAAATGACCAAATTCCCCAATATGACAATATTTAATGCCTCATCATCTGTGTTATCATTGACTTTTTCGTATATATGCAATTTTACTAGACATTTCATGCTTAAAAGACATCTAATTTAAAATATAAGCTACTTATGATACTTTCTTAAAACAAGCAATCTTTGCCCGGTAACACATAAATGACAAAACTATCTCATCACGATCATTATCGCATTAGAAGACGTAATCACTGGAGCACTCGTATATTGCGCAGCGAAGGAATTGTTGAAGGGAATCAGCGGAGCATTATGGGGGTAGAAGAATGAAAGTGCAATAAAAGAACTCACCCGGCGAGAGCAGGACAACGGATGTGATTATGAGGGAACAGACGGTGGCGATGACTAGTAAGGCAATGCAGATTCCTCTCCAGTTCCTCTGCTCCTCCTCCTCCGAACCCAAATCCTGCAGGATATAAGCAATACACGCATCAGGACACGAATAATTGGAAGTCATGTATATCTCGTGAAAAAAGTGAAACTGGTATACAATATGTTTTATGTGATGGATTGCGGCAAGATATGAGGAATAAAGTTAGAAAATAATTATTTGGGAATGAAATATTTATGTTGAATTTATTGGAAATAAAATTATTTGTATTTTAACAGAAAATGAAATAATATTAATTGAAAGTAAACAATGATTACTAAAAGTGACTTAACAATAACGGAAAATAATGTAACAGTAAATGAATTGCAATAATAAATTTTCAATTAAAAATGGCGAATGAAGTTGAAAATAATTGTTCGGGAATAAAATATTTATAGGGAATTTATTGGGATTAAATATATTTGTATTTTAATAGAAAATGAAATAATAATCCGAAAGTAAACATTGATTACTGAAAATGAAACGATGATTACTAAAAGCGGTTCAACAATAATGGGAAATAATACAGCAGTAAATTAATTGAAATAATTAATTTTTAACTGAAAATGGCGAATAAAATTAGAAAATAATTATTTGGGAATAAAATATTTATGTTGAATTTATTGGGAGTAATAATATTTGTATTTTGTCTGAAAATGAAATAATATTAACTGAAAGTAAACAATGATTACTGATAATGAAACGATGATTATTGTAAGTGATTCAACAATAACGGAATATCATACAACATGAACAATAAATTTTCAACTGAAAAGAGGCAATTAATTCGTTAATTATTTGTATTATTGTATATTATCGTTAATTATTTGAATATTATTTCATTTACAATTACAATAAACTGAAAGTAAACAATAACAGAAAACAATACAACAGAAAATGACACAATAATAACTTTTAACTAAAAATGATGCAATGATAACTGAATGATAATGATAATTTTTTCAACTGAAAAGATGCATTTAATACATTAATTATTTGAATTTTTGTACATTAATTATTTGTATTAATTCATTAATCATTCATATTTTAACTGGAAATCAAATAATATTAACCGAAATTAAACAATGATTACTGATAATGAAACACTGATGATTGAAAGTGACTCAAGAATACAATAAAAATACAAAAGCAATACAACAGTAAATGAATAATAAATTTTCAACTGGGTTGGACTTGGGTTACTTTAAATTACACAATAATAACCGAATGTCACAAAGAAAACTTTTAACTAAAAATGATGCACTGGTAACTGAATTACACGATGTTCAATTTTTCCAACTGAAAAGATGCTGTAATAAGTTTAAACCATAAACGGTAACTGAATGACACAGTTTTAGTGTGAAATGTCAAATGCAATTTATATCCATTTATAAATAGTTTAATTTAAATAATCAACTAACTTGTCATTTATTATACAAATAACATTATTTTAAATATTCACAGAAATGTTACCGGCAAATAAAAAAAAATCGCTATTAATCCCAACAATAAAAGGTTTTTTAGTCGTTAATTATAAATCTTACGATTCTTGCTACTTTAGCCAGATTAAATGGATAGCTATTTATCAAGTAAGAAAAAAATTATAAGCCAAAAATGATGAAAGCATTTTTTCAAACTCATTTTTTGACGTTATGAGAGTTTTAAATGCATAACGTCAAAAGTAGCGATATGATAAATTGCGTTCCGTTAATTTTTTGAGTTACGCTTTACATCAATTGACTTATCTATAGAAAATATTTTATGTTCAAAACAGCAATAAATAATTTAGGAATTCTTTAAAAAAGTTTCTAATATTTCATCAGCCAAGAATTTTTATGCAAGCTTACGGTTGAGTCAATACTCAGTTACGAGTAAACAATCTTTTTGAATAAAATTTTTGAAAACTTTTTGAAACAGTCTTTTTGAAAAATAATTTTGAATAGTCTTTGATTTTTTTTTCAGTATGCTTCTACTAGTACTAAATTTATTATAAATTATTATAAGTATGGGATAAATTCAAAAATTACATAAAGAATTAATTTGCATCAAATTTATTTAGTAAAACGTGATAGAGATCTTCCATTTATTGTTTTAACTTTAATGAAAGTTTCAATAAACTTTGTTTTATTTAAAATAATAATTATCTTAATTGAAGCCTTTCTGAAGGAATACCAACTAAGAATACTTATATTTTAAGCCAGTATTTGAAATTTAATTGAAAGAAAAATAGTTAATCTTGGTTCATAGTTCATAAAAAACATACCGAAATTTTGTATAACAATTATAATTTACACTAATTTGGGTGCAAATATTATAGCAACTTTTTTAGAGATAATGTAATTAAAATTACATTACAAAATTATTGTTATTAATAATAAACACTGAGATTACATAATAAATTAAATAAATGGTGGTACAAATAATTGTATGCGATTTGATTTCTTTTTTTCTATAATAAAATTGAATTTCTTTCCAAAAATTATTATTTCCAGATTTATTAAATATATTTATTAAAAATATATTATACAAATTATTTTATATAAATTTAAATTAGTTAAGATTATGAAAGGCAGTATACTAACCGTTTCAATATAATTCTACTACAATTTATATTACATATTAATCTATTTTAGCTAATGATTTATGATTCTAGGATTTAACTATCACATATAATCGATATTTAGTCACTCGAAAATATAATTAATTTAGAGCATCATCCAATATTAGGTTAACTTAAGGTTTTGCTGTAAACAGAATAATTTATGATAAAGTCTATGCTAAAGTCTATCCTTTGAATTTTAGAAATGAACAAGGATAATCATTCATAACACATAGATATTACGTATGAATAACAAACAATTAAACTGCCGATTTTGAAAAGTTACAAAAAATGTCATTAATTACAGAATTTATGAAAATTTAAAATAATTTATATACAAGATTTTTTTATTTTTATTTTAAAGTTAGTTTTATCTATACCTACTTTTTCTTTAATTAAATTTAATTTAAGGATTAAAAGCACATTAAACATTTTAGCTAAATTTCTATGTATAAAAAAATATGCAAGAAAATGATATTCTTAAATTTTATCTGAACATTAAAAATAATGTTCTAAAATAAAGTATCGTATATCCGTTTGAAAAAAAAAATAGTTTCAATACGAAGCTGATAAATTCATATTTGTCATATCGATCAATAAACTTGTTGAGAAAGTTTGAAAAAAAATGCAATATTTTTAACACATTAAGTTTTAGTACCCATATTCACGGAAAATTACTATTGGATTATTGATTCATATGACTTACTAGCATACGTTTAATATGTGCTCCATAAAATCTATTGAAACATAGCTTTTTAATATCTTTCATATGCAGAAAGAGTTAATGGGTACGTATTAATGGATAAAAAACTCCACTTTTATCACAAGCTACTCTGTCATGCAGCCTCCAAATTACTTTATTTTGTCGAAATTCCCCCCCTGTCCCGCATATAATTGAGAACTCCAGAATTTTTAACTTTAATCCAAGCACTCAGGGAACAAAGCGAAGTGCTAATGTTCCCTTTTGCACAACCGAGAAACAAGCGTTTAAAACTCTTTTGTTTGAATGAAAACTTTTCCTTCGAGCGAGCCCTGTTCTCAGATAAATTCGATTAGGGAGTTCCATTATGTTCGGGGCAGACGATTTTTCGCACACAATGAAGGCCGCCATATTTGTCTGAACAGAATTATAATTCCGGAGACCGCTGCTAGCTAGCTGCTGTTTCATGCCAAGCATGCACGCCATAATGAATTGTTCTTAAAACTGTGCCAGCAAAAGCGTAAGTCAAGAGATGAAATTTTGCACCCATTGTACTTTTAAAGTAGAATAATTTCATGCCTGTTTGGTATGAATGGAACAATAAACAACTACAGTCATTTACCACCGTTTCGCTCATTATTGTGGGTTTTAAGGCGTTCTGAATATTGCTTTTTGAAATTTTGTGTTGTTGTTATTGTTGTGCTCCCCTGGGTAAATTTTGTTTCTCAGAAATCTACCTTTTGCTAGGCTTAAATATATTTGAATTTAATTAGTGCAGTATGTTTTGCTAATAAAGACGCGTATTAAATGATTTACCTATGCTGCCATTGTTTACCAAGATTGGAATTAAAGTCACGTTGATATCATTCTGTTGGTTTAGATCTATTAAGTTTTAATTTGAACAAATACAGAATAATGCTTCATTTTCATATTTTATTTTATATTCTGTGCATGAGGAAATACAGGCAGACTTTAAATTTAAATTCTTAGAATCTACAGTTTTAAATAAAATGAAGGATTTACATTTTTATTTATTAACTGAAATAAAAAAAAAATCAGCTTTTATCTTAAGCAAAAAAAAAAGTATATACTTCTACACATTATTTTAACTAAGTGCACAAAATTCTGACGTATTATTCACATTTATTATATACATATTATAAGATTATTACATTTATAATATTAATTAATTATATATATATTCCCATTTTGTGTAAAAAATAATAGGAATTTATACTTTAAAACATACAAAATATAAAACATCGTTAAATTTTTTTTCTTTTGTAAATTGTTAACACTGTGCTGAGTTAACTTATCTGACACTGGCATGGTAAAGTTGGATAGGCTGTTGCTCTGCAGTTGATTCCAAGACATTGCTAACCCTGCTAACTAGCTGCTGTTTCATGCCAAGCATGCACGCCATAATGAATTGTTCTTAAAACTGTGCCAGCAAAAGCGTAAGTCAAGAGATGAAATTTTGCACCCATTGTACTTTTAAAGTAGAATAATTTCATGCCTGTTTGGTATGAATGGAACAATATACAACTACAGTCATTTACCACCATTTTCGCTCATTATTGTGGGTTTTAAGACGTTCTAGATATTGCTTTTTGAAATTTTGTGTTGTTGTTGTGCTCCCCTGGGTAAATTTTGTTTCTCAGAAATCTACCTTTTGCTAGGCTTAAATATATTTGAATTTAATTAGTGCAGTGTGTTTTGCTAATAAAGACGTGAATTAAATGATTTACCTATGCTGCCATTATTTGCTAAGATTGGAATTAAAGTCTCGTTGATATTATTTTGTTGATTTAGGTCTATTAATTTTTAATTTGTTCAAATACAGAATAATGCTTCATTTTCATATTTTAATTTTTGGTATTTTATTTTATGTTCTGTGCATGAGGAAATACACACAGAATTTTAATTTAAATTTTTAGAATCAACAGTTTTAAATTAAATAAAGAATGATTTAAATTTTTATTTATTAACTGAAATAAAAAAAACAACCAGTTTATATTTTTATATTTTGAGCACGGTATGCACGGTATAGAAAAAAAATGCACAAAATTATGACGTGAAAAATTATATACATTCTGTGTAAAAAATAAACGAAATTTATAATTTAAAGCGCACAAATATAAAATGCCGTTACATTTTTTTTTCTTTTGTAAATTGATAACTACTGTGATAAGTTGACTTATGTAACACTCGACGTATTAACAACAGAGACTTTTGTCATTAAACATTTTGAATGCTATACACGATGGAAAAATTAAACAAAATTGTTTAATTAAAAATTAAACAATTTTGTCTTAAATTTTATATTTTGAACGAAATTTTATGTTCCGTATTACTAAAATGTTATAGAAGACTTATAGTGAATGATGTGTGTGAAAATCACAAGCATATGAATGGTATAAAACATTAAAAGTAAAATGGTAGTTGATTTGCCTCTTTATGGTCGACAATCAACTGCTACGACCGACGAAAACGTCAACAAAATAAAATAGTGTTCAAAAATCGTCAATCACGAACCTTAGAGAGTTGGCTTAAGAGGTGAATGCATCTTTTAAGTTCATTCATAACATTATAATAACTGAATTTAGGACATGAAACGCATCGCAGCATGAACGGTTCAGAAAAAGCTCAATTTTGTCCACAAAGAACATCTAAAGTAAGACGTTGAAGACATGATTCCCAACGTTTTTATGGGCTGCACCTTCATGAAACGCATAAAAACTGATAACGAGACGTGGATTTCCGAGTACGACGAACAAAGAAACCATCAGTCTTCGGAATGCTACTCCGTAAACAAGCTTAAGCCCAGAAAACTCATCAAATTCGCTCGAAAATCAAGGTCTTTCTGACAGTGTTTTTTTTATTACCGTGGTGTGGTTCAATCGGAATTCCTTTCAGAGGGACAAACGGAGAGAAAGGAATATTATTTAGCGGCTTGATGAAATGTTTGCACGGTAATACCCATCGAAAATGGCAGAGATTTGTGGAAGAACCATTCATGGATTTTACACAGCGATAACGCACAAAACCATCATTGTGTAAGAGCATTTCGCTCCAAACTCAACGAATATCGTCGACCAAGCACCGCCTTCACCTGATATGGCCCCATGTGACTTTTTTCTGTTCCCAAAGTTAAAATTACCACTTCGAAGAAAGAGTTTTGACTCGATTGAGGCCATAAAAATAAATTCGTTCAAGGAACTGAAGGCCTGAAACTGAAATGTTTGGATGATTGGATCAAACACTATCATAGTTGTACTGCTTTGTGTTTTATTTACTAATTTCGGATACATTTTACAAAGAATGTATTAATCAAATTATGAATGAATCATTAATCAATTTTTGTCTCACGTTCTAGCTAGACGGAAATATAAGATATAAGCATACATGAAAAAGTTTACAAATTTTTGATGCAGTATTTCAAAAACAGTTTATACATATATATTTAAATGCATCTTTTACAATAAAATTAATCAATTTACATCTGTTAATGAAACTTAGACTGAAAATTAATTAAAATTATTAATTTGTAGAACTGTTAATGACTAAACTTAAAAAAATATAAACGGAGGTTATATATCATAGTAAAAATAACCAACAAATAATTAAAACATAATTACCTCAGAATTATGAAATTATTTCAATCCAAAATTTTAATCAAACTACAAATACATTTAATGGATAACTTTTTCTTTTATTCGTAGAAATACTACATCGTATAAAAAAACGATGTATGGCAACCATAACAGGATACCAGATGTTCTAATATACTAAATTCGTATTTTTGATTGAATCTTAGCTCTGCGTAAAATACATTTTATCAACTTGTATAGTATATTTGCAATCGGTGCATAAATTATTTTATTTGAAAGCTATGAATTCATATGAAATAATAATAATTTGATACTATTAAAAATTAATTCCTTGTGGTGATTTAATGAAGCTAATTTATTTTAAATTCACCAATGTTGCATTAGAATACAAATCTGGTTTTTGAATTATTGATAAACAAAACTAATTTTCGTAAAACTATGCATAACTATATTGTTAAATCGTCATTTATTCACCCAAATACCTGAGCATTCCTTTAATTTTCATGCTCATAATAATTACAATGCCCATGGATTTTGTGCAATACTATGCAAATGCAACGAGTTAAACGAAATATACTTTAAAAAGATTTTTTTATCGGTTTTCAATGGGATAATTCTGATCTTGAACTTTCTTTATTCTTCTAAGCACATGTGAAGCTTATTGATTATTTAATATTTTAATTAACTAAACAGTAAACGAAGGCAAAACTAACAGTTAAATATTTGCAAGATGAATTAATAATATAATAGAGTACTTCGCACAGACTCCATCTACCAACATAGCCTAAATACTTCGCCAAGACAGACTACATTTTTAATTGTTTGGCTTATACAATACGCATTTGGCGTAAAAATTTCAGAATAAAAAATATACATAATGTATCAGATAAATTAAAATAATTCTAAGGCAAAATAATTTTAAACCAATTTATTAGATTAAAATAAAAAAAATATTATTTACAAATTCAGATAGAGTTTCGCAACTATGTTAAGTAGAGCACAAGAAACTTTTGCAATGCATTCCGATTCTTTAAAAATTTAAATTCGCAAACGACAACTTGAAGAATCTATCCAATCAATATCAGGGACATATTCACATCAGTACGATCTAAATTAAGATTTTTGATTACCAAGAACTTTCTTATTTATTTGAGAGAAAATAGAACATTTCGGAGATTGAAATCGATTAAAGGAAGCAATAATTTAAAATAATCTAGTTCCTTAAAAGTTTGGAGACATTGCTTATAAATCTTTTGTAGCATAAAAAAAAGAAAAAACATTTCCTTGGGCCCAAAACTTTCTTCTACAGACCAACTCAAATGCCATGCCATTCACAGAAGAAATAATGTACCTCTACGCCCATTCAAAACTTTTCACGAACAGCACCGTTGTGCCTATGCAAAATGACAATAAACTCCGTGAGTAGGAAGATGATTGGAAAACCATAAAGAAGAACAGAAAAAAAAAGAAAAAAAAAAGAAGATCGATCTCAAAACTTAAGAGATAAAGCGAAGGAAACGAAATGGGCGAAAGAAGAGATAAAAAAAACGTCTTCGGAATCGACCTGGATGCCGAAAAAAAGCGGGTCGTGGTGAAATCGAGATAACGAAATGAGGAACTCTTTTCTTGCGCCACCGCATCGTTTCTTTGATGGCCTGCTTGTGCGATCATAGGTGCCACGGCTCACATAAATAACTTATAAGACCCGCTCGTTTTTTACCTGGATCTGGATAAGTATCGGTAAACATCTGAAGTGGACTTGAATAGGGGGATATATATTGAGTGCGATTCCACAACTATGAAGCGGAATGTTTGAAAATAGTTTAAAAAAAATATATATATTTACATATATAGATTTCTTTTCCAATAAGGAAGTAATTCCAAGACTTAGCGAGTTATTTTGGTTTGGTTTGTCACTCTACGGCAATTTTGAGCGCACTTTGGGCTAATTAGACCGAGGCATACATTTTAACGTGGATTCCGAACCACTAAGGAACATCCATGCCACCGCCAGAATTCGAACCTGAAGCCTGTGGCATCGAAGGCCAGAACGCTAGACAATTGGCCATCAGGCCATTGATAAGTTAGATAACTGTCTCACAACACAATTTCACTATTGCCCCTTTTTAAAGAAAAAAAAATTACCCAACCATGGAAATTTATTATTTTTTTTAACTAAACAAACAGAAATAAATAGTAAACAAAAAATGTTTATGTATCTTAATTTAATATGTTTATGTTACTTTGTTAAAAGGTAGGTAGGCATGAAAATGTAAATAAGACCCTTTGAAATTTGAATCTATAAAATAAGTGTTAATATAATTGATTTAAAATTAACTATAGTAATCATTGGCGCAACAGCCACATGGTGAGCCAAGGCCGTTTGCCTACAGAACACTAGTCACTCGGCCATCAGATCTAAACAGTCACTTTACTCACAGAAAATTAAAATAACAAAGGATAACGTGAAAATAAAAATTTCGAACGACAACGTTAAAGATGATGCATATGAGAAGAATGAACCACGAGCGCTTTTATCAAGGAATTAATACTCAGTACAATTTTTGCGAAACATTTTCTTAAATCCCAGTGATTCACTATATGCAATGGCGTTTCTTCTTTTTTTGTTAAATTACAAATTTTTGGCAGCATTAGATTCATGTTCCATTAAAAAATGACGAATGAAAAGCATTTATCAAATAATTTCTTCATACATTCACCGTTCCCCTTACTTTTATTAAATGCCGCTATCTCACACTCGAAGACAGTCAGCCCCTATCAGACACTCGAAGCCCCTTGATAGTTCAAGGGGCGTCGAGTGCCTTTGAGGTAGGTGCCATTTGATATCACCCCCTTGATCGTTCCATTGCTCCCAAAGAGTCTGTTCCCTAAGTGGGTGAACGGGAGGTGTAATTCCTAGAGGGATCTGTCTAGGGGAGTTGTTCTGTATGTTCTAGAGATATAGAATTACACTATAAAAAGGGAGTGTAAAGGGACACCCCCAAAGGAAGATATCTGCTGTTCCCAAAGTGGGTGATAATTTACACACTTTAGGAACAAGTGAGTTAGAGTGTCATAAGTAATTTTTGATGCAAATTTAGCAAACCCATTACTTCTAATTATAGTTAATATGCTATAGAAAATACCAGACAGAGACAGCTTTCTGGCAAAATTATTAGGAATAATTGTCTTCCCCCTATCTTTTGAGGGGAAGTATTACAGAAAATCCATAGAACTATCAAAAAGCAAATCAACTGTAGATGATCATACACAACGTTATAATCTCCACCGAGGAACCTTGTTTTCGTAAATTGTGATTATGGCACACTTAAGCAATTAATTAAAAATTTCACTATTTTGCATGTTAGCCAAATGTATTATTATTATTGGCCAAGAGCCAGATGTCGAGGAGAATTGGGTTGTGGTTCTTCGGAAGAAGACATTTTTCAATAGCCATCAATTAACTTCACCCAATTTAAATGGTAGTCGAATTTGCGTTCTAACAACATGCATCGCTGAAGTTGGTTGACTTTGAGGATCGTTTCTGATTTTTCTCATTGTAACACAAATGTGAGACATCAACAGACTTTGTCAGTTTTTAAGTTCATGATTCGGTGAACTTATTTTTTAGATAGATAAGTCATCTTAAAATCCCGGTATCTTGATTGGTCCCCCTCCCAATATGAGCGATAGAATGTTTCATGCAATTAAGTTACTGAGGTTTCAAATTGGATGATCGTACAGTGAACAGATGGTTATTTGTGTAGCAACGGCGATTTTTTTTCACGTTGTAATTAACGAAACAAGCCTGTCTAATAATAATTAACCATAACAACCTTTCTAAACTGTAACAGATCTTCCTGAACCTACGTAATGGTGAGTCTGCTGCGTTGTGTTTTTTTTTTGTCACTCTACGGTCATTCTGTACAAACTGTAGGCTAATTAGACCGGGACCCACAGTTTAACGTGAATTCCGAACCACTAACAAACGTCTATACCACCACCAGGATTCGAATCAGAAGCCTGTGGTACCAAATGCCAGAGAGAGCTAGATAATTTGTCACCAGGCCGCTGTTCTGTGTTGGAAGTCGAAATGTTTCGTATCTGTGACAATCAGGTTTAAGAAACGGTATAGGAAAAATAATTTTTTGTTATAAAACAAGAATAAAGCTTGGTAAATTTAAAAAAAATTTGTTTGAATTCAAAAATGTAGTTATACTAAAAAATAAAAATAAAAAATTTGCAGAAAAGATGTAAAATAAATTCTATTTTTACTGATTCTCGTTCACCTTTTAGCAAAATAAATAAAAAAAATTAGATTGATAACGCTTACATATTTCAAGCTTAAATTAAACTGCAGTTATTATTAAAATGTTTTGTTTTTAAATTTGATTGATGGATTTTAATTGTGCTACAATTAATATTCAAATGTAAAACTGATAAAGTCGATATCTTTTTTAAAAACAAACTATAAAAAAATAATGTAATAAGTCAGATTAAAAATGAAATAGAAAATAAAATCATAATTTTTAAAATTTAATCGGAATCATTGTGACCGATATAATTATTTAAAATAAATGAAGATCATAATAAATAAGTAATTTAAATTAAAAATAAGGCAAGAAATATATCTTTTATTATATTAGTAATTTTTGAAATATGCACTTTAAAATCAAACCTATGCATCTATTATGGTAAATGAACAAAAGTCAAAACCAGAGCCAAATGTTTTGAAAAATGATCCTAAGAGACAAATTACTTCTAAGAAACATTTTTGAAAAATCTACTGCACATTCAGAATTTTTAAGGTTTCCAATTTAATAATGCTTAAAATGTAACCAAGGAATTCTTGTTCCTTTTTAATTTTTATTTTGCTTCTAAATATTACATATTTTTTTTACGTATCATGCAATTTTAATCTGTAGAAATAACAATTCTTGGAATAATTTAAAAAGATAAAATGTTTAATTTAAAATTTAAATGTTGTTGATCCTCAATAAATAAACAGGCAGTTTGATGGCCAATTGAATCCTGGTGGCATGGATGTTTGTGAGAGTTTCGTAATCCACGTTAAAGTGTAGAATGCATAAAGTGAACAATTCTTGGAATAATTTAAAAAGATAAAATGCTTAATTTAAAATTTAAATGTATTGAAGATGTTTTAAACAATACTTGTTATGATCCTCAATAAATAAACAGGCAGTTTGATGGCCAATTGAATCCTGGTGGCATGGATGTTTGTGAGTGTTTCGGAATCCACGTTAAACTGTAGGTCCCGGTCTAATTAGCCCAAAGTGACCATAGAGCGACAAACCAAACCAATTTAAATATATATTCTGAGAATCCACAGCAACCAATAAATAAGCAATAACTCACATATTGTTAAAGAGTAGAATGATGGTAGAACATTTGAAAATCTTATGCTGAAAATCTATCAGCATAACCTATGATAATTGTTGCCCATTTGAGTAGTGTATCTGGAAAAATCATCATATCGAAACGTCATACTTGCTATCACAATCTCAGCTGAGTCTACTCATTTCTGAAAACTGTGACTACAATGCATGCAAAATGGAGGAATCGTATCAATTGACATGATAGACAAGTATGCCCTCTAAGTTATTTAACCACCAGTTGGTTATCTAAAATGTATACCACGGAATTAATCTATTTCGCTTAAACTTCACAAATTGGAGCAGCCTGTTGAACAGAGCTTTGGCTAATCAAACTATAAAACTTCAGTTCAATGCTTTACAAGTAAAGCAGTACCGAAAATCCACATATGTATGAGACAGATGGGCGAAGAATGATAAATCAATAGACCGGAAAGTCTTTTCTTTGGGCTCTAGAAGAAAAAAAGAGCGTGAGTCCTCCAATTATTTATTCAAAATAAAGTAAATGATGCAAATAAAGATAATGCAGAAGGCAGTTTACAATGTACCCTGGGAAACGCTGAATCTGTTACAAATCTCCATTCCCGACGTTTGGAAACAACAACATTTAAGCAAATAAAACAAACGCGAGTAAACTGGCTAATGTATACGAAAGTATCGTTTCGGTATCAAACAATGGATCTTTTATACACAGAAAATCGATTAATTGAAAATCGATAAATATATCGTTCTTAATTTTACAATACATCAAATCAAACACAGTTCTCGTGGCTATGTAAGCCAATCAATTTATACTTTAGGCGCGAGAAAATTGGAGTATGTTATTGATTATCTTTTTAAAAAAATAGACATGTTTGACTAACCAATTTAACACGAATTAATTAAGTTTATTGATTTTAATTTGCATTAGAGCTTTGTTGAGTTTATTGGTTATAAATAAAGTATAAAATACCAAGTAAATAAGTGCAGACTTTAGTCACCATGTTTTAGATTTTGTCTTTGTAACTTAATTCAAAATTATTAAATTACAAACATAACACAATTTTTAAAAATCTGCTTTTCGGCGTAATCTCCACAATTATTTGATGGCATTTATCCAAGCTTTTAATTAGAGACAGTTTAAAATTTTTATTGAATGTAAGAAAAAGAAACATCCAGTAAATAATTTGCATAACTAAATTCATTTTGCATAGTATTAACAATTAAACTAAAAATATATTCCTGTTTCTTTCTTGTGAAAACGTGTGAACGTGTTGTAGAAAAGTTTAAAAAAAATTAAATTGAAAGTTTTAATAATACGATAGTACGTAATAGAATGGATATTTTTCTACAGTAAACATTATAAATGAAAAATGCATAACTTTTCCTGATTATTTCAGTACAAGTTGGGGCCTCATAAGCATGTGGTATCGATTCAGTGATGTTTCAAGGCAGAACTGAATTTTTTTTTCTTTAAAATAAACACGAGATGTTTAACTGCCATAATTATTAATTTTTGCTAAGACAGCACTACATAACTGCAACACATTACACACGAAATAAAATTATATAGTAAGTACTTACAAAATCATCTTAAAAGCCAATTCGTTTAAGGATCTTTGTGCTCTCCGTACTCTCTGGAACTCTTCACTTGACTTTTCATATAACACTGGAATCCGCCGTTTATAAGAGTATATTATTTCTTTAAATAATACTGTGTTTTATATTATTCCGTAGATAAATTGAAAAACAATGGAGAAACGCATATAAAAAATGACATATAACTGATATTTTACTACATGAAGCACAATTTCAAATATTTTCAGTGTATATAATAATAAATATTTTTTTAGCACTGTTTATAAGAATAATTTATTGCTGTACATAATATTGCGCTTCATATTATTCAGTAAATAAATGTGAACAACAAAGGAGAAATAGGAAAAATACATATAAGAAGTGACGTACTATTGTGCCCCAAAAGTAAGACCAATTTTTTTTTCAAAAACTCTTTATTTATTCCACCAAATTTATTTCATCGCCTTCAAAGTAATCAACGACCAGAAGGCTCTTCTCTTCAACGCGTTCTCTGCCTTCTTTGAACTGTTTATACCACTTCTAAACATTTCTTTCCGATATAGGAATGCTCACCGAATACCTTCTCCAACATTCTATACGTTTCTGCAAACAAAATTGAATGCAACTTCTTTGCTCAATTAATTCAGACGTTTCAAAAATCGCCGGAACCACTTTTAGCGTCTCACAAAGCCAAGCGTAACTGAAACACTAATGAATATTTTGAAGTGAAATTTCACACAGATGTCGAGGACAGCACCAGCAACCTAAAGAAGAAAAAAAAATTGAAGATCCGGGAATTTCAAATTGAAAATGGGTCTTACTTCTTGGACACAGTAGTATAACTGAGATTTTACTACATGATGTACAATCTCAAATATTTTCCGTGTATATAATAATAAATAATTTTTTATCATCGTTCATGACAATACATTAATGCTTTACATAATATTGTGCTTCATATTATTCCGTAGATAAATTTGAAAACCAATAGAGAAATATGAGAAACACATATGAAAAGTAACGTATAACCCAGATTTTACTACATGAAAACATAATCTCAAATATTCAGAATGTATATTTAATGGGACGATTCAAATTTATGCAGATGATTATATTAT
Organism: Caerostris darwini; assembly: GCA_021605075.1. NCBI lineage: Eukaryota > Metazoa > Arthropoda > Arachnida > Araneae > Araneidae > Caerostris > Caerostris darwini. Next base: position 466,752 of record BPLQ01010518.1, on the reverse strand, counting down.
TCAAACCGTAAAGCGAAATACGAAATACTTGTTCCCATAAAATGACGCTGATTGAAACATCTCCGATTATATTACTTCTTTTTCCCATGGAGTTAACTGATGCATGTGTAATGAAAGCATCATTGGTCGAAAGTTTGGATCACACGGTTCATTTCCTTTCTCTCTTTTTTTGAACATCAAACAAAACGAATATCAAAGAAATGCAAGAAGAGAAATGTATTTGACCTTCGATATTCAAGGATGATTAAGCTTTCTAAATAAAAGGCAACCTATCAATCATCGTTGCGGTAGGCAATCATAATCACATCTATTTCAAATAAATTCTCCGGGATTATTTAATAATGATATAGTTTTACAGTCATCAAAGGAACCTAAATCGATAAAAACGGACAGAAATCTAAAATGTGTCATTTAAGGTATACTGATGACATAATAAACCGTGTTTTTGTGTAATTTAACTAAATATTATATATACTTTTTTTTTTTGTAAAAGGGTAAGACTGAATTTTATAAATTAACATTTAACTTACAAAACAGATAAAATTAACCATATCTAAATTTAAATTAAGCATTTAAATTGTAAAAATAAGTAAAGATATACATATATTTCATTTATAAATAAATTTTTCGCCCGTGACGTGCGCCGTTGGTGAGCATTAAGGCTGAAGTTCAATCCGATGGCTGATTTGTTGTAGACACTGTTTAAAAAAAAAACGAAGACACTCGATGTTATTTATGATGTTCAGCCTGCTACCCCATTCCGTAGATAAATTGAAAACCAATGGAGAAACGCATATAAAATGTGACGTATAACTAAGATTTTACTACATGAAGGACAATCTCAAATATTTACCGTGTATATCATAATAATAATTTTCTTAGCACTGTTTATAAGATTATATTATTGCTGTACATAATACTCTTCTTTATATTATCCCGTAGATTAATTGAAAACCAGTGGAGAAATAGTTAAAACGCATATAAAAAGTGACGTATAAGTGAGATTTTGCTACATGAAGTACAATCTCAAATATTTTCCATGTATATAACAATGAATATTTTCTTACCACCGCTCATGAGAATACATTATTGCTGTAAATAATACTGTGCTTTATATTATTCCGCAGACAAATTGGAAACCAATGGAGAAATAGGAGAAACGCATATGAAAAGTAACGTATAACCCAGATTTTACTACATAAAGCATAATCACAAATATTCAGAATGTATATTTAATGGGACGATTCAAATTTATGCAGATGATTATATTATTCAAACCGTAAAGCGAAATACGAAATACTTGTTCACATAAAATGACACTGATTGAAACATCTCCGATTATGCTTCTTCTTTTTCCCATGGAGTTAACTGATGCATGCGTAATGAAAACCTCATTGATCGAAAGTTTGGATCACACGGTTCATTTCCTTTCTCTCTTTTTTTGAACATCAAACAAAACGAATATCAAAGAAATTCAAGAAGAGAAATGTATTTGACCTTCGATATTCAAGGGTGATTAAGCTTTCTAAATAAAACGAAACCTATCAATCATCGTTGCGGTAGGCAATCATAATCACATCTATTTCAAATAAAATATCTGTGATTATTTAATAATGATATAGTTTCACAGTCATCAAAGGAACTTAAATCGATAAAAACGGACAGAAATCCAAAATGTGTCATTTAAGGTATGCTGATGACATAAACCATGTTTTTGTGTAATTTAACTAAATATTATATATATATATATATATATGTATGAGGAAAAGACTGATTTTCATAAATTGAGATTCAATTTACCAAACAGATCAAATTAGCCATTTCTAAAGTTAAATTAAGCATTTAAATTGTGAAAATACATAAAAGTAAGCATATATTACATTTATAAATATATTTTTGCCCATAACGTTCGCTGCTAGTGAGCATTTGGACGGAGGTTATTATCATTATTTCGACATTCTACTTCTAATTCTAAACGTATCCTTTCTTTTTAAACAATCATTTTCTATACTGAGATCATTCGTAAGCATTGGATAACTGCATTACAAATTTGCATTTTTTTATTTGCTATAAGATAAAAATTGCCTGCGATTTATTTATTTTCTTTTTTTGTAATAATTATGCTAAAACAGTATACTAAAAACTTTATATCATTTATAAGAGATGAAATTATTTTCAAATAAAATAACTAAGATTTTTTATATTAAACCAAGTACGGAATATCGCGATTCTTTTTATTGTACATAATTGTGAATTTAAATTTAATTATGCAGGACAATAAATACTATTAAAAGTTCTTTACTTTCTCGAAAAATAAAAGTTAGCTTAATTGGCAAATAAAAAGAAATGTTAAATTGTGAAATTTAAATATGTTATCCTTTAAATTATAAATTAAAGTACCACACAATTTTTTACATACCCATATAAGAGCATTCAATCTAACGATCATTCGATATGATGATCCTTTCACAATCATTTCATTAAATATATTCTAAGCTATAATAAGCAACTGATGAGCATTCAATCTACGATTATTCGCCATACCGATTCTTTCACAATCACTTGTTTAAATATATTCTAAGCTATAACAAGCCATTTATGAGCCTCCAATCTAACGATCATTCTACATACTGATTATTTCACAATCACTTAATTAAATATATTCTCAGCTACAATAAGCCATTAATGAACATTCAATATAACAATCATTCAACATGATGATTCGTTCCTAATCATTTCATTAAATATATTCTAAGCTATAATAAGCCATCTATGAGCCTCCAATCTGGCGATCATTCGACATGCTGATTCTTTCACAATCACTCCATTAAATATATTCTAAGCTATAAAAAGCCATCTACGAGCATTCAGTTTTACATTCATTTGCCATAATGATTCTTTCAAAAAACACTTCATTAAATATATTCTAAGCTTTAATAAGCCATCTATGAGCATTCAATCTAACAATCATTTGACATGATAATTCTTTCACAATCACTTCATTTTAAGATATAATAAGCCATAAAAGTCCCCTAAGCAGTTAATCGAATTTGCCATTGTAGTAATATGATAAATCCTAAAAAACAAATATGTTCACACGTTTTAAAGAAAGTCCAATATGTTTATAAACAAATAATGACAGAACCAATTAAAAATTCTTTCATATTCAGTAATGAAACAACATGTTGAAGATAAAAAAAATTGATTCCACCGAAAAGAATATACACAATAGATACTTATTTTGATTCTATTTAACAGCTTATAAGCTATCCAGAAATAAACACTCGCATGAATGATTCTAGGACAGTTATGAAATGTTGCGCCATTTTATTTAGATTTTTGGCTTAATGAAGTAATCTAATTTGTCAAAGATAATAACTGAAGTTAATTACCTTTCAATGTTGATTACAAAAAAACAAATACTGAAGGGCACAAATAAAATTTCAAGTTTTAAAATGGAGATCAATTTATTTGAAACACAATGAAAGTAAAACTCATTCAAAATTTTTCCATATCCAAAATTGAAACAAAGTCATCCAAGGTACAAAAATTGATTTGACCGAAATGAATGCAAACAACTACTTAAAACTTCTTTTCAGAATAGCTTATGAGTTAAAAGTCCCATAAAAGTCAAACCCAAAAGAAGAAAATACGACTAATCAATAAAGGCAACAAATAAAAGTAATCTATGGTGCTCTCGAGTACGGTATGGACTTAAAAATACCCTTTTCAACAAAAGAAAAAGTTTCACAGTCTATCTCTTCGAGAAGTTTGAACTTTTTGTTTTTATTTTCTTTAGCAAAAATATGTTTAGTTGAAGGCGATCTCAAAATTTGCATATTCATTGAAAAATTTATTTTTATTAGAATGTTGTTTTTGAAAATAAAAAGTACCTCAAAATTAGTTTCATGAAAATATTAATATTTATAATACACAAGCGAAAATCTTAGACTTCAAGGATCATCAGTTCTTCATAAACATAATAAGATGGAACGGTTGTTCGAATATTCGAAAAAAAAAATAAATAAATAAAGGAAATACTTCATGAATAAATTCATGTTTAGAAATTATCCTTTATAACATAATGATGTGTTTTGGTATTTATTTATTTATTTTTCTTTTTGATAGTGAAACAAATAAATAAATCGAGGAATGATTCTCTGATGTAAGACCACTGTTTTCAATTTTGTACGGTAATTGTTACAGTAAGACATAGGAAATTTAATTAGGAATTTTTGCTTGATGAAAAACCATGTCGAAAGGTTTATTTATTTATTTAAAGAAGTTTTGATACGAAAAAGACTTAGAAAACAAATAAAATAAATGAATAACGGATAAATGTATTGTGGTGGTGCATATATTTAGTGATTTGATGTTTGTGGTAAACATTATAAATTCAAAAAATCAAAAACAAGTTTTGTTTTTCCTCTGCATGACTTTTAGAAATTACTTAAATTTATAAAATACATTAAATTTCACCAATACTTAAAAATACAGTATTTATTTTTAAACAGAAATTCTAAATTGCAGTCCTTTTTCCCCCAGGTATAAAAAAAAATGTCATATGACAAGGTATATTTAGAAAATTAAAATATTTTTAAATTATGTCAAAATGAATAGGAATATCTTTTTATACTAAATCAGAATTTTATTTCAAAAAAACGTATTCTTCTCAATATACACAAAATAGTACATTTAAGTTATTTTTCTATAGCTAATTAAGATTAATATAAATAAATATGTTCAATTTAATAATTTAATAAGCGTTATATTTTGTAGTTAAAAAGGAATAATATACTGCACCATGTAAAGATATATATGCACAATATTCTCTTTGCTCGTCGACTAAATTCCAACCTTTCAGCCTATTAAATATTAGTGTTTGTCAAGTAATTTTCAGTTTTTTATTTTAGCATATGCGCATTTTGGATCTTGAATAATTTTTTTTGGGGGGAGAGGGGGGGGGGAGATAACTGAATGTGAATGAAATTTTTAATTTATGTATACAGTAGATACTTTTAATATACAGTAGATACTTATTTTGCTTCTATTTAACAGCTTATAAACTATGTAGAAATAAACATTCGTAAGAATGGTTCTATGACAGTTATGAAATCTTTCCTCTATTTTCTATGCTTTTCGACCTAATGAAGTAATCTAATTTGCCAAAGATAATTACTGAAATTTCTTATTTTTCAATGTTAGTTATAAGCAAAAATAAAAAAATACTGAAGGGAAATAATGAAATTTCACGTTTTAAAATGGAGATTAATTTATTTGTAACACAAAACTAAAACCTATTCAAAATTTCTCCCGATCCAAAATTGAAACAAAGTCATCCAAGGTACAAAATTGATTTGACAATTATGAAATTTTGTCGCCATTTTCTATGCTTTTTGACTTAAGGAAGTAATCTAAGATAATTACCGAAGTTTCTAATTTTTCGATGTTGATTACAAAAAAAAAAAAAATATATATATAAACAAAATAAAATATAAATAAATACTGCAGAGGAATAATGAAATTTCAAGTTTTAAAATGGAGATCAATTTATTTGCAACACAATAAAAGTAAAACCTATTCCAAAATTTCTCCCTATCCAAAATTGAAACAAAGTCATCCAAGGTACAAAAATTGATTTGACCTGAATGAATACAAACAGCTACTTAAAACATCTTTCAGAATAGCTTATGAGTTAAAAGTCCCATAAAAGTCAAACCCAAAAGAAGAAAATACGACTAATCAATAAAGGCAACAAATAAAAAGTAATCTATGGTGCTCTCGAGTACGGTATGTACTTTAAAAATATCCTTTCCAACAAAAGAAAAAGTTTCACAGTCTATCTTTCTTGGAGAAGTTTGAAATTTCTTTTATTTTCTTTAGCAAAAATATGTTTAGTTGACGGCGATCTCAAAATTTGCATATTCATTGAAAAATTTATTTTTATCAGAATGTTGTTTTTTGAAAAATAAAAAGTACCTTAAAATTAGTTTCATGAAAATATTAATATTTATAATACACAAGAGAAAGGCTTATACTTCGGGGATCATCAATTCTTTATAAAAATAAAAGATGGAACGGTTGCTCGAATGTTCGAAAAAATAGAGGAAATACTTCATGAATAAATTCATGTTTAAAAATTATCCTTTATAACATAATGATGTGTTTTGGTATTTATTTATTTTTTGATGGCAAAACAAATAAATAAATCGAGGAATGATTCTTTGATGTTAAATCCGCTGTTTTCAATTTTGTACAGTAATTGTTACAGTAAGACATAGGAAATTTAATGAGGAATTTTTGTTTTATGAAAAAAGCATGTCGAAAGGCTTATTTATTTTTTTAAAAAAAGTTTTGATACGAAAAAAATTTAAACAACAAATAAAATAAATGAAAAATAACGGATAAATGTATTGTGGTAGTGCATATATTTAGTGACTAGATGTTTGTGGGAAACATTATAAATTCAAAATTCTAAATCAAGGTTTTTTTTTACCTCTGCATAGTTTATACATTACATAGCAAATACATTAAATTCATTGAATACTTATAAATACAGTATTTATTTTTGACCAGAAATGTTAAATAGCAAACCATTTTCTCTAGACATCGAAAAATATGTCATACGACATGGTTTATTAAGAAAATTAAATTATTTTCAAATTATTTCAAAAGGGATTGGAATATTTCTTTATAATAAATCTTTATTTTATTATAAAAAAAACATATTCTTCTGAATGCTCTCAAAACAATACATTTAATTTTATTATTTTTCTGTAGCTATTTATGATTTATATAAATAAATAGAAATTAATATTTCAGTTTAACAATTTATTACGTGTTACATTTTGTAGTTAAAAAGTGATAATACACTATATACAACGCTGTTATATATATACAAATGTACAATATCCCTGATATATGTGTACAAGTTCCAGCCTTTCAGCTATTAAATAATTTTCAGTTTCGTTATTTCAGCATATGCGCATTTTGGATCTTGAATAATTTTTTTTTTTCGGGGGCGAAGGGACTGAATGTGAATGAATTTTAGACTTTAAGTCTTTGTGAATGCTATGATGATTTTGTTATACCATTTGTTCAAAGAGGCACATGAAAATTTACTTTTAATTAACTCAACTTTTTTCTAATGCATCTTGTTTATATTCAACAGGTTATAAACTATCTAGAAATAAACGAAATAAACACTCGTAATAATGATTTTTAAGACAGTTGTGAAATTTTACCGACATTTTCTATGCTATCTCACTTGATGAAGTAATTTAATTTGTCACAGATAATTAATGAAGTTACTTACTTTTTAATTTTGATTACAAAAAAAATAATAAATAAATAAATAAATAATGAATGGGAATAATGAAATTTCACGTTTTAAAATAGAGATCAATTTATTTGAAACACAATAAAAGCAAAACCTATTCAAAATTTCTCGCTATCCAAAATTGGAGCAAAGTCATCCAAGGTACAAAATTGGTTTGACAATTATGAAATTTTACCGCCATTTCTTTAGCTTTTTGACTTAATGAAGTAATCTAATTTATCGAAGATAATTAGTGAAGTTATTTACTTTACAATGTTGATTACAAAAAAAAGAAAAAAAATACTGAAGGGCACAAATGAAATTTCATGTTTTAAAACGCAGATCAATTTATTTGGAACACAATAAAAAAACCGATTTAAAATTTCTCCCTATCCAAAATAGAAACAAAGTCATACAAGGTACAAAAATTAATTTGACTGAATGAATACAAACAGCTACTTAAAACTTCTTCACCGTGCCTTTTCAGAATGGCTTATGAGTTAAAAGTCCCATAAAAGTCAGACCCAAAAGAAAAAATACGACTAATCAATAGAGGCAACAAATAAAAAGTAATCTATGGTGCTCTCGAGTATGGTATGAACTTAAAAATACCCTTTCCAACAAAAGAAAAAGTTTCACAGTCTATCTCTTCGCAAAGTTTGAACTTTTTTTTTTATTTTCCTCAGCAAAAATATGTTTAGTTGAAGGCGATCTCAAAATTTGCATATTCATTGAAAAATTTATTTTTATTAGAATGTTGTTTTTGAAAATAAAAAGTATCTTAAAATTAGTTTCATGAAAATATTAATATTTATAATACACAAGCGAAAGGCTTATACTTCAAGGATCATCAATTCTTTATAAAAATAATAAGATGGGACGGTTGTTCAAATGTTCGAAAAAATAAGTAAATAAAGGAAATACTTCATGAATAAATTCATGTTTAGAAATTATCCTCTATAACATAATGATGTGTTTTGGTATTTACTTATTTTTTTTTTTTGATAGCAAAACAAATAAATAAATTGAGGAATGATTCTGTGATGTTAAGTCCGTGTTTTCAATTTTGTACAGTAATTGTTGCAGTAAGACATAGGAAATTTAACGAGGAATTTTTGTTTTATGAAAAATCATGTCGACAGATTTATTTATTTACTTAAAAAACTGTTTTGATACGAAAAAGACTTAGACAACAAATAAAATAAATGAAAAATAATGGATAAATTTATTGTGGTAGTGCATATATTTATTAACTTGATGTCTGGGGAAAACATTATAAATTCAAAATGCTAAATCAATGTTTTTCTCGTCTGCATAATTTTAGACAATTTTTAAATTTGTAAAATACATTAAATTCATTGAAAATACTTAAAAATACAGTATATATTTTTTGAACAAAAATGCTAAATAGCAGTCCTTTTTCCCCAGGTATAGAAAAATTCTAATTATTTATATTAATCTTAAATAGATATAGAAAAATAATAGATTTAAATGTACTGTTTTGTGTATATTGAAAAGAATATGTTTTTTATAATGAAATAAAGATTTATTATAAAAAAATATTTCTATTCCTTTGAAATTGATTTTAAAATGCTAAATAGCAGTCTTTTTTCCCCAGGTATAGAAAAATATATGTCATATGACATGGTTTATTAAGAAAATTAAAATATTTTCAAATCAATTTCAAAGGAATAGAAATATTTTTTTATAATAAATCTTTATTTCATTATAAAAAACATATTCTTTTCAATATACACAAAACCGTACATTTAAGTCTATTATTTTTCTATATCTATTTAAGATTAATATAAATAATTAGAATTAATATATTTAATTTAACAGTTTAATTTGAGTTACATTTTGTAATTAAAAAGTGATAATACACTACATAATATATATAGTATATGTACAATATCCCTTTTACTCATCGTCTTTCCACCTATTAAAAATTAGTGTTTGTGAAATAATTTTCCGTTTCATTATTTCGCGCACACGCGAATTTTGGATATTGAATAATTTACTGCTTGGAAGGTGGGGCTGAATGTGTATATTTATTAAGTTGATGTTTGGGGAAAACATTAAAAATTCAAAATTCTAAAACACATTTTTTTCCTCTGCATAACTTTTAGACATTTAAATTTGTAAGATACATTAAATTTATTGAATACTTATATACACAGTATTTATTTTTGAACAGAAATGCTAAATAGCAGTCCTTTTCCCTAGGCATCGAAAAATAAGTCATATGACGGTTTATTAAGAAAATTAAAATATTTTCGAATTATTTCAAAGGAATAGGAATATTTTTTTATCACAAATCTTTATTTTATTATAAAAATACATAATTCTCAATACATCCAAGACAGTACATTTGAGTTTATTATTTTTATTGAACTATTTATGATTTTTACAAATTAACAGAAATTAATATGTTCAATTTAAAAATTTAATATGTGTTACATTTTGTAGTTAGGGATGATTTACTACATATAACGATATTATATATATACAAGTGTACAATATCCCTAATATATGTGTTCTCGTTCCAGCGTTTCAGCCTATTAAAAAGTGTTTGTCAAATAATTTTCAGTTTCGTTATTTCATTTTGGATCTTGAATATTTTTTTTTGGGGGGGAGGAGGGATGGAATGAATGTGAATGAACTTTAGACTTTATATATAGTGAATGTTATGATGACTTTGTTATGCAACGTGTTCAAAGCAGCACATGAAAATTTACGTTTATTTAACTCATCTTGTTTCTAGTGCATTCTTCATCTTCTTTCTACAGTATCTGGTGTCTCATCTATGTCTCTATTTAATAGCTTATAAACTATCTTTAAGCTATAATAAGGCATAAAAATCCTCTAAGCCTTTTAACTTTTTTACATGTCTGGACAAGATGAAGTGACAGTTAATCGAATTTGCCATTGTAGTGACATATTAAATCCTAAAATCCAAATATGTTTACATGTTTTAAAGAAAGTCCAATATGTTTATAAACAAATAATGAGAGAACCAATTAAAAATTATTTCATATTCAGTAATGAAGCAACATATTGAAGATAAAAAAAATTGATTCCACCGAAAAGAATATGCACAATAGATACTTATTTCGATTCTATTTAACAGCTTATAAGATATCCAGAAATAAACACTCGCAAGAATGATTCTAAGTCAGTTGCGAAATTTTGTCGTCTTTTTCTATGCTTTTTGACTTAATGAAGTAATTTAATTTGACAAAGATAATTACTGAAGTTTCTTACTTTTCAATGTTGATTACAAAATTAATAAATACTGAAGAGGAAAAATGAAATTTCAAGTTTTAAAATGGAGACGAATTTATTTGAAACACAATAAAAGTAAAACCTATTTAAAATTTCTTCTCTATCCAAAATAAAAACAAAGTCATCCAAGGTATAAAATTGATTACACAATTATGACATTTTGCCACCATTTTCTATGCTTTTTCACTTAATGAAGTAATCTAAATTGCCAGAGATAATTACTGAAGTTACTTAATTTTTAATGTTGATTAAAAAGAAAAATAAATAAATACTGAGGCGGAATAATGTAATTTCAAGTTCTAAAATGCAGATCAATTTATTTGAAACACAATAAAAGCAAAACTTATTCAAAATTTCTTCCCTATCCAAAATTGAAACAAAGTCATCCAAGGTACAAAAATTGATTTGACCGGAATGAATACAAACAGCTACTTAAAACTTCTTCACCGTGCCTTTTCAGAATTACTTATGAGTTAAAAGTCCCATAAAAGTCAGACCCAAAAGAAGAAAATACGACTAATCAATAGAGGCAACAAACAAAAAGTAATCTATGGTGCTCTCGAGTACGGTATGAACTTAAAAATACCCTTTCTAACAAAAGAAAAAGTTTCACAGTCTATGTCTTCCAGAAGTTTGTACTTTTTTATTTTATTTTCTTTTGCAAAAATATGTTTAGTTCGAGGCGATCTGAAAATTTGCATATTCATTGAAAAATTTATTTTTATTAGAATGTTGTTTTTTGAAAATAAAAAGTACCTCAAAATTAGTTTCATGAAAATATTAATATTTATAACATACAAGCGAAAGACTTATGTACTTCGAGGATCATTAATTCTTTATAAAAATAAAAGATGGAACGGTTGTTCGAATATTCGAAAAAAAGAATAAATAAAGGAAATTCTTCATGAATAAATTCATTTTTAGAAATTATCCTTTATAACATAATGATGTGTTTTGGTATTTATTTATTTATTTTGTTTTGTTTTGATAGCAAAACAAATAAAAAAATTGAGGAATGATTCTCTGATGTTAAGTCCGCTGTTTTCAATTTTGTACAGTAATTGTTACAGTAAGACATAAGAAATTTAACGAGGAATTTTTGTTTTATGAAAAACATGTCGAAAAGTTGATACGGGAAATAGTTAGACAACAAATAAAATAAATGAAATTGAATATTTTAAAAACACTGATTAAGAATCCTGTTTTCGCGAGATATAAGCAATAATGTTCAACATAACAACAAAATTACAAAAGTTATTAAAAATTAAATTTATAAAATAATGGATAAATTTATTGTGGTAGTGCATATATTTATTAACTTGATGTGTGGTTAAAACATTATCAATTCAAAATTTTAAATCAAGATTTTTTTTCCTCTGCATAACTTTTAGACATTACACTGAAGTGACAAGTCATGGGGTACCTCTTAAAATCGTGTCGGCCCTCCTTTCACCCAGCGAAGTGCAGCAACTCGACGTGGCATGGACTCAACAAGTCGTTGGAAGTCTTCTGCAGGAATATTGAGCCATGCTGTCTCGATAGACATCCATAATTGTGAAAGCGTTGATGGTGCAGGATTTTGGGCACGAACAGACCTCTCGATGATGTCCCATAAATGCTCGATGGGATCCATGTCGGGCGATCTAGGTGGACAGATCATTCGTTGGAATTGTCCAGAATGTTGTTCAAACAAATCGCGAACAGTTGTGGCCCGGTGACATGGCTCATTGTCATCCATAAAAATCCCATCGTTGTTTGGGTACATGAAGTCCATGAATGGCTGCAAGTGATCTCCAAGTAGCTGAACATAAGCATTTCCAGTCAATGTTCGGTCCAATCGCACCAGAGGACCAAGTTCATGCCATGAAAACACAGCTAACAGCATTACGGAGCCACCACCAGCTTGAACAGTGCCTTGCTGACAGTTTGGGTTCATGGATTCGTGGGGTCTGCGCCACACTCGAACCCTACCATCAGCTCTCACCAACTGAAATCGTGACTCATCGGACCAGGCCACGGTTTTCTATTCATCTAGGGACCAACCGATATGCTCACGTGCCCACGAGAGTCGCTGCAAGCGATGTCGTTCTGTCAGTAAAGGCACTCGAGTCGGTCTTCTGCTGGAATAGCCCAAGAAAACCAAATTTCTCCGCACAGTTCTAACAGACAAGTCCCTTGTACGTCCCACATTGATTTCTGCGGTTATTTGACGCAGTGTTGCTTGTCTGTTAGAATTTACGACTCTTTGCAGACGTCGCTGGTCTCGGTCGTTAAGTGCAGGCGGTCGACCACTGCGCTGTCCATGGTGGGATGTCATGCCTGAAATTTCATACTCTCGGCACACTCTTGACACAGTGGATCTGGGAATGTTGAATTCCCTAACGATTTGCGAAATGGCATGACCCATGCGTCTAGCTCCAACTAACATTCCGCGTTCAAAGTCTGTTAATTCCCGTCGTGCGGTCATCATCACGTCAAAACCTCTTCACATGAATAACTTGAACAGAAATGAAAGCTCTGCGAAAGCACTGCGCATTTATACCTGTTCTACGCGATGCTACTGCCATCTGAAAATTTGCATATAGCTAACCCATGACTTTTGTCACTTCAGTGTATTTAAATTTATAAAATACATTAAATTAAATGAATACTTAAAAATACAATATTTATTTTTGAACAGAAATGCTAAATAGCAATCCTTTTTCTCCATGCATTGAAAAATGTGTCTTAAGACAATGGTTTATTATGAAAATTGAAAAAATTTCAAATTGTTCCAGAGGAATAGGAATATTTTTTAATAATAAATCTTTATTTTATTATAAAAGAAATATTCTTCTCAATGCTCACAAAACAATATATTTAAGTTTAATATTTTTCTATAACTATTTATGATTTATAGAAATAAATAGAAATTAAAAATATTCAATATTACAATTTAATATGGGTTACATTTTGTAATTAATAAAGGGATAATACACTATATAAATAATATTTATATACGTGTACTATATCCCTTTTGCTCGTCGATAAGTTCCAGTCTTTCAGCCTATTAAAAATTAGTGTTTGTGAAATAATTTTCAGTTTTGTCATTTCCGCATATGTATATTTTGCATCTCGAATAATTTTCTTTTTTTGGAGGGATAGGGTAAGGAACTGAATGTGAATTAATTTTTGACGTTCTTCGTTATATATATTAATATATAACGAATGAATTAAGTAGGCATATTAAGATTACATATAGCAAATTCGCAAATTCTACTTTTGTGGCACTGTTATACCAACTGCCAGCATTTCTGAGAAGTCATTTATACATTCCTTTTTTTTTCCTTCTAATGTTTTTAAATGTTCTCTAAGTGTGGCCTCTTTATCATACACATTGGGTTCCACTCTAGATCCTGAATGGCCTAATGATGGACGTTACTACTGGTGCAATGGAATTGGGGCTATACTATTAACCAAGAATCCGAATATTTTTTCCTCTATTACGATGAACGGAAAAAGTTACTTAATCGATTTCAGATAGTCTTTTTTATGATACAGAAACTATTTTGCGCAATAAAAAATTCAGATATAAAGGAATGGGAAATTTTGACATCATTATCCTATAATAGTGAAAGAGAATATAATTTTCCCACAAAAGGATATACTCTTGAATAACTTTATTGAAAATAATTCTCTCCCCCCTATAGATCTAATATTTTATTTTAAAAACACTGATTAAGAATCCTGTTTTCGCGAGATATAAGTAATAATGTTCAACATAACAACAAAATTACAAAAGTTATTAAAAATTAAATTTATACAGTTATATAAAATAACAATAACAAATGCTTTGCAATTAATACTACTCAAAACAAAACAAGAAAAAAAAAATTTCTAAAAAATTTTCTTCCATAGAGAATTTTAATGGTTACGTTTCATCCACATAAAATACTTTTCTTACATGTTTCTTTAATCACCGTGAATGTTAAATCTAATTTTCTAAATCTAATAGCTTATCTTTATTGATGCAACAGCCCCAAGGCTGTCTGGCAGAATTCGAGAAAGGAGATGGTTTCTTTGTACAAAGCAGGGCCGTCAGCTCAAAGCTCTACAGTTATAATAGTCCGGTACCTACGGGTTAAATTGGATTCCGAAATATACAAATATCGATGGCACCTACATGACTGGAACCAGAAACCTGTGGCACCGAAAGCCAGAGTGCTAGTCACTTGACCATCAGGCCCCTCTAATAGCTCTATTGTTGCTATAATATAATTTTTAAAAATTCATTGCAGGGCTGCTCCTTATCTAGAATGAAAGGGTTGAAACTTACTATCCTACAGCAGCTACTTGGAAAAACGACTAGGTTCATTGGTGAATATACCAGAAAACATCGCTTCATCATTCGCTACTTTGAAATGCTTAGCTATTTTCCAATTTTAAAAGGAAAACTTGCGCTTGAAATATATTCTGTGAAAGGCATTAATTTCTTCCATGTCATCCAAAGGCATTAATTTCTAGACATCGATCCTGACACAGTGAAAAAATATCCGATTTAGAAGCAATTTAAATTGTTTAAAGACTATGCACTGAGAATATAAGTGTTCCTTTAAAAACAAAATAGTCGGTTTCAAATATGATAAAAGATCGATTGCTAAATAGGATTTATCGCGAATTGCTAAATAGGATTTATCGCGAATTGCTAAAATTATCTCCATGAACTCATTCATTGTTAGCAATTAATTATTGTTAACGTTACAATCATGCACGACATAAATATCTCACAAGATTATCTTTCAGAATTTGAATTAATATTAAATATTTGAAATAATTTTCCCCACAAACGAAAAAAAAGAGGAAGAAAAAAAAATATTCAATGCTCTGGCTTTATATCTAGTTTAAGCTAATGGAAATACAGTAACTTCAATCAGAAACTGTCGGCCAAAAGTAAGTTCTTTCCAGTCTAATTATTCAAGCCAACCATTGAAGCGGAAATTGATCGTGAGCTTTTTATTTTACCTTGAAAAGAAATACGACCTAAACAAATCATGCTGAAATAATTTTTTTTTTATTTTCATTGCACACTGACAAATGGTTTTACGATTACTACTGCTCCTGGTTAAATTAGGCATGATAATAGAGAAGATTGAATATAATGACCTGTTGTGAATTTAGTTAAAGAAATTACTTGAATATACAGTATCAAAGCATAAAGAATGTTTATGTAAAAGATAGCAATTTAAATTATTTATAAATTAATTTAATTCTTTTCACATTCAGACAGTTGAAGAAAGATACTTATTACATGTAAAATTGTTTCAAATATTTGTGGATCTTTATTTTGTAAATGTTTTTAAATACTTATAAGAAGGAGAAATTTTGAATAGAAACAAAATTTTCTCTTGATGAAATTTACTGTGGGGATATATTATATTTTATGTGATTGACAATAAAATTCATGAATTTAAGATAAATTCTGCAATGGATTACAATTTTGTGCCATTGATAAATGCAAAGAATTTTTTTCCTTATAACGCTGATCGATAAAATTTAACTTTTTCTCTGTTAAATTAATTATAGACTGGAAATTTGTTATGGGAAATTTTGTATCTGATCTCAAATTCGAATTCAGATTTCAGATCCAAGTGTGAATCAAGAAAATATATTTTTAAGAGCATAATACATATTAGAGCTTTATAATTTTAAATAAGTAAACGAGTATACTCCATATTCTTAACTTTTTTATTTCGAAATGTTAGATTATAACCATTTTAAGACTTCAATGCAGCCAACGCCATTCCAATTTTCTTCAAAGTCATGCTTCCTTCACAAGGTCCCATATTTGCGGGCCTACAAATATATTCTCTTTTATTTTAGCCTCACTAATCGCATGGAATTTGTTCTTTACAGAAAATTTGGATCACTTTTATATATCGCCTAACAAATTTTTACATTAATCTGAATTTTTGAAGATAAAAGTGTTAAGGATTTACAAGTGGTGGAGAAGTTAAATTAGTTTTACCCAGATATCAGATTTCTGATGATTTTCATTATCTCCCTCTCATATAGAAAACAACAAATGCAGTAGATACTTGTTGGAGACTCAGCAAAAGGGCTATAACATTCAAATCGCCTCAAATATTCCAAAAATACTGTTGGTATTGTATCTTCAAGAGCAAAATTTTCATGTCACCATACGTTTCTTTCATATGAGCTGCATAAACAAGAGGAATTGAAAGTTGATCATTTCTAATATGAAGAAGCATGAATTTTAATCTGATTTTAGAAGAAACTGTAAACAAGTTGCATTTCTTAGGATCAACACTGTCTCCTAACTCATTCAGAAATGAATCAACATCAGTATAATACATTAAATTACTGCAGTACAATACTTACAGTACAATATAACAAATTATACACTTGTGCATTGAATTGTACAATTAATTCTGCGAATAACCAGCGTTGAAGGTCATGTCCTCGTCGACAATAAGAAGAAATTGTAGTTCCATTAACAAGGAAATTCCAATTCTTTAATCTGACAGCCAACGATTTAAATAACTGATTAAATAATTGAGTTCCGACTAATTGATTCCATGAAGTTCTGTAAACATTCCACAAAATCATCTGGGTCTTCAATGTCGTCGTCACTTTCTGAAATTAATTGAAAATCTTTATCGTCAGAGTTTTCTGAACATGAACTCAATGTTCATGCTGGGATTGGAAGCTCGTCGCTGTGAGGAGCATTCCTGATAGCTGAAGGATGATTTAGATATTTAAAGATTTTGCTTGTTATTCCAGCAATTCTTGTAATGCAAAAATAACAAAGGTCCTTTGGTTTTCGCAATAGCATTGGAAATTGCCTATAACTCAAGTCGCTTTCTTTCATTAAGCCAACCACTAAGTAACGTTACACAAGTCACAGAGTAATTATGAATCGACTAAGATTTGTCCTAATGATCTATTTGAAACCCGAATATGAATGAAAACCCGAAATATAATTCATACGCTTTTTTATTATGAGCGATATTCCGATTTTGGACTTCATAGTTAGTTCCACACACATATAACAGAAATTGTTTGGATGATTTTCGGCATATTAAGGAATCTGTTCATACAAAAATATATTCTTGAACGCAAAGTAAAGATAAGCAGTTCATTATAAATTAATGTAAACACCTTTTTAACTCGACAAACAGTTCTAAACTAAACGAAAGTTACTCAAGCAAATAAAGCTCAGAGTTTACCAAATTCGTTAGACTTGTTTTGAGAGGTTTGACGTGTATCTTACATCTACATTGGAATCTATATTATCTTACATTGTAGTGACCACTTTATTTTAATAAAACCGTAAGATAATAGAGAAATATATAACGAAAAAGACACTGCTATCTGTGAAATATATATATTTAATATATGTAAAATTACAAAAAAAAAAAAAAAAAAAAAACCGATGAAAAAAATTCATTAAAGTAATTAAATGCAAAATTAAATCAATTTAAAAATTAAGAATACCCTTACATTTAATTCTTTTTTCCCAGTTCAGTTAATATTTAATTGACGATGACGAGACAATAACAGTTACACTTTAAAATTAAACCTCATTACTCACTGCCATTACTCCATTTAACAAACTGCGAGAGAAACAGGCTTCCCCGAAAGAATTCAAAAACACATTCTTTCACCGAAAATCTTCTAAAACTTTCCTCCTTAATGCCGTTCCACTTTAATATTCCTCCCGATGGAATTCCACTTATCTGTTAACACAAATTTAATATAATAAAGTAGAGGGAGAATACCTCGGGAGAAAAGGCAGTAGCGAGCACAAGCACAAACACAAGCCGGTGGCCGATCCACCACAAAATAAATATATCCAGAATCTCTTCCGCCGCTTGGCTGGCCACCCCTCTGACACTAAATAACCAATCAGAGCCATGAAAAGAACTATTAGCAAGGAAATGATCCGGAATTTCTTACGACCTCATTTCGACAGTGCCGAAGAGAAGTGCTCTGCAAAGATCGCTGCCGAGCCTAAAATGTACATATATATCTGGCAGAGAAATTAAACCGGTATACATTGTCTGCTCGGGTATACTGTGCATATACTATATATATATGAAATCCCGGAGCTCGACGAGTGGAGGTCGTTTTTGGTTTTAATGGGGATATTTATTGCGGGTATTATATCTTGCATCTGTCCGCTCGGCAATAAACAGATCAGATGGGGATTGGGGAATAAGTCGCTGGGAATGGAAGGACTCATATCCAATTTTTAAGTTAAAAGAGATGCAGATTTAGTACTTGATTTGCAATAAGTATTTTATTCGTTTCAATTTATTATAGAATTCTTATGAATCTGCCTTAAAAACTAAATTAATTTTTATTAGCTAAAAATTTAATTCAAAGCCCATAACAAATAAAATTATGAAAGCATATAATACATATAAGTAGGAGGATTATAATTAAAGTCCCGCTTTAGAACTACTCGAGAGCTACTCGTCACAATAACTTCAAATTTGAGCTGAAGATACTTAAGGAAGGGGGACACGTTATGGCATAAAAAAATTTCCATCAAATTTTCTTATTCAATTTGGTATGATACTTTATCATGGTGGATGGGTTTGCCATTGACAGTGTCACAATTGTTGAATGACTTGGAAGCGTTTCTTTCGTCAAAAATTCAAAACAATCAATCACATTGAACACTACAATTGGTTTAATGGCGTTTACAGCGCCATCTGTTAATATACTTTGGAACTTTGATTTTGAAGCCGTAACGTTTCCCCCTTTTTCAAGCATATTCAGTTCAAATTTGAACTCAGTGTGACGGTTATTTTATACAGCATTTTGAAAGTAGGTCTTTAATCATAATCACCCGGTATATTTAATATATGTAAAATTAGAAAGAAAAAAAAATGTTGAAATGAAATTCATCAAAGTAATTAACTGAAAGATTAAATCAATAATTTAAAAATTAGTAAAACACTTACATATTTAATTCTTTTTTCCCAGTTCAGTTAATATTTATTAACGATGAACGAGCAAATAACAGTTATACTTTAAAATTAAACCTCATTCCTCGCAGTCATCACTCCGTTTAACAAACTGCGAGAGAAACAGGCTTTCCCGAAAGAATTCAAGAACACATTCTTTCACCGAAAAGCCTCTAAAACTTTCCTCCTTAATGCCTTTCCACTTTAATATTCCTCCCGATGGAATTCCACTTATCTGTTAACACAAATTTAATACAATAAAGTAGAAGGGAAAGCACCCCGGGAGAAAAGACAGTAGCGAGCACAAGCGCAAATACTACACCAGTGCAAGCAAGGCGGTGGCCGAGCCACCACAAAATAAATATCCACAGAATCTCTTCACCGCTCTGCTGGCCACCCCTCTGACACTAAATAGCCAATCAGAGCCATGAAAAGAACTATTAGCCAGGAAATGAGCCGGAACTCCGGCGATCCGGAATTTCTTACGACCTCATTTCGTCAGTGCCGAAAAGAAGTGCTCTGCAAAGATCGTTGCCGAGCCTAAAATGTACATATATATATCTGGCAGAAAAGTAAAACCGGTATTCGTTGTTTGCTCGTGTATACTGTGCATATATATATATATATGAAATCCCGGGAACTCGGCGAGTGGAGGTCGTTTTTGGTTTTAACGGCGATATTTATTGCGGTATTATATCTTGCATCTGTCCGCTTGGCAATAAACAGTTCAGATGGGGATTGGAGAATAAGATGGAAGTAATGTCGCAGGGAATGGAAGGACTCATAACCACTTTTTAAGTTAAAAGAACTGTAGCTTTAGTACTCGATGTGCAATAAGTATTTTTACTAGTTTCAATTTATTATAGAATTCTTATGGAAGTGACTTGAAAACTTTAAATTAATTTTTATTGACTAAAAATTTAATTTAAAGAGATAGAAAAAAATAAAATTTTTGAAGTATATAAAGCATTATATTTATATATATGTAGGGTAATTATAATTTAAGTCCCACTTTGAAAATTCTGTAACAAAAATGACCACTCGTGACAATGAGTTCAAATTTAAACTGAAGATACTTGAAGAACGGGGAAACGGTATGGCATCAAAAATAAAGTTCTTAAGTTTATTAATATATGGGGCTAAATGCGGAATAAATAAAGTGAACTCGGCAGCTTGTGATATTGTGAATCGAAATTGCAGCGTATTTGGCATGAGTTACACATTAAACCAATTGTAATGTTCAATGTGCCTGATTGTTTCGGGTTTTTAACCGTTGTCCTGCAACAGTTGTGACACTGTTAGTGGATAGTCCACCCACCACTGCATGGTCGTACCAAACTGTTTGGGAAAAATCAATGAAATTTTTTTTGATGCCATACAATGTCCCCTTTCCTTAAGTTCCTTCAGTTCAAATTTGGACACATCGTGACGAGTATGTCTTTTTTTACAGCATTTTGAAAGTGGGACTTTAATTATAATCAATCTAATATATATATATATGTATTATATACTTTCATAATTTTATTTTTTTTCTATATCTCTAACTTAAATATTTAGTTAATAAAACTTTATTTAGTTTTCAAGACACTTTCGTAAGAATTCTATAATGAATTGAAACTAGAAAATTACTTATTGCGCATCGAATACTAAAGCTACCTCTTTTTTAACTTAAATAGTGGATATGATCCCTTCCATTCAAAGAGACATTACTTCCATCTCATTTCCCAATCCCCATCCGAATTGTTTATTGCCGAGCGGACAGATGCATGATATAATACCCGCAATGAATATCGCCGTTAAAACCAAGAACGACCTCCACTCGGCGAGTTCCCGGGATTTCATATATATATGCACAGTATACCCGAGCAAACAACGTAGACTTTTACTTTTCTGCCAGATATATATGTGTACATTTTAGGCCCAGCAACAATCTTTGCGGAGCACTTCTCTTCGGCACTGACGAAATGAGGTCGTCAGAAATTCCGGATCGCCGGAGTTCCGGCTCATTTCCTTGCTAATAGTTCTTTTCATGGCTCTGATTGGCTATTTAGTGTCAGAGGGGTGGCCAGATGGAAGGGATTCTGGAGATATTTATTTTGTGGTGGCTCGGCCACTAGCTTGCTTGCACTGGTGTAATATTTGTGCTTGTGCTCGCTACTGCTTTTTCTCCCGAGGTATTCTCCCTCTACTTTATTATATTAAATTCCTGTTAACAGATAAGTGGAATTCCATCTGGAGGAATATTAAAGTGGAACGGCATCAAGGAGGAAAGTTTTAGGAGATTTTCGGTGAAAGAATGTGTTCTTAAATACTTTCGGGAAAGCCTGTTTATCTCGCAGTGTGTTAAATGGAGTGATGCCATTGAGGAATGATGTTTAATTTTAAAGTATAATTGTTATTTGCTCATCATCGCTAATTAAATATTATGTAAACTTTAAAGGAAAATTAAATATGTATGGGGCATTATTAATTTTTAGATTATTAATTTAATTTTTTGTTCAGTTGCTTTAATGTATTTTATTTCAACTTTTTTTTTTGTAATTTTACATATATTAAATACAGCAGTGAATTATAATAAAAGTCCTACTTTCAAAATGTCGTAAAAAAAGAACTACTCGTCACAATGAGTTAAAATTTTAACTGAAGATACTTGAAGAAGAGGGAAATGGTCCCACATCAAAAAGGTTCCAAAGTGTATTAATAGATGGCGCGGAAAGTGGCATAAAGAAAGTGAATTCAGCTGCCAGTGATATTTTGAATCGAAATTGCAAAGTATTTGGCATGAGTTCCACATTAAACTCATTGTAGTGCTTGATTGTTTCAATGTGCTCGATTGTTTCGGTTTTTTGACGGCAAAAATTGTTCAGTACTTTCAACAGTTGTGGCACTGTCAGTGGAAAATCCATCCACCACGGCAAAGCCATACCAAATTGGATAGGAAAAATCAGTGGAACTTTACTAGAATTTTTTTTGATGCCGTACCATGGCCCCCTTCTTTAAGTATCTTCAGTTAAAATTTGAATTCTTTGTGACGAGTGGTTCTTTTTTACAGCATTTTGAAAGTGGGACTTTAATTATAATCATCCTGTGTATATACACAAACACATATATATAGAGATATATTATGTATTATATAGTTTCATAATTTCATTTTATTCTGTATCGTTAAATTAAATTAATTTATATTAATTAAATTTTAAAGTTTTAAAGGCACTTTCTTAAGAATTCTTTAATAAATTGAAACTAATAAACATACTTATTGCACATCGAGAACTAAAGCTACACCTCTTTTAACTTAAATATCGGATATTAGTGTTTCCATTCCCTGCGACATTCCTTCCATCTTATTCCCCAATCCCCATCTGAATTGTTTAGTGGCTGAGCGGACAGATGCGAGATATAATACCCGCAATAAATATCGCCGTTAAAACCAAAAACGACCTCCACTCGCCGAGTTCTCGGGATTTCATATATATATGCACAGTATACACGAGCAAACAGCGTATACCGGTTTTACTTTTCTGCCAGATATGTATGTGCATTTTAGTCTCGGCAACAATCTTTGCAGAGCACTTTTCTTCGGCACTGACTAAATGAGGTCGTAAGAAATTCCGGATCGCCGGAGTTCCAGCTCATTTCCTGGCTAATAGTTCTTTTCATGGCTCTGATTGGCTATTTAGTGTCAGAGGGGTGGCCAGACGAGCGGACGGAAGGGATACTGGGGATATTTATTTTGCGGTGGTTCGGCCACTAGCTTGTATTTGCGCTTCTGCCTTTTCTCCCGAGGTATTTTCCCTTCTACTTTATTATATTAAATTTGTGTTAACAGATAAGTGGAATTCCATCGGGAGGACTATTAAAATGGAACGGCATTAAGGAGGAAAAGTTTAGGAGAATTTTGGTGAAAGAATGTGTTCTTGAATTCTTTCGGGGAAGCAGTTTGTTAAATGGAGTGATGACAGTGAGGAAAGAGGTTTAATTTTAAAGTATAACTGTTATTCGCTCGTCATCGTTAATTAAATATTAAGTGAACTGGGAAAGGAGAATTAAATATGTACGGGGCATAATTAATTTTTAAATGATTGACCTAATTTTTCGTTCAGTTGCTTTGATGAATTTTATTTCAACATTTTTATTTGAAATTTTACATATATTACATATACGGGATGATTATAATTAATGTTGCACTATCAAAATGCTTTAAAAGAAGAACCACTCGTCACAATGAGTTCTAATTTGAACTGAAATTATACTTGAAGAATGGGAAAACGATACGGCATCCCGGACTGTAGAATTTAATCACCCTGTATGTTATACATCTCCTATTGACTAACGCTCTGGATCTCGGTACTATGGTGTCGGTTTCAAGTCCCGGCGGTGTTGGGGATGTATGTATTGTTCAAAATCATTTTACGCCGTGGGTCCCATTTAATATGGTTCCCAGTTTAATATATATAATCCCAGTTTTAAATTTAATATGTATTTTATATAATAGAGAGTTAGGCATAGGGTAGACAAGCTTACCTCGTAAAAAGAAAACATTTCATATTTAGGGATCTGACAGAAAGAATTGGCCGCCAGAGGGTAGTAGCGTCATTGAAGAAGAAGAGGAAATATATACATATTGTAAATTAACGCCTAAGTAAAATTATTTTTTTTTAAAATTTTGATTATTAATAATGTAATCTCATTGGGGTTTTTTTCCATATGTATTTACAAAATATATTTAAACAATATTGTTAATAGTCAAATGAAATGTTAATATTTTTTTTTCTTTCTAATGCAGCTGGCAAACACAGACAGCTTGGTCGAAATGTTAATATTAAAACGTTAATAATTAAATATTTTTAGGATAAATAAAAATGCATAATACAAATTTAGTGTTTTAAAAGTATAGTTTTATATGAAATACATTCAAACACAGTGCAATACACGCAACGAAAAAATTAATTTCATTTCATTTTGAGATGAAAGTGGAAAAAACATTAGTAATCGTTAAGTAATGCTTTTCCACTTCATGATTTTTAAGAAACACAACAAAAGATCGCTAAAATAGTTAAAATTATATAATAACATTAGTTCTATTAATGATTTGAAAGTCTGCAATTATTTTTATTTTACAATATATTAAATTTCTATCCCCTTTGATTTACTTTTAAATAGCTTACGAGGCATTATTTTTTTCTTTATTTTAAAAATAATACACTGAATAAAATCCGTGCTCATGGCAAATAAAAGATATAAAATTAGATTTTAAAAAATGTGATGCTATAAAAAAAACAGAAACAGGAAGTCAAAAAAGTTTCAAAATTAAATCAATGCTACTTTGATGTAATAAAGCTAACAAAATATTTTTTTTCTAACATGTTAGTGGAAAGAACGCTATTCTTAAAAACAAGAACAACTTTAAAATCCTTCAACAAAACTTAAAAAAATGTTAAATCTGAAAAAAAAAAAACTTTTTTTATGCACTTACGAAGAACAGTAATAAAAAGTATCAAAATAATTCGATAAAAACCGCAGTATTTTACAGTTTCCGAAAAAACTGAAGATTTCCTTTCAATTTGAAGTAATGTCATCTTGTTCAATTCAACAAAGAAAAAAAATAACACTTTATTTTAAAACTTCATTATACTGAAGATAAAAAAAACTATTTTTTTTTACATAATAAACCTTTAAAGTGTTCCTCTCCAGCCAGCAGATACAATTAAGAAATTAATCCACTGACAACTTTGGTCATCTGCTGCTGTATCTTGTTGAGGACAGAAAAAATAAAATAAAATTCAATTACTTTGATTAAAAATACTTTAATTAAAACCGAAGAATGTTAAAAATAAGATCCTGCTATGCAAAAAAACACCGTCTGAAGAAAATTATTTTTTCTTTTTGAGATTGCAACTTGCCAAATTTTGCCATTTTTTTCTTATTTTTTTATTGCAAGATCCTTTCAGTAAAATTGCGTTTCTACTCATTAAACTTTACCATTCTTTAAACCAGTCAATTAATTAATAGAAACTATAAACACATATTTAAAATATCGCTGCCATAAACTTGATATATATGCAATTTTAGTCAATGGAAAACAAAATGGCAGAAATACGTTTAATTGAAAGCAGAAATTAATTTATTCCTCATCCAAAATGATTAATTTTATTTTTTAAAATATAAAAATAAATGGTCCAGTATTTGGTTTCGATATATGTATTTGTAATTTGATTATTCGAAGTAGGAAAATATTATCATTCATTTTTGGAAAAAAATTCTATTTAAACTTATAAACAAGCTGCAGAAATTATTTCGTTCTAAAATTGATCATTGAAGTTTAATAATCTTTAATTAAATTCGTTTGTTGCTTTTTGTTTGTCAAATACAAATAAAAACAAAGATTTATTTGTAAACAATAAAAATTTCAATTAAAGATCTTTTTAAATGTTCAGTTAATAAACTTAAGAATTACAAATAAGAAAACAAATAATTTATGTTAATATAAATGTAATAAAACAAATAACATTTGGTTTATGTAAAAATAATAAAATTACTTATAAAAAAACAATAACGTCGATAAAAAAAACTAAATATTTTTAATGTGTGTAATTAAATTCTTTTTATTCATTTGTTGTAATTAATAACAATAATACAAGATTATAAATACTTTTTATCCTGAATGATTTAAGCAAATAAATGTAAATTACTAATTAATATTTTTTGTATAAATTGTAAGATCGCTAAAATAGATAAAAAATATATAATAATATTAATGATATGGAGATCTTCAATTTCTTTATTTTACAAGATGTTAAATTTCTATTCCTTGTTAATTTATTTTTAATAGCTTATGATGCATTATTCATTCTTCATTTTAAAATAAAGCACTGAATAAAATCTGTACCAATGACAAATAAAAGATAAAAAATTAGATTTAAAAAAAATAGGACGCTAAAAAAACAGAAACAGGAAGTCAAAAAAGTTTCAAAATTAAATCAATGCTACTTTGATGTAATAAAGCTAATAAAATATATTTTTTTTTTGTAACTTGTTAATCGAAAGAATACTATTCTTAAAAACCAAAATCAACTTTAAAATCCATTAATATAATAAAAAAAAATGTTAAATTTGAAAAGAAAAAAAAAAGCTTTTTTTTTTATGCATTTACGAAGAATTGTAACAAAAAGTATCAAAATAATTCGACAAAAACCATAGTATTTTACAGTTTCCAAAAAAACTGAAGATTTCCTTTCAATTCGAAGTAATGTCATCTTGTTAAATTCAACAGAGAAAAAAAAAAATAACACTTTATTTTAAAACTTCATTATACTGAAGATAATTTTTTTTTTTTTTTACATAATAAACCTTTAAAGTGTTCCTCTCCAGCCAGCAGATACAATTAAGAAATTAATCCACTGACAACTTTGGTCATCTGCTGCTGTATCTTGTTGGGGACAAGAAAAAAATAAAATTCAATTACTTTGATTAAAAATACTTTAATTAAAACCGAAGAATGTTAAAAATAAGATCCTGTTATGCAAAAAACTCTACTAAAAGAAAAAAGAATTTTCTTCAGACGAAGAAAATTCTTTTTTCTTTTTTAAGATTGCAACTTGCCAAAGTTTGCCATTTTTTCTTCTTTTTTTATTGCAAGAGCCTTTCAGTAAAATTGCGTTTCTACTCATTAAACTGTACCATTTTTTAAATCAGTCAATTAATTAATAGAAATTACAAACACATTTTTAAAATTTCGATGCCATAAAATTGAAATAAAGGCAATTTTAGTCAATTCAAAAAAAGAAATGGCAAAAATACCTTTAATTGATTGCAGAAATTAATTTATTAACATCCAAAATGATTAATTTATTTTTTAAAATAGAAAAAATGAATGATCCAATATTGATGGTCCAATATTGTCCTCAAAAATGTGAAGTTTATTAATGGAAATATTTCTTAGATATCTACTATTTATTAGCAAATCTATTCCTTTTAAAATCAAAAATTTCATTTAATATTATCAAATAATATATACGTACATCCTTTTTAAAAATGTTATGCATTGATGGATCTATTTAACTGATATCAAATGGTTGCACTTTTTATAATATTTTCCCCTTAAAGCTGAATAAAAAATCAGTTATTGGCAAAATAAATGGAAAATGCAATATAATTTTGTACTTTTTC
The DNA here is from genome assembly GCA_021605075.1 of Caerostris darwini. Taxonomy (NCBI): domain Eukaryota; kingdom Metazoa; phylum Arthropoda; class Arachnida; order Araneae; family Araneidae; genus Caerostris; species Caerostris darwini. The sequence continues at coordinate 439,008 of BPLQ01010518.1, read as the reverse complement.
TGTTACTTTAAAGTTATTTTTTGATTTCTTACAATTAATGACTTCATTAAATAGCTGAAATAATTTGTTTTAAACGAATACTTAAATGCACATTTTCTTTTGAATACTAATTATAGGAGTTAAACAGATTCACTACACAATAAGTTAGCTAACCCTGCCCTCATTAAAAATTGATTGCAAATGAGAAAAGCCTGGATTAAGTATACGAAGCTCTCTTTATAAATGACCAGACCTGTGTATTTGAAAAGGATAAGAAGTACAATGGCTTAAATCAATGGTTCTCAAAACTGAGAAACGCGACCTTCAAAAGCAAGCAAAACAATATCTTGAACAAGCATACGACATATTTTTCATTCATGAAAAACGAAAAATAACATTCAAACAGGAAATTTAATTATTATAAATGTGAAAATTATAAGTAATTATTACATTTTGTAAAAAACTCCCGGTTTTTCGACACAAACTATTTATTAGGGAGTTGATTTTTTTAATTGGCAAAACCAAGTATTTCTGAAAACTCCATAAAGATGTTTCTAATCATATCACAAAACAAGAAATCCATCTCGTTAATGATCAATAAATCATTAATAGAGGTTACCATTTCATAGAGGTCCTTGGAACATTTAAATGCTTAATTAGTTATGCAGCCAAAAAATATTTGCTTGTGAGACATCATTACTTTTCAATATGTTGTTACTATGGCTTTATTGGAACTCAATCTTTACTACAAATTTGACCACTTACCGTAGAAACAAAACTGAATATACAAACAAATCAAAATTATAAAGAGAAAAGACCAGATTCTTGATAAAAATGAACAAAAGGCCTTAAAAACAGTTAAAAAACAAATTAATTGTTCTAAGGATAAAATTAAAAAAGCTACAAGTTGCGTAATAAAAGTTCTTGTGACAGGACATGCTTTTCTCTGGGCCCTCCAGTAAAAAGTACACAAATCACCTTTCTGTTGTAAGATAGAGTCCAGTTCTTAGCAAACAAGTAGATGAGCCTTATTCATTTTCTCTGTATTATATAAAAGATATATAATCCTTATTTTGGCCAGATGTTCGTCCATGCAGTCGTGTACAGTTCTAAAATTGGTAATAATAACTTTATCTTTAATCTAATGTAATATTTACCCACGGAGCTAAGAAAACAATGTCTAAAGCTATTAATTAGATAAAAATTTTCGAATTTTAAACAAATATCACTCATATTTTTTCTTAAACTAAATAGAATTTACGTTTGACTAATTTAAAACCTAATGCATCAAAAAGATTCAATTTAAAAACCCTCGCGGGCAAATATATGAAATTTTACCATCCATATTTTGATTAGATGTTTGGTCAGGCATTCGTGTCCAGCTCTTAATCTGAAATTGGATAACAGCCACTTTGCGAGTTTTTCCACTGAATTTTTTTCAGTCATCCCCGACTGTTTCCCTCTTTTCAATATGATCATTGGTTAATTACAAGAATTAATAATTTACTAATTAATATTCTAATTTTAAATTAAATATAGTTGTTATTCCTACTGTTGTTATAAAATAAATTTAATAAAAAATTCCTTTTTAATATTTCATTAAATTTTAGGGTCCACTGACTGAAATTACAATTTATAGTATTATGCATTAAAACAATTTAAAAACATATTTAATTTCCTTGTTTAAAACATTAATGAATGAAGTGTAATTATTTTAAAGCATTAGATGACAGTTAAGAATACTATCATAAATCTATTGTTCAGAGGAAGTTGTGACTTACGCCACTTGAGACGCGAAGCTTATACCGCCTTAAATATTAAACAGCTAACATGACAATTTCTCGCTGACATTAACAATCTCGAATAGGGGCATTCTGGCAAAATTCCCAAAATCTTGCACCATTCCGCCAGGTCCTGAAGACCAATAAAATTCTCACGTTAACATACAGAATGTGGGGCCAGTAATATTCGGCATACCGTTCTCTATCCCAGGTTGGATTAATTTGGATGATTTAGAAAAGAGATATTCTGATGTGTGAATAGGGTACGTAAGGGGTCGTGGAATAATTCGCGATCAAGATTCCGCTCGGGTTGAGGCATTCTCTGATGTCCTGGACACTCGTTAATGACATTAAAGCCATCCTGTTTAATTTTAGAGTCACTATCTCCGAGAAATCGAATGAAATTTTGACGGGGAGGGGTGACAGCGAAGAGCACGGGCTGAATGACTTTGGTGAAACTGTTATCGTCTGCCACGAAATGGAAGGGTCGAAGACAGTTAATCGAATTAATTAAAACTTTTCTGGGATTACAAGTCGGCGATGAAGAGTTCTGATACAGAGGAAACTAACATAATGGATTGAATATCAGGTACACTTTGGGAAATTATTCAGACGGCAGTAAATTATTGAAAAGAGCTATCAAATTTGGACACACTGCTTATCCAGTATAATGTTTATTCATATCCAAAATAGGATTTGCGTTGCCATTGTGTTGGGATCGCTAACATATACATCATTGTATAATGGTAAACAACTGCGATAAAAATTATCGGAAAGGATGAAATTAAAATGGTAATGAAATCTCCAGTTTCACACTATTACATGTAAATTTTGTTCAGAATACTCCTTGCGTCTTTTAATAATTTTTAGATTAAATAATAAACATGTCTAGACATAAATGAATATAGGGTTATATCCTTGGGAATGGTAATATAAATCAATTTATATAATCACGTTTAACACATTGCACGAAATTCATTCTTTCGTATATAAAGTATTTAATTTAGGAACTATTTTTTCCATACAAAAGCAATAAAAAAAACAAAAAAACTCCAGAATTTTGAAATTGTAAAAAAAGGTAAAGTAAGATCATAATTACGATAAAATCTAACATACATGCCGTTCTGAAGTTACTTAGTTAATTTGAAAGTCGGAACAGATTACTGAAACTCCAGATGATGTTCCTCTTTAATCAAACTGGAATAATTTATGTGGCATAGTCTAAGATCATATTTTTGATCCTTCTTCTTACATAGGAAATTACAGCAGTCGATATTTATCAATCGTGTGAATCTTCATAGAATTTCACGAATTGAAAGTATGTATGGAATCATTTTAAGCAAAATATTCTATTTCATTCTGTTCACACAGAAGATTAAACAAAATTTTCAAATCTTAAAGAAGTCATTGATGATTTAGTTATGAAACCTAGCCTGGTTTCCATAAAGCCATTGTCTATTTTTTTTTTAAGAAAATAGAATACTATATCTAAAAAACTGCCTACGGTACGGTTACGGATCTCTACCACGGAAAATATAGGATCGCACCATCAATTGCAATTACATTGACAATACCTTCAGAATTTATCCGGATTAATAATACCATATGAGGGCCTGATGGCCGAATGACAAGCGCTGTGACGTTCGATACCACGGGCTTCGGATTCAGGCCCCATCGATGAATGGATGTTTGTTAATGGTTCGGAATCCACTTTAAACATCAAGTCCCGATCTAGCATGACTGTAGAACATTAGGCGTAATGCTGACAATCCTGCCCCGTGAAAAGAAATCATTATACCACCTCTTGTCTCGAAATCTGCCAGAAGGCAGATGGTCTTGGCCCAGCATGGAACTGTTACCTCAATGAACGTTTGGTTTGATTTGTCGCTCTACCGTCAACTTTTGAACACTTTAGACTAATTAGACCGGAACCTACATGAACCTATGGAACCTAGACCTACAGGGACCGACCGTGGATTCCGAACCACTAACAAACATACATGCCACCGCCAAGATTTGAACCTGAAGCCTGTGGTATCAAAGCACAGAACGCCAGACATCATCATATGTCATCATTTTCAGCTTTTTTGAATCAATTAAAAATGTTTAATAAATAAAAAGTTTTTATTAGTTATATATATAATATGAATATAATGCTGTGAAAAATAACAAAGCGTTTTTCGTTATAATAAGAAGATAAAAATAAAAAGAATTTATATTGATAAGGCGGAGGAAAAATTTATTGGTTTATAAAATATTGGAAGAAAAATATGATCCTTGGGGTTTTACTATTTTTTAAGAATAATAATTCGAAATTCTCTAAGCAAGCATATCATTATTAATTATTACCATAAAGGAGAAATATAAAGCTACCATAATAATAACATATAGCGTTAAAATTAGAATAATTAATAACGTATAGGGAACAATATTTTATGTATAACTCATGAAAAATTCTGAACGTCAGATAAGTTATGAAAATATTTTTGACACATCAAAATTCCAGATTAAAACTTAAATTATTTCCAATTAAAAAATTATCAAAACCAAGCCGCTAATTAGTATCTGCTTAAAAAAATTAATTTAACGAATGAAATAATAATTTGCAATCAAAACAGCATGTTATTAAAATAACGTACTCGTCTATAGATTTAAAATGAATCGCAATTATTTCCTATAGAAAGCATAGAACTATTTCTTATCACACCTTATCTTTTTTATCAAAATAGATAATTGCATAATTATTTTATCCTAAAAAATTAGAAATGCAGTCTTTCAAAATATTGCAGATTTTTCTGTACAGAAATCGAAAAGAATTCGATGGTGGAAGATATAAATAAGATTGAAATTTATTTTGTAAATATATTTGTTTTTTTCTTCTATATCTGCGTTGCTTAGCTTCCAATTTATGAATTTCGTAGAGAGAGATAATATGCATAAATCGTAAAAAAAGAATAAAACTCTGTTTTATAATATTCAGTTTCACTTACAGAACGAACATAAAATTTCCAAGCAATATTGTACACTCGAATTTATAGCTTTCTTCACTCTAGAAATTTCCCATGACAAATCTTTATAGCGTAGATTTATTTTTAATGCTAAGATCGTGGTAAAAAATGTAAGAGTTAATATATTTTTTTTAAACAATTAAGTTAATTTCTCCAGTAACATTTTAATGTACCTACTATTTTAGAAAGTGCATCGTAGATTTTATCTGAAGTGTTATTTCATAAAATTTTTTTAAATAAATTATTATTTTTTGTTTGAATTTATCAATTTCGTGTTTAGTCATGTTTTAATATTTATTTTTATTGTTATTTAAAATTTGTGAATTCAAAATTTTTTTTAAAATATCTTATTAATAATAATGAATATTTCGAATGGGAGTTTTCCTGATTTTTATCAACAAGAAAAGATACGTCAAGAAAATGCTAGCATAAACCGTCAATGGTGAATTATAGTAGATACGTGGTACAAGATGTTGAAGGCAAAAAAAAAAAAAAAAAAAACATTTTTGTTGTGAATAATCCTCAGCGTTCGGCAGCGCGGGACGAATACCCCACGAATAGTCTATTTATGGATGGATGAAAGGAAAGGGGCTTCAGTTGTGATGGAGCACCCTTAGGTAGAAGTCTGGCTTGGCTCCGAGTCGCTGAAGAAGGATGGCAATACATTAAAGGGGAACTACCCCGCATTTACGTATCGCATGGAAGAAAACCGAAAACTCCCACCAGGTAGTCCGACGCACGGGCTAAGATGCTGAACATCACAAACGCCATCGAGTCTCTTCGTTTTTCAAACAATATCTACAACGATGCTACCATCAGATTGAACCTAACCCTAATGCTTAGTCCACGTTGCCACTGAGCGAAGTGCCGAGACATCATCTTTTATAAAGCGTGCAGTAAATTATTGATTAGAAAGAAAAGACTTGATAATAAAAATGATACAAATAAAGTAAATATTTGCTTCCAGTCTTAAAAAAGTAAAAATATATGTTGGAAAAATATATCTGCACGTTTGATAAAGATGACTTAATACTGAATAATTTTCATCACTAGAAAAAGGAAACAAACTGTTTGACTTACATACAATATTTCCAAGCCAATTCTTCCATGGGATAAAACGATTACTGGATAAATACTTAGAAACCTATATTTCATTACGCAACAAAGTATCTATGGTGTGGTGGTTTTCTTAAAGAATTTGGGGTCGCTGCCAAATTGCAAAAACAAAGCAAAATATTAATTAATTACTTAATGAACAAAAATTTATGTACTTTGATGAATTAAAAAATACTAATATTAATTAATATTTTCAAGAAATGAAAGAGCATGGAAAAGATAAATAGATTGTTTATTGTGGAAGATCGATAAGTTTCGTGTTTCTTCTATTTCCACAGCTCACCGACGGGCTCTGTGGGGAGAGCAGGAGTGGGTGGAGCAGCTTAATTATCGACACTACATTACACTGCATTACCCACACTGTTGCGATAGGCATCGATTCTCTTAGCTTTTGACATCAGTGATTGTAACTGTCGCCACCAACGAATTCAAACCTCATTCCTCTTATATTAATATCTGCGCATATAATATTTATTAATATCTGCGTATGCTACCATTAGTTTAAAAGGAATTTGCCGAATATATTTTTTCTTGCTAACTGATCCACAAGAAAAAAATGTTCAACTGCATAAACAAATTAAATTAAAATGAATAAAACTAATAACAATATTATCAGAAGATTAAATAATTAAATAAGTAGTGTGCTGGTTGGGCTAATAGATTGGAACTGGGTGTGGTTGGGTTGAGACGCAGGTTTGAGTACTCAAAGCTTTATTTACACACGCACAAACAGCATACACGTACAATTACCTACATGCAATATTTAACACATATAAAGACAGATAATTATGGATTCGCGAAAGGATCCCACGATTAAGCTGAAAATAAAGATACTCAGGTACACGCTGGATGCGCTAAATATACTTCCTCTCTGGGTGAGAGAGTCTGTAAGCCAACTATTACACAGGTTTGCGCTGAATATATTTCCTCGGGATGAGAGACTATAAACTAAACATTTCTCAGCGGCAGCGCCGGTTGCGCTGTACTTCTTCTCTCGGATGAGAATCCAATGCCTATTAACCATTTCTCCTAAGAAAGCCACAGGGGTGTACTTGTAAGCACGGATATAGAAAATTGAAAATTACCTTACAAGATGAAATAATCAAATATCAAAATATTACATTGAAATTTCATGTTAAACATTTAAACACACAAAGTTTTAAAATTATTTTGAATATTGCTAACTTAAAAACATATGACAAATAATTCAAGTAGGCGAAATAATGAAACTTTTCCGCCTTATTGATTTTACAGTACAACAAAAGAAAGCCGAAAAAAGTAGCCAGATTCATAAAATAAAATATCGAGCCCTCTCATAAGCAAAGATAAATTGCTTTCGAATACTACTATTCATAACAAACAAGTGTGCTACTTTGTGCTCCAATCACGAAAACCGGAATCACTCTCCGAGAAAAAAAATAAAAACAAAAATCCCATTCGAATCCGGATAGGTCAAAACCAATCACATAAAACGATTTCTACACGTCACACGTACGACTTGACGTCATTTCCGGAGGAGAGTATTTCAACAGGAATTAGGCTTTCGAATTTCCGGGTCTTGTATCGGATTTTTTTTTTTTTTTTCGGGATACATGTTTATTTTTTTTTTCTCCTATGATGCGTAGCAGGATCAAGTTCTTTACGAAAAGAAAAGAAAAAAAAACCCATTTTTTTTAAACAGGCGTATAAATTTTTGCGGATTATATGAGTGATATTTCCCTCACCCTTTTTTTTGTGACTTTTTTATCGCCAAGAGCTGTAAAAATATCGACGGTGTTTTGTCATTTTAAGTTTCTCTCAGGAAAAGAGAAATACTTTGAGTATTTTTAAAAAAAAATACACAAACTTTTATTCCAAAGAGTTAAAAAATAATAAAATTTAGTGCACGGTGAGTATTTAATACGCAAAAAATTAATATTTATCTGTATGGAATATAATGGATGTTTATAATTTCATATAATTAAAAAATTACAATATAAATTAATACTGAAATACCATCATCATTAGTGGCGCAACAGCCCAACGATGGAGTCAGCCACCTGCCTACTGACAGCTTTCGAGACAGGAAATATTATCAGCCCGACGCCCACCGCTCTACAATCATATTAGAGCTATGGTTAACAGTTGATTCCGAACCACTGAAAACATCCATGACACTGCCAGGACTCCAACCCAAAATCTGTAGCACCGAGTGCTAGTCACTCGGCCATCAGGGCTTTAAATTAGAATTTGATTTGATTTGTCGCTCTATGGTCATTTTCTGCACACTTCGGGCTAATTAGACAGGGACCTACAGTTTAACGTGGATGCCGAACCACTAAAAAATATCCATGGCACCGTCAATATTCGAATCTGAAGCCTGTAGTACCAAAGGCCAGACAATTGGCCATCAGGCCGCATTGAAATAACATTATATTTTTATTTCTTGCGTAGCGAAAAATCAAGAAAAGTTTAAAAGTGTGATTTATAAAATGGTTTATATTATGTAATGTTTTTTAGTGTATTTATCAATTGCTTCGAGACAGGAAGTTTAGCATTAAGTGAAAACCTTTCTCTACTTCATTGAGATTTTCTTTTATCACCGATTTATGATATTTTTCACCCATCAAAATTTACCGTCATAAAATGTATTGTAATAATTACTGCCAGCACAGAACCATACTAGTTAGTAAGTGATAAAATTCAAATTAAAGATTGTCTGAACAGTGGGTGAAAAGGCTTAATTATAATGGATCCAAGTTATGTAATAATTAATTATTGAAACTTATATTACATAAGAACAAAGATCAAAGTTAATTATAAAAAAAAAAAAGGAAAGGTGTTACATTCAACCACACCAGAGAGTTCTTAGCCATCACTGAGAAAAATCAGTCCGTATAAAGAGGGCGCTGCTGATGTGCTGCAATAAGTGCTGCCAGATATATAAAAGGATCGGTTACAATCTGTTACATTAAATATATCAGCTATGCAAATTACGGTGATATACTTCGTAACAATCTGACTCGCGACAAATGTTTAATTGTCATATTTATGAAAAAGCAAAGATGTATATGTAATAACTATATTAGTAATCTTCCAAACTTTTCTACAAGAGTAATTTCGCTACACAATTTAATAAATCCTGTTGAGATGTATATTCCAAAATTATATTTCTCTTATAGTGAAACATTTTTTCATGAACACTAAAGCTCAATTAAAGTAAAATTCAGTGTTTTAAGAAGTTAATTTTTACTACTATCGAATTACGTAATAACATTACGTAATTCGAATTAATCATTACGTAATAACATCAAAGATAACAATTCGCAATTTCCAAAATATCAAAGAAAAATAGATATTTTTTTATTGCAAGCAAATTTTTACGTAAGCAATTTTTTGTGTTTAAAAAGATAATTTCTTATATGTAATAGGATAGATAGAAATTTTATTTATCGAATGATTATGTTAATATATAATTAGAAGCCATGAAATAAATTAACAACAATATAACAAAAATTAAAGCAGCAAATGAAAAATAAATTTCAAAATTAATCAACAAAATTTAGAAAATTTCATATTTCTTATTATTTTAGACAATTTTCTATAATTTCCTTGCAGCATTGTTTAGGACCTCTCAAATATTTTAGAAATAAATATTTCGTTTAATCAAGAGTTCTAAAAATGAAAAAAAGTAAAAACAAAGAATGAATAGTTTAAACATTTAACAAAAACAATTTATGTCACATAAACTCTAATTATAAGCATAGATATATTAAAATTCATAAATAACATTTTTTATGAATTTTCATAAAGAAAATGTTCTTTAAGGAGTCATGTTTAATATTTATAACTTTGAATAATTTGAAAAGGAATGAAATCACTTCAGTTAATATTTGTAGCATTTATAAATTGGTTTTTGTAGTCTATGTGAATGGGGCCCGAATGACACCCTGGAGCACGTTGCCACAGGTCACGAGTTCAGATGTTTAAATGGTTTGGTTCATGGATGGTTCGGTTCATTCTCTCCATGATTTTCTAATTTTACTTTTTCATATGTTTATTTACTTTTTATGGGACAGACTTTGATCAGTTAATTGCATCTTAATAGCCCATGTTTATTCTATTAATGCTCTCTATCCCAAGACAGGAGTATAAGGATCCCTACTGGGCCAAGAGACTCCGTGAATCCAAGACTGACTGACTGAGTCGGTTCATGGATGATTGTAGTGTTTCGGAATCCACTTTAAGCAGTAGGTCCTGGTCTAATATGACTCTACAGAGTACGGAGCTGACAATCCTACCCCGTAAAAATAGAACATCACCTGTCTTGAAATCTGTCAGTAGGCAGATGTTTTTTTTCCTCCCACCGAAGAAGTCTATGTGAATTGCTGTTTTCGTTGGTGGATGTTCACTCTTTGTTAGTCAGTCCCAGATATTTGTGGAACTCAAAACCCATTGAAGTGCCACAAAAAATCAATATTTCAGAAATAAATACAAAAATAATTTAGTAAATAGACAGAATTAATAATGTTAGATATGTGATAGTTAATCTTTAACTGCAAATAATGTATAAAAAGATTTCCTACATTAGGTCTAAATTGATTTCTCATATTATTCATTCATTTAGTGAGGTAAACTAATATACTTTTTGTCGTTAGATTTTGAAAGAACTTTGTGCTTCCTGAAATAGAGACTTATACAGTTGTGAATTTAATTATAAGATTTCTTCGTAAATATCTTAGTTATAATTATGTTATTATAACAAAAAAACAAAAAATTTCATTATTAATATAATAAAAATATCAATTAATATATATATATATTTCTTTCTAATGCAGCTGGCAAACACTTAGACAGCTTGATCTTCGATGCCTTAAGGCAAGCGCCGCACAGACGTACTCACTTTGCATGACCCAGGGGGCGCGTGTACCTTGAAGATAAGCCACGGACGCGGGGTAACAATGCCCCCGCAACGCTCTACGATCATATTCGACCGGGACCCTACAGTTTAAAGTGGATTCCGAACCCCTACAAACATCCATGGCACCGCCGTGACTCGAACCCGAAACCTGTAGTACCGAGCGCCAGAGTGCTAGCCACTTGGCCATTCAGGCTCCAATTAATATATATTAATTATTTTAGTATTATTAATTAGAATAAAAAATTATATTAAAAAATTGCCAGTTCTGACATTCTCTATACTACATTCATTTTGTTTTCAATTAGAATAAATGTTACTAATATGCATCAATTACATTAAACGTATTAATTGTCCTCAATAATAATTATTCCATTTTCTTTCTGAAAATAGTTTTATTAAGTGAAATACTCTTTTCAGTACTGCAACATAATGTTTATTATAAAAATAAATGAGGTTGGATTCAAGTTTCCTTTTATTTTCGTGTTACGTATAACTCTATTCTGATTTATGAATCGTGCATTGCACTGTGGTATAAAATTAAGATGAATCTTTCCGAAATCAAATCTCTATTGCTTTAAAAGCGACTTTCGCGTTACACTCCGTATTTACTACCCAGAGTTAAATGACACTGAGCAGCAGAAAAAGCTTGGCATGCAGCCATCACCGCAGTGATTCGAACAACCCCGAGCAAATGCGACAAATAGTGTTAAAAAAATTCTATCCCCAGTAGCAACTGTTCTATTTTTAAGGGCTAGGGCATGAGAAAAAAAATATATCCTCGGAAAAAAATGTAACAATATGAGAAAGTTCTCGAACAAAGCATAAGTTTAAGGAAATGCATATAAGAATGAACGATACTATATTTCTTATTTCTGTACCTATCGGCACTGAAAAAGTACTTGTTGCTTTCTGCGAATCCTCTATGGCTTTGCCGTGTTTCTTTCTTCCTGCTAAAAAATTTCTTCGTGTTGCCACTTCAGTGATAGTAAAATGGAATGAAAAAAAGTAGCTGTTTTGAGAATTGTGTTGTGTCTTTTGACAAAACCAACAACAAAACAAGTATTTTCAAGATTAAATTCAAATATGGGGCTGATGGCTGAGTGACTAGCGCTCTGGAATTTGGTGAAATAGGTTTCAGGTTTAAGCCACGGCGGTGCCATGGATGTTTGTAGTAATTTGGAATCCACTTTAAACAGCAGGTAACGGTCTACTATGAATTTTTTGAAATTCTTTTAACAGTTTTTATGTCACCAGTTTCAGCTTTTATGAATCAATAAAAAATGTGTTGTATATAAGAAGTTTTTATTACTTATCTATTTAACATCAATATAATGAAATGAAAACAACAAAAAGGGTTTTAGTTATAATATGAAAATGAAAATGCAAAGAATTTATATTGATAAGGTAGAGGAAACATCAATTGTCTTATAAAATATTGGAAGAAAAATTACTGTTTTTAATATTTTTTTAAGAATAATAATTTAAAATTCTCTAAGAGAGTATATCGTTATTACTTAATTAATTACCATGAAATGGAAATATAAAATTCTACCGCGAACAAATATGACAAATAATACTAAAAAAATTCTATTCCGAGTTTCAACTGTTCTATTTTTAAGGAGACAAGGGCACGAAAAAAAATATATCTTCGGAAAAAATGTAACAATGTGAGAAAGTTCTCGAACAAAGCATAAGTTTAAGGAAATGCATATAAGAATGAACTATATTTCTTATTTCTGTACCTATCGGCACTGAAAAAGCACTTGTTGCTTTCTGCGAATCCTCTATGGCTTTGCCGTGTTTCTTTCTTTCTTTCTCGTGTTGCCACTTCACGGATGGTAAAAAGGAATGGAAAAAAAGTAGCTGCTTTGAGAATTGTGTTGCTATTTTTATTTTTTTTATTCTGTTTTCTAATACTTCATGCTGTAAAAAGATTTCCCGTCAAGAATTTCTTCGTCTCGGTCGCAAAGGGATTACGAATTTCCCTTTTTTACTTTTTTTTTGAAAATAAAGAGAAACAGGTATTTTCTGCTTAGGAAGACAATTGAATATATGCTTTCTCTTTTGTTGGAGCTTTTTAAGCAGATTGCAAAATGAAAACTAAATGAGGTACTCAAACTAAGAATAATAATTTGTTTCGGTGAAACATGTTTTTCATTGTACAAATACTGAGCTGTTTAGAGAATATTTCGGTACATGTCATATGAGAGAGGTTTAAAATTTAGCGAACATAGAATTCGACTTATTGTAAATACAGTTTTTGAAATTCGAAGTTTTATAAAAGTTCTACAAAAGCTGATTATTTTTGAAGAGAAAATAAAATAAAATGCGTATCTATAAGGCAAAATAAAAAAAAAATTATAAGGGGAAATAAATAATTTTTTATATGGCAAAATAAAAATAATTAAATAATTTAATTTTTTATAAGGCAAAATAAAAATATTTTCATAAGGTAAAATAAAAATACTTTGGAAGAAAAATAAAAAAAATATTTTAAATATTTTATGCAAGGCTACAAAGCATTAGTAAAGATGAAGTAGTAGTAATTAAAGTAAAGTAAATATTAGTAAAATGCTAAAAAAATAGTACTAAATGCTAATGCTAAAAAATTCTATTCCGAGTAGCAACTGTTCTATTTTTAAGGACTTTGTACGAAAAAAAATATTCTTCGGAAAAAAATGTAAAAATATGAGAAAGTTTTCGAACAAAGCATAAGTTTAAGGAAATGCATATAAGAATGAACTAGACTATATTTCTTATTTCTGTACCTATCGGCACTGAAAAAGCACTTGTTGCTTTCAGCGAATCCTCTATGGCTTTGCCGCGTTTCTTTCTTTTTCTTCGTGTTGCCACTTCAGTGATAGTAAAAAGAAATGAAAAAAAGTAGCTGCTTTGAGAATTGTGTAGCCATTTATTTTTTTATTCTGTTTTCTAATACTTCATGCTGTAAAAAGATTTCCCGTCAAGAATTTCTTCGTTTCAGTCGCAAAGGGATTACGAATTTCCTTTTTCACTTTTTCTTTTTTTGGAAATAAAGAGAAACAGGTACTTTCTGCTTAGGAAGACAATTGAATATATGCTTTCTCTTTTGTTGGAGCTTTTTAAGCAGATTGCAAAATGAAAACTAAATGAGGTACTCAAACTAAGAATAATAATTTGTTTCGGTGAAACATGTTTTTCATTGTACAAATACTGAGCTGTTTAGAGAATATTTCGGTACATGTCATATGAGAGAGGTTTAAAATTTAGCGAACATAGAATTCGACTTATTGTAAATACAGTTTTTGAAATTCGAAGTTTTATAAAAGTTCTACAAAAGCTGATTATTTTTGAAGAGAAAATAAAATAAAATGCGTATCTATAAGGCAAAATAAAAAAAAAAATTATAAGGGGAAATAAATAATTTTTTATATGGCAAAATAAAAATAATTAAATAATTTAATTTTTTATAAGGCAAAATAAAAATATTTTCATAAGGTAAAATAAAAATACTTTGGAAGAAAAAATAAAAAAAAATATTTTAAATATTTTATGCAAGGCTACAAAGCATTAGTAAAGATAAAGTAGTAGTAATTAAAGTAAAGTAAATATTAGTAAAATGCTAAAAAAATAGTACTAAATGCTAATGCTAAAAAAATTCTATTCCGAGTAGCAACTGTTCTATTTTTAAGGACTTTGTACGAAAAAAAATATTCTTCGGAAAAAAATGTAAAAATATGAGAAAGTTTTCGAACAAAGCATAAGTTTAAGGAAATGCATATAAGAATGAACTAGACTATATTTCTTATTTCTGTACCTATCGGCACTGAAAAAGCACTTGTTGCTTTCAGCGAATCCTCTATGGCTTTGCCGCGTTTCTTTCTTTTTCTTCGTGTTGCCACTTCAGTGATAGTAAAAAGAAATGAAAAAAAGTAGCTGCTTTGAGAATTGTGTAGCCATTTATTTTTTTATTCTGTTTTCTAATACTTCATGCTGTAAAAAGATTTCCCGTCAAGAATTTCTTCGTTTCAGTCGCAAAGGGATTACGAATTTCCCTTTTTCACTTTTTCTTTTTTGGAAATAAAGAGAAACAGGTACTTTCTGCTTAGGAAGACAATTGAATATATGCTTTCTCTTTTGTTGGAGCTTTTTAAGCAGATTGCAAAATGAAAACTAAATGAGGTACTCAAACTAAGAATAATAATTTGTTTCGGTGAAACATGTTTTTCATTGTACAAATACTGAGCTGTTCAGAGAATATTTCGGTACATGTCATATGAGAGAGGTTTAAAATTTAGCGAACATAGAATTCGACTTATTGTAAATACAGTTTTTGAAATTCGAAGTTTTATAAAAGTTCTACAAAAGCTGATTATTTTTGAAGAGAAAATAAAATAAAATGTATATCTATAAGGCAAAATTAAAAAAAAAAAATTATAATACAAATTAAATAATTTTTTTATATGGCAAAATAAAAATATTTTTATAAGGGAAAATAAAAATACTGCTGAAGAGAAAATTAAAAAAAAAATATTTTAAATATTTTATCCAAAATTACAAAGCGTTAGTAAAAATACTGTAGTAGTAAGTAAACTAAATATCTGCAAAGTGCTAAAAACAAATAGTACTAAATGCTAATGCTAAAAAAAATTATATTCCGAGTAGCAACTGTTCTATTTTTAAGGGGACTAGCTTCGAAAAAAAAATATCATCTGAAAAATGTAACAATATGAGAAAGTTCTCGAACAAAGCATAAGTTTAAGGAAATGCATACAAAAATGAACTATACTATATTTCTTATTTCTGTACCTATCGGCACTGAAAAAGCACTTGTTGCTTTCTGCGAATCCACTATGGCTTTGCCGTGTTTCTTTCTTCTTCTTCGCGTTGCCACTTCAGTGATGGTAAAAAGGTATGGAAAAAAAATAGCTGCTTTGAGAATTGTGTTGCCATTTTTCTTTTTTTTTTTTTTTTATTCTGTTTTCTATTACTTCCTGCTGTAAAAAGACTTCCCGTCAAGAATTTCTTCGTTTCGGTCGCAAAGGGATTACGAATTTCCTTTTTTTTATTTATTTATTTTTTTTTAAAATAAAGAGAAACAGGTACTTTCTGCTTAGGAAGACAATTGAATATGCTTGCTCTTTTGTTGGAGCTTTTTAAGCAGATTGCAAAATGAAAACTAAATGAGGTACTCAAAGTAAGAATAGTAATTGGTTTCGGTGAAACATGTTTTCTTTGTAAAAATACTAAGCTGTTTCGAGAAATATTTCGGTACATGTCATATGAAAGATGTTTAAAATTTGGTGAACACAGAATTCGACTTATTGTAAATACAATTTTTGAAATTGGAAGTTTTATAAAAGCTTCTACAAAAGCTGATTATCTTTGAACAGAAAATATAATAAAAAAGGATGTCTATAAGGCAAAATAAATAATTTTTTATGGCAAAATAAAAATAATTTAATTATCTAATTTTTTATAAGGCAAAATAAAAATATTTTTATAAGGGAAAATAAAAATACTTTAGAAGAGAAAATTAAAAAAAAATATTTTATGTAAGTTACAAAGCATTAGTAAAGATGAAGTAGTAGTAAGTAAAGTAAATATTAGTAAAATGCTAAAAAAAATAGTACTAAATGCTAATGCTAAAAAAAAAAAATTATATTCTTAGTAGCACTGTTCTATTTTTAAGGGGACTAGGCACGAAAAAAATATATATTCTTCGGAAAAAATGTAACAATATGAGAAAGTTCTCGAACAAAGCATAAGTTTAAGGAAATGCATATAAGAATGAACGATACTATATTTCTTATTTCTGTACCTATCGGCACTGAAAAAGCACTTGTTGCTTTCAACGAATCCTCTACGGCTTTGCCGTGTTTCTTTCTTCTTCTTCTTCCTGTTGCCACTTCACTGATGGTAAAAAGGAATGAAAAAAAAGTAGTTGCTTTGAGAATTGTGTTGCCATACATTTTTTTTATTCTGTTTTCTAATACTTCACGCTGTAAAGAGATTTCCCGTCAAGAATTTCTTCGTCTCGGTCGCAAAGGGATTACGAATTTTCCTTTTTTACTTTTTTTTTTTGAAAATAAAGAGAAACAGGTACTTTCTGCTTAGGAAGACAATTGAATATGCTTTCTCTTTTGTTGGAGCTTTTTAAGCAGATTGCAAAATGAAAACTAAATGAGGTATTCAAACTAAGAAGAGTAATTTGTTTCGGTGAAACATGTTTTCTTTGTACAAATATTAAACTGTTCAGAAAAATATTTCGGTACATGTCATATGAAAGAGGTTTAAAATTTCGCGAACACAGAATTCTACTTATTGTAAATATCATTTTTAAAATTCGAAGTTTTATAAAAGTTCTACAAAAGCTGATTATTTTTGAAGAGAAAATAAAAGAAAAATACATTTTTTATAAGGCAAAATAAAAATATTCTTTAAACAGAAAATTAAAAAAAAAATAATAATAATAATATTTAATGTAAGATTAAAACTTATAGTACAATAATTATTTTTTACTATTAATTAATTTTACTCTAATATAAACATAATAAATGAAAAATAAAAATTTTTAAACGTTATTCACTTTGAATTCGTAGAGAACTAAATATTGACCTCTAAATATTCAGTACTTCAATCTTGAAGCTATTTTTATAAATTCTGCATTAGTTTTATTTCATAGATTTATCTTATTAAATATACAAAAATTGTAATAGAGTTTGATGACTATTGGCTTAGATTTCAATCAATAAATATATTTCAAAATAAGGAAACATTGTGATTACTCACTATGCTACCTCAAAATAATTTCTTTAAATTTAACAAACTTTAACTAACAATGATGTATACTGTTAATATGAATTTTAAATTAATTCATTATTCCTTGTTAGAATAGGTGGTTCTCACCGATTATTTTAATGTTTTTTTTAGTAAATATTAATATGCAAATGAATCAGTAAATATGACATTAATAATCTTGATAATTGTGCATGCAAATAATTTATTTTAAAAACTATAACTCTTGATAGACTAGAACATTAACTTAGTCTAAATATACCTATTTGATAATAAAATTTATTACCACAGAACATTTGTTATTTTAATAACATTTGTCACCAAAATTAATAAATGAGAGAACGAGTATACCTCAGTCTTATAAAAACAAGCCACCAGAAGTTTTTTTTTCTTGTATGAAAATAATACTGAAATTTAAATCCTTTTTTATCTGTAATTTCAAAATTACTTTATCTTAATAAGGCTATGGTATATTTGGTGAATATCATTTAGGATTCCATCTCAATTCCAGTAATTTAAGCACTGTTAGAGAGGTGCAAAATTTAACACATATCATTGTTAGTGTTAAAAACGATAGATCAATTCTTAAGTAAAATCTACGAATTCTAAAAAAAAGCATTGGCTTTTTTTGCTTCTACGTCATTTGTAGAAATAAAATCTTCCTAACATTTGCTACTTTTTGCTTTTGTTGAATTTCTGCATTCCTGTCAATATGATTAAGATGTACTTCCATACTTATTTATTATAGTACATTGTGACATAGTTGTGTATTTCCTTTCATAAGATTAATGGTTTTATTATATTTATGTCTCTAAAATTTTGCATTTCATATACAACTTTTATTATTTTTTTCTCTTTTTATTTTATTTAGGCTATTTCGTTTCATCAATATGAATATTTTTATTTTATTTATTTATTATTTCTTCAATCTATCTTATATTATCCATGTATTGTTGTTGTGTGTAGGAATTTTGTAAACATTTCCTTTTTTAAGCCTACATGAAAAGCTTGTATGTGGTTAAATTAAAAAAGATATATATGTTCTTAAAAATATATAAATAAACGCATAAATAATCTTAAATCCTTACAAGAATTTATAAAAATTTAGCACATGTTTTTGATATAATTTGTTGACCTTCTATATTCTCTGACGTAATAATTTTTACTGAAAAATGATTATCATTTTCTTCTGTTAACTTCATTTATATGTAAATTCTTTTATAGGACAAACATATATTCATAAGTATATTTTAAACGTAATAAATGTTAGCAAAATCTTCATTCAAATTGTAAAAGTTATTCAGTAATTAAGCTATTTTAAATCAAATCACAAAATGTCGATAAAATAATTTTTACTCCATAGTCAGTACATGAAATGATTGATAAATTTTATGAAACAAAAGTTGTTTTTGGAAAAGAAATATAACATTAAAAATACTTGGTAATTATTTAGACGTACTATTTTTATAAAAATATTATAAAATTAACGACTTTTAACTTAAAAATGATTTGTAACAAAAAAATTTATGAATAATTCCGGTTTTTTTAAATTTTGACAGATGACTTGCAGTTTTACACAAAAATCTTATTAAACAAATTGCGAAAAGGTGAAATAAAGTGTGACAAAAGTAAGAAAAATATTTTATCTCGTTTTTTATGCACCGACATAAAAACGCTTAGCAAAGAAATTTTTGTGCACGATAATAAAAACCACATGTAGAGAAATGCACAACATCAGCAAAATTTAATGGAAATAAAATGCCACAGGGAACAAAGAGGAAAATATCTGGAGCTGGTAACGATTCTCTCCTTTTTTGTCTACGGAATAAAAAAAAAATTCTGAATAAAAACACCGTTTCATAACTCCAGCTATTGATCATATGCTTTCAAAGAAAATGATTATATCTTTGAAAGGGAAAAAAAAAGACCAGATTTTTTTCCCCGTTTCTTTTTCCCTTTTTTCATCAAAACATAGACGCAAGGAGACTTATCCATCAAAGCAAACGATTTTTCAATATCTAAAAAATATTGTTTTCTGGTAAAGAAACCTGCCACTGAAAAATAAGATGTGAGAAAATTATGATGATCCAGTGCAGTCTACGAAGGAATATGAGGGGAAAAAAGAAAAAAACAGGAATGAATTTTCGAACATGAAAGTTTTGTTGTTGTATTTTAAGGTTTCATAACGGCGGAGCTTACCTTTATTTTAAAAATATTTATCTCTTAATCTTGGATTGAAATCTTCTATGATTTATAATGATAAAGATACTTTTAAGAATGAACAATAAAAGTTGTATAATCTTGTTCAAAATATTAATATTGTAAAAAAATTAATAAAATATATTTTTATTTATTTAAAAAAAAATTATTTTATTTTAAAAAATTATTTATTTTATTTCAAAAAAGATAATTTAATTGTACCTCATGTATTTTGAAACCATTTATAGTAAGTTTTAAAAAGTTTCATAAGCTTCTAACACATTAGAAAAATATAATAAAGATTATATAATAATAGAAATATACAGGTTGATTATAATTAAAGTCTCACTTTCTAAATGCTGTAAAAATAAGAACCACTTGTCACAATGAGTTCAAATTTGAACTGAGGATACTTGAAGAAAGGGGAAACGGTACTCCATAAAAAAAGTTCCAAAGTATATTAATATGTGGTGCTGTAAGTGGCATAAAGAAAGTGAATTCGGCTGCCAGTGATATTTTGATTTTGGTATTTGTTGCACATTAAACCAGCTGTAGTGCTCAATTTGCGTCATTGTTTTGGTTTTTTGTCGGAAAAATGACTTCAAGTCATTCAACAAATGTAAAACTGTTAGTGGAAAGCCCATCCACCACGGCGAGGACATATTAAATTGGATGGGAAAAATCGGTGAAACTTTTTTTTGATGCCATAATTCCCACTACTTTGATGCCTCCTTCTTCAAGTATCTTCAGTTCAAATTTGAACTCATTGTGACGAGTGGTTCTTTTTTTTTACAGCATTTTGAAGCATTTTATGGGACTTTAATTATAATCACCCTGTATATACATTTTATAATTTAATATATTTTTCATACAATTTGAAAAAATAACCTACTAAAATTTGTTCTTTATTAAATTCTTCATTTATAGTTTATTTTAGAAGAACAAACAATAACAAAATTTACAATAGTTTACAAAATATTAAACATTTAAATATGAATAGTTTTATTTTAATATTTATAATACTTTGATTATTTATTAAAAATAAATTAGTAGACACCAAAATTAAAATGAATTATAAATATTTTTCATAAACAATACGTGATAATTTACAGTTTAAATGTAAACGACTAATATAGTAGTTCTAGAAAGTAATGTTGCAACTCTAATTAATATTCCAGTTAAAAGCAATTTATTGAAATAAACCACTACTTTACCAATTCACTTTTTTGTGTAAATAAATAATCACAAAAATTTTCACAATTTCACTCAAATGCCATTTATTTATTTTATCTTTACATTAACTCTTAATGCTGAATAAATTATTCCATTTTAAGTAGAAATGCATTCTTTTTTCGAATAAACAGTTGACTATTTCAGCATTTTAGAAACAATAAACACTTTGTTGATGCATAACCAAATTTGCATATAAATTATGAAGGTTAATTCACATGGAAATGAAAATTTTGTTGAAAAAGTGATATTGTCACGAAATATGCTTTCCTGCTGCTTTAATGTATTAATTTGCATGCAAAGAAATTCGTACAAAATAATTTAATTATTCATTTTCAAATTAACATATGGTAAATCTCTGACTCTATTTGGCCAAAGAAAAAAAAAAAGGCATACCTTAGTTTAAAAAAATAACTTTTGCATTGAAGTCTGTGAATTTAACCAAATTTTGCTTGTCTGCTTCAAAAAATTCTGGATAATAATTTTTTTTTCTTTTTTGACTTTATAGAAAACTCAAACTTATTGCATATAAAAAAAAATAATTGTGTGTATTTTCATACAGTAAGCAAATTTCTTAAATGTAAATCAAATTAAATAGATGATGGAATAAAGTATTTGTTCACAGTTATTTGGAAAAAAATATGTTTTTTTTCATTAAGATATTAAATAATTTTTCTTTTTATGCGCGCGCACACATACTATATGAGTAAGATATTATTTGAAAAAATTATTTCAGGGTTAAATATAATAGTGAACTATAGTGAAGAAGAAGTAAAACGAAATTAAAAAAAAAGGTATAGTGATGAACAATTCCAAGGTCCTACTCGTGGATCAGTGGCAACGTGCACCGCTGGTGAGCATTAAGGTTGAGGTTCAATTCGCTGGCGGCATTGTTGTAGACACTGTTTCAAAAACGAGGAGATTCGACGACATTTGTGATGTTCATCACCTTGTCTCGTTAGTCAAGCTACCGAGTGGAAGTTTTTCGGGATTCTTGTCATACGATACGAGAGTTCCCCCTAAAAGTCCTCCCGGAAGGGCTCTATACTGCAATTATATTTCCATCGTAGTTTGGAACTAGAATACCCATAGGTGACATAACGCATTCCTTTCCTTTTTCTTAAACCCAACTTCTGCCTATGGATTTATCTATCTACACCCGACAAAGACACGGAATGTTTCGGTTTTCCATCGCAAAACAGGCTTCGAAATAAGCTTCCATAGTAGGAAAATTCAGTATACTTCTATCTGGCTATTGACCATACTAAAAAGATCATTCACTTATGTCTAGGTATTTCAATAAGTGAACTATGTCTATCTTTCAACACTGTCTTGCATGTCACTTGATGAAAAAATTTGATTTACCATTTAATGTGTTCAAAGAAATAAAAATATTAATTTTTTTTCACCATTTTGTTCAATATAATACAGAAAACGTTAAACTGACGAATGTCTATCGATAAAAAAATATGAAATTTGTTCCCTCAGAAAAATTTGCTGTCTTGTTGAAATCAGTAAAAAATTCTCGAAAGTATGAGTAATACAGTTTGAAATTCAATAAGCTAGGAAAAAGATGGAGTGATTTCAAGTTTGTTTGAATATAAAGAATTCAAAAAACGTCTGAGTTCTCATCGATATATTGATACTGTGAATAAAAAATCTAATTTTATTTACAGTCTCTTAGAGTTTTATTTGCCACAAATCCAAGTAGTAGCTCTTTTATAGATTTGAACACATCCAGAGATCTATAAAATTTTTTATACGGCAATTTTCTGAATTCGGTTCGGTAACGAAGTTTTTGTGGTTTCAGTAAATAACATTCAGAGTAATAATAAAAAATTTATACTTTGAATATATAAGAAAAAAAAAATTGATTTTTAAGAGCGTCTTTTAAAATTTATTTGTTGATACTTTTTTATTTGATTTCAAAAAAATTAAAATGTTTTAATGAAAAATGGGTGGTAAATTTAATGCAATTTTTTGCAATTACAATGTAAAAAAAATGTATTTTATTAAAAAAAAAAATACATTAGTTTGATTCAAATTAATCTAAAATTTATTTCTTAAAACGTTTAAACAAAAATATTCCCTAGCCCTTGCGCACATATGTGAACATTTTATTTCTTATAATTATAATTAATATCATCAACAAAACGAATGGAGTGTTGATTTCCGAACGTCTAGCACTCTGGCGCTCATTGCCACAGGTTTCGTATTCGAATCCCGGAGGTGCCATGGATGTTTGTAGTAGTTCGGATTCCAATTTAAACAGTAGGACTCGGTCTAATATGACTATAGGGTTAACACCCTACCCAGTTAAAAGAAAAAAATCTCTTGCATCGAAATCAGCCAGTAGGCCGACGGCCTTGGCCCACTATGGGGCTGTTGCGCCAATGAAAAAGAAGAAAAAGAACAAAAATTGAAAAAAAAAAAAAAAAAATTCACCACAGTGTCTCTCAACAGGAAAAATACAAATCTTATGGTTTTGGCTGCACTGATAACGGTATTTATGGTGTACAGTTAGGAATAAGCAAATAGCGAAAAATAGTATTTCGATTGTGTAATTAGATTATTTGAACGTATTCTTAATAATTGATAAAAATAATAACAGATATACTAAATATACGCCCGGAATGTATGAAATCATTACTCTTCTAAATTACTTATTCCGCTCAGTGGCCACAAATGTGCACGTTGAAAAAAATTTAAATGAACATTACAATTTTTGTAGTTAGAGTAATTTTTTTCACTATGCAGTGTTTAACGTAAAATCTAACGTTTCACATATTATACTACGAAGATAAATTAATACAATTATCTTTTTAATTTATTGATTCTATAGATTATTTTATTTTTAGATTAATATTTTTTGAAGATTATTTTTTATGAACTTTTATTTAAGATAAAAAATTAAGAAAACAAGGGAGAAAAAAAAAAAAAAAGGATAACCAAAAATTAAACATCTTTCCTTTAAACCTGTAAGAATAACAAAAGTTGAAAAAACCCAGAAAAAGAAAGAAAAAGAATAAATGCAAGATATCTAAGAACCCCCCGAGCCAGAAAAAAAAGTACTTAATCCAAATGCTTTTTGTTTAGGGACTTAACACGCCATCAATCGAACCCCATCATTTCTGGATCTTTTATATCCGGAATGGCAATAAATCATACAGATGAACCATTTGCCGTAAGAACTAAGCCGAGAATAAATAAGGGAGAACAGAAAAAAAAAAAAAAATTGCTTGGGAAGACGTGAAAAAATTCCACTGGTGGAAAGATTTAACTACAACAACCCAAATATGCAGCCGGGGTGGAGAATAAAAAAAGAATATTCGACAAAGGGTGACAGTGAAGAATAAAAACTCAACACGTTTTTCCCAAAGCGATCCATTGTTGTGTTTAGCTTACCAAGCAAATTCAAGTCAACAATGCCAGTGTATGTCAATGTAAAGCGTTGGATTCCCTTTTGTTATAGGAATAAAGCGTCGGGAAACATTGTACCGAAATACTGCTTTGCATATTTATGGATAAAAAAAATTTATATTATTTGGGTTTTGAAAAGGGGACATGCTTATGTTGTTTCGTGACTATATTTTTCGCATTGTTGAAGAGGTAATTTTTGTAATTTCTTTTTTTTTTTTTTTTTTTTTTTTTTTTTGTAAAAGAATTAATTTGTAGATTTGCCCGCGAGGCTTATTAAGTTGAATGCTTTTGGAGCCTTATTTATTACTTTAAATTAGTCAAACGTAAATTCTACTTAGGTTAAGAAAATATAAGTGGCATTTGTTTAAAATTCGAACAATTTTTATCTGATTGTTAGCTTAAGGCATTGTTTGTTTAGCTTCGTGGGTAAATATTAGATTAGAGGCTGTTGCCAATATTAGATTAAGAACTGAACATGATACCAGGGCTGAACATTTGGCCAAAATAAGTATTGTGAATAAGGATAATAATAATAGAGGATAATGGATTGTGATTATAAGGATTGTGAACTCTGATATTTGCTTTATTATTATTTTTTTACTTTCTAATGAAGAAGAGAAAGAGAGGATGACAGAGAGAAAGACTGACTTCTAAGACACATGACAAATTCTTACGAAACTAAAACAGTGCAAAACACACAAAAGAAAAAAGAAACAATAAGAGGAAAAAAATCAATGTTTCATCAGCAAAGATCTAGAGCTCCAATTTCACCTTGGAGTCCCCATGCAAGGCCGGACAACCTGTTATATGGTGCCTGTCCATGATCTCACCTTTGGCACAGAGCGGGCAATTTGGGGTATCAAAAGCGGTGCAGATGGCTCGCCAAACAGTCGTGGTCCACCGCAAGTCTAAATTATGTGACACTGCGTGAGATTGGGGTGAGACAATAGATTTGGGGGGTGAGACAGATTTACCTTCACGTAGTGCATCCTGGTAACGGTTTAGGCTGCTAAAAGTTCTACTGTCGGCTCCAAGAGTATGTGTTTTATGTAAGATAGACAAAATAAATAAGGCTGATCTTGTTTGTTTAGGACAGGACTTCTTTATTGTAGCGCCAGAGAAAGCATGTCTGATCACAAGGACTTTTATGATGGTGTTTTTAGCTTTTAAAATTTGCATTCTTAGAAACATTTAACTTGCTTATAATTATTTTTAAAGCCTTTTGGTAATTTCGGTTAAGAATGTCTGGTCTTCTCCCCCTTGTAATTTTCATTTGTTTATATATTCTTTTTGTTTGTACGGTAAGTGGCCATGAATTGAGTTACGATAAAGCCATAGGTAACAACAACAACATATTAGATGACAATTTCCCTTCTAACAAATGTTGCCTTTTACAAATTAAACTAACTGTAAAAAAATAAAAATTTTAAAGTATATCAATCATCTATAATTTTTAGTTCAGTAAAATATGTAGATCCTGCGTAATTTGTTTAAGTATTATCTACATATACGTCATCCACTCATGAGGATTAGTCACAACAACATTAACAGTAAATACTGCTACAATATAATTCAATGGATTTAAAAGTGATTTGCATCTCCATTAACACACCAGATATTCTGAATACTCTTTAACTTTGCCTTTGGGACTTTTTTTCTTCTAATAACATCCAAAAGATATCACTATTTCCAACATCAATTTATAATTATCTATGCAATGCTTTTTTAATTATTGAATATAACGCATTTGGGAATCTTACATTACATTTTAGAACATTTTTCACGTAGAGAGATTTTTTTACATATCTCCATGGACATGGCATTTATAATCTCCAGAATATATGTAATTAGGGTTACAAAATGTTTTGTTGAGAGTTCTTTTAAGACCAGTGTTTGGAACGAGATTATTTATGGGCTTTCAAGAGCAATATGCAGTCGTAACAATGCTATGGTCTCTTGTCCAAATATTTGTCCTTGATTGACATTCAAGCATTGACAGTAATAATTAATCTAGAATTGATTCAGTGTTATAACTGTCTGGCTTGTATGGAGATCAGCCATTGTTTTGAATAAATGAGATGTCATAGGAGAGATAATTCCATGTAAGTGGACAATCATAGTATTCTTCTGGAATAATTAATCAGTTTCTATTGTTTTCATTAATTCTTTTTAACGGCGTTGACCAATAAGTGATTATTGGTGATTTTTTTTTAGTATGAAATAAATCGAATGAAAATATCAATAATACAATATTCAAGCATTACTGATATTTAAATCAGAATAATTGAATGTGGAATGTTTCTCACTGTGCAATTTTAATTATTTTTAAAAAGATTGAAAGGCTTGTCCAACTAATGGATACATACGAAAAATAAAGAAAAAAAAACGTATTTAAGTATGATTCATTTCTTCTTCAATTTGCGTACACAAATTATTAATTAAACAATAATAGTTCATCATTAAAAAGTGATAAATTCATTTAATTGAACACAAAAATAAAAATTTTGTGAAAACAAATATTGCGAAATTGATAATATATATATATATATATATATATATATTTGTTTCTTATCCTACTCGGTCGACAGCAATATCTAGACCAAGCCCACGAACCAGTATGTTCTCAAGGAAGGAGGGAACAGCTTCTGTTATGATGGTTTGATTTGCCGCTCTACGGACATCTTGTGAACACGAGGGCTAAACAGAGCCGGGATTTACAGTTTAAAGTGGATTCCGAACCACTCACAAACATCCATGTCAGGATGGTGGCCAGAGGGCTAGCCAATTGGACATCAGGCTGTATTGTTGTGATGGGGCACTTGTAGGTAGAAGTGCCCATGCAGATGAAAGATTGCAGTGCCTTCAAGAAGGGCTTTTAGAGGGAACTACCATGCATTTGTGTATCGGTTGGGAGAAAACCCGGAAAATTTCGGCCGTGTCAGACTAATAACTAATCGGTCCGACAGGTAATCTGACTCACGTGGCAAGATGCTGAACATCACAAACGCTATCGCGTCTTCTTCTATTTTTGAAACAGTGTCTACAACAATGTAGCCAACGGAATAAACCTCCGGCCTAATGTTCACTAGCAGCATGCGTTGCCACTGATCCACGAGTCAGGTTATATAGAGATATGAATATTATATAAAGTTTTCAACTTTTAATTTCAATTATTTTAACATTCACAGAATAAGTAAAACATAAAATGTTAGATAGTTACAAATACACCAAAGTAAATAAACAAAAGTATAATAATGATAGAAATAAAGCACTTCGGCTTGAAGAAATCTTGATTATCCTTTAATTGATGCTTACAAGGTTAAATATATGTATTCTAACGAAAGAATTAAAAAACTTCCCGACGAAAATGCGGAACACAGGAATCTTCTACAACAATGTGCCTAATAAGGTTCATTTCCATGCAAATCTCCGAAGAGGAAGTGGAAAATAATGGAAGGGGCTTAAACAAAGAAAGATGGCGTGGGGGGGAGGGGGAGGGCACACATAAAGGGCGTATAATGTTTCCCGCCCTCGCGATAACACTTCATAATTAAACATTCCTACTGACGAGAGCATGTCCCGAAGTTTTACAACCCAACTTCCAGCTTCTGGGTTGAGCATATTTCATCTTTCGATGGAAGACAAATTAAGTGCCAAAGAAGTTCAGGGGAGATGAGCATGAAAGAGAGGGCGGGATTTGATCAATTAGTTCGGATTACTGTCGTATTTACTCAATTAATCAAGTGGAATTAAAGCAGGTCGCGGATAAATGTGTGCTTAATACGTATGCAAATAGTGGAAATACTCATTTATCTGACTCAAGTTAACTAAGTTTGGCTTCCAGGCTGTTTGTCTGTGCAGGTATGAGTAACTTGCTACAGTATTTACGCTTTTATTTTCTATGTGGTAAAAGGAGATTAAAAAAATGAAGAAAATTTTATTATTTTTGTTTAGATATCATAAGAATTTCCGTATTTGTACTTGCAAATTGGAAATGGATTCTTTCTTATTTGGTTAGCAGAAAAAGATATTTTACGTTATATATTCTTAAAACCGAATATCCTTAAAATCAGCGGTCTCAAAGCATTTTGGGTCGAGAGTCTCAAAGCATTTTGGGTCGAGATCCAGGTAGCCCCAAGAAAAAAAAGTTTTCTTAAAAATAGGACAAGTACGTTGAATGTCCCCAAAAAAACTATATATATATCTCAAATATTTATGCTCTTATCACAAAACGAAAACATATATATTAAACTCGAATTGAGTAGCCATTCAGCAGCATTTATGTTGTAATCATGAAGAGAAAGCGAATGAACATATTAAATTCGAACTGAGCGGTCATTCAGTATCTCTGTTCTCATCAGGGAAAAAAAGCAGATTTATATATATATATATATATATATATATGAGAGAGTGAGAGGAAAATGTATACATATATATATTAAAAGTTTCCCAGTTTTAATTTCAATTATTTTAATATTCACAGAATAAGTAAAAAATAAAATGTTAGAAAGTTTCAAATGCACGCAAATAAATAAACAAAATAATATTAAGGATAACAGAAATAAAGCATTTCGGCTTCAGGAAATCTTGAGTATCCTTTAATCGATGCTTACAAGGTTAAATATATGTATTTTAACGCAAGAATTAGAAAATTTCCCAACGAAACCCCAGAACACAGGAATCCTTCTACAACGATATGCCTAATAAGGTTCATTTCCATGCAAATCTCCGAAGAGGAAGTGGAAAATAATGGAAGGGGCTTAAACAAAGAAAGATGGCAAAGGGGGGAAGGCACATAAAGGGCGTATAATGTTTCCCGCCAACGCGATAACACTTCATAATTAAACATTCCTACTGACGAGAGCATGTCCCGAAGTTTTACAACCCAACTTCCAGCTTCTGGGTTGAGCATATTTCATCTTTCGATGGAAGGCAAACTAAGTGCCAAAGAAGATCAGGGAAGATGAGCATGAAAGAGAGGGCGGGATTTGATCAATTAGTTCGGATTACTGTAGTATTTACTCAATTAATCAAGTGGAATTAAAGCAGGTCGCGAGATAATTGTGTGCTTAATACGTATGCAAATAGTGGAAATACTCATTTATCTGACTCAAGTTAACTAAGTTTGGCTTCCTGGCTGTTTTTCTGTGCAGGTATGAGTAACTTGCTACAGTATTTACGCTTTTATTTTCTATGTGGTAAAAGGAGATTAAAAAAATGAAGAAAATTTTATTATTTTTGATTAGATATCATAAGAATTTCCGTATTTGTACTTGCAAATTGGAAATGGATTCTTTCTTATTCGGTTAGCAGAAAAAGATATTTTACGTTATATATTCTTATAACCGAATATCCTTAAAATCAGCGGTCTCAAAGCATTTTGGGTCGAGAGTCTACTGACTGTTCGACAGGCCTGAGATCCAGGTAGCAGAAAGAAAAAATTTTTTTTCTTAAAAATAGGACAAGTACGCTTAATGGCCCCAAAAAAACTATATATATATATATCTTAAATATTTATGCGCTTATCACAAAAAGAAAACATTTATATTAAACTGTAATTGAGTAGCCATTCAGCAGCATTTATGTTGTCATCATCAAGAGAAAGCAAACGAATATATTAAATTCGAACTGAGCGGTCATTCAGTATATCTGTTCTCATCATGGAAAAAAAAGCAGATTTATATATATATATATATAGATATATGACAGAGTGAGAGAGAAAATTTATACATATATATCTTAAAAGTTTCCCAGTTTTAATTTCAATTATTTAATATTCACAGAATAAGTAAAAAAATAAAATGTTAGAAAGTTTCAAATGTGCGGAAAAAAATAAACAAAATAATATTAAGGATGACAGAAATAAAGCATTTCGGCTTCAGGAAATCTTGATTATCCTTTAATCGATGCTTACAAGGTTAAATATATGTATTTTAACGCAAGAATTAGAAAATTTCCCAACGAAACCCCAGAACACAGGAATCCTTCTACAACGATATGCCTAATAAGGATCATTTCCATGCAAATCTCCGAAGAGGAAGCGGAAAATAATGGAAGGGGCTTAAACAAAGAAAGATGGCGAGGGGGATGCAGGTACATAAAGGGCGTATATTGTTTCCCGCCCTCCCGATAACACTTCATAATTAAACATTCCTACTGACGAGAGCGTGTCCCGAAGTTTTACAACCCAACTTCCAGCTTCTGGGTTGAGCATATTTCATCTTTCGATGGAAGGCAAACTGCGTCGAAGAAGATCCGAGCGTGAAAGAGAGGGTGGGGTTTGGTCAATTAGTTTGGATTACTGTCGTATTTACTTAATTAATCAAGTGGAATTAAAGCAGGTCGCGAGGTAATTGTGTGCTCAATACGTATGCAAATAGAGGGAATACCCATTTATCTGACTCAAGTTAACTAAGTTTGGCTTCCCGCTGTTTGCCCGTGCAGGAATGAGTAACTTGTTACAGTATTTCCGTTTTATATTCTATGTGGCAAAAGGAAATTATTAAAAATAAAGAAGAATTCGAGGAATTTTATTATTTTTGTTTAGATATCATAAGAATTTTCATATTTGTACTTACAAATTGGAAATGGATTCTTTCTTATTCGGTTGGCAAAAAAAAAAATATATATATTTTATGTTATATATTCATAAAACAGAATATCATTAAAATCAGCGGTCTCAAAACATTTTGGGTCGAGAGTCTATACTCACTGTTCAAATTCCTAGCTAGTGGCAAGGAAAAAAAATTGAAATCTTTCTTAAAAATATGACAAGTATGCTATATACATCAAAAACAAAACTATATATATATATATAACATCAACTATTTATGCTCTTATCATAAAGCGAAAGCATATATATTAAATTTGTATTGAGTAGTCACTCAGCAGCATTTATATTGTCATCATTAAGAGAAAGCAAATGTATATATTAAATTCGAACTGAGCGGTCATTCAGTAACATTTATGTTCGCATCATGGAGGAAAAGTAGATTATATATATATATATATATATATATATATATATATATATAGAGAGAGAGAGAGAGAGAGAGAGAGAGAGAATTAATTTATATATAACTATATTAAAAGTTTTTAACCTTTAATTTCACTTATTTTAATACTCACAGAATAAGTAAAAAATAAAATGTTAAAAAGCTAAAAATTCATTAAAATACATAAATAATATTAATGATAGTAATAAAGCACTTCTGCTTGAAGAAATCTTGATTATCCTTTAATCGATGCTTACAAGGTTAAATATATGTATTTTAACACAAGAATTAGAAAATTTCCCAGCGAAAACGCAGAACACAGGAATCTTCTACAACAATGTGCCTAATAAGGTTCATTTCCATGCAAATCTCCGAAGAGGAAACGGAAAATAATGGAAGGGGCTTAAGCAAGGAAAGATGGCGAGGGGGGCAGGGATACATAAAGGGCGTATAATGTTTCCCCGCCCTCGCGATAACACTTCATAATTAAACATTCCTACTGACGAGAGCATGTCCCGAAGTATTTACAACCCAACTTCCAGCTTCTAGGTTGAGCATATTTCATCTTTCGATGGCAGCAAACTGCGTGCCGAAGTAGATCGGAGCATGAAAGAGAGGGCGGGATTTGATCAATTAGTTCGGATTACTGTCGTATTTACTTAATTAATCAAGTGGAATTAAAGCAGGTCGCGAGTTAATTGTGTTCCTAATACGTATGCAAATAGTGGAAGTAATCATTTATCTGACTCAAGTTAACTAAGTTTGGCTTCCCGCTGTTTTTCTGTGCAAGGGATGAGTTACTTGTTACACTGTTTCCGTTTTATAGTCTATGTGGAAAAAGGAAATTTTTAAAAAATAAAGAAGAATCTGGAGAATTGTATTATATCTGTTTAGATATCATAAAAATCCCCGTATTTGCACTTGCAAATTGGAATTGAATTCTTTCTTATTCGGTTAGCAAAAAAAAAAATATATATTTTATGTTATATATTCTTAAAACCGAATATCCTTAAAATCAGCGGTCTCAACGCATTTTGGGTCGAGAGTCTACTTACTTTTCCACAGTCCTGAGATCTGCTAGCACCAAGGAAAAAAAATTGAAATTTTTCTTAAAAATATGCCAAGTACGCTAAATGCACCAAAAATAAAACATATATATATATAGTACAATAATAATTATACTAATATGCTCAGTATAGTAACTTACTACTATACTAAATATAGTAGTAAGTATATATATAACGTCCACAAATATATATATATTCATTTCAAAGAGAAAGCAGATATATATTTGATTCGACTTGAACAGTCACTGAGCAACATTTATTTTGGCATCACAAAGATAAAACATCTTAATATAATGTATATTCTGCATATTATAAAGTATATTAGATTTTAATTGAGCAGCCTTTATATTCGCATAATAAAGAAAAAGCAGATATATATTAAATTCGGTTTGAAAAGTCATTGAGCAACATTTATGTCCGCTTCATAAAAAGAAAGCAAATATGTATATTAAAAGTTTTCAATTTTTAATTTCAATTACTTTAGTATTCTCAGAATAAGTAAAAAAAAAATGTTAGAAAGTTACAAATGCACGAAAATAAATAACACAAAATCATAATAATGATTATAGTAATAAAGCACTTCGGCTTGAAGAAATCTTGATTATCCTTTAATCGATGCTTACAAGGTCAAATATGTGTATTTTAACGCAAGAATTAGAAAATCGCAGAACACAGGAATCTTCTACAACACTGTGCCTAATAAGGTTTGTTTCCATGCAAATCTCCGAAGAGGAAGTGAAAAATAATGGAAGGGGCTTAAACAAAGAAAGATGGTGAAGGGGAGGGACACATAAAGGGCGTATACTGTTTCCCGTCCTCGCGATAACACTTCATAATTAAACATTCATACTGACGGAGCGTGTCCCGAAGTTTTACAACCCAACTTCCAGCTCCTGGGTTGAGCATATTTCATCTTTGGATGGAAGGCAAACTGCGCCGAAGAAGATCAGAGCGTGAAAGAGAGGGCGGGATTTGATCAATTAGTTCGGATTACTGTCGTATTTACTTAATTAATCAAATGGAATTAAAGCAGGTCGCGAGGTAATTGTGTGCCTAATACGTATGCAAATAGTGGGAATACCCCATTTATCTGACTCAAGTTAACTAAGTGTGGCTTCCCGCTGTTTGCCTGTTCAAGGGATGAGTTACTTGTTACAGTTTTTCCGTTTTATTTACTATGATGTAAAAGGAATTTTAAAAAAGTAAGAGTTTGAAGAATATTCCTATTTTTGTTTAGATATCGTAAGAATTTTCATATTTCTACTTGCGAATGGAAATGGAATTTTTCTTATTCGGCTAAGAGTAAAAAATATTTTGGGTTATACATTCTTAAAACAGAATATCACTAAAATCAGGGGTCTCAAAACATTTAGGGCCGAGAGTCTAATGAGCAATCATTTAGCAACATTTATGTTGCCATTTTAAAGAGAAAGCATATATCTATATTAAATTCGAACTGAGCAATCATTGAACAACATTTATGTGCGCATCATAATGGGAAACCAGATATATATTAAATTCAAATTGAGTAGTCATTGTATAGGAAGAGTCTCCTGCAAACACAATTTAATCAGTTGAAAAACTTGAAAGTATTCTGGTTTTTGAAAAATCAGTTTTCGGTTCGGTAGTTAGGTAAAATTAACTATCATTTGATTATGAATTAGTTAGCGTAATTATGTGAAACTTGAATGAACTTATTGAATCCCTTTCAACAAACAGCTCTATCAAACCTGATACCCAACTGCGAATAATTGCCAGCAGAAAAATAAAATTTATTTAATTTATCGCCATTACAAG
Organism: Caerostris darwini; assembly: GCA_021605075.1. Taxonomy (NCBI): domain Eukaryota; kingdom Metazoa; phylum Arthropoda; class Arachnida; order Araneae; family Araneidae; genus Caerostris; species Caerostris darwini. Next base: position 404,739 of record BPLQ01010518.1, on the reverse strand, counting down.
GTGAAACTTTTTTCTATAATTACAAAATTATCGATGCAAGTGATTGGATTTTTTTCTAATAAGCAAAAACAATTTATTTTCTTTGTCTGATTATAAAAACGATTCAGGATGTCAAATTTCTGACTAACAGATTGAAATATCTGGTCTTCAACACAATAGAATAACCGAAGATTTATGTTATTATAATTAAACAAAATTAGATTATGTTAAAAATATTTAAATGTGCTCATTTCTTACAAAAAGAAAAAAAACCCTGAAAATTAGAGTTATACAGCAAGCCAAATACAGATGATTTTTAAGGTTTTAAAAGAGAAAGTGATGGATAAAATATAAAAAAAAAAGAAAATAAACTTGTGTATATTTTGTTTTCTGCCATTACAATAATCTTCATAGTTAAACATTTCTACAAATTTGACGAAAATATTTCCCAAGTATTGTACCTTTTTTCCTGCCATGAATGCATTAGAAACCCAAAGCCAATCTTATCTTTTGATGGAAATCGAATTGTTTCGAAGACGATCAAGGGAAACGAATCCGAAAGACAGCACGAGGTTCATTAATTAGTTTGAATTACTATCTTATTTACTTAATTAATCAAATTGAATTAAATGCGATGGGAAGTAGTTGTGTGCTTAGATACGTATGCAAATAATGGAAGAAGTCAAGTTCCCGCTTATCTGGCTGAAATCCGTGAATTTTAGCTGCCATGATGTTTGCTTATTCTTCGATGGATAGATTACAATGGCGGCGTTTGTTTGAGAGACAAACTGGAATGGCAGAAATGTTTTATATTCACTAAACGAAAGCCCTTTTAATGAAATACCACAAAGCGAGTTGAAAGTTTAAAGAGTTTCATTATTTTTGTTTAGAATGGGCATGGATATTGACATTTCCTCTTAGGAATGGAAACTATCCAGCCAACCGAACAAAAGATATCAAAGCAAAGTTTAGATTTCATTTAAGTAAAATAATCTGATTTAGAATTTTTAAAACAAAAAAAAGCAATAGTACATTTAATGGAGGATTGTTACAATCAGAGGTTTATTTAACTTTCGTAATTGCTAAAATCTTCTAATCGGGCATTAAATGTTAATAAATATTACTTTAGGGTGCAGGGTGCAATTACCAAACTTAATAAATCTCTTCTATGGCGCAACAACCTCATGGTGGATCATGGTCGTCTGCCTATTGGCAGATTCCTAAACATGAGAGGCTTTTTATTATTTGCAGATTCCAAAACATGAGGGTTGTCAGCGCAACATTCTACAGTCATATTAAACCGGGACCTACGTGGATTCAGAACCACTATAAACATCCATGGCACCGACGGGGTTCAAACCCGAAACATGTGGCACAGAGTGCCAGATTCCTAGCCACACAGCCGTCAGGCTCCAATAAATATGTAGACTTTATTATTCAATTTATTTTTCATATTAATAAATTTATTTGAAATAAGAGAAATTTTACGATTGTAATATTGTTCTTGTCTTATTCCCTGAAGAAAATCAAATATAGTGGTGCTGCCGAATAATATTGGCTATGTTCATAATATTGGCTATGCCCGAATAATATTGGCTATGGCCAGCTCAGAGTATAAATCGTATTCCGAGGGATGGTCCTGACGATGTATTCTATGATGTATAGCTGCTGCAACAGATGGGATCAAAGACATGATGAAGAGTAAGCTCGACATCAGGGCAATTGCCACATTATTTGGTATTTCTAAAGCCATCAGCAGAAATTTGCATATATTTGTGGTATTTCCTTCTTAAACTTATGACAGTAGTAGCTGTTTTTTCTGTCAACATTTAGTTCTGTAGTTCAGTATTTAGTTTTGATCTTAGAAGAAATCATAAGTTTAGATTTTGCCAAGGCATTTGCATCTGTATGGGAACGAATGTTTCAATTGTATGGAATACAAACTATCAAATATAAATAGTTTGATTTCACGCCAAATCGGTTTGCCTTAATAAATAACTAAAATAGTTTAAGTACTAGTAAAAGAGACTTTGTAAAAAATATCAACAATAACTATGAATGCAGTACTTCTATGTAATTATTTTTAATAAAATAAATGATAAACAAATTTGAATAAATAAATAGGAGACATTTAATTTCATAATTATAATTTAAGAAAATTAACAATATTATTATGTGATGAAAATAATTATTAAAAATTTAGAATGGTTGATATCTGAGAAATCTAATATTCTTGAGGAAAATTAAGAATCTCCATTAAATTTTGATAGGAATTAGAGTTCAAATTGCATTATTGAAATTTTCAACCAAATTTTATTCAAATAATCTATAATCTATAATAATATATAGCATAGGATTATGTTATATTAATAAAATTCTATTTAAAATAAAAAATTGAGAAAAATTAAATTTTTAATTATGTATAAATTTCATCATTTTTTAAAAGTATATAAATAATATTTATTAAAAATTGATGAAAATAATTTAATCAAAAAACTACATTTTGTTATTATTATTTATTTTGCACATAATTTTGACAATAAGCGCATATATTTTGCGTATATATTTATCTTGACAAAATAACACCTTCCTGTAAAATTGGTTTTAGCGAAAATTAAAATGAATAATATTAAGTCAAACGTGCATTGAGTCACTTACCTAAAAGTGTTATTAAATAAAAGGAATTTTTATTATCAAAACATTTTATAATTCCTGATTTATATTTAAACTTTTTCAATAAATATAGAAAAATTTTAAATAATTATTCTAAATTTTATCTGATTTTCAAAAATAATTTTTAGTAAATTTCTTTCAACCAATGTCTAATGTAATTTTTTATAATTTGTAATTAATGTATCTAATGTAATTTGCTGTTAAGTGTGAAAAAAAACATCGTTTTTATTCCATCGCATTTTAAATTGAAATCTGTAACAATGAATAATATGTTAATAAAATACTTATTTCTTAACAAAAATTTATTACCGTTTAAACCTAAACATTTATTTATCATTTTGAAGACAGCTAAAAAGCATTTTTACTCGTATGTATAATAAAAATGTAAAAATAGTTTCATTATTGACTCAACACATGTTAAGAATCTGTCAACTTAATTTGAAGTGAAACTGACATTACTTGAATACCAAATGTCAGATTAATCTTAATTGTAGACTTTCGGTTCTTATAAAAACAAAGCATTATCAAGACTTATACCTTTTATCATCAATGAGTAAATAAAAGTGACTCAATTATGTCCAAAATAAGTTTTGCAAAATATTCTTCTAAGTGTTATTGTATTAATATATATTTATCTTTTAAGAGAATTCCATGAATAAAAATATTAGAATGAAAAATGTTTGATTTCATATTTAAAATTGTGTGCATGCTATTTTTAGAAAAGTAATTTCTAAAATGCTATTTATCTTTAATTTTAAATTACAACGTATGCAAGATACACAAAAATATTTATATAAAAGTTATCAAATTTGAAATAGTTTTGATAATTTATATATAATTTCACATAGCCATTAATATATTTAATATATAATTAAAAATTGTCTGGACACAAATAATTCAATTAAAAATGTGCATAATTTTGACAATATGGTTAAATTTAAAACAATTAAATAATACGTATCTTTAATAAAAGTATAATCTGTTTTTTTTCCTTCACGTAAGGTTGATTAAGAAAATAATTATTGCAATCATCTAGAAATGAATCATAATATTAAAAATATCAATTATGAATATTTTGTTTTTTTAGTAAGTTCTCAGCACGAAAAAAAATATTCTAAAAAAAATAAATTTACAGATTTATTTTTTATATACTTGAAGAATTCAAACAATTCTTTGATGCTAAAGCATTAATTTGCTAAAATTTTAGCCATACTGTTATATTTTATTAATTTTATTTAAAAGCATTTGATATCTTATGAAAAAAATAGAAATTTAGAAATTTTAGAATTATAAGAAGCATCCCATAATGTACCAAAAAAAAAGTTTTTAAATAAATATATTTATAAGTGTTACATTATAATAGAAAAAATGAATATTATAATTTCATTTGGTATTTCATTTGGTTTATATGATTATTCTGTATCATTTATAACTTTATAACTATTTTTATGATTTATTAATTTTTTTTTTATAATTATTTTTTATAATTATATTTTTTTAAATTATTTTGTAATTTATAATAAAAAATTTTATAACTATAATTTTATTAATATTTAATAATATATTTTATTATTATTTATAAAAAAGTGATATATTTTTATAATTATTTACAAAAAATACTAAATAAAATTTAGTAAAATTATGTATGGAGACGATTTGATCGGAATTTGCCTTATTTCAATTTATTGCTTAAAAACAATTGAAATTGCTTGGAATTAGAATGCTAAAATTAATTCATAACCAACTCTAAAAAAAAAAAAAAACAGTAATTAAAAAATTTAAAAAAACGATATCGTACACACACAAACTAATAATCGGAATAATGAGTAATGATAATAAGTAGCTATGTAGCGTTACCAAAAGATAAAGTAAGTTCTACAATATGAAACATTAAAAATTGAAAAAAAGAAGAAGAAATTGTATACACAATCAAGAAAAAAATAAGCATTGTACCATAAAATCATTTCGTTTAATTGACAAAATCATTATACATAGTGCCCATAAAATAATTTTCCTGATTTGGAAGTATCTGCCTCTAAAACTAATGAACATGTTGAACTAAATGAACAGAATGAAACAGAATTTAATATACAGATTGTGGAAGACAACGGAAGATCATTTTCTCAAAAAGTACCAAAAGTGCCAATACCTGTTCATTATTTTTAGCTCCAGGTGCCTGCAAACAAGGAATGCTATTTTATGGCCACCCTGTATTTTGCTACTTAGTTGAAATTGAGTTATCTATTGTTTTGAAGAACATGATTAATCGGAAGACGAATTGCGATTTTTTAACAATACAATTTACATAATTTCTAAAGCAAAGTAATATCCTCAATCAAAAATTAGTCACACACAATCAAGAATGAAAAATGTATGATAAGCCTAAATGCATACAAGGATTCAAAAATGATACAAAGATTCAAATTTTTTTTTAAATATTAATCAGCGGAATTGTTAATTATAAATAAAAAGCTTATTAACATTTTCTGAATATGGACAAGTGTTTAATTGTCTTGATTGTATTGTATTGAATTTTGTTTCGTGCACATCTTGGTTTTTGAAATTTACCTTGATTAGGCATTGATAATTATAATAATTTAAGATTCAGATTGATAATTTGAATAGTTCGGTTTGATTTGTCGCTCTACGGTCATTTTTGTGCACACGACTTATTAGACAGGGACCTACATTTTAACGTGGATTCCGAACCCCAACAAATATATATCGATGCCAACGCCAGGATTAGAACCTGAAGCTTGTAGTTCCAAATGTTAGAGTGCTAGCCAATTGGCCATTAAGGTGCTTGAATATTAAGAAATAAATTTTATTGAATTCACATGATTTATTAGCTAATTTAATTCAGGGTGTAATTAAATAATCTTATAATTTTCATACATCATAAGTGCATTGTTATTCATCACAGTTTGAATAATCTAAGTATATTGACTTGCGCTTAACCACCATGAGGTGGACAATTGCAACTCATGTCATAGTTAGAATGATGCCAGTCATGTTACATACAATATGAATTGAGTAACTGGAAAAATATCCATAATTTAGCCTAAGCAAAAAATGATAATTTCAAAAGAAACTTTGCAACAATAATTTTATAAGTACTTATAATTAAATTTTGCAATGCAGTTTCAAATATTATTCAGCCCGATTATTTAGAAATTTTATTAACATTTTCTTTATATAAACAGGTGATTAATTGTCAATATTTTAAACGATATTATCTGCTGCGGTTTTTATTTCTTGCACATCATAATGAAGGCAAAGTTAACTCACTACAAAGCTGGCAGAAACAGTAACATAAAAGATGATCAACTTAGTTAAAAATAGTTAAAGTTTGATTGAAAGAAAGTTGCACTATCTAACGCGAGCATATGGATAATTAACGAGGAGCTCATTTGATATATGTTTATAAACAAACACCCCAACCTGGCTGTGAGCCAGTTACGCCTTTGTTCTTTTTCGAACGAGGTTGCGCTTTTTTTGCTTTTCCAAGTTTATGCATCATTACCAACTACTCCAATTGTACGGATACTCGGCGTAATTACGAGATGTGCTTTCTTTCCAAGTGTCGCTGCTGCTATTTTTGAAACGGCGGAATGAACTTTTGGTGGTTTTGTTGCAGATCGATAGCTGTGTTTTGTGAATCGTTATTATTTTTTTCGTCGTTATTTACCAGATTTGACTGATAAACAGAGGAGAGCTTGAGTTTAAAAAGCTAGTTTTTAATAAAAGAAATGTACTTAGCAAAATTAATTTTTAAAAAGAAGGACAGTTGTGCAAAGAAAAAATTTGCTTGGTAAAAGTACTATTCAATAACATTAGCATTTCCACACAAGCTAGCATGGTTTACTAAGCAACTGTATTCATGACTCTAGAATGAAAAATAAAGGCTGTAAGATTACAATGGTATTAACAATTTTATGAACAGTTTTAAACCTAACTTTACACAAATTTCATTTTATTCTTTGATGTATAAAACATGCTTTTCAGTTTTATAAAACAAACAAATTTACAATCAAAATAAAAATAATTTTTAGTTGTATAAACATCAAAATCGAAGAAATTTAGCAAATGATTTAATTTTTTTACTACTTAAAACTATTCAACGAATCACTTGATCTATGTCTTAGAAAAAGAGCATAAGGTTGGAATACTTTTTTTTTCTTTTTTTAAGTGTATGTTAATAAAAAAAAAAGTTTTTTTCCTGAAAGCATTCTCTCGTAGAAACAAAAAAAGTGATATTAAAAAATATCTAAAATAGGATCAACTATTTTATAAGGATCAGATAAAAGTATTTTCCAATTAAATAAAACTTTAACTGTGAAAGCTTCATTTAAATGGAAATTACTGTGCAAATTTATTTGCTGACTTAGTGGTGGAAGTGGACAAGTTGAGGATTTCGTTAATGACACGCCTTATAGTCATTACTTTCTAACAAACGAACATAATCGATTCAGACTGTGCCAGAGCAAGGGCGAAGAGACAGCTTGCCCGAGTGTGGCATATGGTCTGTCACACCATATTACATTTGATTTGAGAAGTTGTACAATAGAAATGTTTTGCAAAGATAAAAACATGAACCGGATCTAATTTAATAAAAAAAAATCTTTTGTTTTCTTTTTTATCAATCGGAAACCTGGGGATAAGAAGTTTTATCGATTGCACATTCGTTTGAGTGCAAGATCTTGATCTATATTTTTTTTTCCTGTGTTTCTTACCTCATGCAAAAAAATTTCTTTTCTGTAGGCTATCAAAACGTCAACTATCGTCACAATTTAGCAACAAAAATACATTTTACGTTTTATGAATTTGGCAAAAACTAGCTTCATTTAGTAATTTGGGTTAACAAATTTGTTTTAATCGTTGTCAATATAATGCATTAAGATTACCAATCCTATCTGAATCAACATACGTCGGTAGGATATCATTTTAAGTCATTTTTCATATTAACTAATTTAATCAAATACATACAAAAAAAATCCAATATAATATCTTTCACATTTTATATGATAACTTTCCTGTTAAAATCAGTACATGTGATGCAAGATTTTCAGAAGTTGGTGCATCCTTTGGTTCAGAGTCTCCCATTGTCATTTGAAACATTTTTACCTTCTTACATGGAATTTTCTAGAATTTGTCAAATATGAACTATTTATTTTAGAAGACTCAAGAAGAACCAATTGTTCTCAAGTCCTGCAGCTGTTTTCCATTGTTTGAGAACACATGGATTCATGGACTTGGTCTAGATGTTGATGTAGAGCAAGTGGAATAAGAAACAACAACAACAGAAGTACTCCATTTTATAGATAATACTCCATTCCAACTTATTCTTAACCTGATGGGTTACGCATATGAAATGGGAACCTGAGCAATACATCCTACAACCATGTCGTATCGAGGAATGAAACAACAATCTTCTTTGGGTACAGATTGATGTCCATCGTCCCCTTATTTATTGGAGGGAGTATCTGACACTTATTTGAATAAGAACAATAAAACGTCTCTTTGAAAATAGCATTAAATTAAATAAAATATTCGATGAAATATGAAGGTTTGAAAAATTTTAATTAAGATTTAAATAAGAATAAACTTTATCTCTCTGGCTATTTAATTTTTAAGGATCTCATATTTTTGCCTATACTATATTTGATTTTATAACTTCGCAAATGATCACAATTATCCATATTAAATATCCGTTCCTAATACATATTAAATATCCATAACGGATATTTTATTATCTTATAATATAATTAAAATTAATTATAATTGTTCTGAAATTAATTGGATAAGATAGAGAAGATACATAGACAGAGAAGAAGACAGATAGACAGTAGACAGATTATTAAGAAGACAGAGAACATTATTATTGATTTTATTATTATTATGGAGACAGACAGAGAACAGAAAATAATTAGTAAACAATTAGAAGTCAATTTTAAACATTTTAAACACAATTTGTCAATTTTAAACATTTTACAGAAGAAGCTTATTTTTTCATTTAAATATAAATCACTGATTTGTTTGGATTCATTCTATTTTAAACCACATTTGAATTACATCTAACATTTAAAAAAATTACAATTAAACCCCTTCTAATAGCATGAATTAATAAAAAAAATAATTTTTAAACTTTTTTTTAACAATTAATTTTTAATCCCAAATTCCCCCCCCCCATTGCTAATAGATTTCATCTGAATCGAATATAGATTAACAGCAATATTAATTATTCTCTAGAACAAAGAAGTAGGAGTAATAAATTACGGAGTTAAAGTAAAATTTTGAACAGAAAAAAAGTGCTAGAAAAAAATTCAGACAGTCTATTAAATGGTGCAATTAATCAATCCCTGTTGATACAAATCACGTCTGTAAATGAACCACGTAAAATTGAATTAAATCTCAACCATTAATTTGCGGTAATAGTTATTTCTTCTCTTTGGATATATAAAAAAAAGGTTCTTAATATCGTTAATCAGTTAGATGGTTATTCAGTTAGCGCGTGAACTACATGATTGATCGAAATGATTCTATTAATGGTAGCTGTACCCGTAACTGCCATTCACTGTAACCTCGATCCACCAAGCGATTTTTCTTAACGACTTGTCAGTTAGTTGGTACATTCTAGAAAGATTTCGTGAGGGATTTCTTACATCAAACAAATACCTCAAAGTGATTTTTGATTTGACTAATTAAGTACTGAAAAATACTTCTAATCATTATATGATCAATAATTTGTATGCGTCTTATAAGAGGTGCACCAATCGCTTAGAAATTGTTAACTAATTAAGATAGTGTAAAGTTCTTTAATTATTTTTAACATAATTATCAACAAGTAACTTAAAAAAAAAAAGAAAAAAATTAAAGTCAATTCCTACATTTTTTTTCACTATATTGCAGAACGTCCTTTTCATTCATTTTTTTAAGCTTATCTGGCGCCATCTACTGGTAGATACATGCAACTACCAGTAGATGGCGCCAGAGTTACCTTAAAAATGCCACACAAAGCACCCCACACTTTTAGAACAGTGGCATTAATTTTCTCGTCAATAATTTTATTCTTATGTTAACAGTTATTTCTCCCTTTTTAGTTTGATTAACTCTAAAAGCATGTTTTTTTAGTGTTTGCAAACTATAATATTTAAATGAGGTCCCGGTACGGAGGACTGGAACTATAGTTCGTACAATAATTTAAATGTGAGTAAAACAAAGGCTAAATGCGAATATGTCTAGCCAGCCAGGATTCGAACAGGGAATCTCCTCATTCGTAGTCAGGCGCGTTATCCGTTGTGCCGCTGTCCCACGTAGGTTTGAATGTCTTTACTGAATACTTTCATTGTACATGGGTTAAATTGCTCTGCATAAGTTAAAATAAAATCTCTAATCCTGGCGATCCTAACCATGATGAGATAATAAACTTATCAAAATATTTTATTGTCGTCGGTCCTTGATAAGTCTACAACGTTTAAATTAAATCTGATTGCTTAAAGTAGGGCAAAATCGAGCTCAAAGAGTCAGTTACATACAAACAAACATACAGGTGAAACTAATAAAAGCGTATTAAATATAGGTACTTAATTATAAAAGAATTATAAACGCACTTTTCTATTTAAAATAAAAAATGACTTTAACACTAATTGGAAATTATAATAAAACTCTACTTGGAAAATATAATATTTTTGAGCAGATTATTATTCTATATTTTTAACATATTAATGTTTGTTTAAACTCTAAACTTTTATGGTAAAATAAATGAGGTTACATTTGATGCAATGGTTTGAGGCACATTCATAATTAGAATCTAGTAAATATATATTCAACAAACTTTTCTTCCTATATTTATAGTTTATGTAAATTGATAACATGTAAAATACATCGTTATACCATTTTGAATTGTTGGAAACGTATTTCACAGTAAAATTAATAAAACATTTAAAATTTAAATTACATATTGAAAGCAGAAACATTGCATATTTGCATATTTTAGTTAATTTATATATTTTGAGATGTTCTTTAATTATTCATATAGCATACTGTAAAACGCATCTTGATATAAAATATATATTTTCATTCTATACTGTTAAAAAGATAATTCATAAAAATAACAAATAGACGAAAGTCTGGGTTGCATTTAACAGAATTTACATAACTTTGTAAGAAATATTTAACCGTCTATTTGAATGAAGGTTTTTTTGAAATTCATTATTAACATCATAAAGTATGAAACCAAAGTAATTTAATATTTGTTAATGTTTAATACTTCTGAAAACCTCTTTCTGACAATATTAGTGTCCATTTCTTTACATGGCATAGATGAATAAATTGGTTTAGCTATATTTTGGATGAATTTTGTTCTTGAGTAAATATCTCATGTATACTAACATTTTTAAAATAGCAAATACCAATAGCAAATAAATTACCTTTTAAGTTTTCTTAATATTTCTCAAACTACGTCGAAGTATAAAATCAGGAAACAGAACTTACCTAAAATAAAAGAAAAAGAAATAAAATTAATTAATGAATAAATATTTGAAAAAACTGTATGAACATCAAGTGTCATTCACCACAAATTAAAAAAAATGTATTTGAACTTGAGTGGATGAATAAAAATTATTTTATGAACGATTGAATTTGATCAAGATATATATAGGGAGAGTGTGAATTAATAGAAGGAATTGAAATAATATTGAATCGCAATAACTTATTTAAAATTAGAATAATATTTTAAAATAAACTTTGAAATATTTTAGAAATAAATTACAGTGTTATAATAAATTACTAATGTGAAATAAATTAATGCTAAAATTATTAATTAATTAATGTTAAAATAAATTATCTGATTTCACTTTAAATTGTTCATAAATCTAATAACCATTAATGAAAGACTATTTCCATTATTTTCTAACACCCCTGTCAATGTTGCTTATGCTTATCAATAATTTTTATTTAAATTATTCTTAAAATTAGTATTTTAAATGTTTTTAACACAATATTGGTATATTTCTAAAATTATTTGGACTTCAAAGGTCACTAAATTGAATTATTTTAATAATTTAAATTTTTCTTTACTTTAATTAAATTTATCTATTAAATTCTAAACTAATTTAATGAACTTTTCAATATCGAAGTTTGTATAAAGCAGAGAAGAGAAAACCAATTGGCCTGACACCAATTGACCTACATAAAGCAAAACATTCATAAAATCCTTTTTCTCCATAAATACAAAATGTGGCATGATATGTATGAAGTATGTTAATTTAATTAGATGAACCTAATTTTCCAGTAAGTTAATTATGAAATTATTAATTAATATTTATTGATTTATTCTTCATCAAAATGAATCACTTATTGTGAAACTTAGATGTTTCTAGATAGTGTACAGTAATATTGCTGCTGGGGAAAAGTTGGGAGTGTCTTTTATAAGATAAGAACAGGATGCCTCTTGATTTATCAAGGAGGATCGGCATCGCCTGTTTTCGTAAGTTGACGGGCCTTGATTACTTTCCAGCAGCATCTCAATAAAATCGGTGTAACAGCTCCAGCCTCATGCCCTCTGTGATGATTCTATGAATGAACGGCATCTTCTTATTTGCTCCAACTTAAAGGATGGAGATGTTATTCACTTTAGTCTTTCGCATTTATATAGCGTAGGGCCAATTGGTCCAGGCTGGGCTTAGGATAAAAACATTTATAAGAAACATTAAATGTTTCTGGATAGTTTAATGTATATTTTTGCTCACTTTGAATGAATATATAATACCAATACTTTGTCGAAAATCACCACGTTACTTTTTAATATACACAGATAAATGATTCTGATACGTTTGTATGGTTTTGCTGTACAGAATTAATATTTTTTGATAGGAAATCTAAATAATAGACATGTTACATCTAAAAAAATGATTTTTAATTCCACACTAAGCGAATTTGGCATATTTTACGGAAGTCAGTGAAGCATATTTTAAGTTCTCTATAATAAGAACTTATATTAGAATTTATTATAACTTTATATTTATTATTCTTTAAACGAATTTATTTTTAAATTTTCAAGCCGAATTACATAAAAAAAACCCACAAATAAGCATTAATTAGTTACTTTATCAAAATTAAAACTTTCGTATTAGGAAAAAAAAACATTTCTTGAAATTTAATAAATGAGTTTATAGAATAACATATTACACTTTTATCAATTGCATATCAGCTCATCAAAATAAAACTAAATTACAGCATAGCAAGTCTAGTGTTTAATTATGTTGTATAAACGTGTGTGTGAGTTTTCAGAAAAAAAAAGGTGAAGTAATAGTAACTGCCATACTATAAATAATCAAAAAATGCGAGGTAAGGTGATCTTAAACTTTCCGTAACAAAAGAAATAATGCCGCAGGAAATTATCAAAAATTGTGTCTAATAATGATAACGGAAAACTGGTTTCTGTCCATATGCGTATTTTTTTTATATCCAATTTTTCATTTGGTTCTTTTATTTTAAAAAGGTCTCGTATAATATGTAAATTTGCACGAAATTTTAAAATGGTGATTTCGATCAAAACAATTTATTTTTGAGATTTGCATTTTATTGACTATTAAAACTTTAACCTAAAAAACTGATTAATTTTTTTTATCTTTTAAAAATATCGCAAATAAGATTATTTATACATTGGAGTTTTTGCATTGCTATTGCACTAACACTACAGGATTGCTTTAAATCTCCTTATCTACAATTAAATAAATATGAGTTCCTAGATAATATTTAAAATGTAGTGTTAGTGGCACTGCAATTGCATGCCAAAAAAAAAAATCACTTAAATGAGAAAGATAAAAATGTACTTTCTGGTGAAACCTTTTTTCACATAAATAATCTTTAAATATCTTATAACATACGACATTTAAAGACCTTACATAAGTGAAAAAAATTTTTTGATACCGAAATACCCACCATTTTTTTCCCCAGCTAAAAGCGAAACGGCCTTACCATAAACGAGCAAAGCTGCTTACGGTTCCCTTTACGGCTTTTAAATCTTTCAAGTGCAGCTCTTGGCACAAAAATAATAGGAACTAAAAGTTGCATAAATATTTTTTTTTATCCAAATAAGAATTCTGTTGAAAAGAAACACCACACAGCTCAAAAAACAAATCTATATATACACATATGCATGTATACTTTCAGGAAATCTAAATGTGTTTTATTCTGGTGTTATTTCTTTCATAATAGGCATTCTTTTCATGATGTGGGTTTTTATGCCAGTGACAAGCAGTCAAAAACCCTCGTTGGATTTTCAAAAAAGAACACTTTGCATAAGATCCCGAATTGGGATTCGGAAACGTTATTTTGACATCTTGATATAACAGAGAGCCCAAGCCAAAGCAGCGAGAAAAAAGGAATGATCGTGTTTTTGAAATAGAATGCGTTTATATTAGGTTATGTTACATTTGAGATTTGAATTTTCTTCCAACATTTTGTTGAAATTCTTAACTCATTATGTCAAGAGCTTTTTCCTATGCAGTGAAAAACAATATTTTCAATGACAAAAACATAAAAGTAATTTAAACTATTTATTATTAGAGTTATACCACATAAACCTATACTAAAAAAACCTACATTAAACATCAGTATTTTTCTGATTAACAAAAAAAATAAAATAAATAATTTGAAAAATGGTATGCAAGAACTTTCTATTTTTATTTAATTTAATTTTTTTTAAAAACATAAAGAAATTTAATTTGAATAAAAATTAAACAAATGAAATTTTAAAATTAAATAAATTAAAATTAGAAGAAATTATAACTTTTAATAAGAAACAATATAACATACATTACGATAAAATAAACATAACATACACAATAATTACGTAATTTTTGCTAATTTTTACTGAAAAAGGAGCATATCTCTTGTACATAAAATTATCATAATATTTCGATATTACCAAGGTTATTTTTTCTCTAATGCAGCTGGCAAACACTAAGACAGTTGTTTTTTATAACTTAGGCAAGCGCTACGTCGACGTTATTCACTTAGCAATACCTAGGAGGTGCGTGTAGCTTGAAGATAAGTGACGGACGCGGAGTACAATAACGCTATACGATTATGTTAGACCGAGACATACAGCTTAAGGTAGATTCCGAATCACTGCAAACATCCATGGCACCGGCGGGATTCAAACCCGAGACTTGTGACCCCGAATGCCAGAGCGCTAGTCACTCGTCTACCAGGTCTTTTAGATTTTACTGATTATTAAAAATTTAACTTAAAAAATTGATTCTTTTGTCTTTTAACATTATTTAATCAAAAAAGTTTTTATATTGCTGTTTCATTAACACTACCGTATTGCTTTAAATCTCCTTATCTACAATTAAATAAACATCAGATGCTAGATAATATTTAAAATTTACTGTTGTGGCAGTGCAATTGCATGCCAAAAAAAATCACTTAAATGAGAAAGATAAAAATGTACTTTATGGTGAAACCTTTTTTCACGTAAATAATCTCTAAATATCTTATGTCATGCGGTATTTAAAGACCTTACATAAGTGAAAAAAAGTTTTGATACCGAAATACCCACCATTTTTTCTCCCAGCTAAAAGCGAAAGGGCCTTACCATAAACGAGCAAAGCTGCTTTCGGTTCCCTTTACGGCTTTTAAATCTTTCAAGTGCAGCTCTTGGAACAAAAATAATAGGAACTAAAAGTTGCATAAATATTTTTTTTTTTATCCAAATCAGAATTCTGTTGAAAAGAAACACCACACAGCTCAAAAAACAAATCAATATATACACATATGCATGTATACTTTCAGGAAATCTAAATGTGTTTTATTCTGGTGTTATTTCTTTCATAATAGGCATTCTTTTCATGATGTGGGTTTTTATGTCAGTGACAAGCAGTCAAAAACCCTCGTTGGATTTTCAAAAAAGAACACTTTGCATAAGATCCCGAATTGGGATTCGGAAACGTTATTTTGACATCTTGATATAACAGAGAGCTCAAGCCAACGCAGCGAGAAAAAAAGAATGATCGTGTTTTTGAAATAGAATGCGTTTATGTTAGGTTATGTTACATTTGAGATTTGAATTTTCTGACAACATTTTATTGAAATTCTTAACTCATTACGTCAAGTCTTTTTTCTTATGTGGTGAGAGACATTGGGGAACTAACATTATTTTCAATAACAAAAATATAAGAGTAATTGAAACTGTTTATTACTAGAGTTATACCACATTAAACTATACTAGAAATAACTGGAATTAAATATCAGGGCTTTTCAGATTAAAAATAAAGAATTAAATTTGAAAAATGGTATGCAAGGATTTCCTATTTTTATTTAATTTTAATAAAAATTAAACAAATGTAATTTTAAAATTAAATTAATTAAATAAATAAGAATTAGAAGAAATTAAATAATTTTTAATAAGAAATAATATAACATACATTGCGATAAATAAATATAACACATACAATAATTACGTAATTTTTTGCTAATATTTACTGAAAAAGGAATATATCTCTTTTACATAAAATTATTATAATATTTCGATATTATCAAGGTTATTTTTTCTCAAATGCAGCTGGCAAACACTTAGTTGTTTTTTATGCCTTAAGGCAAGCTCTACATCGACGTTATTCCCTTAGCACTACCCAGGAGGTGCGTGTAGCTTGAAAATTAGTTACGGACGCGGAGTACAATAACCCTGCAACGCTCTACGATCCTGTTAGACCGGGACTTAAAATTTAAGATAGATTCCGAATCACAACAAACATCCATGGCACCCCGGGACACATACCTGAGACCTGCGGCCCCGAATGCCAGAGCTCTAGTCACTCGTCTACCAGGTCTTTTACATTTTACTGATTATTAAAAATTTAACTTAATAAATTGATTATTTTGTCTTTTAACATTATTTAATCAATAAAGTTTATATTGCTGTTTCAATAACACTACCGTATTGCTTTAAATCTCCTTATCTACAATTAAATAAAGATGAGATGCTAGATAATCTTTAAAATTTACTGTTAGTGGCAGTGCAATTGCATGCAAAAAAAAAAAAAAAAAAAAAAAAAAAAAAAAAAAAAAAATCACTTAAATGAGAAAGATAAAAATGTACTTTATAGTGAACCCTTTTTTCACCTAAATAATCTTTAAATATTTTATGTCATGCGATATTTAAAGATCTTACATAAGTGAAAAAAAATTTGTGAAACCGATATACCCACCATTTTTTCTCCCAGCTAAAAGCGAAACGGCCTTACCATAAACGAACAAAGCTGCTTACGGTTCCCTTTACGGCTTTTAAATCTTTCAAGTGCAGCTCTTGGAACAAAAATAATAGGAACTAAAGTTCCATAAATATTTTTTTTTCCAAATAAGAATTCTGTTGAAAAGAAACACCACACAATTCAAAAAACAAATCAATATATACACATATGCATGTATACTTTCAGGAAATTTAAATGTGTTTTATTCTGGTGTTATTTCTTTCATAATAGGCATTCTTTTCATGATGTGGGTTTTTATGCCACTGACAAGCAGTCAAAAACCTTCGTTGGATTTTCAAAAAAGACCATTTTGCATAAGATCCCGAATTGGGATTCGGAAACGTTATTTTGACATCTTGATATAACAGAGAGCTCAAGCCAACGCAGCGAGAAAAAAAGAATGATCGTGTTTTTGAAATAGAATGCGTTTATGTTAGGTTATGTTACATTTGAAATTTGAATTTTTCCTTCTAACATTCTATTGAAATTCTTAGCTCATTATTTCAAGAGCTTTTTCTTATGTGGTGAAAAACATTGGGGAACTAACGATATTTTCAATAACAAAAATATAAATATAATTTAAACTGTTTATTACTAGAGTTATATCACATTAAACTGTACTAGAAATAACTGAAGTTAAATAGCAGTACTTTTCTGACTAAAAAAAAGAATTAAATTTGAAAAATGGTATGTAAGAACTTTCTATTTTTATTTAATTCAATTTTTGTAGGAAAAAATGTAATTTGAATAAAAATTAAACAAATGCAATTTTAATATTCATTTAATTTCTATTCATTAATAAGTTGGGATTTAAATTATCATTCTATTTAGACTTATAGAAAAACTGAAAAAAAAATAATAAAACATAATCGTAAAGTTATATTCGAATTATACTTATTGATACAAGCTGTTAATAATTAAGTAAAATAATTGAATCTTCATTTATTTAGGAGAATTCTATTTTAAAAATAATCTAGAATAAATTTTGAGGAAGAAGGTTCAATACAAGACATTATTTATCATATTTTCATTCACAATTTAATACTTTTATTTCACGCTATAAATATGATTCCAAATGAAAACATTAATTAGAATGTCAGAAATCAGCGGCATTTCTCGGTGAAAATAAATTTATCTCCGAGTTTCATTCGTTGTGCAAAAGCAATAGAAGCCACCTATCGTGTAGGACAATGAATTTTCGATTTTCAGTGTGGGCGTGAGCTACATTTGTTACTTTTAAAATTTTGTTCGTTATCTTCACAAATATGAATCAATTATTAAACTTTCTTCCTGAAAACCTAATTATTTTTCACCGCAATCCTATTGAGCAGCCTTCATTCATTAAGATGTTTATAAGATTATATGATTTAGAGTAAGAATAAAAAAAGCTGCACTAAAAATGCAATTAAAAGAACATGCATATTTTGTTGATTTTCCTGGAAAATACTGAACGAAAAATGCAAATGAAGTTCCCACGTTAATCCTCAATGCGGCAAATACATAATCGTATACGTGAGTGGGTGATGCATTGAAAGAAATATATTTTAGAATCTCGCATCGAAATTTTTTGCTATACTTTTTAGTTCGAACAACTCGACGAATTTCGTGGTGTTTTTTGAAAAATTCAATGGGAAAAAATCTATTAAAATGAGTAACCCCAAAAGTTCGAAGGATTGAATAAGGTAACGATAAGGGTAAAAAAGTTCAATTAAAAAAAATAGTTAAAGATAATTGTTCGTAGGATGGAGGGCAGAAAACACTAAGATGTAGCTCGAGATTGAAATGTAACTTTCAGTTTATAGTTTAATTAATGGAAATATTTTAAAGATACTGAATTTGTAAAGAGAAATCCTGGGAAAAGACATCCCACGGCCATGAAAATCAATATTTGTTCATTAAGGAATCTGTAACAGGAATGCAACAGCTTCTCGGCCCACTCGTGATATCCATGCAGTCACAGAAGTGTGAGTTTCAAGATTTACTGTCTCCAGAAATCCACAGGAGAAAAATTTATTAAGAACTTGTGGTTTCATCATGCTAGCTATTGAACTCAGGCGATCGCGTTCCACATTCTACACAGTATATCGAATTTGTTGGGAGCCGTTTCATTCAACACATGAGTTCCGATTCAGCATAACCATTGATTCTTGACGTGCATTTGAAGACAGCAATGAATCCAATTCTGGAGATCTAAGTATCACAGCTTGGACTGGCATTATGTTGCATGGCCTTACAGACCTCTCCGTTTTGTTAGATTCTATGATTACTATGAAGTACAAAGGGGGATATTTTTGACCCTTATATTTGTATTTGCAGCAGTACAATTGATCCTGATTTACTTTTAATGTACGGTAACGAACATCGACATAGGACTTATCTGGTCAACGACTTTTTCAAAACTAGTATATTCACCGGAGAAAATGGTCAGTTAGATCTTTAGACCTAAACCCCGTACAGAATATCTAGGATATGGCAATTACAACTCGCCTTCCACTTTCGAAAATCATCCAGTGCCTGAAAACAACATTGCTGGAAGAATAGGGCAAACTGTAACATTGACACATAATTTGATTTCCAATATGAATTTTTGTAAGAGTGGTATACTTTTAATAGTGGATCGTCTTATTAACCCATTTTTTGTGTTCGATTTAGTAATATTTCGATGCTGAGGAGTCTTATGCACTGTCATGTGTGTAGCATAGCTGTTAGGACGTTATTCGTTTTGTGCTAAATCAATTATGTTTATAACCTATCCATAACTAATTGCATTATTACATTGTTCAGTAGGTCTTAAGATTATTCCTCCAAAGAGAAAATTATCTTTATTTCTTGAAAAAAAAATTGTACAATTTTTACGCTTTAGATACATTTGTGATTAAAATTAAGATGATTATTTTTAAAGCATTGAGCATTTTTATTTAAGGAAAAAAGACGCATATTTCTCTTATTTATTCATTATCATCATATTTTCGTACTTCGTGCAAAAAAGACAAAATAAAGTTTTGAATTCCAAATCATATTATTCAACATTTATACTACTTCTCATATAACATATTACCACTTGTAATTGAATGCAATCTCTTTTATGACGTTATAAAGTGAAAGTTCTGACTCCCATTTACTTTATATTTTTAAATGATATAATTATATGTATAACACATAATGCATGCATAATATAAATATCAACAAAAGTGTTTGTCATCTAGGTATTTTCTTTGTTATAACGCTAGGTAATTCTCACATAAAGGTCTACTAATAAAATATTAATATCTAAATATTTATATTGTATTTTCACTAAGTTTGGTAGAATAAATATTTACAAAACAGTTTATTGTAGTTAGATCTTTTATTTATACTTCGAATGTATACAAGCCTGAAACCTGATGAAGTTACATTTAATTAATTAAATTATGAATGATAACCCTGACGCTGTGAATCTAAATACTGGGTACATTGTTTGTTCCTTACAAAAATTGACCAAAGTTCTCACTTTAGGAAATATTCAGGCGGGTTTTTCTTTATTATAACGCTAGGTAATTTTCACATAAAAGCCTACTAATCAAGTAATAATATACATTAAGTATATATAATACACTGCGACTGTCTTTTTTTTTTTTACAAACTAAATATGCTAACCCTTTATTTTAGTGAATCAAAACAGTTCAATATTACGAAAGAGAAATATAACGATCTTTTTTAGAATTTTCAGGGAATTCCGATGTGTGTACTATATTGGAATAAATGTTAATGTGCAATCATCTAGCGACTAAATCTTAGCTAAATCTAGTGATCTAAATCAGAGGATCATTTAATCAACCTTTTGTACCTACAGCCCACTTTTGTATCTCTGTCAATAGTAAAATTTTCTAACTACCCATAGGTTCCACAGTTGTGATAATGTATAAAATACGGAAGTAACTTTACTTTATAAAACTTATAAAACTGAGTTACAGTAAGTTAGGGCATATAATAATTACTTATCAAATATTTTATATCAGGCTTTCACTAAGTTTGGCAGAATAAATATTTATAAAGCAATTTATTATATTTAGATCTATATTTTATTGATACTTTGCATGCTTACAAGCCTAAAATCTGATGAAGTTACATTTAATTAATTAAATTATTAATGAGATCCTTAATGCTAAAGTTGTGAATCTAAATACAGGATATATGGCCAATTTATATAAGGAACAAACAAAGGTCTCATCTTTTAGAAATATTCAGGCAGTTTCTTTAGTACTAAATATCATTAACATTATCGTGATTCCACAAGATATGAAGTAGGGAAAGGTATCAATAAATTGAATATCATTTTCCACATATTTGGATATGGCAGACAATTTTAAACAATACTTGAAAATTCTTCTATTTCAATATTTTTTAAAAAAATTAATTAAATTTCAAAAAGGGAAAGTGCTTCAATAACGGACACAATCCCTATTGCCCACCATGAAAGAGGGAACGCCTACTAGTGAACTGGTTGACTACCACTACATCAAGTACAATTCTCGAAGAAAACATCTCTGCCATATTCTCTGCATCTTAAAATCGTAATTATTAAATTCTACATTTTTTTTCAGAAAGTAATTTCGGATCATTATCTTTATGCGTTTGGTGATTAATGTATTTACTTTTCTTGCAAATGGACAGATTTGAGGGTGAATGTGACAGAGTGTCTCGCATTAACAATTCTATAAGGTTGATGGTACTACATGGTGCATTCCGGAAAATACCGGATATGTCACACAAAAAAAAAGCAGAATCGATAAAGAAGGATTTCTAGCTGGGTGCCGTAATATTGAAAATGTAATGTGTATGCTTTTTTAATAAATAAAAAATCTATTTAAGAAAAAACCTTTATAAGATAAATACATGCAAATATTTTTAGCATTCATTTTAAATGTTTAAAATTTTCTACCTTATTCTAAAATGCTTCCGAAATATCATTTTACAGTCAAGTAAAAATTATATAACAACTTATTTACGAGGTCATCAACAATTTAAAAAGATTTATCGTCCAGTTTATTTTCTTGTAGCAAAACATATAAATCTTTGCAACTACTTTATTTTCTAAAATAAAACGATTCGAATAATTCTTATTCCAAACCCAGAAAAAAAAATCACAAATTTAAAGCATGCAATCCTCAGAATTAATTTCTTCGGGATATCACAAAATAAGGTAAGAATCCATTTTCGATATAAAATTTAAAAAAAAAAATAATTTTAAAATATAAGAATGCGTAATTTAAAACCTTTTTTTTTTCAGTTTATTTTCTTTTAAGTCTGTGCAGCAGTCCTCCAATGATTTCATTTCACTTCTCTTTTTCAGACGATAAATCTTCCGTTCCGTTTTTTTTTCCAGATTTAATGAAATTTCGAAACGACAGCGAAATGTTTTCTTTTTTATATTTTTTTTTATTGGAGGAAATTATTCCACACCTCACACTCCCTTTGGAGAAGAGAATATCGTCTGGTTATTCCTACTACAGAATATTATTAGATTGTCGTGAGCGCCAACCAGTCGCTTAAGACAGTTGGAATTTTCAGAGAAAACTCGTATCAAACGAGTTTTTGCGAGACCTTTAAAAAAAAAAAAAAAAAAAAATGCGAGGAAAAAGTCAAGCGATTTAAGTAAATTCGCGAAATAATTTATCATTGTTGTGGAAGTGTAGGTCGTGGAATAACTGTTCTTTTGAAATGTATTATCTATTTTTTTCAAAATGAAATTTTTTTCTAGGTGTTTTTGCTTTCTACTTTTATACAACATTTTTTCAATAGAGGAACAGTTATTATTTCAGTAACATTGTATGAAGTTGAACTCGACAGCAATTTTAATTTTAAAACTTGTAATCTTTTTTACGCATAATAAAGAAATACTATGTATTTAAAATGAGTTTTAAAATAGACAGTGCTAAAAAAGCTTTTTAATTTGCAAGAATTTTTTTTTACTGGCGTTGTCTAATATAAACAAATGACAGATATTAATCCTGAAATTCACCACTTTCCTTTCTTGTAAGGTTAAATTTGGTATTATCTCGTGGGGCATTTCGGAAAATACCGGATATGCCACAAAAAAAGCAAAATGAGTTGAGAATGATTTCAAATCATGGGTTCCAATATAGAAAATATAGTGTTTACGCATTTTGACTGAGAAGAAAAGATTATATAAAAAAAATTTTGATATGAACCCATACAACTTCTATTTTGGGTTTTTATTTTAAACGTCTAAAATTTCTACCTTATTCTAAAATGCTTCCGAGATATCATTTTAAAGTCAAGTAGAAATTATATAACAACTTATTTACGATCACAATAACAATTTAAAAAGATTTATCGCCCAGTTTATTTTCTTGTAGCAACATATATAAATCTTTGCAACTACTTTATTTCCTAAAATAAAACGATTCGAATAATTCTTATTCCAACCCAAAAGGGAAAAAAAATCATAAATTTAAAGCATGCATTTCTGAGAATTAATTTTTTCCGAGAGATCACATAAGGTAAGAACCCATTTTTCGATATAAAAGTAATAAAAAAATAAATAAAATAATTTTAAAATATAAGAATGCGTAATTTAAAATCTTTTTTTTTTTTAGTATGTTTTCTTTTAAGTCTGCAGCAAGTCTTCCAATGATTTCATTTCACTTCTCTTTTTCAAACGATAAATCTTCCGTTTCGGCATTACTTACGGCGGTAGAGATTTAATGAAATTTCGAAACGACAGCGTTTTTTTTTTTAATTATTATTATTTTTTTTTTATTGGAGGAAATTATTCCACACATCCCACTCCCTTTTTGAGAAGAGAATATCGTCTGGTTATTTCTACTATAGAATATTATTAGATTGTCGTGAGCGCCAAAAAGTCGCTTAAGACAGTTGGAAATTTACAGAGAAAAATCGCATCAAACGAGTTTTTGCGAGACCCTTTTTAAAAAAAAAAAAAGAATGTGAGGAAAAAGTCAAGCGATTTAAGTAAATTTGCGAAATAATTTATCATTGTTTTGGAAGTGTAGGTCGTGGAATAACTGTTCATTTGAAATGTATATAAATATATATGTTTTCCCTCTTTTTTGAAAATGAAATTTTTCCTAAATGTTTTTGCTTTCTACTTATAAAGTAGTTATAAAACATTTTAGAAACACGGGAAAATTATTATTTCATGGGAGATTGTATGAAGTTGAACTAGGCAGCAATTTTAATTTTAAAACATGCATTCTTTTATGCATAATAAAGAAATACTATGAATTTAAAATGAGTTTTGAAATAGACAGTGTTTAAAATTTTTTTTAATTTTCAGGAATTTTCTTTCCTGGCGTTGTCTAATATGATAAACAAATGCAAGATACTAATTCTGAAACTCACCACTTTCCTTTCCTGTAAGGTTAAATTCGGTAGCTTCTAGTGGGGCATTTCGGAAAATACCGGATTTGCCACAAAAAAAAAAAAATCAATAGAGTATGATTTCAAATCATGGGGCCCCGATATAGAAAAATATAGTGTTTACGAATTTTTAATGAAAAAAAAGAAAGATTATATAAAAAAATTGAGATCAACCCATACAACTTCTATTTTGTGTTTCCATAATAAATTACTAAAATTTTCTAGCCTATTCTAAAATGCTTATATAATTTTTACTTAACTTTAAAATGATACAACAACTTATTTACGAGCACAATAACAATTTAAAAAGATTTATCGTCCAATTTATTTTCTTGTAGCAAAATATATAAATCTTTGCAACTACTTTAATTTCTAAAATAAAATGATTCGAATAATTCTTATTCCAAACCAAAAGAAATAAAAAAAATCATAAATTTAAAGCATGCATTTCTGTGAATTAATTTTTTTCCGAGAGATCACAAAATAAGGTAAGAACCCATTTTTCGATATAAAAGTAAAAAAATAATAAATAAAATAATTTTAAAATATAAGAATGCGTAATTTAAAAGAAAATAAACTGAAAAAAAAAAGATTTTAAGTCTGTGCAGCAGTCCTCCAATGATTTCATTTCACTTCTCTTTTTCAAACGATAAATCTTCCGTTCCGTTTTTTTTTCCAGATTTAATGAAATTTCGAAACGACAGCGAAATGTTTTTTTTTTTATATTTTTTTTTATTGGAGGAAATTATTCCACACCTCACACTCCCTTTGGAGAAGAGAATATCGTCTGGTTATTCCTACTACAGAATATTATTAGATTGTCGTGAGCGCCAACCAGTCGCTTAAGACAGTTGGAATTTTTCAGAGGAAAATCGTATCAAACGAGTTTTTGCGAGACCTTTTTTTAAAAAAGAAAAAGTATGTGAGGAAAAGTCAAGCGATTTAAGTAAATTCGCGAAATAATTTATCATTGTTGTGGAAGTGTAGGTCGTGGAATAACTGTTCTTTTGAAATGTATTATCTATTTTTTTCAAAATGAAATTTTTTTCTAGGTGTTTTTGCTTTCTACTTTTATACAACATTTTTTCAATAGAGGAACAGTTATTATTTCAGTAACATTGTATGAAGTTGAACTCGACAGCAATTTTAATTTTAAAACTTGTAATCTTTTTTACGCATAATAAAGAAATACTATGTATTTAAAATGAGTTTTAAAATAGACAGTGCTAAAAAAGCTTTTTAATTTGCAAGAATTTTTTTTTACTGGCGTTGTCTAATATAAACAAATGACAGATATTAATCCTGAAATTCACCACTTTCCTTTCTTGTAAGGTTAAATTTGGTATTATCTCGTGGGGCATTTCGGAAAATACCGGATATGCCACAAAAAAAGCAAAATGAGTTGAGAATGATTTCAAATCATGGGTTCCAATATAGAAAATATAGTGTTTACGCATTTTGACTGAGAAGAAAAGATTATATAAAAAAAATTTTGATATGAACCCATACAACTTCTATTTTGGGTTTTTATTTTAAACGTCTAAAATTTCTACCTTATTCTAAAATGCTTCCGAGATATCATTTTAAAGTCAAGTAGAAATTATATAACAACTTATTTACGATCACAATAACAATTTAAAAAGATTTATCGCCCAGTTTATTTTCTTGTAGCAACATATATAAATCTTTGCAACTACTTTATTTCCTAAAATAAAACGATTCGAATAATTCTTATTCCAACCCAAAAGGGAAAAAAAATCATAAATTTAAAGCATGCATTTCTGAGAATTAATTTTTTCCGAGAGATCACATAAGGTAAGAACCCATTTTTCGATATAAAAGTAATAAAAAAATAAATAAAATAATTTTAAAATATAAGAATGCGTAATTTAAAATCTTTTTTTTTTTTAGTATGTTTTCTTTTAAGTCTGCAGCAAGTCTTCCAATGATTTCATTTCACTTCTCTTTTTCAAACGATAAATCTTCCGTTTCGGCATTACTTACGGCAGTAGAGATTTAATGAAATTTCGAAACGACAGCGAAATGTTTTTTTTTTAATATTTTTTTTTTATTGGAGGAAATTATTCCACACCTCACACTCCCTTTGGAGAAGAGAATATCGTCTGGTTATTCCTACTACAGAATATTATTAGATTGTCGTGAGCGCCAACCAGTCGCTTAAGACAGTTGGAATTTTTCAGAGGAAAATCGTATCAATCGAGTTTTTGCGAGACCTTTTAAAAAAAAAAAAAAAAAATGAATTCGAGGAAAAAGTCAAGCGATTTAAATAAATTCGCGAAATAATTTATCATTGTTTTGGAAGTGTAGGTCGTGGAATAACTGTTCTTTTGGAAAGGTATATAAATATATATGCTTTCCTCTTTTTTTGAATATGAAAGTTTGCCTAGATGTTTTTGCTTTCTACTTATAAAGTATTTATAAAACATTTTAGGAATAGAGGAGAATTATTATTTCATGGGAGATTGTGTGAAGTTGAACTCGACAGCAAGTTTAATTTTAAAACATGCACTCTTTTATGCATAATAAAGAAATACAATGTATTTAAAATGAGTTTTAAAATAGACAGTGCTAAAAAAGCTTTTTAATTTGCAAGAATTTTTTTTTTATTGGCGTTGTCTAATATAAACCAATGAGAGATATTAATCCTGAAATTCACCACTCTCCTTTCTTGTAAGGTTAAATTTGGTACTATCTCGTGGGGCATTTCTGAAAATACCGGATATGCCACAAAAAAAGCAAAATCTGTAGAGAATGATTTCAAATCATGGACCCCAATATAGAAAATACAGTGTTTACGCATTTTTACTCAAAAAAAAAAAAAAAAAAAAGATTATATAAAAAAAAATTGAGATCAAGACATACACAAATTCTATTTTGAGTTTTCATTTTAAATGTCTAAAATTTTCTACCTTATTCTAAAATGCTTCCGAGATATTATTTTAAAGTCAAGTAAAAATTATATAACAACTTATTTACGAGAACAATAACAATTTAAAAAGATTTATCGTCCAGTTTATTTTCTTGTAGCCAAAATATATAAATCTTTGCAACTACTTTATTTTCTAAAATAAAACTATTCGAATAATTCTTATTCCAAACCAAACCCAGAAAAAAAACACATAAATTTAAAGCATGCATTCCTGAGAATTAATTTTTTTGGAGATATCACAAAATAAGGTAAGAACCCATTTTTCGATATGAAAGTAAAAAAAAAAATAAATAAATAAAATCATTTTAAAATATAAGAATACGTAATATAAAATCTTTTTTTTTTTTTTTTTTTTTTCAGTTTATTTTCTTTTAAGTCTTGCAGCAGTCCTCCAATGATTTCATTTCACTTCTCTTTTTCAAACGATAAATCTTCCGTTTCGGCATTACTTACGGCAGTAGAGATTTAATGAAATTTCGAAACGACAGCGAGATGTTTTTTTTTTTTTTTTTTTTTTAGTTTTTTATTGGAGGAAATTATTGCACACCTCACACTCCCTTTGGAGAAGAGAATATCGTCTGGTTATTCCTACTACAGAATATTATTAGATTGTCGTGAGCGCCAACCAGTCGCTTAAGACAGTTGGAATTTTTCAGAGAAAAATCGTATCAAACGAGTTTTTGCGAGACCTTTTTTTAAAAAAGAAAAAGTATGTGAGGAAAAGTCAAGCGATTTAAGTAAATTCGCGAAATAATTTATCATTGTTTTGGAAGTGTAGGTCGTGGAATAACTGTTCTTTTGAAATGTGTATAAATATATGTGTTATAATCTTTTTTTGGAAAATGAAATTTCTACTTATAAAGTATTTATAAAACATTTTTGGAACAGAGGAAAATTATTATTTCAGGGACATTGTATGAAGTTGAACTCAACAGCAAGTTTAGTTTTAAAACATGCAATGTTTTGTGCATAATAAAGACACACAATGTAAATAAAATGAATTTTTAAATAGAACTTAAGATTTTTAATTTGCAAAGAAAAATAATTTAAAAATGTTCGCTTGATTCTAACAATATCTAATGAAATATTAAAATTTCTTTAGATATTTTTAGGTTCAAATTGAGTTATCGTTTTGAGGAACACAATAGAATATCAGTGATTTTCTGCATAAAGTAATTATTTTTTTTTTCAAATTAACTGGACATATCTGCAAGTTGAGACTTTTTGGTTAGTTAGTTGCAATATATTCTCAGAAAGAGCGAATGTTAAAAACGAATATTAATTTAAATACCGATGGTTATCAAAATAATGGAAACAGAGTTATATGAAATCCTTCACTAATAGGCGTAGGACCGCCTTGGCATGTATTACAGTTTGGATTAGCATGTGAATCGAATCATGCAAATGTTAAATAGTATTTAGAAAAATATTGAACCATTCTTCAAGGAGATATTGTGAACGTTCCGGTTGATATACCAGTGAAGGATATCGATTTCGGATTGATAGCTCTAAAATAGACCATATCTGTTCCATGATATTGAGATCGGGAGACTGTGCTGCTCAAAGTAGATGTTTCATTTCATCCTCATATTCATGATTGGACATGTCTCGCTGCATTATCATCCAGGAAAATTTCATCTCATGCAGGAAAGAAAGTTTCATCTTAGGATGGACATGGTCAGCTAAAACTTCTTTATACTTCTCCCCGGTCATTCTTCTCTTCAGGATTATGATTGGACCAGAAGCAACTCATGATTCACGTCCATGCTTGTCAGTTTGTGAACAACCACGATCATACCCTTGTGCAAATGACCTCCAAACGTGCACCCGTCATGTTGCGGGGGAAAGTGTGAAAGATGATTTGTGACCATATAACTAATTGCTTTGCCCTTATCAATCGACCAGGTTTTGTGTTTGTGACACTACTGTAGACGACGATTGCAATCAACAGATGTGACAAGTGGCTTAGGAATTGTAGCTCTGCCGTAAATGTCCTGTTAATGAAGATGTTATCTAACTGTAATTATTGACACTCGAAAATCCAGATGCCGATTAAGCTCTGCGGTCACTATGCCTGCAGCTGTTTGCTTTTGAGACATCACAAGCCGCTTCAATACCCGTCGATCTCTTTCACTGTGCTTTAGACATTATAATTACGTACTTCAAGAAACGCCTAAAGGTTGGGATGTTTTGATCACAGTTGCTCCAGCTAATCGAGCTCCTACAATTGGGCATTTTTGAAAATCTGTGAGGTCTGACATTTTACGCTTTTGTTGCTTACGTTTACGCATTTTACGCTTAAAGTTATATACAAAAATCCAAGATGTATACAACTTTACTAAAGCTACCTCATATTACCTAACATATGCTTTTTATATTATGTAGTAGCTAAGATTACATTTTAATGCTAACGAAGAGAATTTTTAAATGTCACTTTTATTCACATGTGTTTTCATTATTTTGATAACCACCTGTATATTCGTAATAAATTTCACCCTGTAATTGATGCTAAACTTACGAAATTATTACTGGATCTCAAGTTTGAAACTAATGCTAATAATAATGTATTTGAAGATACAATAAAAAAAATAAGTTACGCCTGGTTAAACATGAAAAAAAAAAGATTTCAGGAAATAAAAATAGTGAGATAAAAAAACAATGATTTAAGAAGACTTCAATAAAATTATATTGTTTGGATAAACACGAGGATTAACTTAATTTTTTTTAAATATTCACACGTGGAATATTTTCCAGAAATCAAACAGAAAGAAATCATGGTACAATTTCCACAACACAATGTTAACGATTATAATGAAATTCGAAAAACCTAAAACCTATTATAAAGAAAAATGGAATAAATTCATTATGGTAGAATATTGCTAGAATTTAAAAAGAGATATGTGGAAGTATATGTAAACATCGTGCAACGTACTAGCAAAGCTAATGCACAGTAAACTTATGTTATTAGTAAGTAAACTTATGATATTAGTAGTATTGTTACTATCTGCATATTTTATTTTTGTAATTAAAAATAAAATATGCAGATAGTATACACTTCTTTATCTCAATATAAGTGTTATTTTCATTAAATATAAAGAAACAATGTACATAAATAATTTCCCATTTTACAAAAACCTAAAAAGGTATTGGCACTCAACAATACAAATGTTATTTTAGAATTCAAGTCAAAAATATAATAAAAAAACTATTTGAAATTGTTTTTGAAATATCAAACAACTTGTTTACACTGATAAGCTAATGAAATTGATCCCTACATCCATTGGAATCCTTTGAACACTATAATTAAATGGAATGTGATGAACTACTATTTCACAAAGGGCTTTCCCTAAAACAAACTTCCAAAACAAGTATATATCAAATTACAAATTTAACTAAGAAAAAACAACAGCTGGAAATTCGATTTAAGGACAGTAAAAAATAAATGAAAGTCTAATTTTTCCTTTTTAAACCTCTACTTGGATGATAACACTGAACTTGGAGATAGAAAAACTCTTTAACGGTCTTGAATAAGAAAAGAAAATGTTCCGTTCGAATCCCTTGCCACCCCTTTTCCCTTTCCCCTGCAAATTCTCAGGGGAAGAATTTATTGCAGTGCAAGAATGAAAAAAAAGTGAACATTTGGAGGTATTAAGTGCAGAATCAATTCCCGGGAGATTTGAACGACTTGATTTGGTATGGAACCGAAAAATATCCAGCTCTAAATTTGCTTTATCAGAAAGTAATTTGTTTACTAGAAACTTTTAATAAATAATGCATAGAGAAACGACGTTTTTCAACAACGAAACGAATTTCGCCTTCAAAGCAATTTTTAAATATTACAGAAGATAAAGTTAATTAAAATGTATGTAAAATACATTTGAGAATAGCATTATTTTAATAAAAGTGTATGGAATATAAAAATAAGATGTAAAACAACATAAGAATTATACTAAAAATAAAAATAACATTGAATCATGTGTTTCATTTAAAACATAAATTATGATAATTTTTTAATGATAATCGTTGTAATATTAAAACGAAAAGATTTCAGGAAAATAGGATAACTATTTGTTTATAAATAATATATTATTCAGAATATTTATAAGCAAATTCTATAACTTTATATTATTTCTAAATTTTATTGCCGGCCATCCTGAATTTCAAAGCATATTTTTCAATATATAATTTTTATGAGCTATGTTAATTAGCTTTTTTGTATATATTAATTACATATTATAAAAAATAATTATAAAACATACTCAAAAATAAAGGGATATGTCTAATAACTGAAACAAATCTTGTTTTTCAAAGGATATTCTGATAATAAGAAAACATTTAGCTAAATGTTCATATAAATAATATATATATATGGAAAAAGGTTTCTAGAGGGCAGTTGATGCCAATTATTACGATGAACTGTCAAAGATGCCAAAGTTTCAGGAGAATCTTCAAAGTATTTCCAAATGTCAAAATGGTAAGAATTTCTGATGCGGGAAGAAGATGACTTATTATCAAATGTGGAGGAAATGTACCCCCATTCTCTAACCCCAATGCGCTGAAGCTGCAACGTCGGAAGAAAACCGAAATAATTCTAATACTCAAACAGAATAAGAGAAGGATGCAAAGTCTCAATCGATCGGGTTGCATGCATCATTACACAGGTTAAGCAAAAATTGTGAACTGGAGGTTGGATTCTATAATTTGCACTTATATTCCTAATATGTAGTTTGATTGATCATATATATTCAAAGTAATCCTTGATAAATGATACTGTTTAATTTTTCATATATATATATACATATTTAGTTATCGTACTGTACATACACATACACACTTGATGACTTATTCTGCTGTTTTTGCAATTGACTTAACTACACTGACAAAACATCTATTTGATTTTTCGAAGCTTCTTTTTCTACAATTAAGAACGTTTATTTGTTTGCTTGATGGTATATTCTTAACATTTTCTAACAGTCGATTTTCACATTTAATTCCTTTATAGAGTCGGGTCAGAAACCTTGGAAAATCTTGGATTTTTAGCTACGCTGCCTTAATGTCAGAAATTGAAACTCATTGTTAATATCCGTGGACTTAGTTAACTCATGATAATGTTAAGTCACTTGGATTTTTTCATACTTATTTTTCACTTGGCGCACGCAAGAGCTGGTTTGGTTTGGTTCGTCGCTCTACGGTCATCTTGTGCACAATTTAGGCTAAACAGACAGGGACCTACAGTTTAACGTGGATTCCGAACCACTCACAAACATCTATGCCACCGCCAGGATTCGAACCTGAAGTCTAGGATACCAAAGGCCAGAGCGCTAGCCACTTGGCCACCAGGCCGCCACGCAAGAGCTGAACTTTTGGTATTTGTCAATTTAAAAATTATTGGCATCTTCGATAAACTCACAAAGTATATATAATAAATGAAATAAGTAAAATGATTTAAGCAAATTAATTTAATCCTCATAAAATTTGTAGTAGGTTATGTATTATGATAGAATAAATTTTTATATGAGATCTGCTAAAAATTATTGATGTTAATATCAACCGTTTGCTAAGTTGCTTTATTTACAGACATTTATACAGCAATTTAATCTTTTGAATATATTAAATAATATATCTGTAAATTATAATAACTATTCAGAAATTTAAATACTGAATATTTTACTTAAATAATACCAATTAGCATTTTAAGCTGAAACTAGTTCGAATAGCTTTAAAAAAATTTGTTTTCAAGAGAGTAAAAAATATGGTTTTAAATATGAGCTTAAGACACTACAAAATAAAAATCTTTTAAATATTAATTTGTAATATGTATTTACAAATAAATAAAATAGATTAAACAAAAAAGAAAACAGTGCAATTTTGCACAAATACTAGTGTACCATAATAAAAAATAATGGAGTATTTTTAATTTGGAACAACAAAAATTATGCTCTGTTTAAAATAAATTAATTTAATTAGATATATACACTAAGCAAATAAAATACGAGACAAAACTAAATAAATTGAATTTAATTAAATATTTTGATATTTTTCAATTCAACATATAAACATTTTACGGGTATATGAATAATTAATTCCTTTATTATTTATTTTGATTTGAATGGAAGGAATTTATTCGCTTTCTTCACTATTACTTTGTTTTTGACGAGAAGAATTAATTACATGTAAAAGATAAAAAAATATATATGAAAATCTAGAAAATTAACAACAGATTTCATTTTTTTTTACATAATAAAATAAAATTACTTCAGGGTTAAAAGTGGTAAACATCTGGTGCACCGAGCACTAGAGAACTAATCACTAGGCAATCGGGCACTTATTACATAAAAGAATAAAAATACACATTCAAATTCATTGATATATTTTAATAAATTATTAATTAATTCTCTTAATAGACATTTTTTTACACAAAATGGAGAGATTTACAAATTTAAAATAAGCTAATACTAATATGCAACAAAATTATAACAGCTGTAATAGAAATGTTTCATTTAAAATTTTGATCAACATTCCCACTTCCGCTTCCTACTTAATTGAAATAAGTATATGTTAAAATAAAACTCTCGTTAACTAATTAAAAAGAAACTCTTCATATCGAAACAATATAGTAAGAAGCAAATTTAAAAGAGACGATTATGAGCGAACCAGCAATTAACAGCCAATCTCAAAGAAAGTTCAAAGCACAATCCCCTTACTTTAAGCAATGCTTAATCGAACGCAAAGAGAACGTTATTCCTAATGATTTCAGATTAGAATTAGCGTTAGTTAATGAAGTGAAGCGAATTGAACTGAAGTGGGCGGAAAAGTAAATTGTCAAATTGAATAAAGAAAAAGAATAATTTAAAACGATAATTCGGTGAAGTCGTTAATTATAATGGCGTAATGTTTCCAAAAAGCTGAATTTTTATTTATGGAGAATTATCTCAATCTAAATATACTTTTTCAATTATTTTTATCAATTTTGTCTTTGAATAAATTTGAAATCAATGCAGCATTTTGAACTGATATATATTTACTTAATTAATATGTCCCGACTTTCATTAAATGATTATATATTTTTATGCTATTTTAAGGGATATGACAAAGATGAACTGTAATTATGTCTTTATTAAATTGAAATATAAATTATAGTTTTTTCTCTTGAACAATGTAGAAAAAAAAAAGCTATCGTTTTGCCAAAAAAATAAAAATGATTTAAAATGTTAACAAAAGAAAAAGAGGTTATTTATTTTGATGGCACATTAAATAACGGCAATACTAATTTTCTCATTCATTATTGTTCATAACAAATGAAATAAAATATTTTTGAAGAGCACAAAAAAAGATAGTGATTTTACTATACATTTATATTTTTTTCAAACTGATTACAGTAAAATGAATACATCATATATCTGGAAGAAAGAAGAAAAAAAAAAAACAGAATATCTGAGTAGCCAAATTTATTAAAAATATACCAGTTATATCAATGAACTTTTTCTTAGTGAATATAGTAACATATTTTCTGCTTATTTAAAAATACAATCATAAAAAAATTCGTTCGGAAAATATGTTTTTTAATCTATTTTTTAATAATTAGTGATTATTATATTCTTTAATACGTTTTTTAAACAAAGTTATTTCTTTATAACATAAAGGAATAAAAATATAATAAAGATATTTTTATTCCTTTATGTTATATTCACATTCATTGATATAGTTTACTAAGTTATTAATTAATTTTCTTAATTGATATTTTAAAAACAAATAGAGAGTTCTACAATATTAAAATAAGTTAACAATAAAATACAACAAAAGTATAACAGCGGTAATAAATATAACGTTTTACTTAAAATTTCGATTAACTTTCCTACTTAATTGACATATACATTAAATTAAAAACTTTCGTTAAAATTCCCCTAGCCTTCCAATTAAAAAGAAACTCTTCATATCGAAACAATATAGTCAGAAGTAAATTTAAAAGAGACGATTATGAGCGAACCAGCAATTAACAGCCAATCTCAAAGAAAGTTCAAAGCACAATCCCCTTACTTTAAGCAATGCTTAATCGAACGCAAAGAGAACGTTATTCCTAATGATTTCAGATTAGAATTAGCGTTAGTTAATGATGTGAAGTGAATTGAACTGAAGTGGGCGGAAAAGTAAATTGTCAAATTGAACGAAGAAAAAGAATACTTTAAAACGATAATTCGATGAAGTCGTTAATTATAATGGCGTAATGTTTCCAAAAAGCTGAATTTTTATTTATGGAGAATTATCTCAATCTATATATACATTTTAAATTGTTTTTTTATCAGTTTTGTTTGAATAAATTTGAAATCAATGCAGCTTTTTGAGCTGATATATATTTACTTAATTAATATGTCCCGGGCTTTCGTTAAATGATTATATATTTTTATGCTATTTTAAGGGATATGACAAAGATGAACTGTAATTATGTCTTTATTAAATTGAAATATAAATTATAGTTTTTTTCTCTTGAACAATGTAGAAAAAAAAAAGCTATCGTTTTGCCAAAAAAATAAAAATGATTTAAAATGTTAGCAAAAGAAAAAAAGGTTATTTATTTTGATGGCACATTAAATAACGGCAATATTAATTTTCTCATTCATTATTGTTTATAACAAATGAAATAAAATATTTTTGAAGTGCACAAAAAAGGATAGTGATTTTACTATCTGTTATATATAATTCCCGTGTCATGATGTTTGTTCGGGATGAATTCAGAAACTAACAATCCGATTTTAACTTTTTTTTTTCTTAAATGTGTGCTTTGTTCCAACTTGAGAGATAGGATAGTTTTTATACTGATTTTTTTTTATTTAAATGCAAAATCGACGATTTTCATATTTCGCCATTTGGCGTCATTGACGTCATTTGGCGCAACTAAAATTTGCGATTTCTCATCCGATGGACGTAATTTTGAAAGTACATTCAAAATACAAGGTCAGGTGTACCATAAGATCGGGTCGTTGATACCAATACTTAACGAAGAGCCAAAATTTCTTCACATTTATTTTATGGGCAGTTCTGAAGAACGTGTGACAACTCGATGTTAGTATAATTTTATCGAACAAGCAAGTACAAAGAGCTATTGTAGAATTGTTGGAAATTCTTTTAGAAAAGCATAACCAACTTATTAAATTATTTAACGAATTTATTTATTTTGACGAAAGACAGATTATCAAGAAATATTGTTCATCGCTTAGTTCTTAGATAAAGGAAAGTAATGATTATTAAAAATTAAATTTGGTAAAATAATTATAAAACAGTGTTAAAAATCAACATTATCTACCTCATTCATTAAATTAATAAAAATTAAACATTTTCTATTCGTTGAAGCTTAATTTGAACTTTTCATCAATCTTTTACCAATCACTTCCTTAACAATACCAATTATAGTATCTAATAATTGAACGAATTACAAGAAAGCCACAGCAACGCGTGGCCGGGTCTGCTAGTACATTTATATTTTTTTTCAAACTGATCACAGTAAAATGAATACATCATATATCTGAAAGAAAGAAGAAAAAAACAGAATATTTGAGTAGCCAAATTTATTAAAAATATACCAGTTATATCAAAGAACTTTTTCTTAGTGAATATAGTAACATATTTTCTGCTTATTTAAAAATACAACCAGAAAAAAATTCATTCGGAAAATATGTTTTTTAATCTATTTTTTTATGATTAGTGATTGTTTAAAAAACGTATTAAAGAATATAATAAAGTTATTTCTTTATAACATAAAGGAATAAAAATATAATGAAGATATTTTTATTCCTATATGTTATATTCACATTCATTGATATATTTTACTAAGTTATTAATTAATTTTCTTAATTGACATTTTAAAAACAAATAGAGAGTTCTACAATTTTAAAATAAGTTAACACTAAAATACAACAAAAGTATAACAGCTGTAATAAATATAACGTTTTAGATTAACTTTCCTACTTAATTGACATATACATTAAATTAAAAACTTTCGTTAAAATTCCCCTAGCCTTCCAATTAAAAAGAAACTCTTCATATCGAAACAATATAGTCAGAAGCAAATTTAAAAGAGGCGATTATGAGCGAACCAGCAATTAACAGCCAATCTCAAAGAAAGTTCAAAGAACGTTATTCCTAATGATTTCAGATTAGAATTAGCGTTAGTTAATGAAGTGAAGTGAACTGAACTGAAGTGGGCGGAAAAGTAAATTGTCAAATTGAACGAAGAAAAAGAATAATTTAAAACGATAATTCGATGAAGTCGTTAATTGTAATGGCGTAATGTTTTCAAAAAGCTGCATTTTTATTTATGGAGAATTATCTCAATCTAAATATACATTTTAAATTGTTTTTTTATCAGTTTTGTTTGAATAAATTTGAAATCAATGCAGCATTTTGAAATGATATATATTTACTTAATTAAAATGTTCTGTACTTTCGTTAAATGTTTATATATTTGCATGCTCTTTTAAGGGATATGAAAAAAAAAAAAAAAAAAAAAGAAATCTCTTTCTTTCTTTCTTTCTTTAAGACAAATTATTCAATTTTAAAATATAAGATGAATTGTAATTACATCTTTATTAAATTGAAATATAAATTATAGTTTTTTCTCTTGAACAATGTAAAGAAAAAAGTTATCGCTTTCCAAAAAAAAAAAAAAAAAAAAAAAAATGTTAACAAAAGAAAAAAAAAATGGTTATTTATTTTGATGGCACATTAAATAACGTAAATATTAATCTTCTCATTCATTATTGTTTATCACATAAAATAAAGTATTTTTTTAAAGAGCACAAAGAAAGATAGGAATTGTACTATACATTAGGATTTTTTTCCACATTGATTGCATTAAAATGGATGCATCATATATCAAAAACAAAAAAAGAAGGAAAAAACGTCAGAATATTTGAGTAGCCAAATATATTAAAAATATAGCAGCATTTATTTCTCTAAATGAAATCTATGAAATGAAATTATTTAATAGTCTTTCTGTTTCAAAAAAAAATATTTTGTTAATAATTTAGAGGTCATTATTAAATGTAAATAAATAATAATTTACTATTTTTTTAATATTTGCTCATAATAAGGTAGTTCAAGGATTAAAATTCCCAGTCCAATATGCTTCGCACTTATAGTGAGGTGTTCTTCGAGTTTGGAGAGAGAATTAAAAACCTATGGGATGGATCTATGGATCTATAAAAATCTATCCCATCGCCACATAGGCATGTGTAGAAGGGGCATCCCATAGATCCTTAATATGAAGATCCATAATGCTATTCGAGAGATCGCTCTGGTGATTCCCTGAATTTCGGGGGACATAGAAGCCAACACACTCTCTTATCACGTTTTGTCAGTGGACTGTAACGTCTTGTTCTATACTAGACTTATAACGATTTCAAGAAGAGGGCCACTTTTAGGTTCATGGGAAGATTTTAAATTGTATTTACAAGCCTTATTTCTATTTGCAGAACTCTATTTACAATGAAATAAAAATTAAGGATATAAATTAGATACCCAAATTCACTCCAAAGACGGAGATTTTCACAGTTCTCGAGTCTACGACGAAACTAGTCCAAACGATCTGCAGTAGACCTTAATTATCACACTGCGTGATATACGAAACCACAAGGGGCTCACACTTTGTAAACAGGCGGAAACTCCCACGTATTAAGTCACTTTCTGAAAAAAAACGTAAAAACTTCTTGTCGACTCGTCGCAGAAACTCTTATTTTTCTTCTCCAAAAACCACCCTTTAAGAAATTCCGTCAAGAGAGGCAGGAAGTAAGAAAACATTCCATCACCTCTCTTTGGAGTAGTCACTTTCTCAACTCATGGATCTCTTT
This sequence comes from Caerostris darwini, assembly GCA_021605075.1. Classification (NCBI taxonomy): domain Eukaryota; kingdom Metazoa; phylum Arthropoda; class Arachnida; order Araneae; family Araneidae; genus Caerostris; species Caerostris darwini. The sequence goes on along the minus strand of BPLQ01010518.1, from coordinate 365,653 downwards.
CACTCTCACCCATCACGATGCAACAACTGATGGTGTAGTCCATATTACATCTGTAATTGTTTCGACTTGTGAATTTCGGATAGACAATCGCTAAGTTCATGAGGTCTCATTATCCATGACACTGAATATCTGCTATCAGGTTTGAATGATAGATTGTTCTCATTAGTACAAAACACTAACTGCATGTAATATAACAATCCACAATGTTTATCTGTTCTCAAATTTGAGTGGAGGGTTATTATGTATTTGCTAAAGAATATACATTCCTCTCTCCTGGGAACGGAATGCTAGATTTCTTCCCGTGGAAAAATGCTACAGGAAACTTGAGGAGTCTGACATATGAACAAGGGCAGAAAATTTTTGGGACCTGCGCCAAGTGTAGGGCTGCTCAAACATCGTCTGCTCACATTTTAAACTGTCTCGATTTTACATTGGACGAGGTTTTTTTCTGAACCTCTTCTATTCTTAAAGGTTTAAAAAGGTTTTTCTTTTTAAAGGTTTATGGACTTGGTCTAAATGTTAGACCATATCGAAGAAACAAAAATACCAACAAGGATGAAAACAGAAAAAAATACTTTTTGTTTTTGATTCTACGCACTTTGATAAAAAATTAGGTAGTTACGTATTAACGCTACCTTGGCTACAGTTGAGCCAATAAAGAGGAATCTTGTTGTTCGCACGCAGTTATCTTTTGAACGCCAACCGCAGCTACAGATTTGGCGGTTTTTAAAATTCTGCTTCCTGCAAACCAGTTGTCTTTTCTAAGTCCCACATGATAAGCACACTGACTGAAATTGCATTTCCAAAACTTACGTTTACCAAAATAAAGTTTCTTGTCATGGGAATTGGTATATTTTCGTTTTTTTGGTAAAATATTTCGCTCCTGAAAAAATAAAATTGCATCTTGTTCTGTTTCTGGCAAATCCCAAATACGCATTTTCGTAGCACTAAAAAATGGCGTCAAAAATCAGCAAATCTGTAGCTTTTAGATTGGCGCCACTTAAAAACCGCCAAATCTGTAGCCAAGGTAGCGTTAATACGTAAGTACCAAAAATTATTCGCCAGTAAAATGGCAGATTCAGATTATCCAATATGCCTCATGGTGAATTTGCTACGATGGACTCTATATTTTTCCACCCTAATTTGAACAACCGCAGAAATGACATCTGGAAGGACGGGGTTTGCAACTTTCCTTCTTCCTCCTTGAGCCCAGGGAAAAGATTTATTGCCTATGAATTAATCGTGCTCTTGCATTGCAATAAACTCAGCAGGTTTTCGTTTTGTATCATTTGCAGTGTGTCAAATTTGGTTACCCTAGTACCCAAGTGAAGAAAATCACTAGACTCTTCCATAACCAGTTCACAAAAAAATTAATATAAATGTTTTTATTTAGGTATTTTAAACAATGTAATGTTAAATATCAACTTTAAAAACGTTTACCAGAAGTTAATTTAAATAACCTATTAAAAGTAGTATTGCTACATAACTTAAATAGAATTACTTAAATAATTAAATAAGTAACATAACGTTTTAAATAAATATTGAATTTTCCAAGTGTTGTAGGTTAAAATGAGGAAAATTATTCACATTTCATCATGTTCATTATTGTGTAAACAATTTCCGATGTTACAACACAAAATTATATTTCTACTTATACCAATATTGTAAAAATGGTACTGTGTAAACTGTGAAAAATCAAATATTTTGCAAGCAGATCAAACAGAGGCATGTTTACTCATGATTAATTTCAGTATCAAATAAACTTATATTTACATAGGCTGCTTCTCAGAATACATACAGTTGTATTCACTTTAGTTTCATAGTCGTTTAGCTAGAACTTTAAAATGAAAAAGAAAGAATGCATTTAAATATTCACATCTTGGTTAGATCGTGTGTATTTCAAAGTGAATTTTCGCAGTTAAAAATGTTGACACAGTTCTAGTTCTGAATAGTTAGTAATTAATCGGTAATAATGGTTTCGGTAGTTTTCTTTTACTAATCAAACCTTAAAATAAAATAAAAACATTTTAGTAAAAAATGAATAATTTGTTTGGCAATTACTGTAATGCAAGGAACAGGTTGGATAGCTTTAACGTAGACTATCCATAAACTATTTAAAAACATATAAACGAAATTATAACATTTTAAAGTCTTATATATGATATAAAAACGGCACATTTATAATAACCTTACCAATATAATTCAAGCCCATGAGAATATATCCAGTTAAAGTGCTAAAAGAATTTCACATTAGAGAAAAATTAAAAATATATTAATGGTTCTATGATACCCAGTTTTCGTTATTGCATCAATCATTGTATTGACATTGAGGTTCTTATGTAAAATTTCCCATGACAAATGAAAACGGTAGTCATGATAACTTATATAGAATAGTAATTATCTCCAATTCTCTTCAAGTTATTTGTTCGTAAATGTTGAAGGGCCGAAAAGGTCTAGAGGATATCATTTTGGGAATCTCGAGCCACAAGCGACGTAGAACTGGAAGCTTTCGTGTCTATGCTGTGGATAAATTCGATAAATATGTAGATTTCCTTGGTGGAAGGGTGTGAATCTTAAGATGTCATCATTGACGAGATTCGTTCCAAACTGTAATGACACACCTGAATAAAGTTTTAACGTGCTCTTTATGATTCACTCTAGGTAAAATTGAATCAGTTACGTACCTACGGTCCTAACAGAAAATGTCCTCAACTTAAAATGCCCGATATTTAATATCAGCATAAAAAATGCTATCTAACATAAGCAATCCCAGAAACAAAAAATTTTCATTATTTCAGTGGATTTATTTTCTGAAAAAGAAAAAAAGTGGGAGTATTAATTTAGGATTTAATATCTACCTTTATCAGAATTTCAATTCCTACCTACCTATTTAATCTCTATCTTTATCAGAAATTCTAATTTAAACTCAAATACTTAATGAGGTAATTTACCATGTTTTCATCTCTTTCAGTTAATATAAATAATATATGAAATTAATCTTGATAAACTTAATAATTAGAGATAACGATATTTATTATTCATTTTTCTCAATACAAGATATCGCTGTCGATTATAATATACCCACATCTTTGTTTCTTATTAATTCTACGTATAGCTTTCATCATATTTTATCAAATGTATGAAGTTTTTCTATTACATTCCCATTTTGTACTCATATGAAGATATTGTTTCTTATCAAGTTGGTCTCAGCCAGACAAAATGAAAGTGGCTATAGAAAAAAAAGGGCACATGCACTAGAATCAACAGGCATTCAGGCAATTTCTAGAAAGTATTTTGGAATATTTTCTTTATTTCGCAAATATAGAGTAGGATTCTTTGAATATATATATATATGAGCAGAGTGTAGTATAAATTTGCGTAAGAGTTTTCAAAATATTCTATAATAGATCATAGGTCTAACAGTAAACAGCAAATTGCATGGAAGTTTTTACATGTTTTTTACACACCTGCAATTTTTTTAAAACATATTTTTCATCACTTCTCTCACGAATACTTTCTTTGTATTCCCATCTAAGCATTGCTCCACCACAAAAGAAATTTTATCACAATTTCACCACGTACTCATGCATTTTCACAAAATAGGTTTTCTTATTTCATCATTCAAATTTACATCTTTTCATTTTCCTTCAAATATACTTTTTATCTGTATTTCTAGAATCGTATATTATTCTTGTTTTTCCTCACTTTACACACAAAACCATAATATGTTTTCAACAAAAATTGTTATTTTATAAACAGACGTGATGGCCTAAGTAGCTTGAGATACCACAGTGATTTGTTTCCTGAAAACTATTCCTTATCAGATCTTCTGCAGACAAATAACTATTCTGTTAATCTACCAGTGCGAAAACTCTTTCTTCAATCAGTGATTGGATATCTATTCCGATTCTCATTAGATGTCTTATAAGGGAAGTATATACATTCGAAGTACACGTACATATATTGGAATTGGGAAGTATACATATATAAAAATTGATTGATAAACGCTTTAAACAATCAAAGAGAAAGGCATATCAAAACAATTTGCACCGATTTAATTAATTCACAGGTAACAAAAGGAACTTTCCTCAGCAATTCATAATACGGACAGAAGTTGACTATAAACAAAATTCAAAAGTATTTGTTTTTATTTTTAAAGAAGGTACACATTTTATGTAACAGAATTTTTATTTATTTAAGCAAAAATATTTTTTTTATATGCACAACTTAAATGCGTATAATTTCATGAAATTTTCAAATTTAAAATGTTTCAATATCCTACGTACTAATAAGTATAACAATATAATAAAATAGGCAATGCATTTTTATTAATTTACCTCCCAACTCTAAAACAAAAAAAAAATCATTCTGAATATATATTTAAACTGTCATTTTAAATTGACATAATTTTCGTTTAAACAAAATAAATCTGAAAGGCTAAGAAATCTACTGAGAAGCCACGATTATTAATATATTTTTTATTGAAAATAAATTGAGAAAGAAATTCATAATTTCCAAACTAATATTAAATTAGTTAATTTAGGAATAAATATTTGATAAAATAGCATTCCTATTCCCGAAAAAGATTAATTAAAATTGACAGAAATTCACGAAATCACGCATAAATACTCCTACGCATTTAATTTTAAATTAATTAGTTAGTTTATACAGTAAAAATGAGAGAAATTGCTAAATGAAATTGGTATAAAAGCAAGCTTTTACGAATTTCTGAATTTAAATCCCTTCTTAAAAGAGGGTTAACCTCTGGAATGTAAGAGCTTTTGTGCGGTTTCTGTTTAGATGGAGAGACTTAACTTGAAAGGTATAATTTCGAAAGTCTAATTAAGCTGATTTATGATACATTCGTTTTTAAATTACTTCGCAGGCAGTTTTAATTTTAAAGGAGAATAACGTTTAAAATTTAATGAACATTTTCGGTTGCATTTTTAGCTTCGAATGATTTTATTAAGTGCTGTTTAAATTAATTTTCTTAAAAATAAAAAAAAATGACTGCAGAGACGGGATATTTTAGAATTATTAAGATGGCATTTAATTAGTTTCAAACAATGAACTTTAATTACGTTTATTTTGAATTAAAGGCCCAATTTAATGAAAATAATCCAATTATACATTAATAAAAATCATATCATTATTGATTATTAATGAATACTGCATTTTAATAAAAAGTATTTATATCACATAAGTGAATAAATGTAAAAAAAAATATTTACATCATATATCAAAAAAGTATTTATATCATATAAGGGAATATAAATATAATTTTTAAGAGTTTTTTAAATATATTTAATTTCTATATATTATTCATAAGTCAAAGAAATACAAATAACTTATTCAATGCTATATTGCATATATTATTGAGATATTTCTATATACATTTAAATATGTGTTCTAACATAATGAAAATTGTAAAACATAACCGAGTACTGTAAATCATAAACTTCGCCTGTAATTTATAAACTAATTGGAAATACTAAATAACTAAATATAAAATTATTTAATCTGGGAGAATTATCGTAGAACTTAGTTAATGTGTTCAATGTGGAACATTGCTAAATGAATAACAGTTTTTAACTTAATAATAAAAAAAATTAATAAGGTAATTATTTTATTATGCCTTATAATTATTAATAATAAATAATTTATTATAAGACGTAACAAATAATTACGACGAATCACTAAAAACGATTTTTTTTTTATAAATTTTTAAAAATTTTCTCTCAAAAGTTCAAGGTTTAAAAAATATTTAAAGATTTCACACTCTTTATCTATCGTTATAATTCAAAACATTTTATCAAAAGATATATTCAGTATAATAAAATATAAATATAAAGATACTATATAAATTAATTAAATTAAACATGTATCGACCCAAAATATTGAATGGACAAATTTAAATAAATTGCTAGATAACAGCACTAATATATCCATTTCCTAAATTCATCATTCTAAGCAATATTTCAGATTTACATTGAAGCAAATTTGCTGTACAAATTTAATGATATGCCATCAAAATAATGAATTTCAACGCATATTTCAATTAGTAGACTCATCATGAGTGGTTTAGACAACGTTGGATTAAATAATTCAATTATTAAACATGTTCGACTAAATTAGTCCCTAGACTACCAAATTTTCAGCAAATGAACTCTGTAGTCGTGTCTACTAATTGATTTGCGGGGCACTGTTTTCGCATCTAAACCATGAAAGCTTTGAAAAATTCATATTACAACAATTTCAATTCACACAAAAGTTTTCACTGGTATCTATCACATAATTAAGTGAATCGTTCAAAATATTTGCAGAAGAATAGAATGTATTTAGAATAGAATATTTGTGTATATAAATTTAGCTCGAATGTTTTTTATTGGAAATTTATAACAAAGTATAAATTATGAAAATGTGCTTTATTTTTATGTGAATTATGCTTAATATAAGATATTAAGAAATTAATGCTTTTGACATAAAAAAATTATGCATTTTTTTTGCGTAGATTATGAAAAAAATATATGAATCTATTAATTTCCTGTAAAGGTTTTTAAAAAAAGTGAACAGTGGTTTTCTTCTTTAAATTAAAGTTTTATTACAAATTTTGTACTGTAATATTGTAAAAATGTTTTGCTTTATTTCAGATACTATCATATTTATGCTTTAAAATGCATTTTAGAATATAAGTTGAAGATCATAGGCAACGTAACTGTTTGTTTTGTATTTCGTTTATTGCAAGACAAAAAAAAAACTTTAAATATTGATCTTATCACAAAACAAAAACTTTCAAAATTGTTTCTTCATTACCTTTTTGATTTGACTTTACAGTTTTCATGAATATTTTTAAATTATTATGAAATGAATTTCGTCATGCAAAATTTTTTTTTTTTTAATTATCCAAATTTAATTTGATGCTGATGACAAGATATGTTCTCATAAATATTTCACATTCAAAACTTTTTAGTAACATTTTCTTATTGCTATTTAACATTTATTTTTTAAATCATCTATATTCCTACTCGATACTTAAAAGGGTCAATTCACATTTCTGTTACAAAAAAACCACTGGAACAAATGCACAAGGCGTTACAGCTCACCTAAATGACTTGGAATCGGATAACAATGCAGGTATGAAAAAATATGCAATAGATGCACAGTACGGGAGTACTAAGCATTCGCACAGACACACTACATTTCCCTCACTGACACAGCATTAGTACGAGGACTGATCATAGGAACGTAAAATTAATGGATATGCACCTCTTTGGACGCAGGTATCAGCGATTATCTGAGAGGGTTTCTATCTGGAGCTACCACGAATCGCGAACAAACAGTATGAACCAGAGATATGAAGGTACTAATTCTGGTACAGACCAATCCGAAGTCGAATACGTAAGCGCTAGCACACCATGCCGAGATGTTCCGCTATAACGTCTAGAGTATTCTGCATGAAAGCGATTTGCATATTCACTTTTATTATTGTTGATCAAGCACAGAGTTTTTTTGAAGCACATAGATTGATAAACGACATAATCACATGCGCATTTTCCTTTCATTTCTGGTATTTTCCACGTATACTAGAGACAGAAAACTATTTCTGACCCTGTGCTACTATATGATTTTGGGTACTGTTGGTGCACTCTATCCCTTCCAGAAATTTTCAAGATTAGTGCTAATACATTCTTTGTGTCACTATTTCAAGAAAATTATCTTTCAAGCCAGAAAAGTTAGTGCGATTGTAAAACGGACATGATTTAAACAGATTATAAGTTTATAACATATTACCACTGAAATACTTGATGTTTATACTTCATCCATATCAATTCGAATTTAGAGTCTTTCTTCATAAAATTAGAGTTACCGATTCTTCATGGAGTTAGATTGCTTGTTCCTAGGCAATTTAGACAGAAATTCGTGTGAGAAGAATCGGAAAAGTTGGGCAAATTCTGCCCTCTGGAAAATGTATACTCTCAACCTTCCTCATCAAATAAAGGGACATTGCGACTTTCAAATATATCGTGTACATACATATCCCTGTCACAATCATTGGACATTTTCGGTTCTCTCCCAGTAAGCCATTTTTCTAAAATATATTGTCTTGTTATCTAATGCAGTTTATTTTATTTTTGCATATAAGTAAATTATTTTCATTATGAAATAATTTAGAAGCAATTCAAAATTAAAAATAATATAAATAATTTTATTTATGTTACGTTTTCAGAGATTCCGCTCTCGTTAAAAGATTGCATTACTCCGTAGAACTAACCTTAGTGCCATCTACTGTGGATAATATGACACAATTTATAAAAAAAATGTATACATATCCAAAAGCCGTTTATCGATAATCATTCGATGTAAAATGAAATACTTAATATCAATTTAAAATATTTTCCATTAATCAATTTCTGATAATTATAAAAAGGGATATTTCTAAAAATTGATAAGAAGTTACTATAAATTATGCATATCTGATTAAAAAGATCATGTTTCAGGTAAACTTATTTTCTAACGATCATTTATTTCCAGAAACTAATTACAATAAGAAGCAAATTTATGACCGATTGCCATCCCATCACTCACACTTGATGCAATAAAAGCAATAACTCGAAGATCCATTAAGCTTTCAATCATGGTCATAACAAACCCTAAAACCATGTTTACACCGTTCTTATGGATGACGTAGCTCCTATCAATCTATTAACTTTTTCATTTCATTCATCATCCGTTAATAGTGATTAGATGAAGCAAAGTCGTGATTTATGTTAGCGAGGATCTGATCCTGACATTCCAGTGGATTAACGGGGAAGTAAGATATCGCAGTTGTCTCAGTGGATGAATGCCCAATCCATCAGATGGAGGCTTCAAATTCAATGTCTTCTACATTTTTCTATCACAAAAGCGCTGGAAAATTGTTCCGGTGTGTTTTCATGGATGAGATAGGGTCGATGGATGGTGTTTTAAAGGATACCCATTCGATTAGAAACGTATTTATCGGTTGGGGTTTTGTTTCTTCTGGAAATGCTTGTTGGTGTCAGTTGCGATTTGGGGTTTGAAGTATATAAATATCGTTTGCTTTCAATGAGGAAAAGGGTTAAAGTTAGGGTTGTGTTGAGTTATTTATTAGAGAATTTTTGCATAACGTTTTTTTTATCGTCCGGTATTTTTTTCTCCCTAGCGCGCATGCTGATAGGAAACATTATTACAGATACGCATGTGCAATTTTCTATGAGCATGTGCAATTTTCTATGAGCATGTGCAATTTCCTATGAGCATGCGCGCTAGGGAGAAAAAAATACCGGACGATAAAAAAAAACGTTACGCAAAAACTCTCTATTATGAGAAGTAAAAACATAGTAACGAGGAAGTTTTTTTATTTTACAAGTATTGCAGTTTGTCAAAATTATTTTATTTTTATTTTGGACTAGCGATTCAGGGCATCCCAGAATTTTTGTACACATTTTAAAACTATGCGAAACCAAAGAATAAAATGCCTTTACTAATATCCAATGCAATTAAAAAAGTATGATGCCTATAAAATACCTTGTAATAACTTTTGCAGATGAAACAATCCATTATACCTATTATTAATTCCATAATTCCTCATATGATTGCCAATACGCGATGCAAAATAAGGTATATCGGTTGGATGCATTACAAGCAAACATACATCGAAATTCACTTTAAAAATTAGTAAATTTTATTAAATTAAATTTTATAGCTACATTGTAAACTATTGTGTTTTATTACTATTATATAGCTATATTTACATTATTCATTAGCTATATTATTATTATGCATTAGCTGTATTTATATATTTTATTTATATTATGCAGTAGCTATATTTATATTATGCATATTTAAACAAATATTTAACTTTCAGTGTTTGGATAATAATGCCATACTACTTACTTAAATATTTGCTTCCATTACTTTGTAAAGAGAGACATTAAACAAAAGAAAAATATTATATACTCATTCATAATCCAGAATTCAAATTGCTTCGATGGAAGCATTTTAGAAATTATGATTTATTTGTTGACAGTTAATATTTATTCTAAATTGGTTATAAGTCTCAAAAATATATTATATAAAGCTATATAAATTGCAGACTTTAAAATGTCTGCAATTTTATCATTTATCTCTTTTTTTGTTAAAATTTCATAGATTTAGCAACAAATTTGAATAAAATGTCTGTTTGTTATTTATACATAAACTAGAAATAGGAAATTTTTATGACATGACAAAACATGGTTGAATTTTGAATTTTAAAAAATTGTCATTTTTTAGAAATATTTCTTCGAAATCTAAGAATACTTATTATGGATATAAAATACTCGTTATAATAAAACTAAAATGAAAAATTGTATAAAAGAAAATAGTTATTAATTTTCATAAAGTGCTCTGATTACAGAATCATTTTGCTAAAATATATTAAAATAAAAATATTAGAGAGTTAAATTTTCAGAATTTTAAATTTCTTTTTTTAATTTTTAATGACAAAATGCTTTTTAAAACTTGTTTTTCTAAATTTATAATATAATTTTTTTAGACAAGTAATAAATCAATCATGTTTATTAAAGCTAGTAACAAAGCTTATTAAAGTAATGATCATGTTTATTAAAGCTTCATTGATAAAATGCATTAAGATTTTAGTTTCAGAAGTATTTTGATAAAACATTTTGTAAGTTTATTAAAAATTGTCATATATACGTAAAAAATGTTTTTAGCAATACTGGTTTCTACAAAATATAGATAATAATTAAAAAAAAAATATCTTGCACATTTTTTATTTATTCATATATAGTTATTATATTGTAGAGTAAATTTCATAAATTTAATGCTCTACATCAATTTGAAACAAAACTTTAATGTGTCTAAATTAGGAAGGTGGAATATACTCTAGTGAATAGTATTTCTTATTTAAGAGGGTTTTATTTTAATTTAAATTTTATAAAATATTTAAAATACTCGTACATTTATTAAATTTCATAAATTTAATGCTCTAAAGCATTTTGTAACAAAAATTGAATGTGCCTAAAATGGGAAAAATGAATATATTGTGAATAATATTTCTTATAAGGGGGTTTTACAGTAAATTAAATTTTATAGCATATAAGTACAAATAAAAAGCTAAAAAAGTTACACTATTAAATTAAATTAATGGAAATAATAATTATGTACCCGTAAGAATATTTTTCAAAGTGTATTCTGTGATAAATACTTAATACGGTCTTGACCTTATTCTTAACTTTTGTTAGACAATGTATGAAAGTCAAAAAATAACTTTTGTTTACATCCATAAATTCTTCCTACGCCCATATATATAAAGCAGAAACTATCATTCTTTTCTCATATGTCTCTTTCCTTTCTCGAAAGATTATTCAAACATGATTTTGGATTAAACCTATCTCGCATAGAAGAATACTTTGCTTTACATCCATCATTTTCAGTTAAAAGTTAGAAAAAAAAAAGAATCTTTTACACGAGCATCTGGGAATAGGATAAATGTTTTAGTATAACAACACGAAGAAAAAACGTCTATGTATGCTGAAGAGCCTTGATGGCCAAAAGCTTTTTGTATGTTTTGAGATTATTCAAGAAAAAGTGTTTAAATGGATATCGAGGCTGTAGTAGAGCACCCCTACTGAAGTAGTGTAAGTCAAATGTATGTAAAGACACTGATTTGCATGTGCAGAATTTTTTCGTTTAAAACATACAAGGTTAATACTAAAATATTGCAGCAAATTCCAATAAATTTGCTTTATATTTGCAAAGATGAACGATGATGAAAATTTTTAACAAAAAACTATTTTTATATATCTGGTATTATATGTGTTTAAATCAAAAAGGAGGAATATATTCTAAATAGTATTTCTTAGTTCATCGTATTCTATTATTTGACTAATTCTCCTACAACACTATCATTGCATCAGATGTTTTTTGAAAGTTTTCCAATACTTGTTTCTCAATTATTTGTCGACAATGAAACATTCTGGAGGTTATAAATTCCCAGATTGTGGAATTTTCGTATAGTGTCTATGAAAGCTTGTCCTTCGATTAAAATTTGCCCATTTACTAGCAAGTTTGTTGTTGCTGTTGTTGTTACCTATGGTTTCATTGGTTTGAATTTGATTGTCGCTCAACGGTCATTGTGTGCACACTTTAGGATAATTAGATCAAGACTTAAAGTTTATCGTGGATTCCGAACCACTAACAGACATCCATGCCACCACCAAGATTCGATAATTCATGTATCAATGGGCAGAGAGCTAGCCAATTGGCTATCAGGCCTCGCGGTTTTATTGGAACTCAATCCATACAAATTTGTCCACTTATCGTAGAAACAAAAACAGCATATAAACAAATCAAAATTACAAAGGGAAAAGACAAGACATTCTTAATAAAAACGAGCAAAAGGCCTTAAAACAGTTAAAAACAAGTTAAATGTTCAAAGGATAAAAAATTAAACAGCTAGAAACACAATAATAAAAATATGTGCGGTCGGGACATGTTTTCTTCTGGCCCTATGATAAAGAGTGCACAAATCACCATTCTGATGTAAAATACATTCCAGTCCCGAGCAAACAATTAATGGGCTTTATTCATTTTCTCTGTCCTACATAAAACACATATATCAAAGTTCACAATCCCTATTTTGACCGTATGTTAGACCAGTGAGCCGCGTCCAATTCTTACTTTAAAATTGGCAACAACCTCTTTCCGAGTTTTTCCACTATACTTTTTCCAGTCATCCCCAATTGTTTGTCACAAACTTTTCCTTTAGGGTTAGATAATAAAACACACGACGACTTAATTTTAACCCGTATTGTTTTCCTAAGGGTGTATTGTTTTCCTAAGGGTGTATTGTTTTCCTTGAGGGATACGACATTTAATTTTGATTAAAGTGCTTACAGGTGAAGGCTAACTAATGAAAAAATGATATACTACGCAATACTTGCATTGAATCCTTTGCAAAATTTTGTTCACTTACTTTGGTTTATTTTTCTTATAAAATAGATATTTTTGCTCAAAATATACCTTGTCTTATCATTTCATTAATCTTTATATGAATGGACTAGACTGAAAACCAAAGGTCTGTAGAAAAGTTTTTTCCAATATCTATTCCTTTCGCAAATGTTTCGTTAAAGATTTAGAAAATAGATATCTAATGATGGTCAAGATAACGATTACTTTCAACATACCGCACCAGAAAAAGACTTTTGTCCTCAGGACAAATTGGATTCCTTTTAATCAGGTGAGAGAAAAGCGGTTTTTTACCAGACATAAGAACCCATTCTAGAATCTGCAACTTTCTTTCCTAGGAAAGAAAGTACGACTTTTATAACAGTGGAAGTTTTGAAAAAGCCATTAATTCAGAGAAAAAGATATCTTTTCTTTCTGAAATTTAATAATGAATGTAGAAACTATTTTTTACACGTTCTCTTCTTTAATGAGTTGAAAATAATGTAATTATAAAAATTTGGATAAAGATTCTAATGTTTTTAATATTTTTGAATTTCAGAGTTAACTTTTCTAATAGAGATGTGAAAAAATATTTAACAATTTCAAAATTTTCATGAGAATATGTAAATAATTTTTAGAGTAATAAAAAATTTAATGAAATTAATTATTTAATATAATTTTGTAATAAATTTTTTACTAATAAATAAATTTTATATTTTTGCATAATTAAGATGTACACCAAAAATATAAATAAATTCACAGAAAAGCAGTTATAATTGCAAAGATAAATGTGATAGTGATTTAATATTACATTAAATCAACAACTTTTGGGTTATTTAATTTCATAATTAATTCAAATGAATTCTGTTTCGTATTTTACAGATCAAAATGCAAAGTAACCACCAGTTATTCATGGATGTTGAATTATTGCGGTTACATAAATCATTTATTGCATATCTTTCAAAATAATTGTTTAAATTATAAAATCTGACTTAAATGTTATCTTATGTAAAAATTTTTTAAAAACTTCGATCTATTTTAATATATATATATTTTTTTCAATTTATGTAAAATAACATCGCATTTTTAAAATCCAATATTGGTGAATTTTTCTTCAATTCATAACGTATTTAATTCAAGATAAAAAATTTATTAAAGCATTTCTCTCCGAAAAAAACATTAAATTGAAGAATATAATTTAACGAATATAAAAGAAATATGAGCTGAATACTTAATTTGTTAACAAAATATTGAAACATAGTAAGATACATATGCAATTAAATTTTTTTTTATCAATTCTTTGAAATATTCATGGCAAGAAGAAAAACTCTGACTTATAGAATAAAATGAATATCCTAGAAAAATGTATTGTCAATATTCAGTTATTCAATAATAGTAAGATATACGCTTCTGCCGAAATGACGTGCACCAGACACAATTTTAGATTTAATGTAAAATTAAATAACTTTGGGTTTAGAAATATGTGACTCCTTTTGAAAATTGGAATTCATTAATTTAAAACAAAGTGCGGGTACCTATTTTCAAGATCAAAATGCAAATTAACCTTCTAAATATTCATAAATGTTGCATTAATTCTATTTTATGGCATTAACATTCAGTCTTTATTCACAAGCATTTTTTATGAAATAAATTTTCAATGATTTATTAGCAAGGTAAGAGAGCGAAATAAATTTCTCTTAAGGTACTTAAATATTAACAAAATGAAATTTTATGAAAACAGATAACTATATATAACTTACTTAAACTATATTTATTTAAATAAGGCGTTTATTAAATATATCAGTATTTTACAAATCAAGTATTTTTACAAAACTAATAACAAAAACATTTATTTTACAAGGTAAATTCAAATATGGTGTCTGATGGCTGAGTGACTAGCGTTGTGGAGCACGGTGGCACAGGTTTCGGTTTCAAGTCCCGTCGGTGCCATGGATGTTTGTAGTTTATTATGACTATGGAACGTTGGGCGTAGGGCTGACATCTCTACCCCTTAAAAAAAAATCTCCCGTCTCAAAATCTGCCAGTAGGCAGACGGTCTTGTCCTACCACGGTGCTGCTGCGCCAATGAAGAAGAAAAAATTCAAATATGAATTGAAACTTCAATGTTTATCCTAGGAATAAATAAGATTCTATTGACAAGAAAGTTCTTTCAGTTGGGCTTGAGTAGAAAGAAAACAATGTTTGCAGTTTGCAGTTGTCCCCCATGGAGTTCTTGTCCCAAATATCATACGGACCAATAAGTCCAACTTCAGTTATGACAGTTCTTTTACCACGATAAATCAGAATCTGACTTAAAGGGATTCAATATGACATCACCATTCTTATCTCCAAATAAGTTCATTTATTTTATTTTAAACATTATCTCCATTCCAAGAATAATCCAATGTCTTTATAAACTACTTATTTTTAACATAATATATTGTTGGATAACTACCGCATTATGATACGCTACATAATTCATGTTATTTAAACAAAGGCATGTATTGCAAATAATGTCCTAAAAAATTTATTTATAAAATATTTACTCTGTCCTATTAAAAATACATTTATTATTATTGAACAGTGTTATCTCAAAACAGGTTAATATTTTATAATACATTTTTCACTTTATTTCAACTATATTGAAACATAACCAAAAAAATAATAATCTAATAATTTCGCAAATATTTTTTGCTGTAAGAAGACTGTTTTTTATTAATAGAAATTTCACGCTATCAGTTGTTAAAAACTAAAATAGGCATAATTTATACATAAAAGTTTGTTTCTTATATAAAACTATATCACTACTTGTCCATCGAAACCTTAACCAAACGACTTGATTTATATAAGATCTTATTCATTTTATTATATTTTTATTTAACATTTTTAAATAGTTTTATTTTCAGATACAAATAAAAAAATAGTAATAATTTAAGCATTTCACATTCATTTAAAACAACAGTGTTTGAAAGAAAAAATGAAATTATGTCTATAAAATAATCTCCCGCATAGGGGATTTAATTCTTTGAAAATATGTATTTTGTAAGAATGATAATTCCTATTATATATGTCCTTTAAGGAAAAATTAGCTTGCTTATAAAAAAACTCCTTTACCATTCATAATTAAGAAAAAAAATTAAATTTTTGTGTATTTTTCATAGAAGTTTTTTTTTTTTTAAATTCTTATTGTTGAATCATTATTTATAAAGGTAAATTTTTATAATAGCTTTTAATGCTAGTAAATTAAAATTAATTTTGAATAAAACTTTTAATATATATAGAAAGATCCAAAATACTACTACTTAACATTGCAAAGTATAGAATATTCAGTTATATTTTTTTATTAAAAATTTAATAGTTTATAAAAATAAAATGTGTTATTGTTTCTATTATCGCTTGTAAAGTTTTTCCAAAAAAATCAAGAATTTAAGCGCATTGCTTGCTCTAATAACTACATTGCTATTTATTCAAAAACGCTATAGTTACTGTTCATGAATTTGAATAAGGGACTTAAGGTAGGAAATGTTTTTAAAAATTAATTTCTTGTCTTTAGAGAGAGCGGTATTTTTTTTAAAAATTTTTTTGAAAAGCCCTAATGTTGAATAAAAAATAAAAGCATTGGTACTCTGCTAAATACCGAATTTAACACAAATACGAGTTTTTCTGTATAATTAAAACATTTCCATAATAAAAAAAAAATCTTTTATAAGTATATTAACGTTAAAAAAAATTCTAAATGTATAAAAATAATATTATTTAAATGCCTATTAAGAAACGGAAATACTCTTTTCAAAATTTTCAAATATTAGGATTTGAATTTCTCATTATTCTTAATAATCTTGACAAAATTAACGCCATAAAATATTAAACATTTTAGAAAAGGTTAATTTATGTTTGGCGTTCTACATTTTCTTCTTTTCCAAATATTGAATGATGTAACGTAAAAGATGCAGACTAGATAAAATAGTGTTTTAATGAGTTTAACGAAGGAGGATTGCTGTAATTACTGATAAACTTTCAATATTTTAAATATGAAGCAATTATGTTATGTGTAGATTAAGAAAGATATTTCATATTATCATCAGTCTGAAAAGGGGGCTAATTAAACGATTTCACACGAAAATAATTATCGAAATATTTTTTCAAATATCGACATACGAAGCATGTAGAAAATATAGGTGACTACTTCTCATTTTTAACCAGTTAATTTCTATATGAATATCTTTGTTATAAGACACTAAGACACAAATTCGAAAAGTTGAAAAAAGCAGGCATTCAGTATTAAAATAAAATAGTAATATAAAAAAAAATAATTGATTAAAATTTAAACAGTAACAGCAAGACCCTACTTAAAGCGGTTTTAGTATATTGGGATTCTAAGAAATCGCAAATTTTAAAGCTTATTATCTGCGGCGAACATTCCAACAACGCATTGATAAAACTGACCCAGAATATAAACAATTTATTAAAGATTTTTGTAAAAACTACAATAACATGGATGCTGTAGACAACATCAGTCTTTCCTGCCATGAAGTGAGCAATAAATGTTTGAAATGTGTATGGAAGAATGTATAGAGGCACAAGAGAATTTATTAATGATGCCGACTAAATTGTCAAGCTAGCTAATGAAATAGGGTTCGATAATATAAATGGACAGAATATTGATTGATTTGTAGCTCTACGATCATTTTTTTGCACATTTTAGGCTAATTAGACCAGAATCTAGAGTTTAACGCGGATTCCGAATCACTCACAAACACCCATGCCACGGCTAGGATTTGAAAGTGAAGTCCGTGGTACCATAGGTCACAGCGCTAGGCAATTGGCCATCAGACAGCGTAGAATATTGAAGAATTGTTACAAATGGTGAAAGCCTTTCCAACGACTAGCTTAAAGAATTAGTTGAACAAGTGCACGAAGATGGTCAAATTAACATTTCTGAAGATAAGCAGAAAAGAAAATTTCAATGGATTTTCTAAAAAGATTTAGCCACTATAAAGAAATTATGGATAATTTTATACAAAATGATATAAATTTTAATTGATGTTTGAAGGCAAGACGAAGTGTAATTGACGTGATGTCAACTACTGGCCAAACCAAACAATAAAATCCAAATGACGTTAGATGACATTTTCACAAACAAAAATGTCAACTGAGGAAAAGACTATCATCTGAAATAGTTTCTTTACTGCTTTTTTGTTAAATTTTTATAAATGTTTTAAGAATAAAAATCAATTTTAGCGATAATTGAGCCTAAATACATGCAATGTCTAAAATGCATGCTATGAAAAATATTTAGCAATAAATTTTACAAAATAAAACAAACAAAAAAATTGTCTTTTCTCATAATCTGTTCAGTCTCATTTATCTTCATTATTTGCATGTTAAGATGACCTCACTTAACGCTGTTCGTTTAGGGCGAAAACTTATTGAAACGTATGTTCCTCGTTAAGTGGCGTTTTACTGTCTAAGTAACAAAAATAAGAAATAATTTGAACTACGATCGTGAGTAAAAAGAAAGTACCGAAATACGGCGCTATTTTAATAAATTTAACATCTCTAATTTGTTGTGTATTATTTGATGTAGAAATAAAGAAAAATGTAAAATTTTTTTTAAGATGGTTTAATCGCTATAATACGCTAATATTTTCTTCGGAATTCCAAAGCAATACTTTTCAACTGATAAACATAGAAAAATGAAAATTAAATTAATGTAGCGTCATTCTTATAATTTACTGTTCTATTACGAATTTATTTCCTACTTTGTCTATCAAATAGCAGAAATATAATTACTGTATAGCGGGGAAAAATGTAGCTAGAATTAAATCTAATTGAAAGTGTTAGTTTGAAATAACTTGCCACAAAACATTTTCATGGGAACATTAATTATATCCCTTCTCTTTGCATAAAAATAAGAGCAAATTGAGTATTGTTTTTCGAATATTCTGAAGTTATTTTCGACTAGATCTATAGATATGTATAAGATCAAGCTAACTCATGTAAAATCTACATCTTAGTCAGAAAGCGAAATACGGAATGGAACTTCAAAGACTCCGCCACAATTTCAAATGAACTCTCTAAGAGATGATGAAGTGTTTGTGTCTTATTCATTCAGACGAGAGAAAGACCTTTCAGATATTCAGATCTATTGCGCTTATCTGAGGCATTAAAAATCGAGTAAAATTTAGTCAAGGTAAAATAAAAGTTTAGATATTAATATTCTTAAAATACTTTTAAAATAAAATAATACATTCAGATGATTACTATAAAAAGGAAATATATTCTATTAATACGGAATTTATTTCATTAATTATGGAAATTAAAATATTTTTTATTCCTTTTACCAAATGATTTTAAAAAGTACTATTCGGTAATTTATTTATCCTATAAAAATTTATACAGTAGTGAATAAGGCATGTGGAAATTAATTTTTTATGTAACATCTATATAAAGTAGAATTGAAAAATTGGTAAAAGGTGATTTTATTTTATTGACGTATAATTAAATTTAACAGCGTTTTTAATTCGTACTCATACAAATTACTCATAAATATTAAAGAATAAGGAATGTCTAAATGCTTAGAACAGAAAATTATTTCTGATTTTAATATTTTCTTTATATAAAAATATTTTTCAAATATTGTAAATTTTTGTAATAATATATAATTATAATATTTAATGTTATAAATATTAAATATTTTATTTCAATAGATGAAAATGAAATGATGCATCGAAGAAAATTTAAAAACAGATCATAAAATAAATTAGATACCTTAAAATAAAATTAAAAGAAGTTAAGATTTATTTTAATTTTACTATATATCTATTTGCATACAGAAGAACGGTTGTTATGCAAATACATTTATTGTACGAGAATATTTATTGTACTGCTACTAATAATAGTTAAGATTATTTAACATGTGTGTATATATTTACATGTGTAAACATATACATACATGTTAAATCAAATTAAATACACACACAATATATTTTTACATGTATGTATTTAATTTAACATAAATGTAAATATATATATATATATATATATATATTTATATGTATAATAAATATTAACAATTATTACTAGCAGTACAATAAATGTACATTTAATGTATTTGCACAATAAACGTTCTTCCTAATGCAAATATATATCTAGTAAACTTAAAATCTTAATAACTTCTTTTAATTTTATTAAGTGATCTAATTTATTTTGATTTGTTTTTAATTTTTTTTCTGCATCAATTGATTTTCATCTATATAAATAAAATATAATATAATAATTATTTAAATATTAATAATTTTATAATATATAAAATATTTTTAATATAAATAAAATATTAAAATCAAAAACAATTTTCTGTTCTAAACATTTAGACATTCTTTATTCTTTAATATTTTTCTAAAAACAAGAAGGGTTTTCATTGATTTCTTGAATGAATATTTTTTCGGATCCTTCTAAATTATATAAATGTTTAATATTAAACTATTATTAAAATATTTAAGTGTTAGGAGAAGAAATATAATTATAGACTTTTGTTGAAATGAAAATTTGATAATGTTTGACAATAAAAGTATATTAATTCTATTAACTCATCCATAAAATTATAACAGCAAATAAATAAGTAACAACGTTGAAATACAAAATCTAAATCCTCATTATTTTAAACAGTTCTTTTAATTTTGTAGCGTTAAATGCAAATATATATAAAGATAAAAAAATCTTATAAATATTTTAGAATTAGAAGGTATTTTGAATAGTAGAAATTATTTTTAAAAAAGAGACTTTTAATGTTAAGTCAAGGAAAATTTTCAGTAATTCTAATACAAAATGCTGCTGCAATATAATTAAGTTATTAATTATTTATTAATAAATTTTAAAAAATGAGCATTCGTTATTATGTTTAAGTTTTCATTTAGTTTGAAAATGCAAATGCTAACTCAATAAAATTGAAGTTCTTCTTTAAATTTTTGTAAATTCAGCAATATAAATTAAACAGCATTAAAATAATTTTTCTCACCTCTGCCGACGCTTTTTCCACTTGATTCACTTGAGGCTTTTCCGGTTGCAATTGTTCCGAATTATTCACAGCAACCGTTCCACTTTTTTCTTCCAAAGCCATTTAGAGCAAGCAATAAATATCGTTCTAAATCCCAATTACAAGAAACAACAATTTATCACTGCCACAAACTTTTATGAAAAACAATTAAATAAATTTTTTTTTCAACCTGCCGTCCACCGCGCGTGGCGGTTAAGAACTGCAGACGATCTGTCACGGCTATAGCGGTGCGAATTTCACAGTCACGTTGGATTGCCCTCTTCTCACCAAACTGCAAAACGTTCGATCTAGAACCACGGTTTGGGATTGCGCGGGGAATGCCGGGATGCGTCTGCTGATTGGTGGATGTAACAAGTGTGGAAGGGGTTAAAGAGAAGGAGTAGAGAAGATTTCTCGCGTTCTTTTCTTGTTCTTTTCTTTTTGGAATCCATCCCATGTTACTGTTGCATGAGAGATTGATGCTACCCGTCGCCCTTTTCCCTGAGATTTGTTGCAATTCGTTTTGCTCTTACGAGATTTGTTAGAGAGAAAAGAAAGGACTTAAAAAATTTTTTTTTGGTGGAATTCAATTTTGTAAGAAACAATTTCAGTTTATATAAATGATAAAAAAAATATTTCTCATTATGTGAAAGTAATGTGTTTAAATGTTGGGTTGATATTACGCAATATTTTTTTTAAGTGGTTATGTTATGCTAGTTACAGTTATTTCTCAGATTTGTGTACATGTGACACACAAATCATATATGATTAATTATTTGGATAGTAAAATTATTCAATAAAAATCTTTTTTTTTACCAGTTCTATTTCAAGACTTATTACACTATCGCAGAATAAATAGAATCATAAAGTGTTAAGAAAAAAACAATTTAAATGAAATAAATTTTTGTCCGTATATAAGTTTGCTTGAGAATTAATTTATGATAAACAAATATTTTGAGTAAGAATTTTCTAAAAGTAAACAAAAATTCTTACTCAAAATATTCGTTTATCAATTTGTTATTATTATTGTTTATCAGTTATTTTTTATTATGAAATATATAGATATTAAATTCATATTTAATATCTTAATTTATTTTAAATGTTTTCTACTTAATATTTTTTATCGAATAATATTAATAATAATATATTATTATTCATATATTTTTTAATTCAAAATTTTCTTTTTTCGATAACAGTATATTTTAACCTGTTTATTTAGTTTAAGTTAAAAATATTTTTCCAAAGCTTAGAACAGTCCCTTCAAAGTTGTGCAATTTAAGTTGGCTATTTGTTTTTGTAATAGCTACGACGTCTTTAAATAAATATTGCGCATTTTCATAATGCAACCCTTGAATGCACCCCATTTTGTATACATTCTTTTCATGTTTGGGTTATTAGTTGTAATTACAATAAATGACATTAAATGAACAAAATTAGTTGAGTTTGAATTAAATAGCTCTTACGAAATCTATTTCTATTTCCCTCCCCCTCCCAAAAAAAAGTATGGGGTGTTTCATTTTTTTTTTAGAAAAATCCAAACAAAAACGCGAAAAAACGTTTCAGCGATTTCATTATTTTTAGCTCTGCATTTCGCTTGTCATATAAAAGGAAAACCTGGAAAATACCCACCTGGCAGCTGAACGATTGATGGGGGATGTAATAATCACTATCTAGTCTCTTCATTTCTGAGAGCAACTTTCGTAACAGAGCTGTCAGTGGTTTCAAACATGAATCCTCCTGTATGCTAGTTGAGCTCGTTACAACTGGGGCACACGAATCAGGTATTAAAAAGATGTTGCCATTGTGATTCTTCCTTGATTCTCTATTGATTGGAGTTAATCACTTGGGTCTTGACGGCAAAAAAAATTTTTTCTTCTTAACATTTACTTCTTCTTTAATGGCGGAACAGCTCCATGGTGGGTCAAGTCCGTCTTCCTACTGGCAGATTCAGGAATGTGTAGGGTTGTTAGCCCTAAGCCCAACGCTCTACTGTTATATTAGACCGGGACCTATGGTTTAAAGTGGATTCCAAACCACTACGAACATCCATAGAAACGCAAAAACAAAAACCCTTAACCTGTGGCCCCGAGGGTCAATCACTCGGCCATCAGACCCCTTAATGCTCACGAAGTTACGTTACATTTGTTATGGCACCAAAACTTAGCCAAGTAGAGTATCGCAGCAAGAGGTTAAGATTCAAATATGTTTGCCATATCTGTTGCTGAAACGAGGAACCTAGATGTGACAACATAAATAAGCGTCTTATCTCAACAGTCAATCTATCTCGTGGGAATATACTCGGTTTTCTCCTATATAATACGTAAATACCTATTCATGATACGCAAGAGGCTCTATAATATGAAAAATCCAAATCTTCTATGTCTGTAACTAATTAATGTACAAATCTACTAATTTATAGTAATTATTTACTGTTATTATATATGTACTACATAATAGTAGTAAATAAGTGCATAACTATTATGTACTACTACTTTTATGTACTAATTTATGTACAAGCATACATATGTTTATTCGATGTTTTATATACAGGAATTCTGAAATAAATTAAAGAAATAAACGCGCCTATGCTCATAGAACTCCAGACGTGAACAAAAAAGTTTTTAAAAGTATATTGATGCAGCAGATGCAATCCCAGACATAGAAATAACGGTTAATATAACTCGTATAAAAATAATATATTTTGTAACAAAATGTCTAGTTAATAAAATTTAATTTAATAAAAAAGGGATGCAAAGATCGCTGACAGCTTCATCATATGCTTATTTTATTAAAAAAATATGCTTGCTGTTTTCTTTTACTTTTTAAAAAAAATATTTCAGGATTTAATGAAATTAAAACATGGAATACGATCCGACTTTAGATTGCTTTTTTTATTAAACATAAATATCACATAAATATTTTATTAAATTTTTTGTATTAACATGATAATTAGGATGGAAAATATAAATATTAATCACGTATTTTTTTTATTTCTATAATATTTAGTGTCCACAATATGTTCAATTTCAAAATTACGCTGAAAAAGCAAAATATTTTCTACATTGACATAACAGCCCCCATCGACGTCTACCTACTTGCAGATTTCGAAACATGAGAGCGGCCTGACGGCCAATTGGCTAGCGTTCTGGTCGTTGGTATCACTGGTTTCAGGTTCGAATTCTGGCGGTGTCATGGATGTTTATTAATGGTATGAAAACCACGTTAATTTGTAGGTCCCGGTGTAATTAGTCCAAAGTGAAAAAAATGATCGTTGAGTGACAAACTAAACCAATGCAAACATAAAATGATTTCTTTGTATGGAGTAGGGTTGCCACTACGACCAACACTCTACAACCATACGTTTTAAAGTAGATTACGAACCACTACGAATAACCTTAGCATCCCGGGACTCGAACCCGAAACCAGTGGCACCAAGCGAAAGAGCGCTAGTCACTCAGCCATCAGGCCACGAAAAGTAAATATGATTGTTGGTAAATAAAACATTGCAATACGCATTGAAATATGCAGGAATGTCAGGGTCAACTATAAATGGGAAAAATCTTTTTTTAGTACGGAACATATAATAAAATATAATATATATCGATTTTATTTATTATCTTTTATATAAAAATAAATAATTATTTATTTTATATATACACAATACGAAAATTTTGAGATTTGTGAGTGTTTGGCCAAATTGCACCGAGCATATGTAGTTCATTGACTTTTCTTTTACAGCAGTAGCGCGCATTGTGATCTCTTTTTAGAATAAATACTTCTTAGTTATAAATTCCTACAATGAATATCCGTTATTCCATTAGCTTTTATGTGAAAGCAAGAATGATCGTCCAAAGTTTCACTCTTTAATCCTTTTCTCTGTTAATTAAATAAAACCCAGTAAAGAAAAAAAAAAATGGACGACTTTCTCCAGTTTTACTAATTTCATGTAGAAGTTAATTATTAAATGCGGGTGCGATATAAAGATTTAGAGCAGGGAATTTTCAAATTCACAAACGCAGAAAGTTTACGGTCTAGTAAACTTTTAATGAGTTTTGGCGATAAACATCTGGAAGATTCGGGAGAGACGCTCTTTATGCAACCAACCCATGCATATGATATAAAATGGGTAGACGGGCATGTTGAATTCCAATGAAGATTGTCCTATTATGCATGTAAATTATGTAATACAGCCTAATACTGTTATTTAAATTTAATTATTATAATAATATTATATTATAAATTTTAATGAGTTCATTTTATTCAATGTTTATTATTTTTATATTTTATTCTATAAAAATACTTTTAGACTGATATGAATATTACAAAAAAACAATTTTAAACTGCACCGTTAGTTGTTTAATATAGTATAACAGCATAACATTTTTTTGTTCTAATGCAACTGGCAAACACTTAGATAGTTGTCTTTGACGCCTTAAGGCTAGCGCTGCACAGACGTTACTCACTTAGCACTACCCAGGAAGTGCGTGTAGCTTGAAGTTAAGCTACGGACGTGGAGTAACAATACCCACACAACGCTCTACGATCCTGTTAGACAGGGACCTACTGTTTAAAGTGGATACCGAACCCCTACAAACATCCATGGCACCGCCGGGATTCGAAATCGAAACCTGCGGCACCAAACACCAGACTGAGTGACACTCGGCCATCAAGCCCCAAAAAGCAAATATTGTTGTTGCTAAATAATACATTGCAATGCGCAGGAGTGTTAGGATCAACTATAAATGGAAAAAGCCTTTTTTCAGTAATAAAATCGATGTATATTATTCGATAATAATAAATTACATATTGATAATATAATTTCGATATATAATAATATTAGTAAATATTAATAATAATTAATAATAATAATAAATCGATCACATAATTATTGATTTATAATAATATTATAAATCGATAATTCGACATATTATAATATTAAAATATTATTTTTTTACATTTTTTTCTATACAAAAAGAAATGATTACATACTTTATACATACATAATACGAAATTTTTTAGATTATTCGTGTATGTTTTGCCAAGTTACAATTAGTATATGAGATTCTTAAACTTCACAATGTGAACCATTATTTAAAAGTAATCTCTTTTTAGAATAAATACTTCTTAGTTATAAATTGCTACAAAGAATATCCCTTATTCCATTAGCTTTAATGTGAAAACAATACTGATGATCCAAAGTTTTATGATTCAACTCTTTAGTTCTTTTCTCTGTTAATTAAATAAAATTCAGTACAGAAAATAAAAAAAATGGACGACTTTCTCCAGTTTCGCTAATTTCAAGTAGAAGATAATTATTAAATGCGGGTGCGATATAAAGATTTAGAACGGGGAATTTTGAAATTCACAAACGCAGAAAGTTTACGGTTTAGTAAACTTTTAATGAGTTTTGGCGATAAACATCTGGAAGATTCGGGAGAGACGCTCTTTATGCAACCGACCCATGCATATGATATAAAATGGGTAGACGGGCATGTTGAATTCCAATGAAGATTGTCCTATTATGCATGTAAATTATGTAATACAGCCTAATACTGTTATTTAAATTTAATTATTATAATAATATTATATTATAAATTTTAATCATCTTATTTTATTATATGTATGTTTATTATTTTTATATTTTATTCTATAAAAATACTTTCAGGCAAATATAATTATTGCAAAAACAAGTTATACAAAAAAAAAATTTTGAAGTCAATTTCTACTTTTTTTCACTCTATTGCAGAAAGTCCTTTATAAATAATTTTCATTCATTTTTTTTAAGTTAGAAAAAATTCTCTCTCACACACTTTCCATCTCCCTCACTAAGTTTATTCACATGTTCCATTTCCCATTTTGTTCCCTCCTTGACTGAGAATAGAACCCAGAATGAAAAAAGAATCTGAAAAATAAATGTTTTTTTCCAGCTATCTACACGCTTCGCCACTGAAGGTATTTATTTCTAAATTTATACCTGCTAAATATCTTATATAAGAGACATTTTTTTCTCCCATATAAAAATAAAAGTAATTAATTAAATTAAATTAATGAATTAATATTTGAAAAAACTGTATTAACATCCAGTGTCATCCAAACGTTTAAAGAAGATGTATTCGAACTTGAGTGAATGAATAATAAGTATTTTATGAACGACTGAAAATTTGAACAAGATATATACTGAAGTGACAAAAGTCATAGGATAGCAATATACAAATTTTCAGATGGCAGTAGCATCGTGTAGAACAGGTATAAATGCGCAGTGCTTTCGCAGAGCTTTCATTTCTGTTCAAGTTATTCATGTGAAGAGGTTTTGACGTGATGATGACAGCAAGACGGGAATTAACAGACTTTGAACGCGGAATGTTAGTTGGAGCTAGACGCATGGGTCATGCCATTTCGGAAATCGTTAGGGAATTCAACATTCCCAGATCCACTGTGTCAAGAGTGTGCCGAGAGTATGAAATTTCAGGCATAACATCCCACCATGGACAGCGTAGTGGTCGACCGCCTGCACTTAACGACCGAGACCGACGACGTCTGCAAAGAGTCGTAAATTCTAACAGACAAGCAACACTGCGTCAAATAACCGCAGAAATCAATGTGGGACGTACAAGGGACTTGTCTGTTAGAACTGTGCGGAGAAATTTGGCTTTCTTGGGCTATTCCAGCAGAAGACCAACTCGAGTGCCTTTACTGACAGAACGACATCGCGACTCTCGTGGGCACGTGAGCATATCGGTTGGTCCCTAGATGAATGGAAAACCGTGGCCTGGTTCGATGAGTCACGATTTCAATTGGTAAGAGCTGATGGTAGGGTTCGAGTGTGGCGCAGACCCCACGAAGCCATGGTCCCAAAACTGTCAGCAAGGCACTGTTCAAGCTGGTGGTGGCTCCGTAATGGTGTGGGCTGTTTTTTCATGGCATGGACTTGGTCCTCTGGCGCGACTGGACCGAACATTGACTGGGAATGCTTATGTTCAGCTACTTGGAGATCACTTGCAGCCATTCATGGACTTCATGTACCCAAACAACGATGGGATTTTTATGGATGACAATGCGCCATGTCACCGGGCCACAACTGTTCGCGATTGGTTTGAAGAACATTCTGGACAATTCCAACGAAGGATCTGGCCACCTAGATCGCCCGACATGAATCCCATCGAGCATTTATGGGACATCATCGAGAGGTCTGTTCGTGCCCAAAATCCTGCACCATCAACGCTTTCACAATTATGGACGTCTATCGAGACAGGATGGCTCAATATTCCTGCAGAAGACTTCTAACGACTTGTTGAGTCCATGCCACGTCGAGTTGCTGCACTTCGCCTGGCGAAAGGAGAGCCGACACGATATTAAGAGGTATCCCATGACTTTTGTCACTTCAGTGTATAAATATATATAAGAAGAGTGTGAACTAATAGAAGGTATTGAAAAATAAATAAATAAACTGCACCATTAGTTGTTTAATATAGTATAACAGCATAAAAAAATATTGTAAATATCAAAAGGTAATCTCATGCAAACGATCTTAATACAGAATGCCAAAAGATAATTTAATAATAAATTTATAAAATACTTGAATTCTGCTCTAGTTTGAATAAAATTTCATGTCAAATTTAGGTGTTTCAAATTTTTTATGTGCTGGAAAAAAATAAAAGATCGCATTTTTTATGAAGATTTCATAATAAAATTATTATCCTATAATAAGAGTACAATTATAACACTGTGAACTCATGAAATTTGACGAAAAATCCATTTCATTGAATTTCCATGCACAATGATTTAAGTTTTGATAGAAGTTTGAAGGCAAGATGAAGTGTCATTGATACGATGTCATGTTGTCGACAACTACTTGCTGAAAAAAAAAACAGTAAAGGCCAAACGACCTTTCCTCACCATATCCATTCCTCATTCCATTCCTCATCATATCCATTCCGACCATTCCTCATTCCATCATTCCTTTACTGCTTTTTTTCAATTTCATAAATTTTTAAGAATAAAAATCTATTTTATTCAATCGATGCCATTGAATTTAAATAACATTTGGATGTTGGCTTACGGGTTTACACTATCTGAGAAAACTGGTAGCAAAATATGGGAAATGCTCTCTTGTTGCTTAAAATGCGATGGTATCAAGATATGTCCTTTACAATTCCCTTATTTTAAAAATAGCAAATACTAACATGATTTAAAGATTACAGTGAATGTGACAAATATTGTTTAGCTTGGCATGTACAGGAGAAATTGTTATTTGAGCTGATCTATAGCAGAATGTCAATGAATATTGCTTTTGAGATTTTTTTTGTTTTTGTTTTTTTTTTTTTGTTTAAGAAATCAATTTCAATGTTCATAGATGAATAAAGATTTAAATCTTAGGAAGTATTTCTGGTATGATTTTGTTTACATTTATGCCAATAGTGATTCTAAAATATAAATCGCTATTGCCTAAAGGCAAGATCTTAAGGTACATAAAAATCTGCTAGAATAAGCATCTCAATTTCTGAACGTTATTTTATGATAATTTCTTAAATATGTAATGATTCTTAAATAGTTTCATGCAAAACAATCGGTTTTAAGTAATCTTTCACCATTAAAAGAGGAAAAATAATATGCTATTTAACTCAAACTACTTTTTTTTCTATAATTCTTATTCGATGAAAATAAATATTTCATTTTATCGGCCTAATTTGTTGGCCAAATATATTTCATATATATAAAGTCATAATTAAATCTAGAATTATTACTTTTTCAAAAACTGCAATGACATTTAATTCGTTAATTTTCGAACTAATGCTTGAAACTATTGAGAATATTGGTTTGAAGGGTTTTTTGTTCTCTCTTTTTCTTACTAAGCCTTAATTGAATAATTCTGGATAAAAGGGGACATATCTTAAATTCAAATCAAGTCTAGTCTTCAGCAACTATAGAATTAGGTATTGTTGTTGAATAAAGCAATATTTCTTTTTTTTATCACTTCGCTAACTCTATAATAGCTATTTTTTAAAAATTCAAAATGTGAAACAACAATTAAGTCAAATCGTTAAAATAAAGCCAGAAAGAAAATTATTTGGAGAAAAGTCATAACATATTCTGCTAAGTGGAAGATTAATGAGTTATGCATGAAAACCACACATGAAATGTGGTCATATCAGCGATAAAAATGCATGGCCACTCAAGTCGCATTCATAAAATCTAAATGTTTTGTTGGCATGCTCTCTGGGCTTTTGAATCATTAAAAGCCATTAAGCCTAACCCATTTAGTAAATGATAAATGGTCTCTATTGTGATGCTATGAGACGAAATAGTTTGACATTAGGGTAGCTAAACTAATGATACGCATTCCCGGTGATTATTCGTCATCTTGTGCATGCCAGAAGTATTGATTTTCATTACAATATGACTTCATAACTGATTACATAAAGCTCAATTGTTTAGAAAGATTTCAAAACTTTTAGATAAAATGAGAAGTAAAATTTTGATTCAAAAAAAATTTCAAAGAGAAATGTGGAGAATTTTTAAGTAGCTTATAAATAATTATTAAATATTATTAAGACTTATTAAATAATTTTACTTGGTTGCATATGTTCCTTTTATTCATATTTGAGCAATAAAATTAGAAATTGTAGATTTCGTGTAATGCATAATAAAAATGAAGATAATAAATACTCAACTTTAAGATTCTTATTCGATTTGCTTCAAAAAAAGGAGACCCTCATTAAAAATTGAATAAAAAAATAATTCCTTAAATTTTTTAGCGAAAAAAAGCATTAAATATGCAAAGAAAAACCTTAACAAGTATTAATAATTATATTATTAATACTTATTAAATAATTTTACTTGGTTGCATATATTTATTTTATTCAATTTTAACAAAATTAAAGTTGAAAAATTATAGATTTTGAGTAATACATGGTAACAATGAAGAAAGCAAATACTCAACATTAAGACTATTATTTGATTTTCTTCAAAAAAAAAATAAATAAATAAACCTTATTAAATATTGAATAAAAATGAATAAATTTAATATTTCAGCGAAAGAAATATCAAATATGCAAAAACTCCGCAATAAGCATTAATAATTATGTTGCTAAATAAGTTTACTTGGTTGCATATATTCATTTTTGAGTAATAAAATTAGAGTAGAGAATTGATAGATTTTGAGAAATATATGATAAAAATTAAGAAACAAACACTCAATTTAAAACTATTATTTGGTTTTCTTAAAAAAAAAAAAAAAAAAAAAAAAAGCTCGTTAAATATTAAATAAAAAGTAATGAATTAAATATTTAAGAAAAAATGATTAAACATGCAAAAAAACTAATTAATAATTTTAATTAATTAATATTTTAACAGGATATGATTTAGAGCTTGTAAATTATATGTCAAAATTACTTCCTATGTTTTTACACACGATGTTGAAAATGTAGAAATATTTATACATACGTTTTTGCATAACAGTTTTGTCAGAATATTATCTTTAAGACAATAATTTAAGTTATGACAAATTAAATATATAATTTACTAATTATAATATACGAGTATAATTTAAGTTATGACAAATTAAATATATAATTTACTAATTATAATATACGAGTATAATTTAAGTTATGACAAATAAATTAAATATATATGATACCTAGCATATGACATCAATATTGTAGCATATGTTATACATTGTATACAATACTCGTGATTTATTTATTAAAGAATTATTAGTAAAGCAATTACATGCATTACAGGTTAATATATAGTTTAATTCATTTTCTATGAATATTATCACATGGCTAACCTGCAGCATTAATTTTAATTCTACTAAAGTGTATACCAAAACCGTTTGTTTTTCTGTCCTGTAGAGATCATTAGAAAAAATTAGTTTCATAGTCAAATAGTACTTCAAAACTTTCTGTAATGTATATTAAGTTTGGCGAGGGATTTACAATGATAAATAAACCAACTTAAATGACTATTCAAGATTTAGAAAAGGAATTTACAGAAAAGTTTGTGGTGTAAAAGGCAGACGTCGAAATAGTAAACCTAAAATAGGAAAAAGGGGACAGGAACACAAAAAATAATTGAGGATATCATTCCTGATAATCTACTGAATTCTTCCGGATATTCTTCTCTATTGTAAATGAGAAGATTATGCGGTCCAGATAGATTTTCTTAATAAACATTCAATGCATTTTGAAGAAGTAAAATTTCATGCAGTATGAAAATTTATCAGAAATTAGAAGAAACTATTATTCCATTTTTAAAAAAGGAATTGTATTATATGTACTTGTAATTACAAGCATGTACTTTCATTTCTTAAAACCTTATTAATAAATTCAAGGTTATCGTACTGTGTATTGCTTCTTGTACGTCCGGATTAAAATAACCCCATTGTGTTCCATGCATATTGGAAAAGGCGACTAAAATGGGTACCCAGTGCCTGGGTGTATAACCAAGTGGGGGTAAAGTCAGACTTCTCCCTTTGGGTACCCCATGTCTTTGTGCCGCTTTTACTCACAATTAAGTTATTGTAAGAACTATAATTCCAGTCTTCCGTACCGGGACCTAATTTAAATATTATATTTAAAAAAAACTAAAAAACACGCTTTTAGAGTTAATCAAACTAAAAAGTAAAAAATAATTGTTAACATAAGAATAAAATTACTGAAGAGAAAATTAATGTCCCTGTTCTAAAAGCGTGGGGTGCTTTGTATGACATTTTTAAACTAACTCTGTATTTCGATTTGAAACTAGTGAAAAGTTATAACGATTGATATCGAGCACCCCACGCTTTTAGAACAGTGACATTTCATTTTCTCGTCAGTAATTTTATTCTTATGTTAACAATTATTTTTTACTTTTTAGATAGATTAACTCTAAAAGCGTGTTTTTTAGTTTTTTTAAAATATAATTTATTTACCCTTCATCATTACTATTCGGATTCTGTCACGTGTTCATTGATTTGGTATTGATGTTGCTGTCGACCAAGTGGGATAAGAAACAACAAACAACAACATACTGTGTATTTAAATATTGATATATTAATTATCCAAAGACAAAAATCGAGTTATACATTCAAAATTCAAATTATTGATATTATCAAATTGTCATGGCAATATTTGCTATTAAAGAATAGAAGAGGACAATTTCTATAAACGTTAATTGAAAGATTAATAAAAACAATAAATAAGTTAAAAGGTTATCCGGTCAGTAGGTTGGATATAGTATTTCAGAGCTAAAAATATAAAGTTATATAAAATACTTTTACATTGGTTAATTAATTATGTTTCTTAAATAATCAATTATAAGTTAAATTAATTAAACTTCTGTTGAATTTAAAATAAAAAGAAAAAATGCATTTACCCATATTCGCAAAATGCAAACATAGATTGATCGATGAAAAAGTCAAAAAGCAATTTTTTTCTACGACTTATTCAAATTAATTAAATGGAGTTTATTAATTATTTAAATCAGTGTAGTTTTTGTGATAAGTATATTGTATATAAATCTAAATATTTTTTTGCTTGTCAACCACAAAAATATACTTTACGTAACTCACCCATTTCCTTAAGTTGTTTCTATCTCAAATTAAAGTTCATGAATTTTTTGCGTCAGTTAAAAGCCAAAGACTAGTCTCAAACTAAAAGGACATCAACATGTTTAATCAAGGCAGATATTCATCACTAGGATCATTATTAATCATCGTTAATTATCAAGAAAGGAAAAGTTTCGAAACTTTTCTTTTTAAAGAATTTTTTTTCTTTTTCTTAAAATCTTTGATAGTATTTCCTTGTTTAAATTGGTTTTTTTTCCCAGCTTTAAATTGATTTTATTCTTTTCCTTAATAAATTTATGAAACTTTAGTTTTTGAAAGTTTAAATTGTATTAAAAATTCTCGATAATTTTCTTTGTTTTTTTTTAAATACGACATGTTTGTGAAGTTTTTAGAGTAGAGGGTGATTATAATTAAAGTCCCCCTTTCAAAATGCTGTAAAAAAAGAAACACTCGTCACAATGAGTTCGAAATTGAACTGAAGATACTTGAAGAAGTTTGAAACGGCACAGCATCAAAAAGAGTATAAAATGTATTAATAGATGGCGCCGTCAGCGGCATAAAGAAAGTGAATTCGGCTGCCAGTGATATTTTGAATCGAAATGACAACGTATTTGGAAGGAGTTGCACATTAAACCAACAGTACTGTTCAATGTGCTAGATTGTTTCGGTTTTTAATGACTTCCAAGTCAATCAACAGTTGTGACCCTGTTAGTGGAAAGCCCATCCACCACGGCAAGGTCATACCAAATTGGATGGGAAAAATCGGTGGAACATTTTTGATGCCATACTGTTTCTCCCCTTCTTCAAGTATCTTCAGTTCAAATTTGAACTCATTGTAACGAGTGGTTCTTTTCCTACAGCATTGTGAAAGTGGGACTTTAATTATAATCACCCCGTACATTAAACAATTTTAACCACATAATATCTTAAGATAATATGTTTTAATTTTTATTGGCTTATACTAGCCATACAAATATACCTTAAATAATTTATACACTTCCTTCAATTAGTGTTGTCTTGAATTAAGTATTCCTAGTACAGTGTGTTAATTAAATGTCAAAGATTAAACAACTAGTCTCACATTAAAGGTCTTCAAAATGCATAGTCAGATCATCATTTTATTCAATAATCCTCCCCAGGGAAAAACAAAGAAAAAGCGAATATTTAATACTTTACTGTAGAGGATTTAGCCAAGCACAGTAACGAGCTCTTAAGATCGTTAAATCCTTAGGAGTGATTAACTTTGTTTTGCTTTGATTATCTACCAGGCACCAGAATCTCTTAGTCTTAGTCGTAGTCTTGTAGGTTCTTTACAAAAAGTAAGGATAAACACAATGGTTATTTTTCTGATGCTTTAGCGAGTAATTAAATATACAAAAATGCTTTGTTGACTTCATTTTCATATGGATGTCTCGTAAGCTTTAATGTAAGCAATTAGTTGCTCAGACTTAACAGCAAATAACTAACAGTCTTGGATATTGCTTTGTTAATTAAGTGATGAAGATAATAATGATGAAAATTAATTCAATTAATATAATAGGGGAAATATTCTCTAAATTATGTATTAAAAACAAAATTATCCAATTTCAGTATAAGCTACAATGTATAAGCAATATGCAATTTACCTAAGTCTCTTTTTTCCGATAGAAATATGTTAAATATTGCTTAATATGTTAAATATACTTTCTTTATAATTTTCCCATATATGATTAAGAAACAACATTAAAACAACAATATTATAAATAACAACATTAATAATTAATGTTATTAGAAACTATATTAATAATTAATAAATTGTTCGAATTTACTGAAAAAATTCGAAGGCATTTTTTGTATCATTTTGAACTTCAAAAATAAATCAATGTCGTTACATTTAATTCAGTACATTTATTAATACAATATTTAATTAGGCAAAAAGATCATAATCAAAAATTATTTAACAGCAATAATTCACTTATACAAATCAAATGATGATGTTTAAGATTTTAAACTACAAAATTTCAAAAATAATTAAAACAAAACAAAAAAAGGAATGGAACAAATTGATAAACAAAAACATTTTTTAATATTTATTTTGTAAGATAAATATAAAATTAAATTGAAATAAAGATGACAAAAGAAAATGAAATGCTTCAAAATTCCAATTCAGAAATCTTAAAAAATAATACATGCACAGACAGACAGACACAAAATGATTTGGAAAACTACAAAAACAGGCTTCAAGAAATTGACAAAACAAATTCAAAATCATCACAAAAAAGATACTCAAAGCAAAATTGGATCTGGAAATAGATATCTTTCAATTTAGCCTTTGTGAATATCATGCACCTCTTCTGCCAAATCCACATCCACATCAAGAGAATAGACTGAAGACTATTTTAAGGGCTTCATAGACTATTCAGAACCTTTTCATATCTTATGTGCATATTTATCTGAGAAATATAGATTACGTCAAAGCCACCCGGGGAAAGAGATCCAGTGCATCTCTTGTCAACAGTTTAAACTCACTCAGATCTGCATACAGAAAAGGGCTCTTGAGAATGGGGCTCCTTATGATTAGAAAACCTTTTTTTAAAAAAGGTAGATCTTTTTGATGCCAGCCCTCAGTTCTTTTTTTTAAAGCACCACGGAAATAAATTCAAAAAGTCTTATTTATTTTAGAATAAAAGATTTTTTTTTTCCGTTTATTCTTTCATGTTATTACGTTTCAAAGCAAATTTATTTTTCAAAATTAATGCGATCTTTGTTACCAATCTTATACTATAAGTCTTTGATGAATCTACGATTCCAGATTTGGTTTTAATGTGAAGTAAATATTGTTCTAAATTTAATGATTTGAAATTTTTTTTTTATTTTTAAAAATAAAACACTTAAACACGTTTTAATTAATTTTTCAAAAAAAATTCTCAAAAGAGTTTTTCCACATTTAAAAAGAAATGTTTTTTATTGAATGTTTAAAATGTGGTTAAATAGATTTAATTAATAATAGATTTTAAAACAGTGATTATAATAAATTTAAATAATATAAACCTATTGTAAAAAATCGTTTGCATTTTACGTATAAAAAAATCATTACCAAAAATAATTAAAAAAGATGTTTTTTTTTCAATTCCTTCTTTTTTTGATGCCATACCGTTTCCCCTTTCTTTAAGTATCTTCAGTTCAAATTTGAACTCATTGTGAGCAGTGTTTCTTTTTTTTTTTGCAGCATTTTGAAAGTGGGACTTTAATTATAATCACCCCATACATTAAACAATTTTAACCACATAATATCTTAAGATAATATGTTTTAATTTTTATTGGCTTATACTAGCCATACAAATATACCTTAAATAATTTATACACTTCCTTCAATTAGTGTTGTCTTGAATTAAGTATTCCTAGTATAGTGTGTTAATTAAATGTCAAAGATTAAACAACTAGTCTCGCATTAAAGGTCTTCAAAATGCATAGTCAGGTCATAATCTTATTCAATAATCCTCCCAATGGAAAAGAGATTGTTTGATACTTTACTGTAGAGGATTTAGCCAAGCACAGTAACGAGCTCTTAAGATCGTTAAATCCTTAGGAGTGATTAACTTTGTTTTGCTTTGATTATCTACCGGGCACCAGAATCTCTTAGCCTTAGTCGTAGCCTTGTAGGTTCTTTACAAAAAGCAAGGATATACACAATGGCTATTTTTCTGATGCTTTAGCGAGTAATTAAATATACAAAAATGTTTTCTTGACTTCATTTTCATATGGATGTCTCGTAAGCTTTAATGTAAGCAATTAGTTGCTCAGACTAAGAGCACATAACTGACAGTCTTGGATATTACTTTGTTAATTAAGTGGTTAAGATAATAATGATGAAAATTAATTCAATTAATATAATAGAGGAAATATTCTCTGAATTAATGTATTAAAAACAAAATTATCCAATTTCAGTATAAGCTACATTTTATAAGCATATGCAATATACCTAAGCCTCTTTTTTTCCGATAGAAATGTGTTAAATATTGCGTAATAGTATAATTTTCCCATATATGTTTAAGAAGCAACAATATTAAAACAACAACATTAATAATTAATGTTATTAACAACATTAATAATTCATGTTATGAACAACTATGTTGATAATCAGCAAATTCTCCGAATTTACTGAAAAAATTTGAAGGCATTTTTTGCATCATTTTGAAGTTCAATACTTATTCAAGATCGTTATATATTTTATTTAGCACATTTATTAAATACAATATTTAATTAGATAAAAAAATCATAATAAAATTATTTAACAGCAATAATTGACTTATAAAAATCAAATGATGATGTTTAAGATTTTAAACGACAAAATTTCAAAAATAATTAAAACAAAACAAAAAAAGGAATGGAACAAATTGATAAACAAAAACATTTTTTAATATTTATTTTGTAAGATAAATATAAAATTAAATTAAAATAAAGATGGCAAAAAAAAAAAAAAATTGAAATGCTCCAAAATTCCAATTCAGAAATCTTAAAAAATAATACACGCACAGACAGATATACACAAAACGATTTGGAAAACTACAAAAACAGGTTTCAAGAAATTGACAAAACAAATTCAAAATCATCACAAAAAAGATACACAAAGCAAAATTGGATCTGAAAATAGATATCTTTCAATTTAGCCTTTGTGAATATCATACACCTCTTCTGCCAAATCCACAACAACATCAAGAGAATAGACTGAAGACTATTTTAAGGGCTTCATAGACTATTCAGAACCTTTTCATATCTTATGCGCATATTTATTTGAGAAATATAGATTACGTCAAAGCCACCCGGGGAAAGAGATCCAGTGCATCTCTTGTCAACAGTTTAAACTCACTCAGATCTGCATATAGAAAAGGGCTCTGGAGAATGGTCCTCCTATGATTAGAAAATCTTTTTTTAAAAAAAAAAGGTAGATCTTTTTGATGCCAGCCTTCAGTTCTTTTTTTTAAAGCACCACGAAACGAAATTCAAAAAGTCTTATTCATTTTAGAATAAAATAATCTTTTTATTTCCCTTATTCTTTCATGTTATTACGTTTCGAAGCAAATTTATTTTTCAAAATTAATGCGATCTTTGTTACCAATCTTATACTATAAGTCTTTGATGAATCTACGATTCCAGATTTGGTTTTAATGTGAAGTAAATATTGTTCTAAATTTAATGATTTGAAATTTTTTTTTTATTTTTAAAAATAAAACACTTAAACACGTTTTAATTAATTTTTCAAAAAAAATTCTCAAAAGAGTTTTTCCACATTTAAAAAGAAATGTTTTTTATTGAATGTTTAAAATGTGGTTAAATAGATTTAATTAATAATAGATTTTAAAACAGTGATTATAATAAATTTAAATAATATAAACCTATTGTAAAAAATCGTTTGCATTTTACGTATAAAAAAATTATTACCAAAAATAATTAAAAAAGATGTGTTTTTTTCAATTCCTTCTTTTTTTGATGCCATGCCGTTTCCCCCTTCTTTAAGTATCTTCAGTTCAAATTTGAACTCATTGTGAGGAGTGCTTCTTTTTTTTTTTTTTTTTTTTTTTGCAGCATTTTGAGAGTGGGACTTTAATTATAATCACCCTGTACATTAAACAATTTTAACCACATAATAGCTTAAGATAAATATAGTTTATTTTTTATTGGCTTATTTCTGATTCTTAGTCATCAAAATATATCTGAAATAATTCATACATTTCCTTACGTGTTATCTTGAATGAAGTATTGCAAGTTAATTAAATGTCAAAGATTAAACAACTAGTCTCCCATTAAAGGTCTTCAAAATACATAGTCGGGTTATCATCTTATTCAATAATCCTCCCAAGTGAAAAACAAAGAAAAAGCGAATGTTTGATACTTTACTGTAGAGGATTTAGCCAAGCACAGTAACGAGCTCTTAAGATCGTTAAATCCTTAGGAGTGATTAACTTTGTTTTGCTTTGATTATCTACCAGGCACCAGAATCTCTTAGTCTTAGTTGTAGTCTTGTAGGTTCTTTACAAAAAGCGAGGATAAACACAATGGCTATTTTTCTGATGCTTTAGCGAGTAATTAAATATACAAAAATGCTTTGCTGACTTCATTTTCATATGGATGTCTCGTAAGCTTTAATGTAAGCAATTAGTTGCTCAGACTTAACAGCAAATAACTAAAAGTCTTGGATATTGCTTTGTTAATTAAGTGATAAAGACAATAATGATGAAAATTAATTCAATTAATATAATAGAGGAAATATTTTCTGAATTAATGTGTTAAAAACAAAATTATCCAATTTCAGTATAAGCTACAATGTATAAGCCATATGCAATTTACCTAAGCCTCTTTTTTCCGATAGAAATATGTTAAATATTGCATAGTTGTATAATTTTCCCATATATGTTTAAGAAACAACAATATTATAAATAATAACATTAATAATTAATGTTATTAGCAACTATATTAATAATTAATAAATTGTTCGAATTCACTGAAAAAATTCAAAAGCATTTTTTGCATCATTTTGAAGTTCAAAACTAATTCGATGTCGTTACATTTAATTCAGTACATTTATTAATACAATATTTAATTAGACACAAAAGTCATAATCAAAACTATTTTAACAGCAATAATTCACTTATAAAAATCAAATGATGATGTTTAAGATTTTAAACTACAAAATTTCAAAAATAATTAAAACAAAACAAAAAAAGGAATGGAACAAATTGATAAACAAAAACATTTTTTAATATTTATTTTGTAAGATAAATATAAAATTAAATTAAAATAAAGATGGCAAAAAAAAAAAAAAAAAAAAAAAAAAAATTGAAATGCTCCAAAATTCCAATTCAGAAATCTTAAAAAATAATACACGCACAGACAGATATACACAAAAGGATTTGGAAAACTACAAAAACAGGCTTGAAGAAATTGACAAAACAAATTCAAAATCATCACAAAAAAGATACTCAAAGCAAAAGTGAATCTGAAAATAGATATCTTTCAATTTAGCCTCTGTGAATATCATACACCTCTTCTGCCAAATCCACATCCACATCAAGAGAATAGACTGAAGACTATTTTAAGGGCTTCATAGACTATTCAGAACCTTTTCATATCTTATGCGCATATTTATCTGAGAAATATAGATTACGTCAAAGCCACCCGGGGAAAGAGATCCAGTGCATCTCTTGTCAACAGTTTAAACTCACTCAGATCTGCATACAGAAAAGGGCTCTTGAGAATGGGGCTCCTTATGATTAGAAAACCTTTTTTAAAAAAGGTAGATCTTTTTGATGCCAGTCCTCAGTTCTTTTTTTAAAGCACCACGGAAATAAATTCAAAAAGTCTTATTTATTTTAGAATAAAAGATTTTTTTGTTTCCGTTTATTCTTTCATGTTATTACGTTTCAAAGCAAATTTATTTTTCAAACTTAATGCGATCTTTGTTACCAATCTTATACTATAAGTCTTTGATGAATCTACGATTCCAGATTTGGTTTTAATGTGAAGTAAATCTTGTTCTAAATTTAATGATTTGAAATTTTTTTTTTATTTTTAAAAATAAAACACTTAAACACGTTTTAATTAATTTTTCAAAAAAAATTCTCAAAAATGTTTTTCAACATTTAAAAGGAAGTGTTTTTTTTGTTGAATGTTTAAAATGCCGATAAATAGATTTAATTAATAATAGATTTTAAAGCAGTGATAATAATAAATTTAAATAATATAAACCTATTGTGCAAAATCGTTTGCATTTTACGTATAAAAAATTATTACCAAAAATAATTAGAAAATGTGTTTTTTTCAATTCCTTCTTTTTTTTTTTAATGCCATACTGTTTCCCCCTTCTTTAAGTATCTTCAGTTCAAATTTGAACTCATTGTAACGAGTGGTTCTTTTTCTACAGCATTGTGAAAGTGGGACTTTAATTATAATCACCCCGTACATTAAACAATTTTAACCACATAATATCTTAAGATAAATTTAATTTATTTTTTATTGGCTTATCCTAGCCATACAAATATACCTTAAATAATTTATACACTTCCTTCAATTAGTATTATCTTGAATTAAGTATTCGTAGTATAGTGTGTTAATTAAATGTCAAAGATTAAACAACTAGTCTCACATTAAAGGTCTTCAAAATGCATAGTCAGGTCATCATCTTATTCAATAATCCTCCCAAGGGAAAAACAAAGAAAAAGTGAATGTTTGATACTTTACTGCAGAGGATTTAGCCAAACATAGTAACGAGCTCTTAAGATCGTTAAATCCTTAGGAGTGATTAACTTTGTTTTGCTTTGATTTTCTACCAGGCACCAGAATCTCTTAGTCTTAGTCGTAGTCTTGTAGGTTCTTTACAAAAAGCAAGGATAAACACAATGGCTATTTTTCTGATGCTTTAGCGAGTAATTAAATATACAAAAATGCTTTGTTGACTTCATTTTCATATGGATGTCTCGTAAGTTTTAATGTAAGCAATTAGTTGCTCAGACTTAACAGCAAATAACTAACAGTCTTGGATATTGCTTTGTTAATTAAGTGATAAAGACAATAACGATGAAAATTAATTCAATTAATATAATAGGGGAAATATTCTCTGAATTAATGCGTTAAAAACAAAATTATCCAATTTCAGTATAAACTACAATGTATAAGCAATATGCAATTTACCTAAGTCTCTTTTTTCCGATAGAAATATGTTAAATATTGCATAGTTGTATAATTTTGCCATATGTGATTAAGAAACAACAATATTAAAACAACAATATTATAAATAACAACATTAATAATTAATGTTATTAGCAACTATATTAATAATTATTAAATTGTTCGAATTTACTGAAAAAATTCGAAGGCATTTTTTGTATCATTTTGAACTTCAAAACTAATTCAATGTCGTTACATTTAATTCAGTACATTTATTAATACGATATTTAATTAGACAAAAAAGTCATAATCAAAACTATTTTAACAGCAATAATTCACTTATAAAAATCAAATGATGATATTTAAGATTTTAAACTACAAAATTTCAAAAATAATTAAAACAAAACAAAAAAGGAATGGAACAAATTGATAAATAAATACATTTTTTATATTTATTTTATAAGAGAAAGATAAAAAAAATTAAATTAAAATGAAGTTAGAATAATAAAACCAACAAAAAATAAAATGCGTCAAAATTCCAATGCAGCAATCATAAGAAATAATACACAGACACAAAAGGATTTGGAAAACTACAAAAACAGGCTTCAGAAAATTGACAAAACAAATTCAAAATCATCACAAAAAATATACTCAAAGCAAAATTGGATCTGAAAATAGATATCTTTCAATTTAGCCTTTGTGAATATCATACACCTCTTCTGCCAAATCCACATCCACATCAAGCGAATAGACTGAAGACTATTTTAAGGGCTTCATAGACTAGTCAGAACCTTTTCATATCTTATGCGCATATTTATCTGAGAAATATAGATTACGTCAAAGCCACCCGGGGAAAGAGATCCAGTGCATCTCTTGTCAACAGTTTAAACTCACTCAGATCTGCATACAGAAAAGGGCTCTTGAGAATGGGGCTCCTTATGATTAGAAAACCTTTTTTTAAAAAAAGGTAGATCTTTTTGATGCCAGTCCTCAGTTCTTTTTTTAAAGCACCACGGAAATAAATTCGAAAAGTCTTATTTATTTTAGAAAAAAAGATTTTTTTGGTTCCGTTTATTCTTTCATGTTATTACGTTTCAAAGCAAATTTATTTTTCAAAATTAATGCGATCTTTGTTACCAATCTTATACTATAAGTCTTTGATGAATCTGCGATTCCAGATTTGGTTTTAATGTGAAGTAAATATTGTTCTAAATTTAATGATTTGAAATTTTTTTTTTATTTTTAAAAATAAAACACTTAAACACGTTTTAATTAATTTTTCAGAAAAAATTCTCAAAAGAGTTTTTCCACATTTAAAAAGAAATGTTTTTTATTGAATGTTTAAAATGTGGTTAAATAGATTTAATTAATAAGAGATTTTAAAACAGTGATTATAATAAATTTAAATAATATAAACCTATTGTAAAAAATCGTTTGCATTTTACGTATAAAAAAATTATTACCAAAAATAATTAAAAAAGATGTGTTTTTTTCAATTCCTTCTTTTTTTGATGCCATGCCGTTTCCCCCTTCTTTAAGTATCTTCAGTTCAAATTTGAACTCATTGTGAGGAGTTTTTTTTTTTTTTTTTTTTTTATGCAGCATTTTGAGAGTGGGACTTTAATTATAATCACCCTGTACATTAAACAATTTTAACCACATAATAGCTTAAGATAAATATAGTTTATTTTTTATTGGCTTATTTCTGATTCTTAGTCATCAAAATATATCTGAAATAATTCATACATTTCCTTACGTGTTATCTTGAATGAAGTATTGCAAGTTAATTAAATGTCAAAGATTAAACAACTAGTCTCCCATTAAAGGTCTTCAAAATACATAGTCGGGTTATCATCTTATTCAATAATCCTCCCAAGTGAAAAACAAAGAAAAAGCGAATGTTTGATACTTTACTGTAGAGGATTTAGCCAAGCACAGTAACGAGCTCTTAAGATCGTTAAATCCTTAGGAGTGATTAACTTTGTTTTGCTTTGATTATCTACCAGGCACCAGAATCTCTTAGTCTTAGTTGTAGTCTTGTAGGTTCTTTACAAAAAGCGAGGATAAACACAATGGCTATTTTTCTGATGCTTTAGCGAGTAATTAAATATACAAAAATGCTTTGCTGACTTCATTTTCATATGGATGTCTCGTAAGCTTTAATGTAAGCAATTAGTTGCTCAGACTTAACAGCAAATAACTAAAAGTCTTGGATATTGCTTTGTTAATTAAGTGATAAAGACAATAATGATGAAAATTAATTCAATTAATATAATAGAGGAAATATTTTCTGAATTAATGTGTTAAAAACAAAATTATCCAATTTCAGTATAAGCTACAATGTATAAGCCATATGCAATTTACCTAAGCCTCTTTTTTCCGATAGAAATATGTTAAATATTGCATAGTTGTATAATTTTCCCATATATGTTTAAGAAACAACAATATTATAAATAATAACATTAATAATTAATGTTATTAGCAACTATATTAATAATTAATAAATTGTTCGAAGGCATTTTTTGTATCATTTTGAACTTCAAACTAATTCAATGTCGTTACATTTAATTCAGTACATTTATTAATACAATATTTAATTAGACAAAAAAAATCATAATCAAAACTATTTTAACAGCAATAATTCACTTATAAAAATCAAATGATGATATTTAAGATGTTAAATTACAAAATTTCAAAAATAATTAAAACAAAACAAAAAAGGAATGGAACAAATTAATAAATAAAAACATTTTTATATTTATTTTGTAAGATAAATATAAAATTAAATTGAAATAAAGATGACA
Source organism: Caerostris darwini (assembly GCA_021605075.1). Taxonomy (NCBI): domain Eukaryota; kingdom Metazoa; phylum Arthropoda; class Arachnida; order Araneae; family Araneidae; genus Caerostris; species Caerostris darwini. The sequence goes on along the minus strand of BPLQ01010518.1, from coordinate 320,655 downwards.
AAAGAAAATGAAATGCTTCAAAATTCCAATTCAGAAATCTTAAAAAATAATACACGCACAGGCAGACACAAAAGGATTTGGAAAACTACAAAAACAGGCTTCAAGAAAATTGACAAAACAAATTCAAAATCATCACAAAAAAGATACTCAAAGCAAAATTGGATCTGGAAATAGATATCTTTCAATTTAGCCTTTGTGAATATCATACACCTCTTCTGCCAAATCCACATCCACATCAAGAGAATAGACTGAAGATTATTTTAAGGGCTTCATAGACTATTCAGAACCTTTTCATGTCTTATGCGCATATTTATCTGAGAAATATAGATTACGTCAAAGCCACCCGGGGAAAGAGATCCAGCGCATCTCTTGTCAACAGTTTAAACTCACTCAGATCTGCATATAGAAAAGGGCTCTTGAGAATGGCTCTCCTTATGATTAGAAAATCTTTTTTTAAAAAAAAAGGTAGATCTTTTTGATGCCAGTCCTCAGTTCTTTTTTAGAGCACCACGGAACTAAATTCGAAGAGTCTTATTTATTTTAGAATAAGAGAATTTTTTTGTTTCCGTTTATTCTTTCATGTTATTATGTTTCAAAGTAAATTTATTTTTTCAAAATTAATGCGAGGTTTCGTTTATCAATCTTATAAGTCTTTGATGAATCTACGATGCCAGATTTAAGCCAATATCGTACTAAATTAATGATGTTCTTTTTTTGAAAAATTGTTTTATATTTCAAAATAAAAAAATAAATAATTTCCAAAAAATAAAATACCTAATCACGTTTTAATTAATTTTTCAGAAGAAATTCACAAAAGTGCTTTTCGAAATGCAAAAAAAGGGTTTTATTCTGAGTTTAAAATGCAGATACATAGATTTAATTAATGATATATTTAATAATAATAATTATAATAGATTTAACTAATATAAATCTATTGTGTAAAATAGCTTGTACAATAATCGTTTCATTTTACGTAAAAACATTACCAAAAATATCTTTAAAAAAAATGTTTTTTATTGAATGTTTAAAATGCAGATAAATAGATTTAATTAATAATAGCTTTAAAAATAATGATTATAATAGATTTAAATAATATAATATCTATTGTGTAAAATCGATTGCACAATAATCGTTTGCATTTTAAGTATAAAAAAATATTACAAAAACCGTATTTAATATCTGTTGGAATTAAACGTTACTTACTTTGTTATTATCTAAGTCACAATGAAACTTGGAAAACAACAGTTTTTACTATTTTATTATTTACCTATTCAGATATATCTCCTTTTCAGATATATCCGAAAAGTCTTATTTATTTTAGAATAAAAGAATTGTTTGTTTCATTTATTCTTTCATGAAAATTAATGCGAGCTTTGTTAGAAATCTTTTAAGTCTTTGATGAATCTACGATTCTAGATTTGGTTTTAATGTTAAGTAAATATATCGTGCTAAATTAATGATGTTCTTTTTGAAAAAAATGCTTTATTTTTCAAAATAAAAAATAAATTCCAAAAAATAAAATACTTAAACACGTTTTAATTAATTTTTCAGAAGAAATTCCACAAAAGTGTTTTTTCAAAATTTAAAAAAAGGTTTTTTGTATTGCATGTTTAAAATGCAGATAAATAGATTTAATTAATAATAAATTTAACAGTAATGATTTAAAAATATTTAAATAATACAAATCTATTGTGCAAAATAGTTTGCACAATAATCATTTGTATTCTAAGTATAAAAAAATATTACCAAAAACGTATTTAAGAGCGAGATTACGTATTTTTAACGTGAGAATTGAAGTTCGTGAAAAAAAATTAATTATTTCAGTGTTTCAGTTCAATGAGTCTTGTTATCCGAGTGACTGGCTCTCGAAGCCACAAGTTTCGGGTTCGAGTCCTGGCGGTATAATGGTTGTTTATAGTTGTTCGGAATCCACTTTAAACCCTAGGTCTCGGTCTAATACGATCGTAGAGCGTGGAGCATAGGCCTGACAACCCTACCCCATGAAAAGACAACATCTCCTGCCTCGAAATCTTCAAATAGGCAGTCGGCCTTTGTCCACCATGGGGCTGTTGCGCTACTGATGATGATGGTGATGCATATTTAGTATTTATGCAAGTCCACTGTATGACACACCACCACTATATAACATCTTGTTATTTGTTGCCTACTTTTCTTATAACAGTACAATAAAAGAAATAAATGAATACATAAATTCTTGAAAAATAAAGAATTCCAAAATGTAATTTCAATGTTTTCTGTTTATATTTAAAAGACACTTTTTAAGACAAAAAAAAATGGAAGAACGAGAAGTAATTATATATATTTTTTAAGCAAACATAATTTTTAACAAAAATGCAACATCGTATTAAACGAAATGCGAAAAATTAAATATTAATATATTAATATTTTTTCCTCTCCTGCAACATTTTTCAAATTCGCTCTATCAGCTCAAACGCTAGGAGGAAAAAAAAATTATTTTTATTCCGTATTGATAAAAACAAAACAATTTCAAGTTCCAAATAATATTTAGTTATTACATTTCCTTTTATGTGTGGTATTTCATTTATATTTTTTTTCATTGTTTTCTAAATTTAATCAAGTATTACTTTTGTTCACCTGTTGGTGTTCCATCTGTTTATCGTTTGGTTTCTTATTGCTTTTGTTCCATTCTTTTTTTTATTATTTCAGCTGTGTGTTCTAATATTCGATTTTGGTCTGTTGCCAGAACCCTTCTGTTTTTTTTTTTTTTAATATCGTCAACAAAATTCGTTCTAGTCTCGCTTGGTTGTCTGTTATTACGTTTGAGTCCTGTTTTTATTTCCGCTGTCGCTTTGTATCAGAAGTGACACGACATTTATTTGAAAAACTATTCGCTACATAGAGGTTTTTTTTTCTAATAAAACATAACGTGTTGCACTATTTTATTTTGCAAATAACAAATGAAGAGTTACATTTATGTGAAAAATAGTACTGTAAGAAAATATGTTTCTTTTCATTTTGTAAACAAAGAATTTTTAGTTGACTTAAAATAAAAGTATCACTATATTAACAAAAAATTTACATAAAGTTAAAATTTTTCATGAATTTCAAGTATAAATATATACCACATAAAATTAACAATTTGTATAAGTTATTAAAAATAAATGTAAATTTTTTTAAAAAGTAGTAGTTAAAGTTTTCGTTAAGCTTTTGTTTTTTTCATCTTTACATTTTTTAATGGCAGAATTAATTAAATTTCTTACTGGATTAAAAAAAAACCATGATAGTAATTATTTCATGTTTAATTTAAAATTAATAAAATAAAATATATTTAATCAAATAATATATAAAAGCATAGTTATAGAATCTAAGAGTGTTTTCAACGCTAAATTGCTAATATCAATTGGTAAACAAACAGTATTTAATTAATTTAATTGATTAAATTACTCAAAATTAAGTTAATAAATTTTCTTCTGTTATGTTACATACAAAACAATCATAATAAAAATTTTCTAAAATCATAAATTATATATTTTTTAAAATTACCTTTACGAACTATATTAAAATTTGACTAAATTTTTTTTATTTATAAAATTTAAATTACAATTACAAAGTTTTACTTTAATTTGAAAATAGCTGACAAGTAATTAAAATTTATGTAAAAACATTTAGCAGTAGTTGTTTTTATTAACATAAAAGGAAATTAAGTGTTTTTTGAATCAACAGATTTGAAAGCAAAATTGCAAACGCATAAGAATGATATAATTAAAACAAAACAAATGGAAATGCATTTTTCAGTTTGTTAAATATTGTAAGATTTAATTAGCACTATGTCTAATAACAATTTTAAATATATAACTAATATTATAACACATCAATAACAACAAGTAGTATGTGGGAGGAATTTTAATATTAAATATATTTGAGAATCATTTTTCAAATATAAAATATTTGTAAAAATTGGTATTGAAATATAATATATCCTTTCTAACACTAAGATTTATAACTTTAGACACTAATACTATAATAAATATAATTTCATTTCCTAATAAAAATTCCTTTAAAACGAATAAATTCATGAAGAATCTTGAATAAATTCAAATAGATCTATACATCATTTCAATGTATACACCATCTTATAGCTGCCATTGCAATAATGGTTATATATTTATTTCTCATTCTAATTTTTTTTCTCTTGTTGAAAAATCACTTTTTTTTCTCTAAGCAGATTTAAAAATATTTAACTATATATCATGGGAATTATTACAGTAAATTTTGTGATATGACATTATAGGCTTCAACCTAATAAATAAAATTTTTATAGCTATAGTCACATATTCGTACTTTTATTGCATTAAATACAATTTACGATTTATAGCAATATATGATAGTTTTCTATAAATTAAATTTATTGATGTGTTTTTTTAAGGAAAATGCAAAAAATAAATGTAAAATAGACATTTTTAGACTTTTCACTTAGACTGCATTGTTAAGCTAACAAAAAAAAGGAGATAGTATTCAACAACATTTTTGTTTCAAAGATAGTCAAAAGTCACTTTAATACAACACTTTAACATGTTTTTAAATTAATCTTTGAATGTAATCAATAGCAAAAAATAAAATGATATTTTCGTGTAGGTTATATATAATAACCGAAATTGTATAAATAAACCAGATAAACCCAGGTACTTCAAAATATTTGATTAATCAATCACTATTATTTATCTGGACAACAAACGATTGTTTTTAATAAGACATTCCATTAATATAAGTAATTTATTGTGATGTCAGAAAAAAATAATTTTATAAAAAATATATTTTGATACAATTATATTACTTTAATTCACTGTTTTTTTTTTTATTTTAACGAAATGATAATTAACATACTCCTCACATTCTATTTACATTTATTGCTAATGCTATATTTCTGAAATTAAATACTAATTTCAAATTCTACATTAGGGATATACAGCCTTTTATCTACTCTGAGTTTCATTATTTTTTGTTGAAAAATATAAAAATATAAGGAATTAATTTACATTAGATGTAATAAACCTTTTAATTCATTAAGATATTTTTCCTCATAAATAAATAAAAATACAGAATAATATTTTTTAAAAAATCATGAATTAAATTCATTTCGTGTAGACATTAATTTTTTAAATCGCAAAGAAGTTTATTTTTATCAGTTAAATGAGATATATCAAAGAAATTAAAAATTAGAAATTCACTTTAAAATTTAGATAAAATATGACGATTCAATTTTTATTTATTTTAATTAAAATTCCAAAAACAGGAATTTATTAAGGTAATTTATAATTTCATGTTAGTCACGTTCATATTAAAGCTAGGCAGTTGGTTATAAAGAATTTCTTTATTTTTATCAAAATTTATTTTTATAAAAAAAAGAATAACTTCAAAGAAATTTTTAATACCTTCATGATAATATTTCATTTTCAATAATTTAATTAATAAAAAATACTGCTTTTAATATTAATCTAAAATTAGGTAAAAAAATATTTATAAAAATATATACTTATGATATTTTTCTGTTCCATCTTTTCAGTATGAAATTAGTACCTTTCAAAATATCTGGCCCCTGAAAGATCTACTCCAAATGACAGTAAGTGCTTCGCTCATCGTGTTCAACACAGTGCTACTGAAGATAGATAAATACCTCTGTAAAGATTCTGTTCTTCTCTTTGTTTCATTTTCCTTAACACGATCTGAAGAAATGTCTAAAAATACTTCTATTTATCATTTGAGTGTATTGCTTTTCTGCCAACCTCTGTAACAACTTATTCTATCGTAACGAGAGACATTTCAAAGGGAACGAGCAGTTAAAAATATCAAGGTCGTTTAATAATGCATTGGTTGGTGCACAGTTTCTATATAAAAAACAAGTAATGTAAAAAAAAAATTAAAGTAAATTCCTACTTTATTTTCGCTATATTGCAGAAAGTCCTTTATAAAAAATTTTCATTCATTTTTTTTAAGTTTATCTGGCGCCATCTATTGGTAGATATATGCAATTTAAATCTAAAAAAAAAACTAAAATTAATTCATTAAATTTAATTAATTAATTAATATTTGAAAAAAACTGTATTAACATCAAGTGTCATCCACTAAAGTTAAAAAAAAAATGTATTTGAACTTGAGTGGATGAATAACAAGTATTTAATTAACGATTGAAAATTTGAACAAGATATATATAGGGAGAGTGTGAGCTAAAAACTGAAATAAAAAGGGTCATCTAATCATATTTCAAAAAAGTATAAAGTAAAAGTAAAGTATTTTTTCAAAAAAAGTATATTTCATGTAAGTCATATTCATATCAAAGCCAGGCAGTTGGTTAAATATAACTTTTCTGTTTTTTTTTAAATTTATTAAATTTATTAATTTAATCAAGGAGAAATTTTTCAACACCTTGATAATAATATTTCATTTCCAATAATTTAATTAATAAAAAATACTGCTATTAATATTAATCTTAAATTGTTTAAGAAATATATGACTAAGTATATATATATATATATATATATATATATATATGACTACAATATTTTTTTGTGGTCCATCTTTTTAATATGAAATGAATACTAATAATTAGTGCCTTTATTTATCGAATAAAAAGTGTCAAAACTATCTAATCATATTTTTTAAATCCTATTTCGGAAATATTTTTTCCAAAAAAGTATAATTCATTGATTAAAAAGTTTTCCACTCTTTAAAGTGCAAAATATCAAAAAAACATTTCAAGAAATAAATAAATCCATAAATGTTATAAGAAATGTTGCACCAAGATTTGAATGCAGTTATAATAAAAAGTAAAACACGAAGAAATTAATACAATAATTTTAATAATTCTTTATATCAAAACTTACAGATATAAGCTTATGTGAGTTTTCGTATAAGATTATATTGAGAGCTCTAATATTATATATATCTTGATATTTTTTTTTATCAAATTGTCTCTCTTTCTAATCTTTCAAAAAATCTATAAGTTTAAAGATTTGAAAAGTTTTAAATCCAAATTTGCATATTTTGTAAGCCCATTTTTACTTGGGATATTCTTGAATATTGATTTCCAATTTCTGAAATAATACTTGTTCGAAAAAGTGGATGGATAATCGGAGTTATTATATATGAAAAAGAATCGTAATACTAGAATAGAATTGAACTAATAATAGAAATGTAATACAAATCTACATCTGTAATTGAATTTTGATAACTCATGCTAGAATTGCAAATATCCACACTTAAAGAAAACTGTTTACTGTGGGCTTTCATTATTATTGTTGATAAAATAATGATGGGTCATATTTATTTCCAAACTAATTGAAAGTGAATGTTACTTTCTCATTTGTCCAACAAAACACTCGTACATTCAAAAATCCTATGTTATTCTTGGAGAAACAAACATTTTAATACTTGAAACTATCCTGGTACAAATACATGTTTTTATTCTACTTGTTATTAAGTACTTGTAATAGAGCTATTCATCTCTAGCTCGTTCAAGCAAGCTCAGTTTTTCACGCGATAGTTTACATTATTTTAAATCTTTATTATATATAGCTTATATAAATCAATCAATCGCTATTTTGATTAACAAGATTGCAAATATTTAGGAAAATATTTCCCCCTCCTTCTTCTGCTATAGCGGCCAAGACAGAAACATCTTCTGAAATCGAAGTCTAAAATCCTACTGGCTTTCGTGCCTGGCGCATAGGTAGTCAAATCCATCGTCGTGTCAGAACAGGTGTGAATATTTGTACTTTAAAGTTCACAAATAAGAATTTGATGTATAACTGCAAACACCTTCATCAAATTATGCACATTTCAAAGAATATAAGTTAATTAACTATAAAATCAAAGTAGTTTGAATCAATTTAATGAAATAATTGTAGACAGAATACTCAGAAACCTCATCGCCACATTGTCATTTTCAATATTTATTCAATTGATTAATTGTTCTCCGTTTATTTTGAATTTACAACAGTAAAAATTTCTATACAATATCATAATAAATAAGTTAAAATGATTCACTTTACAATAAATACTGCTTCAGGTCCTTGATAGTATTTCAATTTTAGCATCATGTTAAACAAATAGTAAGCCATTAATAATCAATGCATCTTCATAATATTGCATCTTACTTTCAATAACTGAAATATTCAGGATTTTATTATGGAAAATTACTTTTTTATTTATTGTGTCAACTACAAAATAGGTGTCTTTTTCCCGAACAGAAATGGTTTTCGTCAACAAAATTCATTTATTTGTCTTAATTGACAATATCATTTAATTATGTTAATTAACAATATACAGAAAGAAGAAAGACTAAAAAATATATATATAAAAGATTAGCATACTGCAATCTGAGTTAAACATGAAATGTGAGCATTAATTCCCTAAAGGATAATTTTTTTTCAAATAAATAATGGTTTCAGAACAATTTTTCACTGAAATCGAAAGAAACATATTGTTAGAATTATGTTGATAAGTTTTTGTCTTACCTTATTTATTCTAATTATAGAAATTCAAGTATACATCTAGTCATTTGAACTGAACATTAGAATCAGAACTAAAATTATCTGAATCATCATTAGAGTTTTTGAAATCCATGCTACAAGATATCGATGCTACTTTATACAAGATATAGCTTTGCTATTATCATAGGAAAAAGCCTTCACTTTTACTAAAAAATGAAAAATAGTATTGAAAAAAATGAGATTAAATAACAAAACGAAAGAGGTGAAATAATAAATAACATGCATATCCTAGTCCATTTTTTTTGTGTACTAAAGAACATCGAGTCCAATGTCTGTTAAACGACATGAAATTGCAATAAAATTAATTGTTGATAGATGTATTATTCTAAACACACGAGTTCACTCATGTTAAAGTACGAATTCCAAAATAAAATAAATAATAAGTCTAAAATAAGAAATGGGTTTTCGCACTTGTGGTATTCCAAAAAATACAAATAAAATAATCCAAAAAATACAAATAAAATCTTGGTATAATCCGTTAAGGGGTTAATAGGAACTATTTGTAGTTGGATGGATAATGTTTCAAGACAGAATAGTTCAAACAAAATATTTTCAAAAACAATTATTCATTTTATTAGATTATTAGAATTCATTCATTTTATATCAATAGAAATTCAAGTCAAGCAGAAAAAGATTGAAAACAATAAATTTGCGAAATAAATGAATGCTGTGATATTATAATATAATATCTAATAACGCTACGATATTGTTGTTTACCACACACCCAAAATGTGTTTTTGAAAATATTTTTTTAAGTGAAAAACATTAATAACATGGATTGGTTACCTTAACTGAATTCAACGTTGACTTGATATTAATGACTTTAATATCAAGTCAATGCTAATAACCTTAACACAAGGTGAATTAATAATAACGTTATCACTTTATCAGTTATAGCCTTAATATGAAGTTAACACACTAACAACGTTGACTTGATATTAATAACTAAACATCGCCTTAACTAACAACATTCGAATTTATTTCTATAGACTTCATTGTAAATTTTTCAATAAATAGTTATCTAACAGATGACATTTGTTTTAAATAAAAACCATTTTAATTGAATTTTTCATACATTAACACACACGCTCGACATTTTGAAAAGGTTAAGTATAATAATGATTTAAATATTTTATCAACATAAACAACGTTCTTTTTATCAAATAATAAAAAACACTGGACCCCAATCCAGACGAATCTCTAACCAAGTGCAGCACAGAAATCACATCTTCCCATTCCCGAGACTCACGCTATTTACTTAACTGAATAAAGTCTCCCATTTATGCCGAACCTACACAGCCAACGTCACTTTTACGTCCAAGTCCCCTACTACAGACGCAAGGCTGGCGGCTGTTTGCCGTGCTTTATGGCACTTCGGGATCGAAACTGCAACTGTAGTCAATGGAGTGCAGCCCCCGAGTTTTACGCGTTACTCAAACTCTTATGAAGTCGATTCGGTGCTTCTGGACAAAATCAATTTCCCGCCCCTTTTACGGAGCTGCTTGTAAGTTTCGCAGGGACTCGATAAAACCCTTGTTATGTGCATTTCTTGCATTTTGTCGCCGGTGATTAAAGCGTCTGATGCTTCTGAAGGATGCAGGTGATAGTATTATCGGTTGTTTGCAGATGTTGTGGCGGATGGATAAACATGGGTTTCTTGGGTGTTGTGTGTTAGGGATTAAAGAGAAAAAACATGCCCTGTGTGCATATGATTCTTCGAGTTCTTCGAGCAGAGAGTTCGTTAGATTTTCTAGATATTCAATCGTTTAATTGCCTTTTTTATATCTGCAATTCAGAAGATATATATTTTCCAATATAATATAGTTACTGAATTCATTTTTTCTTACTCTTGGATTATTGCAATAAGTTTAGTGCTTTCTTCAGTTGTTAAGTTTAGTGTTTTCTTCCGTTATTAATTTTAGTGTTTTCTTCCGTTGTTAAGTTTAATGTTTTCTTGAGTTGTTAATTTTAGTGTTTTCTTGTTGTTCAATATAATATAGTTAATGTGTTCTTTTTTTCTTAGTTTTGGATTATTGCAATAAGTTTAGTGTTTTCTTCAGTTATTAAGTTTAGTGTTTTCTTCAGTTATTAAGTTTAGTGTTTTCGTCAGTTATTAAGTTTAGTGTTTTCTTCAGTTATTAAATTTAGTTTTTTTCAGTTGTTTAGTGTTTTCTTGTTGTTCAATATAATATAGTTATTGCTTTTATTTTTTCTTATATTAGACCATTGCAGTTAATTTAGTGTTTCCTTCAGTTGTTAAGTTTAGTGTTGTTGTTTTTTTGTTGTTCAATACAATATAGTTAATATATTCATTTTTTCTAAATCTTAGGTTATCGCAGTATGTTTAATATTCTCTTGTAGTTCAATATAATATAGTCCATGCATTCCTTTTTTTCTAATATTACATCATTGCAGTAAGTTTAGTATTTTCTTTAATTGTTAAGTTTAGTGTTTTTTTGTTGTTCAATATAATGTAGTTACTGTATTCATTTTTTCTTAATCTTAAACCAATGCAGTAAGTCTAGTGCTTTCTTCAGACGTTAATTTTAGTACTTTCTTGTTGTTTATTAGCAAATATATCCTATCGTATTTCTCCTAGATACTAAAATACATCGCTAGATATTATTAGTTTTGTTTCAATATCTTAATGTGCAAAAAGTTTTTAAAAAGTTCCATTAAATATAATGTAATTAGCCAAAAGAATCCTTTTTTTACCATCAAAATGCCGACACAAATAACTACAACGATAATGAATTGAGTACGCTTAATCTGATAATAAGCAATTAATCATAGTATTTTAATTAATGTGTTTGCTTATAGCTTTTTACGTAACGCAAATAAGGTTTTTTAGTAAGGAAACAAGTGATACTTTTTTGTGATTTTGTTTTGTCTGATAATAATTTTTTATAATTTTTGTTTTTCATTTGTTGTTACACTCAGGAATATTTTATGAAACTCAAGGTGATTAAACACAAGCTTCAAATAAACAAAGAAAAAAATAATGGAAAAATACGGAATTTAGCTTAAACGGAGAAAAATTTCAGTTATTAATAAACCTCTACAAGAAGCATACCTGTTTCGGTGGGAGAGTTTTAATATAATTGAACTCTAGTTGACACTGGTTAAGTGATTGGCATTTTTGAACGACTTGTGCAGATTTTTGAATACTAATGTTAGTATGTTGTTGTTGTTGTTTCTTATCCCACTTGGTCGACAGCAACGTCTAGACCAAGTCCATGAACCCGTGTCTTAAAACGTAGAATCATGATAAAAAGCAAAAAATGCAGCTTCTTTTTGTCCTTGACTTTGTGGCACATAGGCATGAGATATCCAAAGGCAGAAGTCTGACTTTATCTTACCCGGTTATACCCCCGGGAACCCATTTTAGTCACCTTTTACGACATGCATGAGCTACAGTGGGGTTATTCTAACCAAGTCCGACACGGCACGGTGTTAGGATAGTGTTATTTAATAATTGTTGGGTTTTGTTAATTTAACTGTTATTAAAACTATATATTTTACAAAGATTGTGATTTTATATTCTCGAAATTTTTCATTAGATTTCTGAAAATATATTTGTAGAATAATATCAGTATTTGTTCAATTATTACAAATCTGATGATACAGTACATTTTATTACGAAAGAATTTAGAAACAATGAAAAAAGTTATGAATACTTAATCACATTTCTTGATGTTTACTAACTACATTACGAAGCTACTCAATTAATTAAGGCATTCAAGTATTTGATATCTTAAGTTAAGAAAATACAGTAAATAATTATTAAATACACAATACTACATATATTTTTATTTTCTAATTACCAAGCTTATAAATAGAAGCTAATGATATGTACATTTTAATGGTAATTAAATCAAAAACATAAAATGGAAAATAATAGAAGAAGAAAGTTATTTTGCAAAATTAATGAGTCGGAATAATCAGAATGATAAGAAAAGTTAAACTCCTAAGCATGCAAATCGACTATTAGGTAATGACATTGATGATTAATAACTTCAAACAAGGGTGTGAGTTATAGGAAAATGGATGACGCCATGAATTATTTTTCTTCGATTTTTGACGTATCTCTTTCCATTAATTTTAGTTATTTTCCATCCCATCCTATTGCTTGCCTCGCTGGAGATAAAGACGCTTCAATAATTATAAGAGCCTGTTGTATTTTTGAAAAGTTTTATTTCAAAAGGCGACTTTTTTCACTTTTGTTGATTAAGAATGTGCAAGTTATCGTTGATTTATATAAGGGTGGTAATATTATAAAAAGATTAAAGAACATTAAATAATGATGAGGCTTCAATAACTAAAAATCCAAATTGTTATGTAATATTAAGCGAGTATGAATTTTTCTTTTTTAAGAAAAGCTAGCAAATTATCAAAAAAATTATAAAGATAATTGTATTAATTAAAATAATTTGACATAATCTTATTTCAAAAAGGAATTCTCGAAAAGAATGATATTTTTTTAATCGGAATAATAATTCATTTTACTATTCCTTTAGATCACTGATTATTTTGCTTATATTTTTTATTTCAAAGGGTTAAAAAATGCAGCTTTTTTTAGTCCTTGATCTTGGGGCACCAAAATGGAGATGTCTGACTTTACCCCACCCGGTTATACCCCCTGGGCACTGGGTACCCAGACCCGCAAGGGACAGTGTTAGTATAATGCTATTTAATAATTGGTGATTTTTGTAAATTTAACTATTAAAACTGTATATTTTACTCTCGAAATTTTTCATTAGATTTCAGAAAATACATTTGAGGAATAATATCAGTATTTGTTCGCTAATAAAAAATCTGATGATACGATATATTTTATTACGAAAGATTTTAGGAACAAAGAAAAATTATAAATTATTAATCACATTTTCTGATGATTACTAACTACATTTACTCAATTAATTAAAATAATAAAAATTTGATATCTTAAGTTAATAAAATATAGAAAATAATTATTTAATACACAATACTACATCATTATTTAATTTTTAATTGCCAAGCTTATAAATAGAAGCTAATGATCTGTACATTTTAATGCTATTTAAATCAAAAATATAAAATGGAAAATAATAGAAGAAGAAAGTTATTTCGCAAAATTAATGAGTCGGAATAATCAGAATGATAAGAAAAGTTAAACTCCTAAGCATGCAAATCGACTATTAGGTAATGACATTGATGATTAATAACTTCAAACAAGGGTGTGAGTTATAGGAAAATGGATGATGGCATGAATTATTTTTCTTCGATTTTTGGCATATCTCTTTCCATTAATTTTAGTTATTTTCCATCCCATCGTATTGCTTGCCTCGCTGGAGATAAAGACGCTTCAATAATTATAAGAGCCTGTTGTATTTTTGAAAAGTTTTATTTCAAAAGGCTTCTTTTGACACTTTTGTTGATTAAGAATGCTCAACTTATCGTTGATTTATAAAAGGGAAGTAATATTATGAACAGATTAAAGAATGTTAAATTATGCTGATGCATCAATGAATAAAAATCCAGATTGTTATGTAATATTAACGATAATTAGAGCAGTTTTCTTTTCTAAGAAAAGGCCAAATACCAAAAAAGTTATAAAGATAATTGGATTAATTCAAATAATTTGGCATAATCTTATTTTAAAAAAGAATTCTCGAAAAGAACAATAATTTTTAAACTGGAATTCAATTCCTTTTAATATTCCTTTGAACCATTAATAATTTTGCTAATATTTTTTATTGAAAGGAAAAGTAAACATTTAATGTTATTTGTACTTTTATTGCGCATTTTTAAAAATACACCTATTCTTTTATAAATTCTGAATAGCTAAGATCATTTCTATCGATGGCAAACATCTATTTGTTAGCACCAAAGCCGTTAGCCTAGAGAAAAAAACGCTTCAATAATTATAAGAGCTTGCTGTATTTTTGAAAAGTTTTATTTCAAAAGTCTTCTTTTGACACTTTTGTTGATGAAGAATACGCAACTTATCGTTGATTTACAAAAGGGGAGTAATATTATCGACAGATTAAAGAACGTTAAATAATGATGAGGCGTAAAATCCAAATTGGTGCGTATTATTAGAGAGAACGCATTTTTCTTTTTTAAGAAAAGCTAACCATATATGCAAGGAATTATAAAGAAAACTATATTAATTCAAATAATTTGGCATAATCTTATTTCAAAAAATGAATTCTCGAAAAGAATGATAATTTTTTAATCGGATTAACAATTCATTTTATTATTCCTTTGGATCCTTGATAATTTTACTAACATTTTTTATTGAAAGAAAAAGTCAACATTCATAGTTATTATTTTATTTTTATAACACATTATAAAAATACACCTGTCATTTTATAAATTCTAAATAACTCAGATAGTTTTTATCGGTATCGAGCATCTATACGTTAGCACTAAGGCCGTTAGTCTCTAGGCCGTTAGCCTAGAGATAAAGACGCTTCAATAATTATAAGAGCTTGTTGTATTTTTGAAAAGTTTTATCTCAAAAGTCTTCTTTTGACATTTTTGTTGATTAAGAATGTGCAAATTATCGTTGATTTATAAAAGGGGGCAATATTATGGACAGATTAAAGAACGTTAAATAATGATGGGGTTTCAATGACATAAAATCCAAATTGTTCCATATTAATAGCGAGAACGCATTTTTCTTTTTTAAGAAAAGGTAGCCAAATATCAAAAAAATTATAAAGCGTACTGTATTAATTAAAATAATTTGACAATCTTATTTCAAAAAGAATTATGGAAAAGAATGATAACTTTTTAATCGGATTAACAATTCACTTTATTATTCCTTTGGACCACTGATAATTTTGCTAATATTTTTAATTGAAAGGGAAAAGTAAACGTTTTATCATTATTTTTTACTTTTATAGAGCATTATAAAAATTAATTTTATTATTTTATAAATTGTGAATAACTAAGATAATTTTTATCGGCAGCAAACATCTATCCGCTACCGTCTAGGCCGTTAGCTTAGAGATAAAGACGCTTTAATATCTGTAAGAGCTTGTTATATTTTTGAAAAGTTTTATTGACTTATAAAAGGGGATAATATTATGGACATATTAAAGAAAGTTAAACTATATTAAGGCGTCAATGACTAAAATTGCAAATTGTTAAGCATTATTAGAGAGAACATAATTTACTTTCTTAAGAAAAGTTAACCAAATATCCCAAAAAATTATAAAGGGAATTGTATTAATTCAATAATTTGGCATAATCTTATTTCAAAAAAGAATTCTGGAAAAGAATGATAATTTTTTAATCGGAATAATAATTCATTTTATTATTCCTTTGGACCACTGAAAGTGTTGATAAAAAAATTTTCTGAAAGAAAAAGTATCGTTAAAAAAAGCTTATTGTTATTTTTTTTACATTTATAGAGCATTATAAAATTACACGGATTATTTTATAAATTCTGAATAACTAAGATCGTTTCTATCGGTAGCAAACATCTATCCGTAAGCACCAAGGCCGTTAGTGCCTAGACAGTCAGCCTAGAGACAAAAACGCTTCAATAATTATAAGAGCCTGTCGTATTTTTGAAAAGTTTTCATTTCAAAAGGCTTCTTTTGACACTTTCGTTGATTAAGAATGCGCAACTTATAGTTGATTTATAAAAGAGGGGTAATATTATGAACAGATTAAAGAACGTTAAATAATGATGATGAGGCATCAATGACTGAAATCCAAATTGTCACGTATTATTAACAAGAACACATTTTTTTTTTAAAGTTACCCAAATAGTAAAACATTTTAATAAAGAAAACTGTATTAATTTAAATAATTTAACATAATCTTATTTCAAAATTCATGAATTATTATTTTTTAACTGGAATTCAATGCATTTTAATATTTCTCTGAACCACTATAAATTTGCAAATGTTTTTTATTGAAAGAAAATATAAACATTTAATGTAATTTTTTACTTTTATTGCGCATTATAAAAAATTCCACTATTTTTTTTATAAATTCTGAATAACTAATATCGCTTTTATTGGTTGCAAACAGCTATTCGTTAGCATCAACATTTCTTCAATCGTATGATACTATAAGTATCGTTACCTTTTATGCAGAAGTGAATCACGATTGCTTGTTTCTTACAAGACTTGTGAGGTGAGATAATTCACTTTCTCAATGTTAAGAAGTATAATGTTGCAGATAAGTACTGTAAATTGTATACATTTTATTGATCTGCAATAATGAAAGGCTGTATGTAAAGTATAGAGGTGATGTAGCAGCTAATACTGTAAAACCAATTTGAAATTTTCGAATGAAAAACTTTACTCGGTTCCTTATTCCCTACGCCCTCATCAGCCCTCTACAGTCATATTAAACTGGGACCTACGATTTAAGGCGTATTCCGAACCACTGAAAACATCGATGGCTCCGGCGGGAATCGAACCCGAAACCTGTGGCACCGAGCTCTAGTCACTCGGCTCTCAGGCCTCGAAATACTGTTCGGACAAAGATAATAACTTTAGAAATTAATTTCAAAATTATATAGAATTTTAATGAAATATGACTATCTAAAAATTTAACAAAACAGTTTTTAATTTCTTGGGGGTCTATACATAAATATATTATGTAACCATTATTATTGATAATATCTATATTAAAAAAAAACATTCATTTCTAGATATCAACCATTGAAGTTATTTTATTCCGCAGTCTATATTAAAATATATATAAATCCCCTATCATCTTAAAATTAGCTTTTTGTTAATTAAAAAGTTAATGCTAGGAAGAGATTTCTTAATAAAATAATAAAAAATAAATTGACATATAAAACACACACACACAAAAAAAAAAATAGAAAGAAAAAATTTCGTAATTTTTAATCAGTGCATTTTTTCTCGATTCAATTACATCGTTGTTATAAGCAAAAATTTGTTTTTTTTCTTGAAGGTTTGAAAGAATTATGATATGGATTAATTAACACATCATTGCAAGATAAAAAAATATCTTCAATTAACTTTTTAAAAACTGATTTAAAAATATTTTTTACCAAAAAAATGCAGCATGTAAATATTAATATCTGTTATCCAAATGACAGGATATAAACAGCTGCTACACATTCATCAAAAAGTTTACTTGATATTAAAGAGAAAATGTTCTTTTAAAATAGAACGAAATAAAATGAAAGCAAGATTTTATAATCACGAAAAAAAATTATGACAACATTTTCGAAAATGCATTTTTAATTTTAATTTTTGAGATTCGAAAAGTAAAATGTAGGAAGTGATTTTCAAAAGATACTGAAACATTTTTGTTAAATGTTAAAATTGGAAAAAATGAACAGAAAATAAAAAAAAAAAAATTAAATAAAAACAAAAATCCAAGAAGTTCTCAAAAGGTTTAATTAAAACGTTGTTTTTTGTGATTTGAACATGAAATATTCTGTGAATTATATATATATGTTAGCTGAAATTTCATTTTATATGTTAGCTAAAATTTTTATAATATAACTGAAAACAAGCACTAAAATTGTGCTTGAATAAAGATATTTAAAATTTTATGAAAACACATTTTGAAATGAAATATAAATTAAATGAAAGTAAAGCAAATGAAATATAAATTTGTTTCTTAAAGAACATAATTTTACTTTTAAAAACTTCATATACATAATGATTTTTTTAAATTAGAAATTTAACTAAATTTTGCTCTTTAAATATACTTTTTCTAGAATAAATGTTATTTTAAATTTAGATTTTAATCCATTTATTAAAAATTAACCTTTTTCAATTTTCTTTGATAACTTTTGTAGAAACATTATAATATGTAATTAATAATTGTAATTATTAATGATTTTATCTATTTTTTTTATTTAAAATTTCACTAACATTGTATTAACCACAAAAATTATTAGAGAAAGAAAAATATTTTATTTATTTTTATATTCATATGAAAAATCTGCAAGGATAATATCAAAGTTAATTAATTTTTCGAAAAAAGGAAGATCAAATACATGAAACTAAAATTTATAACATTTTAAAAGATTTTTTTTTTTTTTTTTTTGTAAATAATACTTCTAAGATAAAATATAAGTTAAATATTAATATTTATTTAACAAACGGTGTATTTAGTTTAATATTAAATTTTTAAAACGTTTAATGACTTTTTTTGGTTTGAGGATTAGAAACTACTAGACAATTTTATACTGTTATATATTTTTTATTTTATAATTTATTATTTATTATTTTATATATTAATATAATTAAATAAGACAGTATAAATTTTCCAAAATGAATAATGTTTAAAATAATTTTAAAAACGAACTTAATGGTCAATTATAATTTTAAAAGTTGCAAAAAAGAAATTTTTTTAAAAGAATGAAATGTAATAATCCGACATTAACGGAGAGTTGCCATTGTATTGAATATATAAAAGGATTGCAATTTAGGTTCGTCAAGTCACTATATATATTTCAGTAAGTAATACCTACATGCAATTTAGGAACCTTTTATGAATATGTTACACTAAATAATAAATAGGAAAAAAAAAATGGTTACAGCAACAGATAAAATATAAATATGTACAAACTCAAAATAAAAAGGGCAAAATCTATACAAATAAAAATGCTTTAATAGCTGGATTATACTTCATTAAGGAATGCATACACTCAAAATAATAGAATGTCCATTAGTTTTGTTTGCTAGAAAATATACATTTATACTAAAAGGAAAGATAGTAGTTGCCATGTGGATAACTCATTATGTCTCGGAAACAATAATGGAAGTTGTAAATTCAAAACGTGATAACGAACTAAATGCTTCTTTGTCTATGCCGGAGGTCACAGTAAATTTGTAGGACGTAATATGCTCCTTTCGGGTATGAGCAAGAAATGTGAATCCCTTGCCGTCTCCACCCTCGGACTCGGACGTTGGAGCAGTGCAATAAGCGTCCATGAGGAAATCTGAGTAACCAAATCTATTATAACTCAACCTTCTACATTTGGTTTGTCGCTCTACGGTCATTTTTTACATATTTTAGGCTAATTAGACCGGGACGTACAGTTTAACATGGATTACGAATGACTGGCACACATCCACCCCACAGCCAGGATTCTAACGTGAAGCCTGTGGTACTACAGGCCAGAGCGCTAGCTAATTGCCCATCAGGCTGTAACCTTCTAGAGGTAAGCAGACTCGGGTCAAAGTATATAGTATTTGAAAGCAACAGGTTAGGATTGTATATGTAAATTGTTGTTACCGTTATATATAAGTGTAAGAATTATTACAGCTACACCTTTAGAGTTCGACTCCATTTGAAAGAACCTGTTCAATGTTAATCTTCAGCTAAATTAAATTTTTTTCATTGAATTTATGAATATATATAATTTATGAAAAATTAAATATCTAAGAAATTTTGGCGACACACGTTTAATGTATCTTCTGAATTTTACAGTTGATGAACCTTATAATTCAATTTCCAACAAAGTATAAAAATAGCAATTCCCTACAACAAGAAACGGTAACCTCTGCGTGAAATGTAATAGGTCATAATTTGGTATTCAAGATCAATTCAAAGAACTTGTTGCAATGTTCTTTTAACCAGAACTATTTCTCTGAAGACAGATATAACCCCAATAAGATGAACTTCAAGATAAAATCCGTGACATGGAATAATAATGTAGCTCTGCGAATACATCCGACATGGCTAATCTTTTATTCAATAAAATGTTAACAAGAACCATAAAAATGGCGTTCGAGTAAGATCTGATTTCTTAATGTATTCATGATGTAACCTGGTTACCGAAAGGGGAGTAATAAAAAAAATGATGTTAAGAAACACGTAACTGCGGCATTAACTGAAGAATTTTTTTTACCATTCCTCAACTATGCCTGTAAGTATAAGAATGTGCCATCATCGACATTCGGTAAAACGGAAAGAATAATATATGTTTTATGCTAATTAATGCATGGAAAATTGGGATAGACATACCGGATACGGTTAATCGTTTTCCAATACACAGTTTCTTTTCCTATGGTTTTATTTTAGCCATTTTTATTCTTTCTTTTTTTTGCCATTTTCTTTTCGGTAGATTCCAATTGAGGTATTTTTTTGTAGTTTCAGAAGCGATTCTGAAATGATCTTTTTGGTATTTTGTTGACCAGTAATGCTTCCTCTGTTGCATAATGTAATGCTCGAATGTCTAATTTTTTCATTGGATACATTTTTTATTGATGTTTTCTACTTGTTAGTAAATAAGACTCGAAAGTACAATTTGAATAGAAATTAAAGTTTTTAGTATCATTTTAACATTGCGTGTCACGGATACTACTTTTGTAGTGATGCATTTTACAATATTCAAATAAAAAGAATAAGTTATATTTTCACATTGTTTAGGATTACGTTGTAAAAAAAAATTGCTAAACGTTGTAGTGTTCGATTTTTTTTTAAAAATAGAAGAAAAGTTTGTAAATACACAATTTTTTTACGCAGTGTATTTTGTAATTATGTTGATACTAAGTTTCCTAAGGTTTAGTGTATTGATTAATCTTTTTTTTAAACTAAAATTAAAAGTTTTGCATGCGAATTTTTTTTTAATTTGTAGTTTGTTTTTAGTTTTCCAATTTTTCCTTCTTGTTTTTAAAAAAATTAATTCTTAAAATTCCATATTAGTGTTGTTGTTAATTAAAAAAATCCTTATAATATTATTATATTTTAGGACTTCATTTCAAAACTCATCACTAAATTTTCTACACGATCTTAAATTAATAGCTGATATATAGATGTTATGATATTTAAATTTTTATAAAGTTTTTAAAAAATGTTTCATACATATTAAAAAAAAATCAATTTCATATAAAATTTCAAGAACGATATAACATTCATTTAAAAGTATTATTATTTTTAAATTTATAAAATAGATTGATGCATTTTAATAAAAATATTAATGCATTTTTATATCAAAATTGTGTTATGTGAGTATAACCTTAAAACTACAAAGACAATTTTAAAAAATACATAAATGCAATGAAACAGATTCTTATATCCTAGTGGTGAAGTACAAGATGCTTGGAGAAATGAAATGTGATCTTCCCAATTTGCAAATTGTGGTTAGAGTAATCAAACGAAAATTTATCAAATAATTTTTGTCCGGAAATACCGTGTATAGAAGATAGTGATGGATAAAAATTAAATAAAAACAGGTAAAACGAAAATTTAAACATCTCGGAAAAGTTTCACAACACATGATGTCCACTAATTTATTGAAAAAACGAATACAGTTCTAACACGATGGAGCTCCTGTACATTTCAGCACTGATTCTTTCTTGGCCATCACGATCATCAGAATTGAAATAATTGAATTCTTTTTGTATGGGTACAGGAATAGTATCATTTCTATATCATGGCTTTCAAGTATTATAAAAAAGATCTTGTTGAAAGTATCTTTTTATGTAGATGCAATAATAGCGTCATATACCTGGCTTACAAGTATTATAACCAAGATTTGGTTAAAAGAGTATCTTTTTATGTGCAAGAATAGAATCATGTACCTGGTTTTCAAATACTGCAAACAAGATCTCGTTGAGAAAGCGTCTTTTTTTATGTAGGTGCAGGGACAGCAATATGTACCTCATTTTCAAGTATCGTAAACAAGATCCTGTTGAGAAAGTATATTTTTATGTAGGTGCAGGAACAGCAATATAAACCTGGCTTTCAAGTATTATAAACAGGATTTTGTTGAGAGTATTTTTTTATGCATGTGCAGAAATAGCATATACCTGGATTTCAAATACTACAAACAGGATCATGTTGAGAATATATTATTTTATGCAGGTGGAGGAATAGCATCATGCACCTGGCTTTCAAGTAATATAAACAAGCCTTATTGAAAAAATATGTAGGTGCAGAAATAGCATTATGCTCCTTGTTTCAAGTATTACAAACAAGCTCTTGTTGTGAAGGTATCTTTTTACGTTATGACGAAAACACTGTAGAAGAAATGAATTCGCCAACTTACGGGTTCGTTTAGTTGTTCACAAATGTTATTAAGTTGTCGGTGGTTCAAATAAATCATCTCTCTTGAAATAATTATTGACTATTTTATTACACATACTAGGAATATTTAAACTTTGTACAATATTTACAAGTTAATATTAATACCACACATTCTAATCTCAAATGCCTCTCACACTTCAAAAATTACCTCTCTCTCTCTCTTGCTATCCAAGCACTCTCTCAAACTCGCACTTCTTTCGACCGATTAACTTGGCGTCGCAGCGCCCTCTAACGATCATTCATTCATCTTTTTTCCACATACGTAGGTGAAAGAGTAGCGTCATATACTCTGATCTTGATGCGATAGTGTCTATTGTCATAGAAAATGTTCAGGTAGTGCATAAAAGTTTTGTTATTGTGTTGATATATGTAGAGTTTAGCCGCTTGCAAAAGATGCATCCCGGCCGAACCCCCAATTTCTGTAGATTTACAATGGTTTTAATAGATTCATCCCGGCCGAACCTACAGTTTTGTTAGACTTCTCAACCAAAGCTGAACTTTTGAAGTGGGTGTCTAGGGGTGTATTTCCAAACACATCAACGAAGCGTTGGTTTTCTCTCAACAACACATATTTAATGAAACACAGTTATATATACAGCAATATTTACATCAATAATTATTATTTAACAGTCATTTTCTCTCGCTGCTTGACGCAGCCCGTTGCAGTTTCGCCGTCTGCTAGCGTTCTCTCCTTCTTTCTTCACCTACGGGGCCCTCTCCCCTTCTCGTGGGTTCAGAGTTCAAAGTTCAATACACCCCCACGTTGTAAACAGGCTCTGTCAAAGACAAGCAAGTGTCGCTATCTGGTGATTACGACACAAACAAATCCCACATATATATACACCAACAATGTAATGCGTTTCTTGTGCTGGGAACATTCTTTGGAGCATTTACTTTAAAACGAGGACACCCAGAAAGGTTTCATTTGCTTTTTAATTTCCCTTTTCAAATCTTTTTAGGCCACCAGTACTTAAAACCTCGACATTACAGGAAAAATATTCAATTAACAAAAATAACTTATTTTCCTTTTCTTTTTATCTGCAACTCTGAAAAATTTAGCCGGGTATTTTACGAGCACTCTTTAATATCTTTTGAGTAGAAATAAAATATTTGCAAGACGTTTGAAAGCTTCCAAAGGATCCACTTATAAAAAAAGTATCGCATTAACTGTCTAATACTTATGCAAACATATACTTAAGTATCTTAGGGGGAATAAATGCATTTAATGTAAAAAAAAGGTGAAAATTTTGCAGTATTTCTAGAAAAAAAAATTTTTTTTGAGGAAGCTTTTTAATTACAAAGCTTCGAAATGACTTCGTAGCAAAAAAATGAGACTTTTTAAAATAATCCTCTTTTACTTAAGGACTTAAATACTCATCTACTATCAATTCAGCAAGTTTTCTTTAAATACTTATTAAATGGAATTACTTTTTATTCTAAATTTAATTCAAATAATATTATTTATTTTATTCTCATAAAACAAAATGAATATTTTTCTGAAAGTCACTCCATTTTTACCTATTTTTCCAATGATATTTATTTCTTCATATATACATTACTGCTCCTATTGGAAGTTTAACATAGTGAGTGCAAGTGGATCAAATTACACTTTTCACAAACAATGCAGTTACCGATTTGAAAAAAAGAGCACAGTTGGTTGATTTCTTGCAAAATATCTTGTATTAGAGAACTATATGGTAAAAAAAATTATGCGTTGTCTTCCTATGAAATACTAAATACGTTTAAACATTACAGCTACAATTTCTTCCAAAAAGTATTATTTACTCTGTTACACACATTATTTTACTCAATCAATTACATTCAAGATTTATTTATATAATATTGATTCAACGAAATATTAACAAAATGAAATTGAAAGCAGATTAAAAATTTTCACAGTCCAATTCCTGATAAAATAAAACAAGCCAAACTTTTTCCTGTAATAATCATGCATTAAATATTTTGGTGACTGAAAATAGTTATTCCAACAAATCTTTCTTTCTTTCTTTCTTTCAACAAGTGTTTCTTTCTTCGGTTAAAATATCATTAACAACACCAAAACTTTATTCCACAAGATATGAAGTAGGGAAAGGTATCAATGAACTGAATATCATTTTTCACATATTTGGATATGATAGACGTTTGTAAACAAAACTTGAAAAATTTACTTTTTAAACATTTTAACAAATCAATTAAATTAAAAAAAAAGGAAAGTGCTTCAGTAATCACCAAAATTCCTACTCCCCATCACGAAAGTTAGGACCCCTACTAGTGGACGGTAGGGACCAGGTTGACTACCACTGAACTGAGAATTCTTGTTTCGTTTAAATACTTGTTTTCATATATAACGAATAAATAACTGTAACCATTTTCTGATTTAACGAATATATAACAGTAAACGTTTTCTGAATTAACGAATATATAACAGTAACCATTTTCTGAATTAACGAATAAATAACAGTAACCATTTTCTGAATTAACGAATAAATAACAGTAACCATCTTCTGAATTAACGAATAAATAACAGTAACCATCTTCTGAATTAACGAATAAATAACAGTAACCATTTCCTGATTTAACGAATATATATCACAGGAATTATTTTCTGATTTAATGAATATATAACAGTATAACAGTAATATTGCTGAAAAGAACTCTGACATGCCAGTAGAAAAGTTTTCAAAATTTATGAGCAAGATAATCTCGAAAAAAACATTTTTTTACAACAAATGGTACTGTATTCAAACTATTATATTATAGCTAAAAGGAATTTTTTTGTTGCAATTAATGTGTATTTGCATATTATATTAACCAATAGAAATATAAAAACTATGATGCAGCTTTTGTACATAAATTAATTTTTATTGGATAAGACAACATCATAATTATTTTTATTTACAGCTTAAAGTAGCTCTTTACAAAGAAACTAACACAAATATTTTAAAAAGAATTAATGTAATTGCTTCAGTTTTTGTCACTAAATACCATGATATAATCTATTATTATACAAGTTATGCAAGAAATTAACTAACCAAAGCTTTGTTCTGAAAATTCTTAATGTGAATGATAAGTGAACGTAAACGAACTAATTAAAAACTATTATGCTTTTCATAAGTCATTATATAAATTTAAAAAAAAAGCATCTAATTAAAATACAGCAAACATTCGCAACAATTTATGTTAAAACATCACTTTAAGAAGGAAAAAAAAATGTCATTTAAAAAAAAAAAAAGTAAAGAATGTTAGACATTCATGTACTGCTTTCTATTTTATTATTAAAAAAATTAATAAAGTATTTAACAGCATAAATTTATTCTTGCAGGAAGCTAACAATTTACTCTATGTAAAAATATTATAAAAATTGAGCATTGATGAAAAAAAGTTTCTCCTTTCTTTAATAAAAAAAAGTGAAGAATCTTAGACATTGCAAAACATATATATTATTTTTCTACTTTATTATTAAAAAAAACATTTAATAGCTTATTTAACAGCATAAATTTATTCTGACATTAAGCTAGCAATTTACCCTTATAAATATTATAAAAAATAAGCATTGATGAGTTCCATGAAATGAAAAATCACTATTTTTAATGCAAAACAATTATATTTAATGCATTTTTGTTTTTTCATTGAGCTGAATTAGGTACATACGACGGCCAGTCAAAAAGTTACAGGAATTTTGTTGTAACAATATTAGTACACATTTATTTAATCGCCTTAAAACTCCTTAAGACTCCTTTAGCACACACACACTTGCTCCTGGAACCTTTTGACTAACACTCGTTTCATAACATCTAACATTATAAAAGATTTTAGTTAAGGCATCTACAGAATAGTTGTTCAATAAGTTATTGAACAACTATTCTGTAGATGCCTTGTTTGTATATTGTTCTGTAGATACTTTGTTTGTATATTGAAAAATAATTTGCATTTCTATATTTTTATTGCTAAAATCACAGCAAATTGAGTTTGAGATAACAATATAAAAATTATGATATTATACTTAATTAAAGTACCAAGATTATGCACTTATCGGCGCTTGTCTGATTTATAAGTACAGATAACTACATTATACAGTACTAGATGATTCTTATAAGTACATGCGTCAAATAAATTTAACCAGATTGTTACACTGCTGATTTAAAAATAGCTGCTTCTAATTTTAAAAAACTGGTTACAATCTTTTCCATACATGAAAATTCTGCACGCAAACCGAATTAAATAAATTTAACTATCATCAATAGTAGAGATAATCTCCTAAGAATACAGGAACATTTTCTTAGAATAAAAATCCATTATTTTGAATATAGAAACTGTGCACCGATTTATTGTTAAATGACCTTGATATTTTAAACTGCTCTTTTCCTTTGAAATGTCTCTCGTTACGATAGAATAAGTTGTTACAGAGGTTGGCAGAAAAGCAACACACTCAAGTGATAAATAGAAGTATTTTTAGACATTTCTTCCGATCGTGTTAAGGAAAATGAAACAAAGAGAAGAACAGAAAGCTTGCACTGGTATTTATTTATCTTCAGTAGCACTGTGTTGAACACGATGAGCGAAGCACTTACTGTCATTTGGAGTAGATCTTTCAAAAGTGAGATATTTTTTTTAAATTTATTTTTCCTGTTTTAAGTTCATTGATAGCAGAGCAGTACATTTAAAAAAATGTTTTTAGTGATTAGAAATTCAGTTGGGCATTTAGTAAAATTACATGACAGAATAAATTTCATTAAATTTCGAATTTTTTGAAAGTATATTCTGATAGATCATCTAAAAATTTTTATAAGAATCCAAAGTTAAAATTTATGAATTTAGGTTTTTGATGTGGATTTTTTAAATTTATTTCTTTAATAATATTTGTGGATAATTTACATCATATTTATATACATATTTCCAATAAATAAAAGGTAATGTATGACTAGTATAGTCCCTAATAATAAGAAAATTATAAATAGTCTGTAAACAAATACTATAAATTAATACAGATAAATTGAAACTGCATCAATTAATACAAAAAAGCTCACATCAAATACACTGATATATAATTTTTTAAAGACGCGTTACACATACAAAAACTGTAAACATGCTTCTTACTACACACTGTCAAGAGCGCCACCCTGTGGCGTTCAAAAGAAATGGTCAATCGGCCTCGAGACTCTCACTCAAGATGAAGTCGAGCACATCCCTGCGTGCCCTCTGAGAAACATTTAGTTAATCTACAGCCTCTCATTCCGAGAGGAAATATATTTAGCTCAACCCTGCACTTCTTTGCGCACCCAGCGCTTAGTCGAGAGTATCAGCTCAGAAGTGGAATCCTTTCACAAAGCTATATAACTATCTGTCCTGTACTTGAAATGTGTTAAATATTGTACATTTCTAATTGCATGTGTGTGGTGTTTGTGAGTGTGTGAATTCTCAAAACTATGTCTAAAATATTTCAGCCCAACTACACTCATTTACAGAAAAGAATTGCAGATAGACAGATTAATAAGAAAAATTAATATTAAAAAACAATGATAAGTTATTAGCTATACAAAATTGTGTATTATTTGTTAAATTATCAAACAGGATAGAACTTCAGCATCAAACGCGTTGTTTCACACGCTATTAAATGAATAATAAATGAAAACTAAATGAATATTAAAGGAAAATATTTGAAATCTTTCATATTTCTTATAATATAATTGAACATACTAATAATTATTTGATATTGCATGATACTGATGAATGCATTACACAACCGAAGATCATTTAAACGAATTTAGAATACTATTTAATACTGTTTTCGAATTTTAATGAAAATAATGATCTGAAAATGAGTGTATAAAGTTATAATGGTTGATATTTAATAATTCACCATCTGGGTATACCCATTTGATATACATCTTGCTTGTATGCGAAAATATTTGCTTGGTATACTAGGTAGGTAGGTAGGTAGGTAGGTAGGTACTTGGTAGTACAACTCAGTGAGTTAAAGCCTTTGTCAAATGGATGAATACCAAAAACTTTGCAGTGAATTACCATCCGAACAAAATATAAACAATAGCATTGTTTAGAATGACAAGACATTGACAAACTTTGAAGCACCATTGAGAAAAAACAGGTAGAATCAAAATTCTTTAAGCAGATTGTTAGCAAATATAAAAACGCCGTTTAAAAATAATTTAAGCGCAATTCAACGCGGCGTAGAAAACTTAGAAACTGTCTTTCCGTATGTATTTTAATTTACAAGTATATTTACATCTGAAATTTACATTTTATTTCTACCGTTGGATAAAAAGAAAATTTTTAATTAACGAAATATAGTCTGATCAACTATCGCGGGAAAATGTAAATATTCGCTTTAAAGGTGGAAATGAAATAATCGGTTACTTTTTAGGGATGCTAGTCAGATATACACGGCTCAAAGCTACTTTGAGAGAAAAAGCACGAAAGTTGGAGTGGAAATTTGTTCATCTAGTTTTAATTTTAATATAGTGTAATCTAAAATTAAAATTAGTAACAATGAAAATTGTTTTTATTGCAATTAATATCTCTAATGAGTGACATTTCCTTTTCCTTTTTTTTTAATCTGTTCGACTTGGCCGTTTGCCAATTTTCCACGCTATTGGTAATTAGACTATAACAGCAACTTTAAAAAATTGAAGGCAATGCCATTTTAAAAATACTAATTACACAGAATTAACAGAAATTACATTATTTTCTCATAAAACATTAAATAGTTATTTTATTGTTAAATCGGAATAAAAATTTGCGAATAGTTTTCACGATTTAATCTTCTTTCGGCAAGCGGTTTTGTCGATAACGCCACAAAAACACCTTTTAATGTGGTCATTAGAAAGACAATTGAATTGAATTAAGAAAATTAATTTAGGTGATATAAGGTTTCATTAGAATGTAACATAATTGGGGTAATAACTTTTCAAAATTAGTTGTTTAGAAAAACGTTAATTAGCGAAAATATCGAATAAGAGCCAAAAATAATCAACAGTAAGTATTAATTTTCAAATTCCGTCTCTGAGACATTCAAATAAACTATTTAAAAACAAATTGTGCGAAGTAATAACTTCCTTTTATGTATTGTTTCTTAGAGAGTATAGCGTTTTTCCCACGGGAAAAATTGTGGTATTTCTTTTTCAGGAGAGAGGAATGTATATTCTTTGACAATTACGTAACAATCCATCACTTAAATTTGACGGCAGATTAGCAGTTTGTGGGTAGTTTTACATGCAATCAGTGTTTTGTACAAATGAGAACAATCTGTCACTCAAATCTGATAGTAGATATTCGGTATCCTGTATAATGAGACTCAGGACGAAACAATTACAGATGGACTACACCATGAGTTGTTGCATCGTGATTGGTGATGGATCATGAGCTGAGAAAATGTCCGCTCAAATGACGGACTTTTTTAAAGGGAGGTTTTTGAAGAAGAAAGAGATTTTGATTTTTTGTTGACTTTTTCTGAAGTGACTGAACAGGACGGAGTTTCAGCCTGTTTCCAAAGTGATCCCCTTAAAGGCAGGGCCGGATTTAGATGAAAAGAGGCCCTAGGCTATTACATTTATGATGCCTTTCACATCCCCTTTTTAACTTTATAAATTACATGAGAGATAATAAAATACATCATTACTGTGATATATATCCATATGTTAAATGAAACATGTTGTGATTGGTACTAATCTTTATAAAAAATGTGGCACGGATAATAAATAAAAAAAAATGTCGAGAACACTTATTTGGACATTTATTCTCAGCACCCTATATAGTACTTGTAACAATAACTAATCAAACATAGCACACAACATTTACAAAGAAACATAATTCAAACAATAAAAATCTTTAACTACGAAAATAATTATTTTTACATTTAATTTAATTATTTTTACGTATACATTTTTATGTTTGTTTATTAGTCGTATGTGTAAAATTTCTCTTTGTTTCCGATTCAGTGTTTTAGTGTTTACTGTTTTTAGAATAGTGTCATTCTAATTTTGCTAACAATTTGAATGTAGACACATCTTGATCTTAAAGCCCTAGGCTGAAGCCTAGTTAGCCTATAGGTAAATCCGGCCCTGTTTATAGGTGTATCACGACATGTGATAATTAAGGTCTGCTGAAGGCCATGTGTTTTAAATTTCTCGAGAATTCTGAAAATATCCGTCCTTAAACTGAACTGCATTTGTGAATCAAATTTAAATCTTTAATACTTGCTTTTTTTGTAAATAATAAATTGTATTAACCATGAGTTCTGTATGTATATATATATGTATATAATGTTTCATGAACCTCTTCTTGTAGCCGTTATAGGTCTAGCACAGGCCAAAACCTTACAACGGATTCATGTATTTGCCACACTGAATAACTTTGAACTGTTAAATCAATCGAATACTATTCTTAGACAAACTTTACTGTTCCTTAAATTGTTCAATACATGGATTGTTGAATAAAAACAAATACTTCTTTCCATATATATAATCTGAATCATGGTTCGGATTAGAAAGGAGATAAATGATCTGGTTGAACTACTCTTACAAGAAAATGACGAAAAGATACTGAAGAATTACTTTCGCATACAAATAATCTTTATATCCCAGCACACGAATGCTGATATTATTTATCATTAAATTAATTCAGAGATTGAAAAAAAATCAATTTTGACAGAATCTTTATTTTTATGGATTTATTCAAGAAAAAAAAAGGGATCTAAAAATCGAATATATATATATATATACACTGAAGTGACAAAAGTCATGGGATAGCAATATGCAAATTTTCAGATGGCAGTAGCATCGCGTAGAACAGGTATAAATGCGCAGTGCTTTCGCAGAGCTTTCATTTCTGTTCAAGTTATTCATGTAAAGAGGTTTTGACGTGATGATGACCGCACGATGGGAATTAACAGACTTTGAACGCGGAATGTTAGTTGGAGCTAGACGCATGGGTCGTGCCATTTCGGAAATCGTTAGGGAATTCAACATTCCCAGATCCCCTGTGTCAAGAGTGTGCCAAGAGTATGAAATTTCCGGCATAACATCCCACCATGGACAGCGCAGTGGTCGACCGCCTGCACTTAATGACCGAGACCGGCGACGTCTGCAAAGAGTCGTAAATTCTAACAGACAAGCAACACTGCGTCAAATAACCGCAGAAATAAATGTGTGACGTACAAGGGACTTCTCTGTTAGAACTGTGCGGAG
This sequence comes from Caerostris darwini, assembly GCA_021605075.1. Lineage (NCBI taxonomy): Eukaryota > Metazoa > Arthropoda > Arachnida > Araneae > Araneidae > Caerostris > Caerostris darwini. Next base: position 288,896 of record BPLQ01010518.1, on the reverse strand, counting down.
AAATTTGGCTTTCTTGGGCTATTCCAGCAGAAGACCGACTCGAGTGCCTTTACTGACAGAACGACATCGCTTGCAGCGACTCTCGTGGACACGTAAACATATCGGTTGGTCCCTAGACGAATGCAAAACCGTGGCCTGGTCCGATGAGTCACGATTTCAGTTGGTAAGAGCTGATGGTAGGGTTCGAGTGCGGCGCAGACCCCACGAAGCCATGGACCCAAACTGTCAGCAAGGCACTGTTCAAGCTGGTGGTGGCTCCGTAATGGTGTGGGCTGTTTTTTCATGGCATGGACTTGGTCCTCTGGTGCGACTGGACCGAACATTGACTGGAAATGCTTATGTTCAGCTACTTGGAGATCACTTGCAGCCATTCATGGACTTCATGTACACAAACAACGATGGGATTTTTATGGATGACAATGCGCCATGTCACCGGGCCACAACTGTTCGCGATTGGTTTGAAGAACATTCTGGACAATTCCAACGAATGATCTGGCCACCTAGATCGCCCGACATGAATCCCATCGAGCATTTATGGGACATCATCGAGAGGTTTGTTTATGCCCAAAATCCTGCACCATCAACGCTTTCATATTTATGGACGTCTATCGAGACAGCATGGCTCAATATTCCTGCAGAAGACTTCCAACAACTTGTTGAGTCCATGCCACATCGAGTTGCTGAACTTCGCCGAGCGAAAGGAGGGCCGACAAGATATTAAGAGGTATCCCATGACTTTTGTCACTTCTGTGTATATCACAGGAATTATTTTCTGATTTAACGAATAAATCACAGTAACCATTTTCAGATTTAACGAATATATAACAGTAACCGTTTTCTGAATTAACGAATATATAACAGTAACCATTTTCTGATTTAATGAATATATAACAGTAACCGTTTTCTGATTTAACGTATATATAACATCAACCATTTTCTGAATTAACGAATAAATAACAGTAACCATTTTTGAATTAACGAATAAATAACAGTAACCATTTTCTGAATTAACGAATAAATAACAGTAACCATTTTCTGAATTAACGAATAAATAACAGTAACCATTTTCTGAATTAACGAATAAATAACAGTAACCATTTTCAGATTTAACGAATATATAACAGTAACCGTTTTCTGATTTAGCGAATATACAACAGTAACCGTTTTCTGATTTAACGTATATATAACAGCAACAATTTTCTGATTTAACGTATATATAACAGCAACCATTTTCTGAATTAACGAATAAATAACAGTAACCATTTTCTGAATTAACGAATAAATAACTGTAACCATTTTCAGATTTAACGAATATATAACAGTAACCGTTTTCTGAATTAACGAATATATAACAGTAACCATTTTCTGATTTAATGAATATATAACAGTAACCGTTTTCTGATTTACCGTATATATAACAGCAACCATTTTCTGAATTAACGAATAAATAACAGTAACCATTTTCTGAATTAACGAATAAATAACAGTAACCATTTTCTGAATTAACGAATAAATAACAGTAACCATTTTCAGATTTAACGAATATATAACAGTAACCGTTTTCTGATTTAGCGAATATATAATAGTAACCGTTTTCTGATTTAACGTATATATAACAGCAACAATTTTCTGATTTAACGTATATATAACAGCAACTATTTTCTGAATTAACAAATAAATAACAGTAACCATTTTCTGAATTAACGAATAAATAACTGTAACCATTTTCAGATTTAACGAATATATAACAGTAACCTTTTTCTGATTTAACGAACATATAACAGTAACCATTTTCTGATTTAACGTATATATAACAGCAACCATTTTCTGAATTAACGAATAAATAACAGCAACCATTTTCTGAATTAACGAATAAATAACAGCAACCATTTTCTGAATTAACGAATAAATAACAGTAACCATTTTCTTAATTAACGAATAAATAACAGTAACCATTTTCTGATTTAACGAATATATCACAGGAATTATTTTCTGATTTAATGAATATATAAAAGTATGACAGTAATATTGCTGAAAAGAACCCTGACATGCCAGTAGAAAAAGTTTCAAAATTCATGAGCAAGATAATCTCGAAAAAAACCTTTTTCTACAACAAATGGTATTGTATTCAAACTATTATATTATAGCTAAAAGGAATTTTTTTGTTGCAATTAATGTGTATTTGTATGTTATAGTTAACCAATAGAAATATAAAAACTATGATGCAGCTTTTGTACATAAATTAATTTTTATCGGATAAGACAACATAATTATTTCTATTTACAGCTTAAAGTAGCTCTTTACAAAGAAACTAACACAAATATTTAAAAAAGATTTAATGTAATTGCTTCAGTTTTTGTCCCTAAATAACATGCTATAATGTATTATTATACAAGTTATGCAAGAAATTAACTAACCAAAGCTTTGTTCTGAAAATTCTTAATGTAAATGATAAGTGAACGTAAACAAGTTAATTAAAAACTATTATGCTTTTCACAAGTCATTATATAAATTAAAAAAAAGCGTCTAATTAAAATACAGCAAACATTCGCAACAATTTATGTTAAAACATCACTTTTAGAAGGAAAAATAATTTCATTTAAAAAAAAAAAAAAGTAAAGAATGTTAGACATGCATGTACTGCTTTCTATTTTATTATTAAAAAAATTAATAAAGTATTTAACAGCATAAATTTATTTTTGCATTAAGCTAGCAATTTACTCTATGTAAAAATATTATAAAAATTGAGCATTGATGAAAAAAGTTTATCCTTTCTGTAACAAAAAAAAAGTAAAGTATCTTAAGACATTGCAGACATATGTACTCTTTTCTTTATTATTAAAAAAGAACATTTAATAGCTTATTTAACAGCATAAATTTATTTTAGCATTAAGTTAGAAAGTTAATCATATAAATATTATAAAAACTGAGCATTAATGAGTTCCATCAAATAAAAATCACTGTTTTTAATGCAAAGTAATTATATTTAATGTATTTTTGTTTTTTCAATAAGCTGAATTAGATATATACGACGGGCAGTCAAAAACTTACAAGAGTTTCGTTGTAACTTTTTATTGCCACAATATAAGTACACATTTATTTAATCACCTTAAAAGAAACTCCTTCAGTACACACACACAGACACACACGTGTTCCTGGAACCTTTTGACTACCACTCGTTTTATAACGTCTAATATTATAAAAAATTTCAGTTTAGACATCTATAGAATAGTTATTCAATAGCTTATTTTGTATATTGAAAAATAATTTGCATTTCTATATTTTTATTACTAAAATTACAGCAAATTGAGTTTGAGATAACAATATAAAAATTATGATATTATACTTAATTAAAGTACCAAGATTATGCACTTATGGGCGCTTGTCTGATTTATAAGTACAGATAAGTGCATTATACAGTACTAGATGATTCTTATAAGTACATGCGTCAAATAAATTTAACCAGATTGTTACACTGCTGATTTAAAAATAACTGATTCTAATTTTAAAAAACTGGTTGTAATCTTTTCCATACATGAAAATTGTGCACGCAAACCAAATTAAATAAATTTAATTGTCATTCAGTCGTAGAGATAATCTCTTAAGCATACAGGAACATTTCTTTAGAATAAAAACCAATTATTTCAATTCCTTCTATTAGCTCACACTCTCCCTATATATACCTTGTTCAAATTTTCAATCGTTCATAAAATACTTTTTATTCATCCACTCAAGTTCAAATACATTTTTTTTAACTTGTAGTTATAATTTAAATTTTTTTTAGATATAAGTTGCATGTGTCTACCAATAGATGGCGCCAGATAAACTTAAAAAATGAATGAAAATTATTTATAAAAGACTTTCTGCAATAGAGTGAATAAAAAGTAGGAATTGACTTTAATTTTTTTTATTATTATTTTTTTTTTTATATATTACTTGTTTTGTATATATAAACTGTGCACCAACCAATGTATTGTTAAACGACCTTGATATTTTTAACTGCTCTTTCCCTTTGAAATGTCTCTCGTTACGATGGAATAAGTTGTTACAGAGGTTGGCAGAAAAGCAACACACTCAATTGATAAATAGAAGTATTTTTAGACATTTCTTCAGATCGTGTTAAGGAAAATGAAGCAAAGAGAAGAACAGAATCTTTACAGAGGTATTTATTTATCTTCAGTAGCACTGTGTTGAACACGATGAGCGAAGCACTTACTGTCATTTGGAGTAGATCTTTCAGGAGCGAGATATTTTTTTTAAAATTTATTTTTCCTGCTTTAAGTTCATTGATAACGGAGCATCACATTTTAAAAGAGATTTTAAGTGATAGAAATTGAGGCATTTAGTAAAATTGTATGGCAGAATAAATTTCATGAAAATTTGGATTTTCTGAAAAAATATACTGATAGATAATCTAAAAGATTTTATAAGATTCCATAGTTCAAATTTAAGAATTTAAGCTTTTAGACGTGGATTTTTTAAATTTTTTTTCTTTACTAATTTCGCAAAATGCTATTTGCGAACAATTTATATCACATTTATATATACTAACTTACATTTACAATTAAATCAAAGACAATTTACGACTAGTATAGTCCTTAATGAAGTATAATAAGGAAAAGTATAAAATATACTCCCATATATAATATAATATAATGTAAGATACTAGATATCATAAATTGTCTGTATACAAATACTGTAGATGAATAATGATAAATTCAAATTACATCAATTTAAACATAAAATTATAATCAAATATACTGATACATAATTTGCTTAAGACGCGTTACACATGCAAGAACTGTAACCATGTTTCTTTCTGGCAAGAGCGCCACCCTGTGGCGTTCAAGAAAAATGGTCAGTCGGTTTCAAAATTCTCACGCGAAAGGAAATCTTGCACATCACTCTCCACTGAGAAACTTTCAGTTGATCTATAGTCTCTCCCCTGAGAGGAAATAGCTCAACCCTGCGATTAATTTTGTTTCACAATCACACCCGAAGAGGAAGTATATTTAGTAACCTTGCACTGCTTTGCGCACCCTGCACTTAGCCGAGAGTATCAGCTCAGAAGTGGAATCCTTTCACGAAGCTATATAATTATCTGACCTTTACTTTAAATGTGTTAAATATTACACGTTTCTAATTGCATGAGTGTGGTGTTTGTGAGTGTGTGAATTCTCAAACCTGTGTCTAAAGTATTTTAGCCCAACAATACTTACTTGCAGAAAAGAATTGCAGATAGACAGATTAATAAGAAAAATTAATATTAGAAAACATAAGTTATTAGCTATAAAAAAATGTGTATTATTTGTTAAATTATGCAAACAGGATAGAACTTGAGTATCAAACACGTTGTTTCACACGTTATTAAATGAATAATAAATAAAAATTAAATGAATATTAAATGAAAATTTTTGAATTTTTTCATATTTCATATATAATTTAACATACTAATATTTATTTAATATTTCATGATACTAATGAATGCATTATACAACCGAAGATCAGTTAAAAGAATTTAGAATATTATTTAATAATGTTTTCGAATTTTAATGTAAATTAAAATGATTGTATAAAGTTAACATGGTTGATATTTAAGAATGTACCATCTCGGTATACCCATTTGTTTGATATATGTCTTGCTTGTATGCGAAAATATTTGCTTGGTATACTAGGTAGGTAGGTAGGTAGGTAGGTAGGTAGGTAGGTAGGTAGGTAGGTAGGTAGGTAGGTAGGTACTTGGTAGTACAACTCAGTGAGTTAAAGCCTTTGTCAAATGGATGAATGCCAAAAACTTTGCAGTGAATTACCACCCGAACAAAATATAAACAATAGTATTTTTTAAAATGACAAGACATTGACAAACTTTGAAGCACCATGGAGAAAAAGCAGGTAGAATCAAAATTCTTTAAGCAGATTTTTAGCAAATATAAAAACGCTGTTTAAAAATAATTTAAGCGCAATTCAACGCGGAGTAGAAAACTTAGAAACTGTCTTTCCGTACGTATTTTAATTTACAAGTATATTTACATCTGAAATTTACATTTTATTTCTACCGTTGGATAAAAAGAAAATTTTTAATTAACGAAATATAGTCTGATCAACTATCGCGGGAAAAATGTAAACATTCGCTTTAAAGGCGGAAATGGAATAATCGATTACTTTTTAGGGATGCTAGTCAGATATACACGGCTCAAAGCTACGTTGAGAGAAAAGCACGAAAGTTGGAGTGGAAATTTGTTCATCTAGTTTTAATTTTAATATAGTGTAATCTAAAATTAAAATTACTAACAATGAAAATTGTTTTTATTGCAATTAATATCTCTAATGAGTGACATTTCCTTTTCCTGTTTTTTTTTAATCTGTTCGACTTGGCCGCTTGCCAATTTTCCACGCTATTAATAATTAGACTATAATAGCAAGTTAAAAAAAATTGAAAGTGATGCCATTTTAAAAATACTAATTACACAGAACTAAAAGAAATTACATTATTTTCTCATAAAACATTAAATAGTTATTTTATTGCTAAATCGGAATAAAAATTTGCGAATAGTTTTCACGATTTAATCTTCTTTCGGCAAGCGGTTTTGTAGATAACGCTACAAAACACCTTTTAATGTGGTCATTAGAAAGACAATTTAATGCAGTTAAGAGAATTAATTCAGGTGATATAAGATTTCATTAGAATGTTAACATAATTGGGATAATAACTTTTCAAAATTAGTTGTTGAGAAAAACGTTAATTAGCGAAAATATCGAGTAAAAGCCAAAAATAATCAACAGTAAGCATTAATTTTCAAATTCTTGTCTGAGACATTTAAATAAAATATTTAAAAATAAATTGTGCGAAGTAATAATGTCTTTTTTTATGTATTGTTTCATAGATGTTGTAACGTTTTTCCCACTGGAAGTGCGGCATTTCTTTCCCAGGAGAGAGGAATGTATTATGTATTAATGTATGTTTTGTATTAATGAGAAAAACCTGACACACAATTCTGATAGCAGATATTCAGTATCATGTATAATGAGATTCATGAAATCAGCGAATGTCTGTGCGACCTTCACAGGACGAAACAATTACAGATAGAATATGGACTACACCATGAGTTGTTGCATCGTGTTTGGTGATGCACCATGAGCTGAGCGAATGTCTGATCCAATGAGAAGTGAGGGCAGCTGCCCTACCCCCTCTTGACTGATATTCTTAAAGAGAGGTTTTTGAAGAGAAAAAGTGAGAGTTCTGCTTCTAGTCAACAAAGGGTGTTGATATTCTCTGAAGTGACTGAAGAGACCGGAGTTTCCGCCTATTCCCAAAGTGAGCCTTTTGGTTCCGTGTATAATGCCTTGTTATAATTAAGGTATGATGCAGACCACGTGTTGTAAATTTGCCGTAGACTCGAGAACTCTATAAATATCCGTCTTTGGAGTGAACTGCCCTTGTGAATCAAGTTTAAATCTTTTATTTTCATTTTTTTTGTAAATAATAAATTGCATTAACTAAGAGTTCTGTATATATTTAATGCTTGTAAATAAAAATTAAAGTGTTCCCATGAACCTGACAATGGTCATCTTTTTGAAGCCGTTAAGGTCCAGTACAGACCGAGAAGTTACAACAAATTCGTGTATTCGCTTCACTGAATAACATTTGTCTGTTAAATCAATCAAATGCTATTCCTAGACAAACTTCTATGTACCTTAAATTGTTCAATTCATGGATTGTTGAGTAAAAACAATGATTTTTTCCTCATTTCTAATCTGACTTCTACTTCAGATTAAAAAGAAGACAAATGATCTGGTTGAACTACTCTTACAAGAAAATGACGAAAAGATATTGAAGAATTACCTTCACATACAAATAATCTTTATATCACAGATCACGAATACTGATATTATTTATCATTAAATAATTCAGAGATTAAAAAAATTCCATTTTGACAGAATATCTCTTTTTTTATAGATTTATTCAAGAAAAAGGACCTAAAAATCGAATATATATATACATATATATATATATATATATATATATATATATATATATATAGGAAAATAAGCAACTTCTGACCGATATAGTTGGCGAATAAAAATTTCCCTTAAATCTGCTCATAGTATAGTTATTATCGTTAGATTATGATAGCAAACATTAATTTGTAAACTTTACATAAAATCTCGATAAACATAAATTCTAAATATTTACATAAAAGCTGAAAATAATTACTTTCGTCATATGTGCCCCTTTTTGTTAATGCTTTATCAATAAAAAACACATTTGGTTAGTAATTTCTCTTTATAATAATTTTCTTATTAATCGAATTATGTATTCCCACCAGTAAACAAATCTTACAGGTTAAATCATGTAAAAATATTCCGAAACTCCTGTGATAATATTTGTACTGTGTTTTCCAAATGGATGTGTTAAGTTCCTCTATTCATGGTTCACAGCAATGTTTAATAAATTTAACGTTAAACATTTATCGTTTGTCTTTTGTTAATTTTACAACGTTTTTGGATTATATGATGTAAATAAAATGTTTTGCTTCGAATTTAATGCAAAGGGTTTTACTTACAACATATAAGCAAGGAAATGGGCCGTAGAAGAAAAAAGAAGAAGAGAAAAAAGACTGACTACTATAAGAAATTATCCGTTACAAACTAAAAAGAAGGAATGCTCATAGTATTTATTATTCGATGGATTCAAAGATTTAATTTGTTTTTCCATATTGGATTGTTGATTACAGCGACGTTTTTGGATTATATGATGCTTTAAATTCAAAGTAAATCATTCATTGACAACTTATAAGCAAGAAAATGGGTTTGGTTTGGTTTGGTTTGTCACTCTATGAGAATCTTTTGCTTACTTTTAGCTGAACAGATCTACAGTTTAAAGTGGATTCTGAACCCTTCACAAACATCCATGCCACCCCCAGGACTAGAAACCCTGAAGCCTCCTGTACCAACTGCTCGAGTGCTAGCCAATTGGCCATCAGACCTCACAAGAATTAGGAGGTAGGAGTAAAAAAATAAAAAATAATAATAGCGCATATGACTAATTACTATAAAAGATGATTCGTTACATACTAAAAAAAAGAATGCTTACAGTATTTATTATTCAATGGATTCAATGATTTAAGTAATTTTCCAAATTGCTTTGTTGATTACAGCGAAGTCTTAGATTAAATGATGCTTCAATATTGAAGCAGATGATTTCATTGACAAATTATTAGCAAGAAAATGGGAGGCAGGAGAAGAAAAGGAAGAGAAAATAATTGGAGAACATAATACTAACTACTATAAAAGATTATTCGTAGCATACTAAAACAAATGTTTATAGTATTTATTATTCGATGGATTCAAATATTTATTACATTTTTTCAAAATTCACAAAATATATATATTCATTTGTTAGAAAAAAAGAAAGGTCGTAAATCCTTATAAATATTAAGAGAAGAATGTTAAAATGAAACATATTAGGAGAAGAAAATTTTAACTCAAAATTGTAGAAAAAGTAATCGATACCAGATGCAAACAATAAACATTACGTACTTAAAAATCTTAATCTTTACATATAAATTGAAAAAAAATAATATATTTTATACATTTGTTTATGTGTTATATATTTTTGTTGATTGTTATGAATAAAAAACTAAATTTTATGTAGTAATACTTTCGAGTTTTATGAATCTCCTCATAGAATAATTCACTCAGTTATTATTCTCATTAAACAATTTTTACAGCTTGAAGAATTAACATCATAAATATCTAAAAGAATAAACCACTGTAATTTTTCTAAAAAGAACTTTTCCATTTTCGTGATTTCTTGATCATACATTTACATTTTATTTCTGCAACAATAATGAATCAGAATCATACTTTTAAATTTAAAAGGTTTAGCCAAGTTATATGTCTGAATTAAAAATGAAGAAAGTGAAAAGTAGAAAAAAAGAATAAATTATAGTAAAAGCCCGAAAAATAATTCCCGCATAAAAAGATTCTTTAAATTCGAATATAATTTTTCGCTTAATGGAATCAAACATTTAAATCACCTCTTTAATTTTTTTTCATAATATTTTATATTTCTTTGAGACATTTTGATTTTATATTACAGTGATCCTATTCTTGATAAAGAATATATTTTGATGAGAGTATGCCCAAATCAGAAACACAGAACGTAGGGTCAAAAATCTGATAAAATAATTTTTCAGAATTTATAAAAGTCATAAAAGTACTAAAAATGCTTGAATTCACATTCTGAAAATGTTTGTTTATTTTAGTTAGTGATATTGAAATTTATTATGCAATAAAATTTATAGAAACCTGTTTCTTCCAAAATCTTTTACATCTTACAAAACAATTTATTTCTTTTACGTGTAAATTTAATACAGTTTTGTTGTATTATAACATCTTTTTTTTTTCTTCCTTTAAATGAATCTTTCATACATTATTTCGAATATTTGCATCACTGAACAACGCTTATTGCTTAAATAAATCAAGAATTTCTCTGAAAAATTGTTCCGTTCTTTCTTCAAAACTGCTTAATTCGTGGTATGGCTCCAAAGATAACCTCCATGTCTGCGACTTAAACGAATCATACTTCAGGTTCGAAAAGACAAATGATCTGGTTGAAGCTAGATAAAATGAGATAGTTGTAAAAAAGAAAAAATAGATAAAACTATCGTTGAGGGTAATCATCAGCAATAAGAATTTTTGCAACCCAAAAGAAAAATGTTTTTTTTTCCATAAAATTCACCGTTCCAAAGATTGTAGTAATTCTGCAAGGGGTGACTAAGGGTCTTTAATCTTCTAATAGAGTTGCTAAAAGTATTATAACTATATTTTGCAATAACTGAGACTGAAATAAATATATACAAGAAAACGAGTAAATATTAAAGTTAAAAGCCTTCTTCTTCTTCAGTGGCGTAACAGCGCCATGGTAGACTAAGGCCATCTGCCTACTGGCAGATTTCGAGACGGGAGATGTCTTTCTACGGACTAGGGTTGTTACCTCTATGCCCAATACAGTCATATTAGACCGAGAACTACTGTTTAAAGGGGATTCCGATCCACTACAAAAATCTATGGCAAAGTCGGAACTCGAAGCAGAAAATCTATGGCACCGAGAACCACAGAGCTACTCAATCGGACATCAAACCCGTTAAAAAAATTCAGTTTATTAGAAACAAACTGTTTCCTTTAGTAATTGCCGATAATATTTTTTCATGAAGTGTCTATATGTTAAGTTGAAAATAATAAATGTTTTTTTTCCCATTTTAGTGAATATTATTCATAATTTAAGTGGGTTATTATTAGTAACAATTGTGAATCAGAATCATGTTTTTAAATTTAAAAGAGTAAGACAAGATATATGTCTGAATTAAACATGCAAAAAAAGTGCAAAGTAGAAAAAAAATATTAAGAATGATGTAAAAGCCAGAAAAATAATTTCCGCATAAAAAGATTACGCGGAGTGAATAATAAATAATTAGGAATATAAAATTAAAATGTGACTTAATACTATTTAGTTTTAAGCCATTTTTTTAATCAATTGCTTACTAGCAACTCTTATTTTTTAAATAAATCAAGAATTTTTCCCGTCAAACAATTCAATTGTCTAAGCTGTTCAAGTTCAGAGTTTACGGACTATGAGTAAAATAAGTTCCACATTTTCGGCTTGAATGAACCACAACTGTATTTGTAAGAAGATAAATTACCGCAATTGGAAACAGCAAAAATGGACGAAACAAAAATAAATTATGTGTTTCGAAGAATAATCATCATGTAATAAGTTTATTTTTTTTTACATACTAGAAAACAAATGCTGGTATTATTAATCATTCGATTGATTCAAAAATTTAAAAGTATTTTTCCACTTCTGCTGAGGTTTTTTTTTTTTTTTTTTTTTTAATTTTTTATTCAGTTACTTAAAGTATTGCAAATATTTTTTCATTAATAAATATATATATGAAAAGCTAAATAAAACGTAAATATGTAAATATGTAAAACAAAATAAAAACGTTTGTAATAATAAAGCAAAAATAAACGTAAACGTATTTTCCTTTTTAACAATAGATTAATCATTTTTAATAGCAAGTTATGAAAATGTTTTAGCATGCAATATCTTTTTCATTCTTTCAAGTATTAATTCAAATATTTCCATCATTAAATATCTCTTACTTGCTAAATCATTCAACATTTTCTTTACCGTAAATCTCTTTTTTTTCTCCAAGCATATTAAAGATGCTGACGACAAAGGCAATTACTTCCAAACTTGCGGCTGGAACAATTTATACTAGAAGAAGGCATATGATATCTGGCAAAACTATATTTAAAAAAAATATAATAGAAAAAAAAATCTAAAGAATCCCAAAGAATAATCACCTTAAAAGAAGATTATTTATAGCAAGATGAAAAATGTTGATATTACTTACACCAGATATATTCAAAGATTTAAACTACTTCTTTAAATTTACCAAGGGACATTTATTTTCAATTGAGTTATTCAAATAACTACGTTTTTCTTTCTCAAAGAATAGCATGTATGCATGAACAGCAAAGAGCTGTTATAATTAAACGTAATTGGAGACGAAAATTTTTCCTTTAAGCTGCAGACAACATAATTGGGTATCTTAAAGTCGATAACTGGAGTATCTAAAAAATGCTGTCCATTGAATTTCTGAGAAGAATCTATTTAGTTGAAGACTTTTTCCAATGTATAATAGATTTCTTTTGTCGATATTGTAAATCACTTGAGCTTATTTGAACGTTATTATTTGATTAAAGGATGAAGTATTACTTTAAGGGCTAAAAAGTGCTGAATCTTATTTCTTTATCTGTAATTCAATGTAACGAGACATTTAATTTGTCTAAGATATCGATGCTAAAATCTAAATTGTTAAGATAAGAACAAAATGGATGTTTTTTGATGCAACAAAAATCAAATTAAAATGCATTAAATCATATTACTTAGGTACTTTTTGGGGTAAAATAAGTTATGTGGGATTTTAGAATTATTATTAAAATAAAAATGTTTATACAGTCTCTGTTATATGTGTTGACATCATGCAAGAAGATTTTTTTTTACATGCTAGAAAACAAACACTGGTATTATTTATCATTCGATTGATTCAAAAATTTAAATTGTTTTTATTTTTTATTCAATTATTTAAAGAAATAAAAATATTTTTTCTTAGAATAAATATATACATGAAAAGCAAAATGAAACGTTACAGGTGACGAATATTTTTCTTTTCAAATCATTTCAATTCCTACTATTAGTTCACACTCTCCCTATATATATCTTGTTCTAATTTTCAACCGTTAATAAAATACTTTTTATTCATCTATTCAAGTTTAAATACATTTTTTTGAATTAGTGGCGGATGGCACTTGATGCTAATACAGTTTTTTTTAAATATTTATTCATTAATTAAATTTAATTAATTAATTTAAATTTTATAGATTGCACATATTGTAAATCACATGAGCTTATTTGAACGTTATTATTTGATTAAAGGATGAAACATTACTTTAAGGGGGGAAAAGGAAGTCTCATTTCTTTGTCTGTAATTCAATATAACGAGACATTAAATTTGTCTAAGATGTCGATGCGAGAAACTAAATTGTTAAGATAAGAACGAAATGGATGCTTTTTGCTCCGACAAAAATCAAATAAAAATGCATTCAATCATATTAGTAAGGTATTTTTTTGGAAAACAAATTAAGTATGATTTCAGAATTATTATTAAAATAAAAATGTTTATACAGTCTCTGTTATATGTGTTGACATTATGCAAGCAGTTTTCTTATTTTGCTGAAGGATCTTTTTGTTTTTCATTCATTTATTTAATCAATTGCAAATATTTTTTCATAGTATGTGAAAGTCATAGTTTCCATGTATGCATGAAACATATTTTTGAATTACTAAAAATTACCTTTTGTTCATGTTCATAGTTTATGGACTATGAGTACAATAACTTTCGTAAGAAGACAAATAACCGCAGTTGGTAAGAACAAAAATTGGACGAAAGAAAAAAAAGATTATGTACTCCGAAGATTCATCATCATGTAAGATTTTTTTACAAGCTAGAAAAAATGCCAGCATTATTTATCATTCGATTGATAGATTCGATTCGATTGACAATTTAAAGTATTTTTACTCCTTTGCTGGAAGGGATATTTTATTTTTTTATTCAGTTATTTAAAGAATTACAAATATTTTTTCATAGAATAAATATATACGTGAAACATATATTTATGAATTATTTACCAACAATTAACTTTTAAATCAATTAAAAGTTTTTCCGATAAACAATTTTGCTGTCTAAGCCGTTCAGTTCATAGACTATGAGTACAATAACTTTCACATTTGCGGTTTGAAAGAATCACATGTGTATTCGTATGAAGATAAATAACCGCAATTGGCAAAAATAAATATGAACGGAAGAAAAAACACTTGCAGTGTTTGGAAGAGTAATCATCATGTAAGAAGACTTTTTTACATGCTAAGAAATAAACGCTGGCATTATTTATCATTCGATTGATTCAAAAGCTTAAAACATTTTTTAAGTTTTGCCGAAGGGGTTTTATTTTTTATTCATTTATTTAAAGAATTGCAAATATTTTTTCCTTGAATAAATATATACATTAAAAGCCATATGAAACGTAATAGGAGACGAATATTTTCCTTTTCAGTAATGGATTCATCATTTTTAAAAGCAAGTTAAAAAAAGTTTTAGTATTTAATAAATTTTTGTTAGTCATACTTTCATGAATTAATTCAGGTATCTGCATCATTAAATATCTCTTACTTGATAAATAATTCAAAATTTTCTTTACCATAATTTTTTTTTTCTCCGTGCATTTTAAAGTTGCTGACTGCAAAAGAAATTACTTCCAAACTTGTGGCTGGAACAATTTATACTTCAGATTTAGAAGACATATGATAATTGGCGGGAACTACATTTACAAAAAAATAAAGCAGTAAAAAGAAATAACTTTCAAGAATCCCAAAGAATAATCCCCGTACAAGAAGATTCTTTCTATCCAGATGAAAAATGTTGATATTACTTACATCCGATAGATTCAAAGATTTAAAGTACTTCTTTAAACTTGCCAAGGGTCCTTTATTTTCAATTGAGTTATCCAAATAACTACGTTTTTCTTTCTCAAAGAATGGTATGTATGCATGAACAGCAAAGAGCTGTTAAAATTAAACGTAATTGGAGACGAAAAATTTCCCTTTAAGCTACAGTCAGCATAATTGGTATCTTAAAGTCGATAACTGGAGTATCTAAAAAATGCTGTCCGTTGAATTTCTGAGAAGTACCTATTTAGTTGGAGATTGCTTTCCAATGTATAATAAATTTCTTTTGTCGATATTGTAAATCATTTGAGCTTATTTGAACGTTATTATTTGTTAAAGGATGAAGCATTACTTAAAGGTGGAAAAGTGCTGAATCCCATTTCTTTGTCTGTAATTCAATATAACGAGACATTAAATTTGTCTAAGTTGTCGATGCGAGAAACTAAATTGTTAAGATAAGAACGAAATGCATGTTTTTTGGACCCAACAAAAATCAAATAAAAATGCATTAAATCATATTACTAACGTTTTTTTGGGGGTAAGTGAAGTTAAGTATGATTTTAGAATTATTATTAAGATAAAATGTTTATACAGACTCTGTTATATGTGTTGACATCATGTAAGAAGTTATTATTTTACATGCTAGAAAACAAATTCAGGTATTATTTATCATTAGATTGATTAAAAAATTTGAAGTATTTCATATTTGTATACAATTATTTAAAGAATTGCACATAATTTTTCATAGAATAAATATATACCATGAAAAACAAAATGGAACAAATAAGTTCAATTTTCAGATACGGATTAATCATTTTTAATAGTCAGTTATAAAAAAAACGTTTTAACATGTAATAACTTTTTTTATGAATAATGTTTTCTTGAATTATTTCAGGTATTTGCATCATTAAATGTCTCTTACTTGCTAAATCATTCAACATTTCCTTTACCATAAATCTCTTTCTTTCTTCAAGTTTTTTAAAGTTGCTGACTACAAAAGCAATTACTTACAAATTTGTGGCTGGAACAATTTATACTTCAGATTTGGAAGAAGATATTTGCTATTTGGCGGAACTATATTCACAAAAAATAAATAAATAAAACAGAAAAAAGAAATAATACTCAAGTATCCTAATGTCATATAATGTATGATGGAACTACATTCACAAAAAATAAATCAGTAAAAAGAAATGACACTCAAGAATACCAAAGAATAATGACCGTACAAGAAGATTCTTTATAGCCAAATGAAAAATGTTGATATTACTTACATCCGATAGATTCAAAGATTTAAAGTACTTCTTGAAACTTGCCAAGGGTCCTTTATTTTCAATTGAGTTATCCAAATAACTACGTTTTTCTTTCTCAAAGAACAGCATGTATGCATGAACAGCAAAGAGCTGTTAAAATTAATGTTAATAATTGGCGGGAACTGTTAATAATTAAGCTGTTAATAATTGGAGGGAACTACATTTACAAAAAAATAAAGCAGTAAAAAAAAATAACTTTCAAGAATCCCAAAGAATAATCATCGTGCAACAATTACAAAAAACTACAATTACAAAAAAACTAGTAGAAAAAAGAAATAACACTCAAGAATCACAAAGAATAATCACCGTATAAGAAGATTCTTTATATCCAGATGAAAAATGTTGATATTAGAGACATTTTGCATACCGTATTATAAAAATACGGTATTCAAAAACTCTCTATTATTTACATACGATACATTGCAATTATATTTTCATAGAATAAATATAACATGAAAAACAAAGTGGAAAGTAATAGGAGACAAATAACTTCCCTTTTCAGATATGGTTTAATATTATTTAATTGCAAGTTATAAAAAAAGTTTCAGCATGTAATATCTTTATTTATGAATAAGTCTTTTATGAATTAATTCAGGTATTTGCATCATTAAATACCTCTTGTTAAATCATTCAAGAATTTCTTTGCCATAATTCTCTTTTTATCTCCAAGTTGTATTTAAATATATTTTCTGACAACAAAAGCAAATTACTTCCAATTTTGTGGCTGGAACAATTTATACTTCAGATTCGGAAGAAGACATATAATATATGATGAAACTACATTCACAAAAAATAAATCAGTAAAAAGAAATGACACTCAAGAATCCCAAAGAATAATGACTGCACAAGAAGATTCTGTATATCCAGATGAAAAATGTTGATATTACTTACATCCGATAGATACAAAGATTTAAAGTACTTCTTTAAATTTGCCAAGGGAGCTTTATTTTCAATTGAGTTATCCAAATAACTACGTTTTTCTTTCTCAAAGAATAGCATGTATGCATGAACAGCAAAGAGCTGTTAAAATTAAACGTAATTGGAGACGAAAAGTTTCCCTTTAAGCTGCAGACAACATAATTGGTATCTTAAATACTTATCTCGATAACTGGAGTATCTAAAAAATGCTGTCCGTTGAATTTCTCAGAACTACCTATTTAGTTGAAGACTGCTTTCAATGTATAATAGATTTCTTTTGTCGATATTGTAAATCACTTGAGATTATTTGAACTTTATTATTTGATTAAGAATGGAGCATTACTTAAAGGGGGAAAAAGTGCTGAATCCTATTTTTTTTGTCTGTAATTTAATATAACGAGACATTAAATTTGTCTAAGATGTGGATTCGAGAAACTAAATTGTTGAGATAAGAACGAAATGGATGTTTTTGGTCCAACAAAAATAAAATAAAAATGAATTAAATCGTATTACTAAGGTACTCTTTTGGTAAAGTAAGTTAAGTGTGATTTTAGAAATATTATTAAAATAAAAATATTTATACAGTCTCTGTTATATGTGTGGACATCACCTAAGTAGCTTTTTTTTTACATGTTAGAAAACAAATGATAGTATTATTTATCATTCGATTGATTAAAAAATTTAAAGAATTTTATTTGTATTCAATTATTTCAAGAATTGCAAATATTTTTTCATTGAATAAATATATACAGGAAAAACAAAATAAAACATAATAGGAGACGAATAATTTTCTTTCCAGATATGAATTAATCATTTTTAATAGCAAGTTATATATAAAACAATTTCGTACGTAATATTTCGTTCTTACGAATAATTCTTTTGTGAATTATTCGTAAATATTTCGTATTAAATTTGCATCATTAAATATCTCTTACTTGCTAAATTATTCAAAATTTTCTTTGTCAAAATTCTCTTTTTAAATCCAAACTTTTTTTAAAATATGCTTACTGACTACAAAAGAAATTTGTGGCTGGAACAGTTTGTACTTCAGATTTGGAAGAAGACATATGATATCTGGCGGAACTACATTTACAGAAAAAGAAGAAGTAAAAAGAAATAACACTCAAGATACTAAAAGAATAATCACCGTACAAGAAGATTCTTTATATCCAGATGAAAAATGTTGATATTACTTACATCCGATAGATTCAAAGATTTTTAAGTCATTCTTTTAAATTTGCCAAGGGACCTTTATTTTCAATTTAGTTATCTGAATAACTACCTTTTTTCTTTCTCAAAGAACAGTTTGTATGCATGAACAGCAAAGAGCTGTTAAAATTAAACGTAATTGGAGACGGAAATTTTCCCTTTAAGCTGCAGACAACATAATTGGTATCTTAAAGTCGATAGCTGGAGAATCTATAAAATGCTGTCCATTGAATTTCTGAGAAGTATCTGTTTAGTTGAAGACTTCTTCCAATGTATAATAGATTTCTTTCGTCGATATTGTAAATCACTTGAGCTTATTTGAACGTTATTGTTTGATAAAGGATGAAGCATTACTTAAGGGGGGAAAAAGTGCTGAATCTTATTTCTTTGTCTGTAATTCAATATAACGTGACATTAAATTTGTATAAGATGCCGATGGGAGAAACTAAATTGTTGAGATAAGAACGAAAGGGATGTTTTTTGGCCCAACAAGAATCAAATAAAAATGCATTAAATCATATTACTAAGGTACTTTTTGGGTAAAGAACTTAAGTGTGATTTTAGAATTATTTTTAAATTAAAAATGTTTATACAGTCTCTGTTATATGTGTCGACATCATGTAAGAAGATTATTTTTTTATGCTAGAAAACAAACGCTGGTATTATTTATCATTCGATTCATTCAAAAATTTGAAGTATTTCATTTTTTATTCAATTATTTAAAGTATTGCAAATATTTCTTCTTAGAATGAATATATGCATGAAAAGCAAACTGAAACGTAATAGGAGACAAATAATTTCCCTTTTCAGATATGGATTAATCATTTTGAAGAGCAAGTTACATAAAAAAAGTTTCGGCATGCAATATCTTTTTTTTTATAAATCATTCGACCGTGAATAAATTCAAGTATTTGCATCATTAATTACTTGCTAAATCATTCAATATTTTCTTTGACATAATTCTCTTTTTATTTTCAAGCATTTTAGAAATATTTGACTACTTACAAATTTTTGGTTGCAACAATTTATACTTCAGATTTCGAAGAAGACATATGATATCTGGCGAAACTATATTTATAAAAAAAGAAAGCAGAAAAAGAAAATAACACTCAAGAATCCCAAAGAATAATCACCGTACAAGAAGATTCTTTATATCCAATTGAAAAACGTTTATATTGCTTACATCCGATAGATTCCAAATATTTTAATAGAATACATGTATACATAAAAAAGAAAATAAGACGTAATAGAAGAATAATTTTTTTTTTAGATATAGATTAATTATTTTTAACAGCAAGTTATGAAAAAGTTTTAATACGTAATATCTTTTTTTTTATGAATTATGAATTAATTCAGGTATTTGCATCGTTAAAGATATTTTTCTAAATTTGAAAATATTTTAAATTATCCTTGCCGTAATTCTCTTTCTTTTTCCAAGCTTTTTAAAAATATCTGACTACAAGAGCAATTACTTCCAAATTTGTGGCTGGAACAATTTATACTTCACATTTCCAAGAAGACATATGATATCTGGCAGAACTACATTTAAAAGAAAGGAGTAAAAAAAAAATAAATAAATAATACTCAATATTCCCAAAGAATAATCACCGTATAAAAAGTTTCTTTATATCCAGATGAAAAATGTTGATATTACTTACATCCGATAGATTCAAAGATTTAAAGTACTTCTTTAAATTTGTCGAGGGACCTTTATTTTCAATTGAGTTATCTAAATAACTACGTTTTTCTTTCTTAAAGAACAGTATGTATGCTTGAACAGCAAAGAGCTGTTAAAATTAGACGTAATTGGAGTCGAAAATTTCCCCTTAAGCTGCAGACAATATAATTGGTATCTTAAAGTCGATAACTGGAGTATCTAAAAAATGTGTGTCCATTGAATTTCTGAGAAGTACCTATTTAGTTGGAGACTGCTTTCCTATGTATAATAAATTTCTTTTGTCGATACTGTAAATCACTTGAGCTTATTTGAACGTTATTATTTGATTAAGGATGAAGCATTACTTGAAGGGGGGAAAAGTGCTGAATCCTATTCCTTTGTCGGTAATTCAATATAACGAGGCATTAAATTTGTCTAAGATGTCGATGGACGAAACTAAATTGTTAAGATAAGAATGAAATGGATGTTTTTTGGTCCAACAAAAATCAAATAAAAATACATTAAAACATATTACTGAGGTACTTTTTTTGGGTAAAGTGAGAAGTAAGATTTTACAATTATTATTAAAATAAAGATGTTTATACAGTGTGTTATATGTGTTGACATCATGCAAGAAGTTTATTTTTACATGCTACAAAACAAACGCTGGTATTATTTATCATTCGTTTGATTCAAAAATTTGAAGTATTCTATTTTTTATTCAATTAATTAAATAATAGCAAATATTTTTTCATAAAATGAATACATACATACATGGAAAACAAAACAAAGTGTAATAGGAGACGAATTTCCTTTTCAGATATGGATTAATCATTTTTTTTACCAAGTTAATAAAAATAAGTTTTAATATATAATATTTTTTATGAATAATTGTTTCCTGAATTAATGCAGGTATTTGCATCATTAAATATCTTTTACTTACCAAATCATTTAACATTTTCTTTACAATAAATCTCTTTTTATCTCCAATATTTTTAAAAAATGCTTACTGACTACAAAATCAATTACTTCCAAATTTGTGGCTGGAACAATTTATACTTCAGTTTTCGAAGAAGACATATGATATCTGGCGGAACAACATTTATAAAAAAAAAGAAATAACACTCAAAAATCCCAAAGAATAATCATCTTCCAAGAAGTTTCTTTATATCCAGATGAAAAATGTTGATATTACTTACATCTGATAGATTCAAAGATTTAAAGCACTTCTTTAAATTTACCAAGGGACCTCAATTGAGTTATGCAAATAACTACGTTTTTCTTTATCAAAGAATAGTATGTATGCATGAACAGCAAAGAGCTGTTAAAATTAAACGTAATTGAAGACGAAAATTTTCCCTTTAAGCTGCAGACAACATAATTGGTATCTTAAAGTCGATAACTGGAGTATCTAAAAAATGCTGTCCATCGAATTTCGGAGAAGTATCTGTGTAGTTGAAGACTCTTTCCAATGTATAATAAATTTCTTTTGTCGATATTGTAATTTACTTGAGTTTATTTGAACGTTATTATTTGATTAAGGAGTAAGAATTACTTAAAGGGGGAAAAAGTGCTGAATCTTATTTCTTTGCCTGTAAGTCAATATAACGAGACATTAAATTTGTCTAACATGTCGATTCGAGAAACTAAATTGTTGAGATAAGAACGAAATGGCTGTTTCTTGGTGTAACAAAAATCAAATCAAAATGCATTAAATCATGTTACTAAGGTACCCTTTTGGTAAAAGAAAGTTAAACATGATTTTAGGATTATTATTAAAATAAAAATGTCTACACAGTCTCTGTTTTATGTGTTGACATCATGTAAGAAGAGTTTTTTTTTACATGCTATAAAAGAAATGGTAATATTATTTTCATTCTATTGATTCAAAAACTGAAAGTATTTAATTTTTTTATTCATATATAAAAAATATTATTTCTCCTTAATGAATAGCAAATATTTTTTCATGAAATAAATATATACATGAACAGCAAAATAAAACGTAATAGGAGACGAATAATTTCCTTTTTCAGATATGGATTAATCACTTTTAATAGCATGTCATGAAGAAAAATTTAATATGCATTAT
Organism: Caerostris darwini; assembly: GCA_021605075.1. Lineage (NCBI taxonomy): Eukaryota > Metazoa > Arthropoda > Arachnida > Araneae > Araneidae > Caerostris > Caerostris darwini. Next base: position 266,637 of record BPLQ01010518.1, on the reverse strand, counting down.
CTTCTTTTATGAATCTTTCTTTCGCGAATTAATTCAGGTATATGCATCATTAAATATCTCTTATTTGCTAAACCATTCAAAGTTTTCTTTGGCATATTCTTTTTATCTCCAAGCGTTTTAAAATATGCTTATTGATAACACAAAAGAAATTTGTGGCAGAAACAATTTATACTTCAGATTTGGAAGAAGACATGATATCTAGCTGTACTACATTTACAAAAAAAAAAAAAAAAAAAAAAACGAAGTAGAAAAAAGAAATAACACTCAAGAATCTCAAAGAATAATCACCGTACTAGAAGATTCTTTATATCCAATTGAAAATCATCGAGATTATTTAAATCCAATAGATTGCAAAACTTTTTTCATAAATTAATTTATACATGAAAAACGAAATAAAACGTAATAGGAGATGCATAATTCCTTCTCAGATATGGATTAATCATTTTTCATAGCAAGTTACATAAAATATTTTAGTATGTAATATCTCATTTTTATGAATCATTCTTTCATCGACTAATTCAGATATTTCCATCATTAAATATTATTTAATTGCTAAATTATTCAACATTTTCTTCGTCATAATTCCCTTTTCTCCAAGCTTTTTAAAGTTGCTGACTACAAAAAGCAATTACTTACAAATTTGTGGCTGGAACAATTTATACATCAGATTTGAAGAAGACATATGATATCAGACGGAACTACATTTACAAAAAAAAAAACAGACATAAGAAATAACACTCAAGAATCCCAAAGAATAATCACCGTACAAGAAGATTCTTTATATCCAGATGAAAAATGTTGATATGACTTACATCCGATAGATTTAAAGTACTTCTTTAAACTTGCCAAGCGTCCTTTATTTTCAATTGAGTTATCGAAATAACTACGTTTTCTTTCTCAAAGAACAGTATGTATGCATGAACAGCAAAGAGCTCTTAAAATTAAACGTAATTGGAGACGAAAATTTTCCCTTTAAGCTGCAGGCAACATAATTGGTATCTTAAAGTCGATAAATGGAGTATCTAAAAAATGCTGTCCATTAAATTTATGAGAAGTATCTTTTTAGTTGAAGACTCTTTCCAATGTATAACAGATTTCTTTTGTCGATATTGTAAATCACTTGAGCTTATTTAAACGTTATTATTTGATTAAGGATGAAGCATTACTTAAAGGGGGAAAAAGGGCTGAATCTTATTTCTTTGTCTGTAATTCAATATAACGAGACATTAAATTTGTGTAAGATGTCGATGCGAGAAACTAAATTGTTAAGATAAGAACGAAAGGGATGTTTTTTGGCCCAACAAGAATCATAAAAACACGTTAAATCATATTACTAAGGTACTTTTTAGGTTAAAAAAAATTAAGTATGATTTTGGAATTTTTTTTAAAATGAAAATTTTATACAGCATCTGTTATATGTGTTGACATCACGCAAGATTTATTTTATATGCTAGATAACAAACATTGGTATTATTTTTCATTCGATTGATTCAAAAATGTAAAGTATTTTATTTTTTATTCAATAATTTATATAATTGCAAATAGTTTTTCATAGAATAAATATATACTTGAAAAGCAAAATGAAACGTTACAGAAGGCGAATGATTTCCTTTTCAGATATGAATTAATCATTTTTAATAATTCTTACATAAAAAAATTCAGCATATATCTTTTTTATGAATAATTATTCCGCGAATTAATTATTCAACATTTTCTTTGCCATAAATCTCTTTTTATCTCCAGGCTTTTTATAGCTGCTGACTACAAAAGCAATTTGTGGATGGAACAATTTACACTTCAGATTTGGAAGAAGCCATGATATCTGGCGGAACTACAATTACAAAAAGAGAAGTAGAAAAAAGAAATAACACTCAAGAGTCCCAAAGAATAATCACCGTATAAGAAGATTCTTTATATCCAGATGAAAAATGTTGATATTAGATGTGCTCTATTATTTACATCCGAAATGTTGCTCTATTATTTACATCCGATACATTGCAATTATTTTTTTATAGAATAAATATAACATGAAAAACATAGTGGAAAGTAATAGGAGACAAATAACTTCCCTTCTGATATTTAATAGCAAGTTCTAAAAAAAGTTTCAGCATGTAATATCTTTATTTATGAATAAGTCTTTTATGAAATAATTCAGGTATTTGCATCATTAAATAGCTCTTGTTAAATCATTCAAGATTTTTTTTGCCATAATTCTCTTTTTATATCCAAGATTTTTTTAAATATTTTTTCTGACTACAAAAGCAATTACTTCCAATTTTGTGGCTGGAACAATTTATACTTCAGATTCGGAAGAAGACATATAATATATGGCGGAACTACATTCACAAAAAGTAAATCAGTAAAAAGAAATGACACTCAAGAATCCCAAAGAATAATCACCGTACAAGAAGATTCTTTATATCCAGATGATAAATGTTGATATTACTTACATCCGATAGATTCAAAGATTTAAAGTACTCTTTAAATTTGCCAAGGGATCTTTATTTTCAATTGAGTTATCCAAATAACTACGTTTTTCTTTCTCAAATAATGGTATGTATGCATGAACAGCAAAGAGCTGTTAAAATTAAACGTAATTGGAGACTAAAAATTTCCCTTTAAGCTGCAGACAACCTATTTGGTATCTTAAAGTTGATAATTGGAGTATCTAAAAAATTCTGTCCATTGAATTTCTGAAGAGTATCTGTTTAGTTGAAGACTTCTTCCAATGTATAATAGATTTCTTTTGTCGATATTGTAAATCACTTCATCCTTTATCAAATAATAACGTTCAAATAAGCTGAAGTAATACTTAAAGGGGGGAAAAGTGCTGAATTTATTTTTGCCCATTTATTTTTCTGTAATTCAATATAACGAGACATTAAATTTGTCTAAGGTTTCGATGCGAAACTAAATTGTTAAGATAAGAAAGAAACGGATGTTTTTTGGTCCAACAAAAATAAAATAAATATGCATTAAATCTAATTACTAAGGTACATTTTTGGGTAAAATAAGTTAAGGGTGATTTTGGAATTCACATTAAAATAAAAAGCTTTATACAGTCTTTGTCAAAAAAAATATTACATGATGTCAACACATGTAACAGAGTGTTGACATCATTTAATATTTTTTTTGCATGCAACAAACAGACGCTTGTATTATTAATCATTCAATTGATTCAAAAATTAAAAGTATTTTATTTTGTGTTGAATTATTTACAGAATTGTAAATATTTTTTTCATATAAATATACATGAAAATCAAAATAAAACGTAAAAGAAGACGAATAATTTCCTGTACATAAATGAATTAATCATTTTTAACAGCAAAATATATAAAAAAAATTTCTGCATGTAATATGTTCTTTTATGAATAATTCTCCCGTGAATTAATTCAGGTATTTGAATTATTAAATATCTCTTATTTGCTAAATTATTCAACATTTTCTTTTCGGTAATTCTCTTTTTATCTCTAAGCTTTTTAAAATATGCTTATTGACTGCAAAAGCAATTTGTGGCTGGAACAATTTATACTTCACATTTGAAAGAAGACATATGATATCTGAAGGAACTATGTGCACAAAAAAAATGAAACAGAAAATAGAAATAACACTTAAGAATCCCAAATAATTATCACCGTACAAGAAGATTCTTTATATCCAGATGAAAAATGTTGATATTACTTACATCCGATAGATTCAAGGATTAAAGTACTTCTTTAAATTTGCTAAGGAACCATTATTTTTTCAATTGAGTTATCCAAATAAGTACTTTATTCTTTCTCAAAGAACAGTATGTATGCATGAGCAGCAAAGAGCTGTTAAAATTAAACGTAATTGGAGACGAAACTTTTCCCTTGAAGCTGCAGACAACATAATTGGTATCTTAAAGTCGATAGCTGGAGAATCTATAAAATGCTGTCCATTGAATTTCTGAGAAGTATCTATTTAGTTGAAGACTTCTTCCAATGTGTAATAGATTTCTTTCGTCGATATTGTAAATCACTTGAGCTTATTTGAACGTTATTGTTTGATAAAGGATGAAGCATTACTTAAGGGGGGAAAAAGTGCTGAATCTTATTTCTTTGTCTGTAATTCAATATAACGTGACATTAAATTTGTATAAGATGCCGATGGGAGAAACTAAATTGTTGAGATAAGAACGAAAGGGATGTTTTTTGGCCCAACAAGAATCAAATAAAAATGCATTAAATCATATTACTAAGGTACTTTTTGGGTAAAGAACTTAAGTGTGATTTTAGAATTATTTTTAAATTAAAAATGTTTATACAGTCTCTGTTATATGTGTCGACATCATGTAAGAAGATTAATTTTTTATGCTAGAAAACAAACGTTGGTATTATTTATCATTCGATTCATTCAAAAATTTAAAGTATTTCATTTTTTATTCAATTATTTAAAGTATTGCAAATATTTCTTCTTAGAATGAATATATGCATGAAAAGCAAACTGAAACGTAATAGGAGACAAATAATTTCCCTTTTCAGATATGGATTAATCATTTTGAAGAGCAAGTTACATAAAAAAAGTTTCGGCATGCAATATCTTTTTTTTTATAAATCATTCGACCGTGAATAAATTCAAGTATTTGCATCATTAATTACTTGCTAAATCATTCAATATTTTCTTTGACATAATTCTCTTTTTATCTTCAAGCATTTTAGAAATATTTGACTACTTACAAATTTTTGGTTGCAACAATTTATACTTCAGATTTCGAAGAAGACATATGATATCTGGCGAAACTATATTTATAAAAAAAGAAAGCAGAAAAAGAAAATAACACTCAAGAATCCCAAAGAATAATCACCGTACAAGAAGATTCTTTATATCCAATTGAAAAACGTTTATATTGCTTACATCCGATAGATTCCAAATATTTTAATAGAATACATGTATACATAAAAAAGAAAATAAGACGTAATAGAAGAATAATTTCTTTTTTAGATATAGATTAATTATTTTTAACAGCAAGTTATGAAAAAGTTTTAATACGTAATATCTTTTTTTTTTTATGAATTATGAATTAATTCAGGTATTTGCATCATTAAAGATATTTTTCTAAATTTGAAAATATTTTAAATTATCCTTGCCGTAATTCTCTTTCTTTTTCCAAGCTTTTTAAAAATATCTGACTACAAGAGCAATTACTTCCAAATTTGTGGCTGGAACAATTTATACTTCACATTTCGAAGAAGACATATGATATCTGGCAGAACTACATTTAAAAGAAAGGAGTAAAAAAAAATAAATAAATAATACTCAATATTCCCAAAGAATAATCACCGTATAAAAAGTTTCTTTATATCCAGATGAAAAATGTTGATATTACTTACATCCGATAGATTCAAAGATTTAAAGTACTTCTTTAAATTTGTCGAGGGACCTTTATTTTCAATTGAGTTATCTAAATAACTACGTTTTTCTTTCTTAAAGAACAGTATGTATGCTTGAACAGCAAATAGCTGTTAAAATTAGACGTAATTGGAGTCAAAAATTTCCCCTTAAGCTGCAGACAATATAATTGGTATCTTAAAGTCGATAACTGGAGTATCTAAAAAATGTGTGTCCATTGAATTATTATTATTATCTCCTATATAATTATCAATAATTATCAATATATTAATAATTATCTCCTATTTAGTTGGAGACTGCTTTCCATTGTATAATAAATTTCTTTTGTCGATACTGTAAATCACTTGAGCTTATTTGAACGTTATTATTTGATTAAGGATGAAGCATTACTTGAAGGGGGGAAAAGTGCTGAATCCTATTCCTTTGTCGGTAATTCAATATAACGAGGCATTAAATTTGTCTAAGATGTCGACGGACGAAGCTAAATTGTTAAGATAAGAATGAAATGGATGTTTTTTGGTCCAACAAAAATCAAATAAAAATGCATTAAATCATATTACTGAGGTACTTTTTTTGGGTAAAGTAAGAAGTAAGATTTTACAATTATTATTAAAATAAAGATGTTTATACAGTGTGTTATATGTGTTGACATCATGTAAGAAGTTTATTTTTACATGCTAGAAAATAAACGCTGGTATTATTTATCATTCGTTTGATTCAAAAATTTAAAGTATTCTATTTTTTATTCAATTAATTAAATAATAGCAAATATTTTTTCATAAAATAAATACATACATACATGGAAAACAAAACAAAGTGTAATAGGAGACGAATTTCCTTTTCAGATATGGATTAATCATTTTTTTTACCAAGTTAATAAAAATAAGTTTTAATATATAATATTTTTTATGAATAATTGTTTCCTGAATTAATGCAGGTATTTGCATCATTAAATATCTTTTACTTACCAAATCATTTAACATTTTCTTTACAATAAATCTCTTTTTATCTCCAATATTTTTAAAAAATGCTTACTGACTACAAAATCAATTACTTCCAAATTTGTGGCTGGAACAATTTATACTTCAGTTTTCGAAGAAGACATGTGATATCTGGCGGAACTATATTTACAAAAAGGAAGAAGTAGAAAAAAGAAATAACACTCAAGATTCCCAAAGAATAATCACCGTACAAGAAGTTTCTTTTTATCAAAATGGTACTTAGGTACTTTTTGGGGTAAAATAAGTTAGGTATGATTTTAGAGTTATTATTAAAATATGTTTATTTAGTCTCTGTTACATGTGTTGACATCATGCAAGAAGTTTTTTACATGCTAAACAACAACAAAACAATACGAAAAATTGGTATTATTTAACATTCGATTGATTCAAAAATTTAAAGTATTTATATTTTTTTTTTCAGTTCTTTAAAGGATTGCAAATATTTTTTCATAGAACATAATAGAAGACGAATAATTTCCTTTCCAGATATGAATTAATCATTTTTAATAATAAGTTAAGAAAAGAAAAGTTTTAATATGTAATATATTCTTTTTTATGAATCATATTTCCATGAATTAATTCAGGTATTTGCATCATTAAATGTCTCTTACTTGCTAAATCATTCAACATTTTCTTTGCCATAATTCTCTTTTTTTTTCACCAAGCTTTTTAAAGTTGCTGACTACAAAGGCAATTACTTACAAATTTGAGGCTGCAAAAATTTATACCTCATACTTGGAAGAAGACATATGATATCTGGTGGAACTGTATTCACAAAAAAAGTAAGAAAAAACTCTCAAGATTCCCAAAGAATAATGACCGTACAAGAGGATTCTTTATAACTAGATGAAAAATGTCGATATTATTTATATCCGATAGATTGCAAATATTTTTTCATAGAATAAATATATATATGAAAAGCAAAATAAAACGTAATAGGAGACGAATAATTTCCTTATCAGATATGGATTAATAATTTTTAGTAGCAAGTTATAAGAAATTTTTTTAATATGCAACAAATTTTTTTGAATCATTCTTTCGTGAATTAACACAGGTATTTGCATCATTAAATGTCTCTTACTTGCTAAATCATTCAACATTTTCTTTACCATAAATCTCTTTCTTTCTCCAAGCTTTTTAACGTTGCTGACTACAAAGGCAATTACTTACAAATTTGTGGCTAGAACAATTTATACTTCAGATTAAGAAGAAGACATATGATATCTGGCGGAACTACATTTACAAAAAAAAAACAGACATAAGAAATAACACTCAAGAATCCCAAAGAATAATCACTGTACAAGAAGATTCTTTCTATCCAGATGAAAAATGTTGATATTACTTACATCCGATAGATTCAAAGATTTAAAGTACTTCGTTAAATTTGCCAAGGGTCCTTTATTTTCAATTGAGTTATCCTTTTCTTTCTCAAAGAACAGTATGTATGCATGAACAGCAAATAGCTGTTAAAATTAAACGTAATTGGAGACGAAAATTTTCCCTTTAAGCTGCAGACAACATAATTGGTATCTTAAAGTCGATAACTGGAGTATCTAAAAAATGCTGTCCATTGAATTTCTGGGAAGTATCTTTTTTAGTTGAAGACTTCTTCTAATGTATAATAGATTTCTTTTGTAGATATTGTAAATCGCTTGAGATTATTTGAACGTTATTATTTGATTAAGGATGAAGCATTACATAAAGGAGGGGGGGGAGTGCTGAATCTTATTTGTTTTTCTGTAATTCAATATAACGAGACATTAAATTTGTCTAAGATGTCGATGCGAGAAACTAATTTGTTGAGATAAGAACGAAATGGATGTTTTTTGGTCCGACAAAAATCAAATAAAAATGCATTAAATCATATTTCTAAGGTACTTTGTTTGTAAAATAAGTTATGTATGCGTTTAGAATTGTTATTGAAATATAAATATGTTTATTTAGTCTCTGTTATATGTTTTTTAAGGCTTCTTAAGTTTTAGTTTAATTCGATGATGAAGAAATTCAATTTTTTTAATTAATAAATTAAAAACATTGTAGGTAAAATTTAATAATATCATGAGAGGTAAAATATGTTTTTGGAATAAAATTAAATTGTATGCATCATATAAAACTATAAAAAGTTGCTAATTAAATTTTCGACGCGTTATCCCTCGGAATTAGAAAATTAGATCTTAGAAATCTTTAACATTCATTGTGAGGTTCCAAATGGTTTTTTTATGGCATAACAAAATTCCATATTTAATATATAAACATAAATAATAAATTCAGTAACATCATATCACTATTTTCTTGTGAAATCGAATAATTTTTTATTATTAGGAGAATAGAAATATCCAACTGTATTTTCCCAAGAAAGGAGAATAATTAAAAAACATAAATTTTACTCACAGATAACATAACATACAAAATATTTATCTTATGAAATCAATTTAATGTAGCTTTCACATTTAAAACTGACATTACATAAGAAATAAAATATTTCACTTATGAAATCAATTGAATTCAGGGTTCACTCAATATAAATGAAATTACCTGTCCTGAAATATTTACATACATTTTAATAGATAAATGATTCAAAAAATATTTCTATCATAGTATCGTCAATTAGTCAAGATCGTATTTTTAATTGAAATTATGATACGAATTCTAAAAATTATCGTTTATTTTATGATTATGTCTAATGTACTTTGTAGCCGATATCTCCTTAGATAAAATAATTCTAGTCTCGATATAGTCTAGTAAGGGCCTGATAGCCTAATGACCAGCACTTCGGCACTCGATGCCACAGGTTTTGAGTTCTAGTCCCGGCGGTGCCGTGGATGCTTGTAGTGGTCCTGTATCCACTTTAAACTGTAGGTATCAATCTAATATGACTGTAGAGCGTTGGATTGATAACTTTACCCCGTAAAAAGAAAGCATCTCCTGTCTCGAAATCTATCAGTAGGCAGACGGCTTTACCCCACCATAAAGTTGTTGCGTCAATGAAGAACATATTCTGATGACCAATATAATAAAAATGGAAAACAGGCAAAATATAAAATTCAAAAATGTTTGTAAATGAAAGAATTCTAAAAATTACTAATTGATCAAATAGGAAACATCATCCCATATTAACAGATAAGTTTTTATTTAATTTATAAAAAATAACGTTTTTCCCGCCATAATGTATCGGTGATTAAACAGAACATATGCTAAACTTGATATTATGTGGCGCGAGTAAACTGCTAAACTAATTAAAACCAATCCGATCTATTATCAAACTTATATCAACGCTATAAATAATTTTTATTTGATTTTTTTAATAAAACAAAAAATAGGAGCATAATAACTTACCACAGTTTTACCGCCATTACCTAGCTTATTGAATATTAATTAAAGGCAAGAAGTGGCTAGAAGCAAGGCTTGATAATCTGTAGTGTGAATAAATTACGAATGATACTACTAAACTAATTAACACCAATACATTGAAGACTCGTAGTTCAGCCATGAATTGTCAGTTGCAATGGAGAACGGCCAGAGCTTTATTAAACGATCGGCATTAATGAATGACACTTAATAAAATCACGGATTTCTGTCGCAGAATTAATTAAAGAGCAAGTAGCGTGTTACCAACCGCACACTTAATCAATTCTCAGTCAGCAGAATTAAGGCAAGTTAATAATGTAGTAAGTGCAATCTCTTTTCAAGAGAACTTTTCAAGTAGGGTGTATTTAACTAAGGACAATCCATGCCTTATTTAACGATGTATTAAGAAATTTATTAGACAATGTTAATCGTTGATGAAATAAATCAAGTATAATGCGCTTCGAGTTGAGCCAGTTATATATGTAAATTGGACAAGCTATCATTTTCCAAATGTGTCCAATTGTTCTAACCATTTTGGACTTACTTTAAAATCATTGTTACCACTTTGATTCAATTGAGCTGGAATTAATTATCCAAAATTTGCAGCATAATTGGTAGAAGATATTAATTTTAATTATAAGGAATTTATTTTGTTTATACATCTTAATTTTTGAAAAGACAATTTATTGCCTAGTAAAATTACCATATAAAAGAATTTATTTTATTGCAAAAAATTACATTTATGTGGGACACCTGTCAAGCAAAAGAGTCTAAATTCAAGTCCTATTGGTAATTTGTAATTGCTAGTTTAAGAAGACTATTGTTTTTTAATTTGATATTGCTATTTGATTCAATTGATCTAGAATTAAACATCCAAAAAATTGCAAGATAATTGGTGGAAAATATTAATTTTAAATACAATTTTTTTTTTTTTTTTTTTTTTTATATATATCTTAATGTTGGACAAAGATCATATTTTGAGGTCTCGCAAAATTGCAAAAAAAAAATACATTTATGTGTGACCTCTGTTCAGCAAAAAGGTGCTTATCTGTGAGAGAGCATAAGTCTAAGTTCAAGTCTTGGTAATTTGCGTTGTAATCACTAATTTTAAATAGAGTACCTTTAATTGAAAAACTTCAATAGTAACATAAATAAATGGTAAAAATCTAGAATCATGTACCCTTTTGTGCCAAATGCATCGCCAGGATGCCAAATAAGCATAGTAATGAATGCACCAGGTAGTTTTCATGGTGAAATGATATTACGCCGAAATCCTTCACTGGGATGCCAAATCGCCAAGTAAACAAACAAAATGGCTGACAAAGTTCGGTGTCATCGTAAAACACTATTTTGTCAAAATTCACTGCCAAACATTGCTATTACGCCAACAGTAGTAGCCAAACAGCTATTATCTTAAAGTTCATCGCTTTGACGTCAAATATTATCACTATCCTGCCAAAATTTTAATCCTTGAAACGCTTTATCGACAAACTTTTTTCACTAAGCTAATTTTGTTTTTTAAATTTCTTTTACGCCAAAAGTTAATGCTTTATCGCCAACTTTTTATCACTAAAAAATTTATTCCTTAAATATTTTTGCGCCAAATGCTATCGTTTCTACGCCAAAACTTAGCACTATTATTCCAAAAAAATTAAACCTAAATTGTCAATGTCAATTTATATCGCTTTATTGCCAAACGTTTATCACTATTATGGCCAATTATGTTTTCTTTTTAAGCCACATATTGCCGCCTTTAAGCCAAAATATATAATTATTTTGCTAAAATTTTATTCCTAAATTGCTTTTACATCAAATTTAATCGCTTTATCGCCACATTTATGGAATTATGTTGGTTAAAATCTAGGATCCTGTACCCTTTGTGCCAAACACATCGCCAAGTTGCCAAGTCGGTAAGTAAGCATAGAAATGAATGGGCCGAAATATAAAAATTAAATACACAACTTATGAATAAAATAATTACAATGGGGCAAATCAATAAAAATTATAATGACATGAGAATCATAACATATTACTACATATTCTGTGCTTTCTACCTAGTCTGATCAGTTATAATGTTGAGTTAGTGATAAAGATACAATAACATGTTAAAACTAGATTTCCAACAAGTATAAAGACAAATTATGTAAAATTTATTGTTTCATCCAACAATGGAAAATATCATATGCACTTGAAATATTTAATTATTTCTGTAAAACAAAGCCCATTTTTTTCCTTTTATCAATTAAATAAATACGAATATATTTTGAATTCAGTAGCTTAAGGTTTAATTAATAAGATGTGTAATAAAGATTAACATTTAACAATTGTTATTTAACAAACTAAGCAAATATTAGTTTCATTAAATTTAATTAGCTTTTAGTTTTTTTTTGTGCGAAATATTTATTTTGTTTCGAGAAAATTAGGAAATATAAATCTTCACAAATGTTACGCTAATTAAAAGGAGATAAAAATTAAATTTAGAAGGAATAAATTAATTAAAAATAAAGTATTACGTAATCTTATTCAAACACTATTATAAGCACTAGTCTTTTTGATTTAATCTAATTTATTTTGAACATTTACACAAGTGGAAATTATAAAATGTGTTTGTAATCTGGTGATTCTTATATCAAAGAGATCGTGCTTTATAAACATTTTCCTCAGTTTTAATCTGTAGAAAAAGCGTGAACCAAAAATTAGGAGTTTTGGTTTGGTTTGCAGCACTACGGTCATTTTTGCACTCGTTAGACTAATTAGATCGTGACCTACAGTTTAATGTGGATTCCGAACCACTCGCAAACATCCATGTCACCACCATGATTCGAGACTGAAGCCTGTGGAACGAAGGGCCAAAGCGCTAGCCAAGTGGCCAACAGGCCACAGAATGGTAATAGGAGAAAAGACTTTTTTCTATACAAAGTGATTACTCGATAGAAAGAAACGCCAAAAAACAAGTTGCAAGGCAGCCTTTTGACTTTCGTAGGTCGCAGAAAATGTGGGATCTCTTACTCTCAGTATACTTCTAGAATGTGGTCGGGAATGCTTTCTCTTAATTGTAACTGGGATTTGTTGAATGAGGCGATGAGTACCAATCAGCCAAAGTACTATTGTATTGATCTGCCCGAATATAGGGCGGTGTGCGTATATAAGAACTCGTTTTAACTGAGGTAATGCATATTTGAATAGTGCAGTCCTATCGTTAGTAAAGGGTAGTCGGGAATCGAGCACTTTTGCAGGAGTCGGAGTCAGGAGGCGGTTTAAAATTAAATATTTAATTAAAAAATATGTGAAAACAGGTTTTTTTTTTATTGAATGCAAAAAACATCCCTAAAAAGTTGTTTAACATATTTTAAAGAACTTAATTATAAAAAACCATTTGACTATATAGATACTAACAAATTGGCAGTTTTTATAGCCAGATATTAGTACTCGCCACCCTACTTTCCCCTACCACAATTTAAAAGTCGAAAATATCTCTAACAACAAAGGTGATTTAATTGGAAATAATATCTATTGAAGCTTCATATAAATCTTATCGACATGCAGAAAATATAAATTAAAATATATTTACCAATATGAATTAAATTTTCCTTTTAAGATATTTCATTGTCTGAAAAATATTATATTAAGCATAGTAATACGATTCTTAAAACCTAATTTTTTTTAAAAAATTACAATATAGCACTATATTTTAAAAAATGACTGTGATTAGCTTCATTATTTACAATCAAAACAATAAAATTCATCAAATTAAAGCTTTTTAAAATAGATCGAGACGAAACACTTTAATGTTAACTAGTATGTTATTCAATAAAACAACACGTGGATGTATTTAGTTCCTTTCAAGTAGCATTATTCCGACTTGCTACAATGAATCTCCGAATTATTAATTCAAGAGCCACATCAATAAGTCTAATTAAGCAAGACCTAAAGCTTATCGATATAAACGTATATATATGTATGTACCATTTGCTTAACCTAATATAATTATCATCCTTAGAACCTAATACATGCCATTTATTTAACAGAAAAAAAAAACCATTTTCTTTTATAGTACATTCTTTTAAACAAACAATTTTGTGATGAAATTTTTAATCAAAGCGTTACTTTTTCATAACACACATTGAAAATAAAGCGTATGTTTACAATGAGAGAGGTACAGTAAAATTTTTATTAAAAACAAAATTAGAAGGCGTCATGAATGAGAATGAAAACAATTCATTTCATTTCATTTCATTTTCTCATATTGTTTATCTTTTATTTAAAATTAGGGAGAGTTTTAAATTCAGATACAATATGAAAATGCAAAAATTGATTAAAAATTCAAATCAAAATATTTTCTAACGAAACTTTTCTTTTAGTTCTAATTCTAAAATGTATAATATTATTTATGCCTATGACTATTTTGTTAATGAATGAAAAAATAACTCGTATTATATTGAATTGCTGTAGCCAGAAGTGATTTGTCTCTGTTCCAACTAATAAATAATTCGTTTGTTACCTAGTTAATAAAAAATTCCAAAATAAAAAGTTTATTTTATAAATCAATAATATTTACTCAGTATTGTTAAACTGTTTAGATCAATAATGACAAATAAAGCGTCTTCCAAATTATAGCAAGAACAAGTTGAACTTATAAAAATTGTAAACAATGTAAAAGAAAACTACGGTCTAAATGAGGATTTTTTTTTTATTTATAATTTACCATAAATATTGACGATAACACATATGAGAATATTTTATTTCTTATATTAATTATTTTCCTCTTTTATTAAATGTATTAAATGGGATAGACTAAATACTTTTTTTTAAATTCCATTTATGAGAGATTGTATGATAAAATAAATAAACGTTTACGAAAAAAATAAACACTTTACTATATTTCTTACCGAGTTTCAAGGGCAAATATTTATATGAATTTAAATAATGAAAACATCAGCAAAATGTTTTATACATTAGCAAAATTCTTAATCAAAGGGTTTATCTTATAAGGGTTTTAAGGGTCTTAAGGGTTTATCATTATAATATTTACACAGCAGTATTAACGCGTATAGATCAATATTGACAAAAAGCCTTCTTCCAAATTATCACAAGAATTGAACAACTTGAATTTGTTACAATTGCAAACAATGTAAAAGAAAACTATGGTCTGAATAGGGGATTTTTTCTGAATTTATAATTTACCATCAACATTAAACATAATACGAATATTTCATTAGTTTAATTTATTTATTTCTACTTTTATTAAATGCGAAATAAACATTTTTTACTTTTCTTAAAAAACTCGCTTATTAAGAGATTTTCTCATTAAATAAATAAACGTTTTCGAAAGAAAAAAAAAATTTCTCTATATTGCATACTGATTTTAAGTGGCAATATTTATATAAATTTAAATGAGTAAAACATTAACAAAATGTTTAAAAAAAAATATATATTTTTGGGAGCGTCGTTTACTTTGACAAAATTAAATTACACATCAAATGACAAAGACAGAAACAAAATTAAAAATTCAGTCGTCATTCTTTCTGTGCCTGTTTAAACAACTTAGTTGCACAGCTATAAAATTTTAAATTCTTGTTGACGCTGCAAACAGTAATCTAGCTTTTAATGAAGGCAGTTTATTTAAAGAGTAAATAAGAGTTGTATTATTTTCTTGTGTGAAGAGTTTTTTTAAACTGAGAAAATGTGCATTATTCTTAAGTTAATTCGCATCGAAAAATTTCGAGAATATTCTTTCAGAAAATGATCTTTTTTTTTTAAGTCATATTTAAGTGTTTGCAATTGTTTTGTATTCAAATTGCATTGAAAGTATCTAAAAAAAATTGCTGGAAATTAATGTTTTGTTTCCTGCAAGAAATTATACGTTTTACATTTTCATTAAAGAAGTTATTTATGTTATTTGAATTAATGATCTGGTGATGGTTTTATTTTTCTTACTTTTATGGAAGCAATGTGATACAATGAAATCTAAATAGAATTTTTAAAATAAAAAAACAAATTGAAAAAAATGGGCAGATTTAATAAATACTTATACTAGTTGTTTAATGTTTACCAAATGAAAATATATTTTAAATTTATTCTACTTAATCCGAAATCACATATATTTAGAAAACTAATCATATAAATACATAATTTATTGTATTTCAGTTATATAAGATATACTTATAAATATAGATAAATATATAAGATATATTTATAAATATAGATAAATTTTTAAGATATACTTGTAAATATAGATAGATATATTAGATATACTTCTGAATTAATTTATTCTCGTATTTATTTAATGCTATTACAGCGAAAATAAACCATTATTTTTTTAAAATTTTAATATTTTTTGAGATATAAAACTTTGTCCTTGAATTATTGTTTAAATACTATAACTGTCTCGTATCCAACAATCAGGAATCATTTTATTATTTTAATTAAAAATGGCATAAAAAATTTGTCATTTTTTAAAAAGGAAATGTATATATTCATTTATAAAAAAACAAAAATTCCCCCTATTTTTAAGTTTTGAATTTTAAAAAAAATTAAGAAAAAAAAATAATGCCAGATTAAAACGAATTTCCTAAACAATTTAATCATACTGGTTTATTAAGAAAAACATTACATATTTCAATAAAAATACTTAAAAAATCTGTTGAACTAGAATATATATATTTTATTTTTTCTGTCTTTTATTTTTAATAAAAGAAACGTTCTCTCTTTCTAATTAAAAAGAATTACGTTGTCAAATCAGTTTATTAATAAAATATGAACCAAAAATGCATATGGAACTACAAGCATTTTAGTATTAGAGTAGAGTGTTTAACAGAATCCTTCAAATCATATCTAACATGAAGAATAAATAATGGTTAGCTAATTGTTAAAAATAATGCATAAGCGATCAAAATCTTCTTGCATTAAATGTGTATTTCCATCAGATACTAAAATATCACGACAAAGAAAGCCAGTCAATCGAAAGGCTGACGTTTTAAGACGTCAAATTTTAGTATCCGATGAACCCCACCTTAACAAAAAGCGATATAAAGTCATTGGAAAGTAAAAGTACTCTTATTGGCAGCATGCCTTTATTGTTTGAAAGAGTTAATGAGAATAATCATTCGTCCAAATTCCTTTATGTCTGAGAATTCTTTTTGATCTTTTTATTAAAAGCACTTTTTTTCCTTACAGAGTATTTAAAACAAAAAGTGTATTTCAAAAATATTAAAAAAGACAATCAAATGGTAAGAAGATGTTAAAAAAGGGGAACTGTTAACAGGCTTAAATGCACAGACTTTTAAAATAGCACTTTATCCAATGAAGGAAAAAAAATTAAAAGTGCTGAATTTTGTTTGAAGATTTTTTATCATTTGAATCATTTTTACTTTTGAGAAGCATATATTGCACTTTATTTCAATATTGTTTTTCTTTTTTGAAGGGCTTTATTTACATTTATGGGAGGAATTGTTGTATATCATTTAACTATTGGTTGAACTACATTTAATTAAACTACAATTACTACTACATTCAATTAAAACTATTTATTAAAAAACACAAGCAATAGTGAATGAATAAACAACAATTGATAAGACTTTGATGATGAATTCATAAATAGAATCGATTTAGATCATGCTATTGTTGGGGTAATATAACTAACGATGTTATAATCCCAAACAAGTTTGCGTATATAAGCAAGTTCTCAAGTATATAAATAAACGCAATATCCCAGCATACTGTATATTAAAAATTAAACTCTGTAGCATTTATCATATAAATTTTGTAAAGCATTTTAAAAAAAATTATTTTTAATACCATAATTTGGGTATTAAAAAACATTTTTTAAAAACTGTTTAAAAAAATAATTGGTATTTCTTATAAACTATGAAACACTGGTAAAATAATATATAATCTAATGTGCTAGAAATATATATAACAACATGGAGTAGGGGCTGTTACGCCAATGAAATAGAAATGCTAATCATTTTTGAGGTAGAAAAATAGTTGCTGCTTGCTTCAAGTCAGCTGTTTACATAACATTTCCCAAAAAACGAAAATTTGTCGCAAATCCCAGTTTCTTTGTGTTCGGGATGATTAAATTAAGTTCTAAACTGTATTCCAATTTTTGTAAAACTTTCGAGAAATATGATAGAGGTTGTAAAAATGTTTTTGTAGACATCTCGAGCTTGGAACAACAGAGATATTTATTTATTTATTTTTTTGCAAATTCAATTATAGCTGTTGATGATTTTATATAAAATATATCTTTTATACCTGATATTTTATATCGAAATATCAGGTATAAAAGATCCATCCAAAAAAATTTGTATTTGTTCAAATCAGATATTTTATTTTTAATGTTATTTCATTTTTTTTAAAAAAGACAGGACTTTTTTTTTCAATATTCAGACTTTTATCTTCAAAAACTTTTTATCTACTTTTTCCATTTTACCAAGTCATCCCTTTTGTCTCTGGGTACGTAAAAATCCTTTCTGGGATTTTGATCATATTAAGGCCACTACAAGAGAATCATTCTCCAATCTTCTTCTTTCTGATTTAAGCCATATGAAAGTTTAGTTTTATTTTCTTTGCGTTCTTTAAAAGAATTTTTTCATTCTTTTTAAAGAATTTTCGAATATTTAGTTTATTTTCATATTTGTTACGGAAAAAAAAATTCTGAGAAACAAAACAATGTTTAGCACACTGATGGAGACTTGGACCAACAAACCAAATATGTGTAGATTATCTTAAGTAGAACAAGAGCAGATATATATATTAAGTAAGCTACAGAGTCTGGTAGAGTTTCTGGCCAAGTAGCTTAATCAGAAAATATTCGTGTATTGTAACACTGAAATAGTATTATCAAAGTAATTAATATTTAACTTATAGAACTTTTTACTAATGGCTCCGGTTGGATTTGTCGCTCTACGGTCATCTTGTGCACACTTCAGGCTAAATAGACCGGGATATACAGTTTAACGGGGATTCCGAACAACCAACATACCCCGCCAGGATGCGAACCAGAAGCATTCAGTACCAACAGCCAGAGCGCTAGCCAATTAGCCATCAGGCCGCACTAATGGTTCCAAGTAGTAAACTTAGGATACATAGTGATTTCAAATATACTGATATGGTGATATAGCATAATAGTGAATTCAAATATAGTGATATAGCATACAAAGTGAATTCAAATATGGTGATATAACATACAAAGTGAATTCAAATATAGTGATATAGCATACATAGTGAACTCAAATGTAATGATATGGTGATATAACATGCATAGTGATTTTGAATATACTGATATAGTGATATAGCATACATAGTAATTTCAAATATATTGATATAGCAAAATTATGGTAACTAACAAAATAATGCACTGTCAAAAAAGGAAAAAATGGAATAGTGTTCCTTTTTTCAATGGAATATATTCTAATCATTTAAATCATCGTTCAAAACAATAACACTTTTAAGAATGTCGAGTTCTTTAATTTATTTTATTATTTTTTTATTTGCAATTTAAGAAGCGCAGTTTTAAAAACTCATTTTAAATCGTTGAGAGTTAATCCCTTTCGACATCCTCTTCCCATTAATAGTGCTTTTCCCTTTTTTTTTTATCCATGCACATTTTCTTGCAAACATTTTGCATGACGGAAAGAAAAAGGAGCGGCAGATAGAAAGATAAAAATAAGAAATTCCAGAGATAGAAGAAGAGAGAGAAATGGGGAGGAGTGCTTTAATCTCGAGAGCTCTATACTAAACAATGGAAGGCATTCTGTTGGGTGAGAGAGTGCTCTTCCGTGAGTCTCCCAGTCACTTCATTTCGCCTTTGTTAATGGAACTGGATTTTGATCACATGTTCTTTATTTTCCACCCATTAGGTGGCGGTTCTTTATCCCGCTCGATGAGGTTGAGTTGGATTTGATTAACACTTCCGCTTGCTTTTCTGTTTCTAATTTCTTCGATGCCATTATTTATTGAATGCCAGCACATATGACCCAGTGCTGGGCAGATACAGAAAATATATATCATTTAATAATAAACATGTTAACAATAATTTTAATAAAAATATTATTTGAAAAATAATATTGTCAATATTATGTAACCATGCCTCCTCCGGTGAGCATTCCTATATCTCAAAGAAATGTTTAGAAGTGGTATAAACAGTTCAAAGAAGGCAGAGAACGCGTTGAAGATGAAGAGCCCTCTGGGCGACCGTCAACCTCAACCGACGAAGCTCACGTGTAAAAAAATTACAGATTTGGTTCTTGCAAACCGTCGATTTACAATTAGAAATCTTGCTGCTGATGTTGAAATTTCAAAAGGATCCGTCAATTAAATTTTGAGCCTCAAACGCGTCAAATCTCGACAGTTACCGAAAACACTGAATTTTTTTGGTAAACTTCATCGCGTTCAAACAATGCAATGACAATGTGAAACAATGCTTTCTGACTATCAGGAGAAGTTAAAATGCATCATAACTAGAGATGAGATTTGGATTTATTCTTTTTATCTCTAAATAAATATATGTGAGGAAATAACATTTTCCCAGCAGTCGAGAACAATATAATCACGTTGGAGTTCTGAACTGTGAATCTTTTGAATCTTTTTTCCAACTTTTGTGAATCTTCCAAGAAATATGATAGTAGACAGTAAAGGTTTTTTATAGTCATTTCGAACATGCAACAGCCGAAGTTGATGTTTTGCAAATTCCATGATATCGGTTGTAGACTTTTTTCATGATTTGGAATATCAGGTATATAATATCCATCCAAAAATATTTGTATTTGTTAAAATCTCATATTTTCTTTTTAATGTTATTTCATTTTTTGAAAAAAAAACGGGACTTTTTTTCCGACATTCCGATTTTCCATCTTCAACAACTTTTTATCTACTTTTTCCATTTTACCAAGTCATCCCTTTTGTCTTTGGGTACGTAAAAATCCTTTCTTGGATTTTGATCATATTAAGGCCACTACAAGAGAGTCATTCTCCAATCTTCTTCTTTCTGGTTTAAGCCTTCTGAAAATCTGATGTTATTTTCTTTGCGTTCTTTAAAGTTTTTGCTATCCTTTTTAAAGAATTTTCGAATATTTAGTTTATTTTCATATTTGTTATGGAAAACAAAATGCTGAGACAGTAAACAATATTTAGCACACTTATGGAGAATTCGACCAACAAAAGAAATATGTGTAGATTATCTTTTTGAAATATATATATATATATATATATATATATATATATATATATTGTAACGTCCCCTTCCCAGCTTAATTAGAACACGAGCAGATATATGTGCAGTAAGCTACTGAATCTGGTATAGTTTTTGGCCGAGTAGCTTAATCAGAAAGTATTCATGTATTGTAACACTGAAATAGTATTATCAAAGTTATTAATATTTCAGTTTATAGAACTTTTTACTAATGGCTCCAGTTTGGTTTGTCGCTCTACGGTCATCTTGTGCACACTTTAGGCTAAATAGACCGGGACCTACAGTTTAACGTGGAACAACCAACAAACATCCATGCCACCGCCAGGATTCGAACTTGAAGTCTTTCGGTACCAACAGCCAGAGCGCTAGCCAATTAGCCATCAGGTCGCACTAATGGTTCCAAGTAGTAAACTTAGGATACATAGTGATTTCAAATATACTGATATGGTGATATAGCATACATAGTAATTTTAAATATACTGATATGGCATACATAGTGATTTCAAATATACTGATATGGTGATATAGCATACATAGTGATTTCAAATATACTGATATGGTGATATGGCATACATAGTGATTTCAAATATACTGATATGATGATATAGCATACATAGTGATTTCAAATATGGTTATATAACATACATACATAGTGATTTCAAATATGGTCATATAGCATACATACATAGTGAATTCAAATATAGTGATATAGCATACATAGTGAATTCAAATATAATAATACGGTGATATAGCATACATAGTGATTTTAAATATACTGATGTAGTGATATAGCATACATAGTATTTTCAAATATATTGATATAGCAAAATTATGGTAACTAACAAAATAATGCACTGTCTAAAAAGGAAACATAGAATAGTGTTCATTTTTTCAATGGAGTATATTCTAATCATTTAAATCATCGTTCAAAACAATAACACCTTTAAGAATGTCGAGCTCTTTAATTTATTTTATTATTTTTTTATTTGCCTTTTAAGAGGCGCAGATTTTAATCATTTTAAATCGTTGAGAAGTAATCCTTTTCGACATCATCTTTCCATTAATAGTACTTTTCCCTTTTTTTATCCCTGCACATTTTGCATGAGGAAAAAAAAGGAGTGGCAGATAGAAAGATAAAAATAAGAAATTCCACAGATTGAAGAAGAGAGAGAGAAATGGGGGAGGAGTGCTTTAATCTCGAGAGCTCTATACTAAACAATGGAAGGCATTCTGTTGGGCGAGAGAGTGCTCTTCCGTGAGTCTCTCAGTCACTTCATTTCGCCTTTGTTAATGGAACTAGATTTTGATCACAGGTTCTTTATTTTCCAACCATTAGGTGGCGGTTCTTTATCCCGCTGGATGAGGTTGAGTTGGATTTGATTAACGCTTCCGTTTGCTTTTCTGTTTCTAATTTCTTCGATACTCTTATTTATTGAATGCCAGCACGTATGAGCCAGTGTTGGTCAGATACAAAAATAAATATCATTTAATAATAAACATGCTAACAAAAGTTTTAACAAAAATATTATTTGAAAAATATTGTTAATAATATGTAACCCTGCCTCCTCCGACACAGCGCCCTCTTGTGGCGTTAAGGAGAAATGGCTAGTAAGCCTTGGGATTCTCATCCGAGTGGAAGTACAGCGCAACTATGCGCCTCAGCTGAGAAATATTCAGTTGGTCTAAAGTCTCTTACCACGAGATGAAGTATATTTAAGGCAAAAATGCGTATTAGTTGACCTAAAATATCTTATCCCGAGAGCAAGTATATTTAATTCAACTCTGCACTTCCTTGCGCAATCCTGCGTGTAACAAATTTTCGGTTCAAATTGAAGTCTTCCCCGAATCTAAAATTATCTATCTTTTACTTTGAATATTTTAAATATTATACACTGAAGTGACAAAAGTCATGGGATAGCTATATGCAAATTTTCAGATGGCAGTAGCATCGCGTAGAACAGGTATAAATGCGCAGTGCTTTCGCAGAGCTTTCATTTCTGTTCAAGTTATTCATGTGAAGAGGTTTTGACGTGATGATGACCGCACGACGGGAATTAACAGACTTTGAACGCGGAATGTTAGTTGGAGCTAGACGCATGGGTCATGCCATTTCGGAAATCGTTAGGGAATTCAACATTCCCAGATCCACTGTGTCAAGAGTGTGCCGAGAGTATGAAATTTCAGGCATAACATCCCACCATGGACAGCGAAGTGGTCGACCGCCTGCACTTAACGACCGAGACCGGCGACGTCTGCAAAGAGTCGTAAATTCTAACAGACAAGCAACACTGCGTCAAATAACCGCAGAAATCAATGTGGGACGTACAAGGGACTTGTCTGTTAGAACTGTGCGGAGAAATTTGGCTTTCTTGGGCTATTCCAGCAGAAGACGGACTCGAGTGCCTTTACTGACAGAACGACATCGCTTGCAGCGACTCTCGTGCGCACGTGAGCATATCGGTTGGCCCCTAGATGAATGGAAAACCGTGGCCTGGTCCGATGAGTCACGATTTCAGTTGGTAAGAGCTGATGGTAGGGTTCGAGTGTGGCGCAAACCCCACGAAGCCATGGACCCAAACTGTCAGCAAGGCACTGTTCAAGCTGGTGGTGGCTCCGTAATGGTGTGCGCTGTTTTTTCATGGCATGGACTTGGTCCTCTGGTGCGACTGGACCGAACATTGACTGGAAATGCTTATGTTCAGCTACTTGGAGATCACTTGTAGTCATTCATGGACTTCATGTACCCAAACAACGATGGGATTTTTATGGATGACAATGCGCCATGTCACCGGACCACAACTGTTCGCGATTGGTTTGAAGAACATTCTGAACAATTCCAACGAATGATCTGGCCACCTAGATCGCCCGACATGAATCCCATCGAGCATTTATGGGACATCATCGAGAGGTCTGTTCGTGCCCAAAATCCTGCACCATCAACGCTTTCACAATTATGGACGTCTATCGAGACAGCATGGCTCAATATTCCTGCAGAAGACTTCCAACGACTTGTTGAGTCCATGGCACGTCGAGTTGCTGCACTTCGCCGGGCGAAAGGAGGGCCGATACTATATTAAGAGGTATCCCATGACTTTTGTCACTTCAGTGTATGTGTCTGAGTGTATGTGTGTGGTGTTTGTAAATAAAACTGTGAGTTCTCAAACCTGTATTTCAAGTATTTCAATCCAACCATACCCATTTACAAACCACTCTCCCGTACCCACACCAATACAAATATTAATATTTTAATAAAAATATTATTTTTTAATAAAAACTTTGCCTAACGTTTGTCTAAGAAGCGCCGGAAAACGAAATAATAAATTCAGAGTAAAAGAACTGTACTTCTAAGTGTTATAGTTTTTGAGTTTTGCTTTTACCTAACACTTATATATAAGGGGGTTCTCAAAAAATCTTTGCTTAAGATACTGTTGACCACAGATTTTGTTTTATAGCCTCAAGACATCTCCATAAATATTTCAGATTTTAAAAATAAGTTTTAGTATGTCGCTACCAAGTTTTAAAAATTCAAGAAGTCTTTCAAAATTTTAAATAAATTTCCCAACAAAATGATAAAAACATAAATAATAAAAGTATGACAGTTAAATTTTTTTTTCAAAAACTCTTTATAAATTCTTCCAAATTTATTTCATCGCCTTCAAAGTAATCCCTCCGCACACAATGCACTTATGCCAAAGTTTTTTTCAAATCCATGCATGCCAAAAAGTCATCAGCAGGGATGGCCTTCAAAGCGCGTGGCGATTCACGTTGAATGTCTTCAATCGACTCAAAACGGTATTTCCAGACACGTCTTTTGAGTTTAGGGAATAGCCAGAAGTCGCACGATGTGAATACGGTGGTTGTGAAACGATATGGATTTCACTTTTGGCGAAAAAGTCACGAAGAATCAATGAAGTGTCAGCTGGTGCATTCAGTGTTTTCTTTACCAATCGAGATATTACATGTTTGAGACCCAAAATGGATATGACCTAACCTTTTGAAATTCCAACATCAGCAGCAAGGTCTCTAATTGTAAATCAACGGTTTGCAAGCACCAAATCTTTAATTATTTGGATGTGAGCTTCGTCGGTTGAGGTTAATTGTCGACCAGAGGGCTCTTCGCCTTCAACGCGTTCTGTGCCTTCTTTGAACTGTTTATACCACTTGTAAACATTTCTTACCGATATAGTTTGCTCACCGAGTGCCTTCTGTAACATTCTATACGTTTCCGCGCACGAATATTCATTCCTCAAACAAAATTTAATGCAAGCTCTTTGCTCAATTAATTCAGACATTTCAAAAATCGCCGGTATCAGTTTTATCATCTCACAAAGCCAAGCACTATATGAATATTATGAGTCAAATTTCACACATATCAAGGACAATGCCAGCAACCTAAAAAGGAAGTTAAAATTATAAACCTGGAAATTTTAAATTGAAAATTGGTCTTACTTTTTGGACACAGCAGAACATAACTATATCAGTATATTTGAAATCACTATGTGTGCTATATCACCCTATCAGTATATTTGAAATCACTTTGTGTACTATATCACTATATCAATATATTTGCTTGAAATTTAGCAAAAAATTAATAAATGTCATTCATTAATATGACTGTAGCGTATAACATGATATGATTAATAATGTAACCAAATTAAGAATTAATAGAATTAAATATAAATTAAAACAACTGTTCAGTAAATTTTCTTTTAAAAGTGAAACTTTTATTGAATAAAAAATATCTAAAATTCTTGATGAAGTTAAAGCATTACAATCAAAAATAAATCAGATAATTCATGGCGTGATTTCCATCTTCTTTTATTTACGTAGTTTGGAAACGTTCATTAATTTTTCTCACATATGGTGTAGTTATTAAAAAAATAATTACAATTATAACTATATATTATAACGGTAGAGTATAAGTGAACATGTCCTCTGTCTTTAAATATACCAGAACAAAATCAGCCGAAAGAAAATATTCAAGTCAGTAAAGAAATTAAAGTTAAAGAAAAAAGTTAGTTAAAGAAAGCCAAGTAGAAATAAATTAGTATAGCAGCAAGGAAAGTGTTAAACAAAATCTCATCTAACAAGATAAAGAACCGTCAACTAATGGTTAAAAGATAAAGAACATCTGATCAAAACCTGGTTCCATCAACAAAAGCGAAATGAAGCCACTGAGCCTCTTAAAAGAAGAGAACTCATGGCTGGTAGGATGCCTTCATTGTTTAGAAGGGAACTCCCCGAGATTAGAGGCATTTCTTCCCAAAATTCATTTCCTCTTTTTATATCCGGAACTTCTTTATTTTTATCTTTCCATCAGTCGCACTTTAGTTCTTTTTTTTCACTATATTGGTATATCGGTTTATTTGAAATGACTATGTATACTATATCACCATATCGGAATATTTAAATTTACTATGTATACTATATCGCCACATGGGAATATTTGAAATAACTACGTATTCTATACCGCCATATCGGAATATTTGGAATCACATATGCTATATAACCATATCAGTATATTTAAAAGAATGAATTATCACTATATCAGTATATTTGTTTGAAATTTAGCAATGAATAAATTAATTTCTTTCATTAAGATGATTGCAGTGTATAACATGATTTGCAACCAAATTAAGAATTAATAGAATTAAATATAAATTAAAACAATTTTTCAATAAATTTTCTTTTAAAGCAAAACTTTGAAATAAAAAAAATACCTATAACTCTTTATGCAGTTAATTCATTCCAATTAAAAAATAAATCAGTTAATTTTTGGGATGGTTTTCATATTATTTTATTTACGTAGTTACGTAACGTAGTTTTATTCTACGTAGTTATTATTACCTAGTTATAATAACATGGGATTAATATTTACGTATTATTATTAATATAATATATTGCGTAGTTAGTACTATTATTATTATTTACGTAGTTACGTGTACTAGTTTGGAAGCGTTTATTAATTTTTTCCCATATGGTTAGTTATTAAAAAGATAATAATTATGATCATATGTTACAATGGTACCGTACAAGTATTTTAATATTTACAAAATTAAAGTTTTGTTTAGATTATTTTTGTTCAACAAAAACAAATTTAAAAAAACTACATGTCTTTAAATATGCCAAAAATGAAAAAAAAAAAAAAAGATATGACAACTGAAAGAAAATATCCAAGTCACTTAAAGCAAGCCAAGTAGAAGTAAATCAGTACAACAGCAAGGAAAGTGTTAAACAAAATCTCATCTAACAAGATAAAGAAGCGTCAACTAATGGTTAAAAGATAAAGAACATCTGATCAAAACCTGGTTCCATCAACAAAAGCGAAATGAAGCCACTGAGCCACCCTAAAAGAAGAGCACTCATGGCTGGCAGGATGCCTTCATTGTTCAGAAGGAACTTCCCGAGATTAGAGGCATTTCTTCCGAATTCTTTTCCTCTTTTTATATCAGGAACTTCTTTATTTTTATCTTTCCATCAGTCTCACTTTCGCGTTTTTTTTTTTCACTATATCGGTATATTTGAAATAACTATGTATGCTATATCACCATATCAGTATATTTAAATTTACTATGTATGCCATATCATCATATCAATATATTTGAAATCCCTATATATGCTATATCACCATATCAGTATATTTGAAATCACTATATATGCTATATCACCATATCAGTATATTTAAAAGAATGAATTATCACTATATCAGTATATTTGTTTGAAATATAGCAATAAATGATTTAATTTCTTTCAATATTATGATTGGAGTGTATAACATGATATAATTAATAATGCAACCAAATTGAGAATTAATAGAATTAAATATATAAAACAACTTTTCAGTAAATTTTCTTTTAAAATTAAAACTTTGATTGAAATAAAACAATACCTAAAACTTTTGATGCAGTAAATGCATTCCTATCAAAACTAAATCAGTTAATTTCTGGGATGGTTTTCATATTATTTTATTTACGTAGTTATAATAACGTAGGATTATTATTTATATAATATCTTATGCAGTTACTATTATTATTTATTATTTACGTAGTTACGTATACATAGTTTGGAAACGTTTCACATATGGTGTAGTTATTAAAAAGATGATAATTATAATCATATATTATAATGGTAGCGTACAAGTGAACAAAATTTTAATTTTGTTTAGATAATTTTAGTTTAACAGAAACAAATTTAAAAAGAAAACTATCTGTCTTTAAATATAACAAAAAATATATAACAGCCGAAAGAAAATATACAAGTCAGTTAAAGCAAGTCAAGTAGAAATAAATTAGTACAGCAGCAGGGAAAGTGTTAAACAAAATCTCATCTAACAGGACAAAGAACCGTCAAGTAATGGTTAAAAGATAAAGAACATCTGATCATCAACAAAAGCGAAATGAAGCCACTGAGCCTCCCTAAAAGAAGAGCACTCATGGCTGGCAGGATGCCTTCATTGTTTAGAAGGAACTCCCCGAGATTACAGCATTTCTTCCCAAATTCTTTTCCTCTTTTTATATCCGGAACTTCTTTATTTTTATCTTTCCATCAGTTGCACTTTCGCTTTTTTTTTTTTTTTTTTTTTTTTTCTCCACGCAGAATGTTCGAAGTAAAGAATGCTTATGAAAAAGAAAAAGTGTAAATATAACAATTAATAAAAAGTCGGTGTTGTTGAAAGGATAAACTCTATATGAAGCGCAAACAGAAAAAGTTCCCGTAAAAAGAAGGGGAAAAATAACTGAAAAAGCTCGAGTTAAAGTATAGATTTATATTATTTACTGAAATGGATCATCTTTAATCTTGCAAGATGAAATAAATATATGTATTTTATTTTGTTACAAAAAATATTTTAATTTCTTTTATTATTATATCTACGAACGAAAGTTAAATATATAATTCATCTTTTAATGGATTAAGTTTCAAAAATTAAAATGTATAAAATAGCAACGTATAGTTAAAGATCTATTATTGTCTGTTTATGATAAGAAATTTATTCATTTAACAATATATACAAATGTGTATTTTTTTAAAAATAGGGTCACGAAAGGATTATTTAAATTTGATATTAAAATAATATATATAAAGTTACCTAATAAAGTAGTGTCCCATTTAACTAATATTTAAACAGTAACTAAAATTAAATATTTTAAATTTAAAAAAATATTACGAGCATTAACAAAATTTAAAATATTTGTCATTTAAAATTTTTCGCTTCGAAAAGTTGTATCAAATTTAAATTTATTTCATAGTTTAAAATTTATGTTTTACTTAAATTGCTTTTAATTTTTAATTATATATTTATAAATAATTTAAAATTATTTACATTAAAAAAAATTGAGCTGTTGGGGTTTGTTTCATTTTATTTATGTTGTTTGAGTACGTTCATTAATTTTTCTCACATATGGAGTAGTAAATAAAACGATAACAATAATTATAATTATATATTATAATGGTACGGCACAAGTGAACAAAACTGCAACAAAATTAACAAAATTTAATTAAACTATATATATATATATATATATATATATATATATATCTTTAAATTTACCAAAAGAAATATGAGCCGAAAGAAAATATTCAAGTCAGTTACAGCAAGTCAAGTAGAAATAAATTAGTATAGCAGCAAGGAAAGTGTTAAACAAAATCTCATCCAACAAGATAAAGAACCGTCAACTAATGGTTAAAAAATAAAGAACATCTGATCAAAACTTGGTTCCACCAACAAAAGCGAAATGAAGCCACTGAGCCACCTTAAAAGAAGAGCACTCATGGCTGGCAGGATGCCTTCATTGTTTAGAAGGAACTCCCCGAGATTACAGCATTTCTTCCCAAATTCTTTTCCTCTTTTTATATATCCGGAACTTCTTTATTTTTATCTTTCCATCAGACGCACTTTCGCTTTTTTTTTTTTTTTTTTTTTTGCTCCACGCAGAATGTTCGAAGTAAAGAATGCTTATGAAAAAGAAAAAGTGTAAATAAAACAATTAATAAAAAGTTGATGTTGTTGAAAGGATAAACTCTATATGAAGTGCAAACAGAAAAAGTTCCCGTAAAAAGAAGGGGAAAAATAACTGAAAAAGCTCGAGTTAAAGTATAGATTTATATTATTTACTGAAATGGATCATCTTTAATCTTGTAAGATGAAATAAATATATGTATTTTATTTTGTTACAAAAAATATTTTAATTTCTTTTATTATTATATCTACGAACGAAAGTTAAATATATAATTCATCTTTTAATGGATTAAGTTTCAAAAATTAAAATGTATAAAATAGCAACGTATAGTTAAAGATATTATTGTCTGTTTATGATAAGAAATTTATTCATTTAACAATATATACAAATGTGTATTTTTTAAAAAATAGGGTCACGAAAGGATTATTTAAATTTGATATTAAATTAATATATATAAAGTTACCTAATAAAGTAGTGTCCCATTTAACTAATATTTAAACAGTAACTAAAATTAAATATTTTAAATTTAAAAAAATATTACGAGCATTAACAAAAATTAAAATATTTGTCATTTAAAATTTTTCGCTTCGAAAAGGTGTATCAAATTTAAATTTATTTCATAGTTTAAAATTTATGTTTTACTTAAATTGCTTTTAATTTTTAATTATATATTTATAAATTATTTAAAATTATTTACATTAAAAAAAATTGAGCTGTTGGGGTTTGTTTCATTTTATTTATGTTGTTTGAATACGTTCATTAATTTTTCTCACATATGGAGTAGTAAATGAAACGATAACAATAATTATAATTATATATTATAATGGTACGACACAAGTGAACAAAACTGCAACAAAATTAACAAAATTTAATTAAAATATATATATATATATCTTTAAATTTACCAAAAGAAATATCAGCCGAAAGAAAATATTCAAGTCAGTTACAGCAAGTCAAGTAGAAATAAATTAGTATAGCAGCAAGTAAAGTGTTAAACAAAATCTCATCCAACAAGATAAAGAACCGTCAACTAATTAATGGTTAAAAGATAAAGAACATCTGATCCAAACCTGGTTCCACCAACAAAAGCGAAATGAAGCCACTGAGCCACCTTAAAAGAAGAGCGCTCATGGCTGGCAGGATGCCTTCATTGTTCAGAAGGAACTTCCCCGAGATTAGAGACATTTCTTCCGAATTCTTTTCCTCTTTTTATATCCGGAACTTCTTTATTTTTATCTTTCCATCAGTCGCACTTTCGTTGCTTTTTTTTTTTTTTTCCTCCACGCAGAATGTTCGAAGTAAAGAATGTTTATGAAAAAGAAAAGTGTAAATAAAACAATTAATAAAAAGTCGATGTTGAAAGGATAAACTCTTTATGAAGCGCAAATAGAAAAAGTTCCCGTGAAAGAGAAGATGAAAAAAAAACTGAAATATCTCGAGTTAAAGTATAAATTTATATTATGGATTATTTATATTATCCAAAATGGATCATCTTTAATTCTCCAAGAAATAAATATACGTATTTAACTTTTTAATAAAAAATATTTTAATTTCTTTTATTATTATATCTGTAAATACAAGTTTAATGCATCATTTATGTTTTAAAAGATTTCGTTTCAAAATTTAAATGCATAAAATAGCAATGTTAACTTAAAGATCTGTTGTCTGTTCTGTGAAAAGAAAAGTAAATTTAATCATTTAACAATACATAAAAAACATGTATTTTTAAAAAAAGGGGCACGAAACGACCATTTAAATTTGGCATTAAATTAATATAAATAATAAATAAAGTTATCTAATAAAGCAGTCAAATTTAATTAATATTTAAACAATAATTAAAATTAAATATTTTAAATTTAAAAAATATCACGAGCACTATTTATCAAAAATTTAAATAAAAAATAAAATGTTTTTCATTAAAAAATTTTGCTTAAAATAATTATTGTATCAAATTTAAATTTATTTCATCATTTAAAATATACGTTTTGCTTAAATTACTTCTTATTATTAATTATCATTTATTTTTAAATTAATTAAAATTATTTACATTAACAGAAAAAAAATTAAAACTCACTTTAACCATTCTAATTTTAAATAGCCGAGTTCCTTCTTGGCACATATAAAAAGATGCCACAAAAAGATTCATCTCCATTAGTTAGTACACGTTAGGGCCTGATATGCGTGTGGTCTTGACTTAGGCCTGTTTCAAGCCAGAGCTAAATATTTTCTTTAAAATAAACAGATTTTTAGCTGCCATATTTATTAAAAGTTTGCTAAGGTAGCACTGCACAATTGTAACACATAACACACAAAACAAAATTATATAACAAATATTTACAAAATCATCATGAAAGCCAGTGCGTTTAAGGGTCTTTGTACCCTGCATTCAACCTGAAATTCTTCTCTCCACTCTACACACACACTTTCTCCTTCTCCCATTATCGATCCCAAAGTCTAACGGGGGAAAAAACGTGCAAAGTACAAAGTCTAACATAAGGATTAACCCGTCTGTGAAAGGAGGATCTATCAACTTTGAGTTCGAGGTTATAGATGATTGTGTGAAAGCATGGTGGATCTTTACTGCTCGACTATTAATTTTCTGCTTTTTGTCTTAAGAAAGCAATCAAATTCTTATTCCACCTTTTATATAATATATTAAGAGAATTATGTCTCGCACAGCATATCATGAACGTTAATTCTCACTGAAACTAAAGACTTAAAGGAATGGGGGAGAATCAGTTTTTTCACTGACGTGATTAGCCAAAGGTCAAATTCTTGAATCTCTAAAGCAAATTTAAAACAAATTGCTGCCATGAAGTGTGACACTGTTCTTAACTTAAACTTCTGATGTGCAAACTTATTCTCCTGCCACCAACGTGACAGCAGAATAAGTTTTCGATTGCCTTCCATTGTACATCACGAAATTGTAATAATCAAATTGAGTAGTCACTGATCGAATGATAGTGCAAAGGCAAATGGGATTACAGTCTTCTGGGAATAATAATACAATCCCTTAACTGTTTATCGCGAGTATACTGAAATTCCATGTCTGTTTCTTTTAAAATGGTTCGGTACTGTCCAGTTACAGAAAATAAAATGTTTTTAGTTTTGGAAAATTTTATTAGAAATTAATACTGTCGAAGTGTTTACTCCCGAGGACTACGATAGAACCATAGAGTAAATATCAATTGCAAAGGAGAAACAATTGATGAAATTTAAAAATTAACGTTCAGAAAATTGTAAAGATTAAACAAAAAATATTTTTAAAAGTGTCAAAATCATTAATTTCAAACATTCTGAAGTTTCTTACCATTTTAATTTCAAAATTATTTATGATAAACAGAAGCAATAATGCCTTGGGGGGGAAGTTATTTCGTGAATTTCATTACACACACTTTATATTTTCATCTAATCACCAAATAAATTTTTTTTCTCTAAATGTTATAGTTTTAAGGTTTTTCTGGATCTTATACATATCAATTTGTCTATGTATAGGTACAAAATATAAGAAGTAAGAGTTCTTAAAAGATGAACAACAATGGAATGGGAAGTGCCCAAAATTATAAACTTCCTTAGAAGAGAAGCACCTTAAAACTGAAACTCAACGACCCTAGGAACGACAACTTTCACAAATTGCACAACTAAAGAGGAGGTTATCATCAGATTTAGGAACAATACTTTGAGCCTGCCAAATGCTCCTTCCATTGTATGACGGAGTTCTTTAGATTAGAGAACTTCACCAAACTTCTTTTCTAATGTTTTAACTCTTCGTTCTTATCTCGCCATCAATCACACTTTCAAACAATTTTTTTTTATTTCATTTTGGGGCGAGAAAGAAAGGGAGACAATTAATGAGAGGACGATGTTGAAAGGGATTAATTCTTAACGAGATTAAATGGGACCCTTTTTAAAAAAAGGGATTTTCACACGAGTGCAAAAAGTCGAAGATGTTTGAATGTTATTTTTAAGTATTTTTTTTTTTTTATCTTCCTCAAGTTTCATGAATGGGAATTAAGTGCTGGCAGCTTCTTCATTTGAATAAAAAAGGTCAATATTTTAATCTCTCTTTCCTTTTAAGAGCATTTTGAAGGATTTCTTGTCGAGAAAGAAAAAAAAACCACAATACTCGATTTATAACAAGCTAAATTCCTAACAAATGTATGAGGCTTTTAAAAGTATTTTTCACACTATAAAAGCGCAGTTAGATTCTTATACTCTCAGATGTGCTTTTATTTTTCAAAAAGGAAATCAATGAATAGAATAGAATTTTTATTTTTTACAATGAATAGAATTTTTATTAGACGCAAATACGAATCTAAAATATTTTTTTTTTAAATGACTTACATAATAATAAATAAGAGTATCAATTTTTATATAGCAATCAATATTGTATAGTAATAAAAAGATTTTCTGAAATGAAGTTGAGAAAAATTAAGAAATCTAAACAATTTAGAAAGTTTTAAAAATAATTTTTAAAAAGATAACTAAAAATATTTTAGAAGAATAAACAAAACAATGATCGCACGCAACAAGTTTATGAATATTTTATGTACTGAATACTTCTTTAGAAGGTTGTCATAGATATTTGAAATTAATAAAATAAATTTAAAAATCAATTGCAGCAATAACGGATAACAAGTTATTGCTTTAATAGCGGATAGCAAGTTATTGCTTTAATAGCGGATAGCAAGTTATTGCTTTAATAACAGATAGCAAGTTATTGCTTTAATAACGGATAGAAGTTATTGCTGTAATAACACATAACCAATTATTGCTGTAATAACAGATAACAAGTTATTGCTGTAATAACACATAACCAATTATTGCTGTAATAACAGATAACAAGTTATTGCTGTAATAACGGATAACAGGTTATTGAAGCAACACATGTTAACAAGTTATTGCGGTAACAAGTGTTAAGACATTTTTAGTCAATGAAGACAATTTTTTTTTAATTAAAAATTATTAATGACAGTACTTTCGTTAATTTGATAACACACACTTTCTATTTTTGACTAAGACTAAATAAAAAATTTCTCTAAATGTTAAAGCTTTAAAATTATTTTGGAATATATATATATATATATATATATATATATCAATTTTTGTATGTATAGATTCATTATACAATTATGAGAAGTGAGAGTTCTTAAAAGATGAACAACAATTGTAAGTTAAGGCCCCAAAATTATAAACTTTCTTTGAAGAGAAGCACTTTAAAACTGAAACTTTCACCAATTACAAAACCAAAGAGGTGTCATCATCAGATTTAGGAACAACACTTTCAGCCAGCCAAATGCGTCTTCCATTGTATGAGGAAGTCTTTAGATTAGAGAACTTCACCCAACTTCTTTTCTGACGTTTTAACTCTTCATTCTTGTCTCGCCATCAGTCACACTTTCAAACAAAACTTTTTTTATTCCATTTTAGGGCGAGAAAGAAAGGGAGATAATTAATGAGAAGACGATGTTGAAAGGGATTAATTCTTAACGAGATTAAATGGGGACCTTTTTTAAAAAAGGGATTTTCACACGAGTGCAAAAAGTCGAAAATGTTTGAATGTTATTTTTAAGTTTTTTTTTTACTTTTATCTCCCTCAAGTTTTATGAATGGGAATTAAGTACTGCCAGCTTCTTCATTTGAATAAAAAAAAGGTCAATATTTTAATCTCTCTTTCATTTTGAGAGCATTTTGAAGGATTTTTAGTCGAGAAAAAAACCCACAAAACTCGATTTTTAACAAGCTAAATTCCTAACAAATGCATGAGGCTTTAAAAAATATTTTTCATCGTTTAAAAGCGCAGTTAGATTCTTAAACTCTTAGATGTGCTTTTTATTTTTCAAAAAGAAAACACGCATTTACAATGAATAGAACTTTTATTAGACACAAATACTAATCCAAAATATTTTTTAAATGACTTATATAAAAATTGATACTCATATTTAATGTAACGTTCAATATTGTATAGTAATAAATAAAAATATTTTCTGAAACGAATTTAAAAAAAATAAATCGAATATTTTAAGAGGAATTTTTAAGAAATAAAAATAAATATGTTTTTAGGAAAAAAATGTTTCCATATTTTATTTCCATTATTTCCAAATTTATGAATATTTTAAGTACTACACACTTCTTAATAAGATAGTCATAAACATTTGCAATTATTAAAAGAAAATTAACGAACAATCAATTGCAGTAATAAGTGTTAACGAATTATTTCTATAACAAGCGTTAACAAGTTACTGCAGTAACAAGTGTTATCAGTAACTAGTGTTAACAAGTTATTGCAATAACGAGCGTTAACAAGTTATTGAAACTATGAGTGTTAACAAGTTATTGCAGTAATAAGTGTTAACATGTTATTGCAGTATTAAGGGCATTTTAATAGTAGTCGCTTTTAAAGCATATACAGTGGTACCTCGACATACGAGTTTAATTCGTTCCGCAACCTTGCTCGTATCTTGAATTACTCGTATCTCGAAGCAAATTTCCCCATACAAAACAATTGAACTACCATTAATCCGTTCCAACCTCCAAAATGTCACCCCAGTTATTTTTGTTACGTGGTTTTGAATAATAAAAACGTATTTATAAATATCAAATATTTATTGCACAAAAACAAAAAAGAGAATGTAAAGAAATAAATTAGATATCCTCACTGGTCTTTGCCTTTTTCGCTACATTTTTCTCGCTTTGGAAATTATCGTAAGCTTGGAAATTATCGTAAGGCCCTTAGCCGGCGTTACACTCTTTATCGACTCCTTCCGTTTAAGCACAGAACATATCATGGACGTACTACGGCCATACTGCCTCGACAAGTCAACAACTCGAACACATTGCTCATGTTTTTCTATAATTTCACGTTTTAATTCAATACTCATCATCTTTTTCTGAGCACTTGACTTTTTACAAACTTTTTTCCGATCCATGGTTATAAAAATAAACGAACTACAACTGTAAATGTAAACGCAACACAAAACGCGAACACAACTACACAACTTATCACAGCGGAAGCACGCTGCTAACTGATCGTGATGGTGCGACTGCGTGTTACTAACGAACCGAACCGGACTCGTATCTCGAATTTCGCTCGTAACTAAAAGCAAAAAATCACTTGCTCGTCGGCTCGTATCTCGAAAAACTCGTATGTTGGGGCACTCGTATGTCGAGGTACCACTGTATATAATTTTGTTCACTTCACATATCTTTGTTGTTCATCTTTTAAGAACTCGTACTTCTCATCATTATACTTTAAATATATACATACACAATTGATATTACATGTTCCACAATAACTTTATAACATATACGATAATTTCCAAGCTTACGATAATTTCCAAAGCGAGAAAAATGTAGCGAAAAAGGCAGTGAGGATATCTAATTTATTGCTTTACATTCTCTTTTTTGTTTTTGTGCAATAAATATTTGATATTTATAAATACGTTTTTATTATTCAAAACCACGTAACAAAAATAACTGGGGTGACATTTTGGAGGTTGGAACGGATTAATGGTAGTTCAATTGTTTTGTATGGGGAAATTTGCTTCGAGATACGAGTAATTCAAGATACGAGCAAGGTTGCGGAACGAATTAAACTCGTATGTCGAGGTACCACTGTACTTTCTTTGAAGAGAAGCACCTTAGTACTGAAACTTAACGACCCACAACTTTCACCAATTACAAAACCAAAGTGGAGTCATCATGAGATTTAGGGACAATACTTTCAGCCAGCAAAATGCTTTTTCCTTTGTATGACGAAGTTCTTTAGACCAGAGAATTCACCAAACTTCTTTTCTGATGTTTTAACTCTTCATTCTGATCTCGCCATCAGTCACATTTTGAAGAAAATTTTATTTTTATTTCATTTTGGGGTGACAGAGAAAGGGAGATAAATAATGAGAAGACGATGTTTAAAAGGATTAATTCTTAAAGAGATTAAATGGGACCCTTTTTTAAAAAGGGATTTTCACACAAGTGCAAAAAGTCGAAAATGTTTGAATGTCATTTCATTTGCCCCTTTACAGTTCGGAATGATGTGGGTGAAAAGTCTGACTGGGCTCTGTGACGCTCTATGGTCATATGTGACCGGGACCTACTGTTTAAAGTGGATTCCGAACCACTACAAACGTCCATGGCACCACCGAGGCCTGGAACTGCATACCTGGAACTGTGGTAATGAAAGCTAGAGCACTAGTCATTCGTCCATCAGGAACGGTCTAATATGACTTGGACGCCGCTGGCGTGCCCCTGACCCCATCACACAAGGTGACGCTACAGTGGTTTTAGTACACACCTGCGGAAAGGGAGGATTGTAGCCACCAATGGCCGTGACGGCTTTGCACAGCCGGATGCCTTGTTAGCAATTCATCACTAGGAGTTACCGATTTGATTGGGTCCCGGTTGATACTAACCAACCGAGCTTTCCAAACCAATACGTGAGGAGCCTGTGCAGGCTCTTGTTTTTGGCTTATATAAAACTAAGAGGGGAAAGATAGATAGGGAAAATTTAAAAAAAGACAAAAATTATTAAAATTAAAAAGAAAATTATGAAAAACTAGAAAATAATTACAATTAAAAAAAATAAAATATATGACTAGACAGCATTGGGTGCAGGGCTGACAAACCTACCACCGTAAAAAGAAAGCATCTCAGGTATTGGTATCTGCCAGTAAGTAGACGGCCAATGAATAAAAAGAAGACAACGTTTTTTGATATCAGCACTAAGCATTCTCACGCCACTAGATGAAGCCAAAGATTGTACATGAAATTTTGATTTGACAACAAAAAATATCTTTTGCTAAATTAAAAATTATTAATAATTCTTTCGTGAATTTGATTAAGCACACTTCCTGTTTTTGTCTAAGACCAAATAAAATGTTTTAAAGTTATTCTGGCACATACACATATCAATTTTTGTATGTATAGATACAAAGTAAAATTATGAGAATTAAGAGTTCTTAAAAGATGAACAACAATGATATGTGAAGTGAACAAAACTATAAACTTTCTTTGAAGACAAGCACTTTAAAACTTAAAATTTCACCAATTACAAACCCAAAGAGGAGTCATCAGATTTAGGAACAATACTTTCAGCCAGTCAAATGCTTCTTCCATTGTACGACGAAGTTCTTTAGATTAGAGAACTTCACCAAATTTCTTTTCTGATGTTTCAACTCTTCATTCTTATCCCGCCATCATTCACACGTTCAAACAAATTTTTTTTTATTTCATTTGGGGCGAGAAAGAAAGGGAAGATAATTAATGAGAAGACGATGTTGAAAGAGATTAATTTTTAACGAGATTAAATGGGACCTTTTTTAAAAAAGGGATTTTCACACGAGTGCAAAAAGTCGAAAATGTTTTAATGTTATTTTTAAGTTTTTTTTTACTTTTATCTCCCTCAAGTTTTATGAATGGGAATTAAGTACTGGCAGCTTCTTCATTTGAATAAAAAAGGTCAATATTTTAATCTCACTTTCATTTTGAGAGCCTTTTGAAAGATTTTTAGTCGAGAAAGAAAAAATCACAAAGCACGATTTATAACAAGCTAAATTCCTAACAAATGTTTGAGGCTTTTAAAAGTATTTTTCACCGTATAAAAGCGCAGTTAGATTCCTATACTCTTAGATGTGCTTTTATTTTTCAAGAAAGAAAACCCGCATTTACAATGAATATAATTTTTATTAGGCGCAAATACGAAACTAAAATATTCTTTAATGACTTACATTAAATATGAGTATCAATTTTTATATAACAATCAATCTTTTATAGTAAAAATAGATAAAATTTCTGAAATGAATTTAAGAAAAAATAAAATTTAAACAATTTAGAAAATTAAGAATTTTTTTAAAAATATAAATAATAATATTTTTAGAAGGATTAGAAAAAGAATGCTGGTATTTCACAAGTTTATGATGGATATATATACTGCACAGTTCTTAATAATTTCGTCATAAAGATTTGAAATTATTAAAAGAAATTTAACAAACAAACAATCAGTTGCCGAAATAGGAGTTAAGAAGTTATTGCAGTAACAAGTGTTAACAAGTTATAAATATTTTTATTAATCAAAAATATAATTTTTTCAATATAGCGAATAAATTTTGTCCTCACAAACAGTCATTCTATAGTGATATTTTATAGACATTGAATTATGTCCATCAGTATCCAGCTGACTGGCAAAGAGCTGCGTGTTATTTAATGATTATGACTTATTGTTTATTTAGCTGCGTGGTATTTATTGATTATTAAGTAGATTACGGCCATTTGCATTTACTTCTCTTGTGATTTTGAAAGCTCTTGCGAGGAATCAGCGGATTATAGTTCTAAATCTAATGTGCAGTCCGAATATTTGTTGTTATTAATCCCTCCTTGAGCAGGAAAGCCTACTCCAGGTCCTGAAAACCCCACTGGGTCATGGCTAAGGGTTAAATGCAGCTTCAGTTTAGCGAGGAACCACGAGGACTAGAGACTGACTAGACCTTAAGACAACGATCTACGATCATATTAAACAGGGATCTACGATTTTAAATGGATTCCGAACCACTACAAACATTCATGACACCACCGGGAACGCTAGACACTTTGCGATTCAGGACCCATCCGAATGTCAAAATATATATTTAAATTTTTACAATAAAAATATCTAATGTAAGAAAGATTGATTATAATTTTATGCATATTTTCAATTTTAATAAAAAACAAATGTGTGAAAAATGGCATGATGAACGAGGTTCGGCTCGGTACTACAGGTTTTGGGTACGAGTCCCGAAGGTGCTATGAATGTTTGAAGTGGTTCAAAAATCCACTTTAAATCGTAGGTTTCGCCCTAATATGACTGTAAAGAGTTGGGCACAGAGCTGACAAACCTTCCTAGTAAAAAGAAAACATCTGTTTAAGAATCTGCCGGTAAGCAGGCGGCTCCAACATGGACTGTTTTGCCGGATAGTTA
Source organism: Caerostris darwini (assembly GCA_021605075.1). NCBI lineage: Eukaryota > Metazoa > Arthropoda > Arachnida > Araneae > Araneidae > Caerostris > Caerostris darwini. Next base: position 225,813 of record BPLQ01010518.1, on the reverse strand, counting down.
GAATTAGTACGTGAAAAAAAAAATACTGAGGAATCAATGTAAAAATTAAGGGAAAACTTTTTAACATTTAGTGAATAATGTAAACCTTAATAAATAACTTAGATTATTGATTAATTAATTCAATTCACCTATTTATTCACTACAACGACATCAGTATATAGAGTGATCATTCAAAATCCACCTTCTGCTGAGAAAGAAAAAAAAAGCAAAACATACAAAAAAGAAACAAAACTGCAACCGTCACTCCAATCCCTTCCAGCATTCAATTACAAGTCCCTCCAAACCGACACATGCCAGAACCAGTAAGGGGAAGAATGAAAACCGCGCTCGGACAAACAGTACCGGAACTTTGCAGTCTGGAAAACCCACTGCAAGCGACACCTCATTTGTCCTGGTGCATTTTCACGATTCTTCCCCCAGGAATTTTGTCCTATAGATCCTAATAATTCATAAAGCGAGATGGGGTTGACCGGCAATTTTTTTCTTCTTCTTTTCCGGAGAGACTTAGTAGGAAGAAGAAAAAAAAATTTTTGAAAAAAGGGACACAGATGGATGTGACTGATAAGAGATGTGGGTGGGATATCAACAAAGTCAGCTACAGGTTATAGAGGGGGAGCTTGAATTTTGGAGCGGTCGTTTTTAACATCTGTTTCGTAGAGGCATGTTTTGACATAAGGATGTAAAGTTTGAATGAATATTTCATCGCAAGGATTCAGAATTTAATTCTTTATTTATTCTTTATTTTCTTTATTTTTAAAAGAATTGGAAAAAAAATTATATTATTGTATAAGTTATAAAATCATATGAATTTATTTGAGGTTAAAAATATGATTATAAAACATTAGGAAAAGTTTCGCAAGAATACAGTCGAACCTGTTTCTATGCGGATTTTTTTTTGTGTGTGCTGTAAATAGAAAAAATTCCATCAAATGTATATTATGAATAAAAATTAATTGAAAAATATAATTCAAAAAGAAAGCAACAGATATCTATCAAAATGACATGCACATTTAAAGAACTCCATTAGATAGCCTGTCTGACATTGTACAATATCTTCCCATTAGCATGATTGTTATTAGATGCCAGGTAGTGCTACACAGTGAGGTTTTGATTTACATATTTTTTTGTGGGACTTTTTTTATGTGGTTCCTATTTCCCGCATAATTTTTTTTAAAGGAGTAAAAGGGAAGACATTTTTAGTGAGATTAACAGCGATGTATATGATAAGGCTATGCTGAAATCTCTTGCGAGGAATCAGTGGATTATAGTTCTAAATCTAATTTGCAGTCCGAATGTCTAAATATATATTTGAATTTCGATAATAAAAAATATCTAAAATACGATAGATTGATTATAGTGTATAATATTTAGCATATTTTCGATTTTGATAATAATAAAAAAAAAATATCCGGTTTAAAAAAAATTGTCTACGAAAAAGGGGCCTGATGGCCGAGACTCGGCTCTGTGCCACAGGTTTCGGGTACGAGTCCCAGAGATTTGATTTTGTTTGTCTCTCTACTGCCATTTTGTGTACACTTTGGGCTAATTAGACCAAGACCTACAGTTTTAACGTGGATTCCGAACACCTCACAAAAATCAATGGCACCTCCGGTACTCGAACCTGAAACCTGTGGTACCGAGCGTCAGAGAGTTAGCCAATTTGCTATCAGGCCATCCGGGGAGTTAGAGTTAGTATATGAAAAAGAAAAAATTACTGATTCATTTACAGAATAATGTAAAGCTTAATATATAACTTGTATCAATAATCAACTAATTCAATTCACCTACTTTTTTATTTATTCACTACGATGACATCTGTATTTATGCAGAGCGATCATTCAAAATCCACCTTCTGTTGAGAAAAAAAAGGAAAACATGGAAAAAGGAAACATAAACTGTAACCGTCACTCCATCCCCTTCCAGCATTCAATTGCAATCCATTGCAAGCCGACACATGCCAGAACCAGTAAGAGGAAGAATGAAAAACGCCCTCGGACAAACAGTACCGGGACTTTGCAGTCTGGAAAACCCACTGCAAGCGACGCCTCATTTGTCCTGGTGCATTTTCCCCATTCTTCTCTCCTCAGGAATTTTGTCCTATAGATCCTAATCATTCATAAGGTGAGATGGGGTTGACCGGCAATTTTTTTTTCTTCTTTTCCAGAGAGACTTAGTAGGAAGAAAAAAAAAAAGAAAGAGAGATTTGGATTTTTTTGAAAAATGGACACAAATGGATGTAACTGGTAAAAGATGTGGGTGGGATAGCTACAGGTTATGGGGGGAGCTTGAAGTACCTGAATCCTATAATATTAAAGGGCCATAACGTTAGCCAACTCATCCATTAGTATTCCATCAGTGACATGGATGGTTAGAGTGGTTCGGAATTCGCTTTAAATTGTAGATTCTGGCCTAATATCACTGTAGAGCGTTGAGAATAGGACGAGCAATCCTACCCAGTAAAAAAAAACACTTCCTGTTTCGGAATCTGCCAGTAAGCAGACTGCCATGTCAAACATGAACTGTAGTGCCCAAGAGATAGATTGGTTTGGTTTGTCGCTCTATGGTCCTTTTGTGCACACTTTAGGCTAATTAGACCAAGACCTACAGATTTAACGTTGATTCCGAACCACTACAAATATCCACGACACCTCCGGGATTCGAACCCGAAACCTATGGTACCGAGCGCCAGAGAGTTAGCCAATTGGCCAACAGGCAGCTGTATTGCGGGGAGTTAGAGTATGTAAAAAAGAAAAAAATACTGATCCATTTAAGGAATAACGTAAAACTTAATTATTAATTAATCCAAGTTATATATTAATTCAATTCATCTATTTCTCATATTTATTCACTATGACGTCATCTGTATTTATACACAGCGATCATTCAAAATCCACCTTCTGTTGAAAAAAAGAAAACATAAAAAAGGAAACAAAACTGCAACCGTCACTCCATCCCCTTCCAGCATTCAATTACAAGTCTCTCCAAGCCGACACATGCCAGAACCAGTAAGGGGAAGAATGAAAAACGCGCTCGGACAAACAGCACCGGGACTTTGCTGTCTGGAAAACCCACTGCAAGCGACACCTCATTTGTCCTGGTGCATTTTCCCCATTCTTCTCCCCAGGAATTTTGTCCCATAGATCCTAATCATTCATAAGGCGAGATGGGGGTTGACCGGCAATTTTTTTTTCTTCTTTTCCAGAGAGACTTAGTAGGAAGAAAAAATAAAGAGTTTTAGATTTTTTTTTATTTGAAAAATGGACACAGATGGATGGGACTGGTAAGAGATGTGGGTGGGATATCAACAAAGTCAGCCATAGGTTTATGGGGAGAGCTTTGAAGTTTGAAGTAGCTGTTTCGTAGAGGCCTTTTTGACATAAACATGTAAAAGTTTGAATGAATATTTCATAGCGAGGGTTCAGAATTTAATGTACATTTTCTTTATTTTTAAAATGAATTGAAAAAAGTAATGTTATAGTATAAATTTAAAATAATAGAAATATGTTTGATGCTAAATAAAGGAATTATAAAACATTGGGAAAAATTTCTTAAGAATATAGACAAACCTGTTTGCATGCGTTTTTTTTGTGCGACATATAAAAAAAATATCAAAAGCATGTTATGAATAAAAATTAATTAAGAATTGTAATTCGAAAAGAAAACAAAAGGCTGTCAAACTAACATGCAAATTAAAAAAAAAAAAAAAAAATCCAATAGATGGATCATCTGACATTGTATCATCCCATTAGCACGAATGTTATTAGATGCGATGTAATGCTGCATGGTGAGGTTTTCATTTACATATTTTCTACGTGGGACTTTTTTCATGCGGTCACTATTCATCGGATATTGTTTTTTAAATATATTGTTTGCAATACATTTTATAGTTACTTATGAAGTTCCAAGTTATTTTTTATGCAATCCCTGTCTCCGCACAAAAAAATATTTTATTTTACTTAATCTACTAGGGGCCTGAATGGCCGAGTGGCTAGCGCTCTGGCGCTCGGTATTACAGGTTTCGGGTTCGAGTCCCGGCGGTGCCATGGTTGTTTGTAGTGGTTCGGAATCCACTTTAAAAAGTAGGACTCGGTCTAATAAGATCGTAGAGCGTTGCGGGGACATTGTTACTCCGCGTCTGTGGCTTATCTTCAAGTTACACGCGCCCCCTGGGTAATGCAAAGTGAGTACGTCTGTGCAGCACTTGCCTTAAGGCGTCCAACACCAAGGTGTCTGTGTTTGCCAGCTGCATTAGGAAGAAAAAAAAAACTTAATCTACTAGTATAATAAATGATAAATCTGACTGTCAATTTATATTTTATAAAATAGCATTTATTATTATTACGGCAGTATTCGAACCTAAAGCTTATGATAAAGGCCAGAGCACTAGCCAACTGGCCATCAGGGTCGCGTCCCAGCAGTGCCTTGGATGCTTATAGTGGCTGTTAGAAATCTTCTTTAAACCGTAGGTGCGGACCTAATATGATTGTAGAGCGTTGGACATAGGGCTGACAACCCTACCCAGTAAAAAAAAACATCTTCTGTTTCGGAATGTGTCTGTAAGCAGACGATCAAGTCCCACATGGACTGTATTGCCGGGGAATTAAAGTTAGTACATGAAAGAGAAAAAATACTGAAGAATATTCCCTTACATCCGCGAATATTTCCTTTACATTTAGAGAATAATGTAAAACTTAATATGTAATTTAAAATAATAATAAATTAATTCAATTTACATATTTTTATATTTATTCACTACGACCACATCTGCATGTAGCATGACCTCTACATGCATGACATGTATGCATGTAGAGGTTCGTAATCCGCTTTAAACCGTAGGTTCCGGCCTAATATGACTGTAGAAAGTTGGGCATAGGTCTCACAATCATACCCAATAAAAAAAAAACATCTTCTGTCTCGAAATCTGCCAGTAAGCAGACTGCCAAGTACAGCGTGAACTGCATTAACGGGGAGTTAGATTGATTTAGTTCGCCGCTCTAAGGTCATTTTGTGCATTCTTTAGGCTAATTATACCGGGACCTACAGTTTAACGTGCAATCCTAACCACTACAAATATCCGTGGCACCTCCGGGACTCGAACCCGAAACCTGTGGTACCGAGTGCCAGAGAGTTAGCGAAATGGCTGTATTGTGGGGATTTGAGTTGGTATGCGAAAAAGAAAAAAATTCTGATCTATTTACAGAATAATGTAAAACTTAATATATAACTTGGGTTAATGATTAATTAATGCACTTCGTCCATTTTATTATATTTATTCACTACAACGACATTTTTATTTATATATATACAGTGATCTTTCAAAATCCACCTTCTGTTGAGAAAAAGGAAAAAAAACCCGCATAGAATAGGAAACAAAACTGCAACCGTCACTCCATCCCCTTCCAGCATTCAATTACAAGACTCTCCGAGCCGACATATGCCAGAACCAGTAAGAGGAAGAATGAAAAACGCGCTCGGACAAACAGCACCGGGACTTTGCAGTCTGGAAAACCCACTGCAAACGACACCTCATATGTCCTGGTGCATTTTCCCCCGATTCTTCTCCTCAGGAATTGTGTCCTATAAATCCTAATCATTCATAAGGCAGATATGGGGTTGACAGGCAATTTTTTTCTTCTTCTTCTTTTCCAGAGACTTAGTAGGAAGGAAAAAAAATGGAGATTTAGATTTTTTTTTTTATTTGAAAAATGGACACAGGTGGATATGACTGGTAAGAGATATGGGTGGGATATCAACGAAGTCAGCTACAGGTTATGGAGTGGAGGCTTGGACTTTGGAGCAGCCGTTATTAACATCTGTTTCGTAGAGGCATGTTTTGACATAAAGATGTAAAGTTTGAATGAATATTTCCTCGCGACGATTCAGAATTTAATGTACGTTTTTTTCTTATTTTTAAAAGCATTGAAAAAATAATGTTATAGTATAAACTTAAAATCATAGGAATTCGATGTTTACAACAAGATTATAAGACATCGGGAAAAAATTTAAGAATACAGCCATGACGTTGCCATGAAAGTTTGTATTGGTTTGGAATCCACTTTAGTTCGTAGGTTCCGGCCTAATATGACTGTAGAGCGTTGGGCCTAGGGATGATAACCCTACCGAGTGAAAAAAAAACATCTCATGTTTCGGAATCTGTCGTTAAGCAGACTGCCAAGTCCAACATGAACCGTAGTGCCCGGAAGTTAGATTGCTTTGGTTTGTCGCTTTACGGTCATTTTGTGCACACTTTAGATTAATTACACCGAGACCAACAGTTTAATGTAGATTTCGAACTACTCAGAAACATCTATGCCACCACCAGTATTCGAACTTAAAACCTTTGCTACCGAAGACCAGAACGCTAGCCAATTGGCCATCAGGCAGCTCGGGGAATTAGAGTTAGTAGAGAGTTTTTGCATAACGTTTTTTTATCGTCCGATATTTTATTTCTTATTAGCGCGCATGCTCATAGGATACAATGTACCTATTGCGCATGCTTATCTGTAATGCTGCACTACTGAGCTATTCCTATGAACATGCGCGCAAGGAAGAAAAATATCGGACGATAAAAAAACACGTTATGAAAAAACTCTAGTATTTGAACAAGAAAAAATTCTGATTCATTTACAGAATAATGTAAACCTTAATATATAACATAGATAAATGATAAATTAATTAACTTCACCTATTTTATATTTATTCACCACGACGACATCTGTATTTATGTACAGTGATCATTCAAAATCCACCTTCTGTTGAGAAAAAAAAAAAAAAAACATACGAAAGAAAAAAAAAATCTCTTCATCATCTGTATCTCATTTTTATTCACTATGACGTCATCTGTATTTATACACGGCGATCATTCAAAATCCACCTTCTGTTGAAAAAGAAAAAAAAAAGAAAACATACAAAAGGAAACAAAACTGCAACCGTCACTCCGTTCCCTTCCAGCATTCAATTACAAGCCGTCGCATGCCAGAACCAGTAAGAGGTAGAATGAAAAACGCGCTCGGACAAACAGCACCGGAACTTTGCAGTCTGGAAAACCCACTGCAAACGACACCTCATTTGTCCTGGCGCATTTTCCCGATTCTTCTCCCCAGGAATTTTGTCCTGTAGATCCTAATCATTCATAAGGCGAGATGGGGTTTGACTGCAATTTCTTTCTTCTTCTTCTTTTCCAGAGACTTAGTAGGAAGGGGGAAAAAAGAGATTTCGATTTTTTTTCTCTTTTTGAAAAATGGACACAGATGGATGTGACTGATAAAAGATGTGGGTGGGACATCAACAAAGTCAACCACAGGTTATTGGGGGGGGAGGTTGAAGTTTGGAGCAGCCGTTTTTAACATCTGTTTCGTAGAGGCATGTTTTGACATAAAGATGTAATGTTTGAATGAATATTTTATAGCGAGGGTTCAGAATTTAATGTACATTTTATTTATTTTTAAAAAAATTGAAAGAAATATTATATTATTGTATAAGTAGTAACGTCGCATGAATTTGTTTGATGTTATATAAAGGATTATAAAACATTGGGAAAAGTTTTAAGAATACAGTCAAACCTATTTGTATAAGGTTCTTTTTGTGCCGTATATATAAAAAAAAATTCCATTAAATGGATATTATCAATAAAAATTAATTCAAAGATATAATTGAAAAACGGCTGTCAAAATACATGCAAATTAAACGAAAGCTAACAGATGGACTATCTGATATTGTATCGTCCCATTGCCACGAATGTTATTAGAAAGGAGGTAGTGCTACATAGTGATGTTTTCATTTACATATATTTTCTACATCAGACTTTTTTTATGCGGTCACTATTCACCGCATAATTTTTTTTTAAATATGCTGCAAACAATACATTTTACAGCTACTTATGGAATAATTGATAACTATTAATATGAAGTTAATAATTAAATACTTATGAAGTAATTCAAGATTTTTTTATGTGGTTTCTTTTACAAAATTCCTATCCACCTTGCTCAAAAATTGGTTTAACTGTACTTAATATGCGCACTGTACTATAACTACTAAAGTCTTTAACTGTACGATAACTGCTAGAGTATGTAACTACTGGAGTAGAATATACTACTAAACGTTTTGATTATGGATACATGTCAATTCTTATCTCATACGAACCAGGCAATGGTAATGCATCCAGGTTACCATTCAGAAGTGCAAAAGATCGATTTCATTGTGGGATTTTAACGTTTTCCCTATTTTGAGAGATAAATGTACTATATTTCCAAAAAAAAAAATGATTCATTCATTCAATAATGTAAAACTTAAAATATAACTTCAATTAACGGTTAATTAACTCAATTCCCCTATTTTTTTTATATTTATCACTACGACGCCATCTGTGTTTATATAGAATGATCATTCAAAATCCACTTCCTGTTACAAAACAAATAATATATATAAAAAATAAATAATAATAAGTCAATTCCTACTTTTTTCACATTATATATTGCAGAAAGTTCTTTATAAATAATTTTCATTCATTTTTTTAAGTTCATCTGGAGCCATCTATTGGTAGATATATGCAACTTAAATCTAAAAAATTAAATCTAAATCTAAAATTAATTATTTAAATTTAATGAATGAATTAATATTTGAAAAAGCTGCATTAACATCCAGTGTCATCCCCTACAAGTTAAAAAAAATGTATTTGAACTTGAGTGGATGAATAAAAAGCATTTCATTAACGATTGAAAATTTGAACAAGATATATATAGGGAGAGTGTGAGCTAATAGAAGGAATTGAAAAATTTCTGATCTTGTATCAATGGTTAATTAATTCAATTCCCCTATATTTTTATATTTATTCACTGATATGTTGTATATAATACAACGACATCTGTATTTAAATGTGATCATTCAAACTCCACCTTCTGTTGAGAAAGAAAAAAAACAGGAAAACCTACAAAAGAAAAACAAAACTGCAACCGTCACTCCATCCCCTTCCAGCATTCAATTACAAGCCACTCCAAGCCGACACATGCCAGAACCAGTAAGAGGAAGAATGAAAAACGCGTTCGGACAAACAGCACCGGGACTTTGTAGTCTGGAAAACCCACTGCAAACGACACCTCATTTGTCCTGGTGCATTTTCTCCATTCTTCTCCCCCGGAAATTTGTCCTATAGATCCTAATAGTTCATAAAGCCAGATGGGGTTGACCAGAAATTTTTTTTTCTTCTTTTCCAGAGACTTAGTAGGAAGAAGAAAAAAAAGAGATTTAGATTTTTTTTTTCTTTTTGAAAAATGGACACAGATGGATGCGACTGATAAGAGATGTGGGTGGGATATCAACAAAGTCAGCTACAGGTTTATGGCGGGAGCTTGGAGCTTGGAGCAACCGTTTTAAACATCTGTTTCGTAGAGGCATGTTTTGACATAAGGATGTAATGTTTGAATGAATATTTCATCGCGAGGATTCAGAATTTAATGTATGTATGCTCTTATTTTGAAAAGAATTGAAAAAAAATTATATTATTGTATAAGTTGCAAAGTCATATGAATTTATTTGAGGCTAAAAATATGATTATAAAACATTGGGAAAAATTTCTTAAGGATGCAGACAAATCTGTTTGTATTCGGTCCTTTGTATTTTCTTTTCTTTTGTGCGGTATATATTCATTTGCGGTATATATTCCAGTATGCGGTATATATTCCAGTATGCGGTATATATTTCAGTATGCGGTATATATTCATTAAAATATATATTATGATTAAAATTAATTCAAAATGTCATTCAAAAAGAAAACAACACATGGCTGTCAAAATAACATGCAAATTTAAAAAAATATTCCAGCTGATATTATGTCATCCTATTACCACGAATGTTATTACATAGGAGGTAGTGCTACATCGTGAGGTTCTGATTTACATAATTTCTATAGGCCACTTTTTTTATGCGGTCCTTATTCACGGAATAATTTTTTTAAATGCTTTGCAAACAATATATTTAATAGCTACTTATGAAGTATCAAAGTAATTTTTTGAGATTTCTTTTATGCGGTCCCTATCCTCGCTCAAAAGCAAGTTGGACTACTATACTTAATTTATGAGTATAGACCGTGATCTTTTTATGCCATAAGGGCTGCACCGATGTTACTCACTTTGAATTACCCAGGGGGCGCGTGTAACTTGATGGTAAGTCACGGAGTAACAATGTCCCCGCAGCGCTCTACGATCCTATTAGGACCGGGACCTACGGCTTAAAGTGGATTCCGAACCACTACAAACACCCATCGCAAAGCCGGGATTCGAACCCGATACCTGTGGCACCGAACGCCAGATCGCTAGCCATTCGGCCATCAGACCCCAATTTATGAGTGTAATAAATTATAAATATGACTCTCAAAATATTTATTTATTATTAAAAAGAAAATGCTTTTAATTATCTATACATGTTAATTCGTATCCTCTCCACGTTTCAGGCAATGATAATTTATCATGCAAAACACTATTCCATGGTTGGATTTTAGAATATTTACTATTTTGAAAGATACAGTTATTCTATTTCGAAAGTGTCAGCAATATTTCGCAAAAACTGATAAAAACTGACTGGATAAAAATTTGTGTTTTTCTTTACATATTATTTTCAAAAGCAAATCAGTTATTTAAGATAATTACCAGAAAGCAATTTTCTCCCATTTCCTTATCAAAGGACCTTTTCATTATAAATAAAAATGGCACCTAATGGAAGTTCAGTTCAAAATCAGGTTAGTGAAGTCGAATACAGAAGTTCATTGTCTATTGCGTATATCGGAAAATCATTTATGAGACTCGAGTAAATGGTAGGAGTGCATGCAAATATCTAGATGAAGTCGAATAAAGAAGTTCATTGTCTATTGCGTGTGTCGGAAAATCATTTATGAGACTCGAGTAAATGGTAGGATTGCATGCAAATCCCTAGATGAAGTCGAATAAAGAAGTTCATTGTCTATTGTGTGTGTCGGAAAATCATTTATGAGACTCGAGTAAATGGTAGGAGTGCATGCAAATCCCTATATGAAGTCGAATAAAGAAGTTCATTGTCTATTGCGTATGTCGGAAAATCATTTATGAGACTTGAGTAAATGGTAGGAGTGCATGGTTTGGTTTGGTTTGTCTCTCTACGGTATTTTTTTGTACATTTTAGGCTAATTAGACCGGGACTTAAAGTTTAGCTTGGATCCCGAACCACTAACAAACATCCAAGCTATTCTACAAAGAGACATAATTTCGGTGGAGTGCACCTTGGGTAATGCTATATCTGCTAAATATCTGCCATTTTTATGATTAATGATTTCGTATTAAATAGTATTTTCAAACCACATGAAAGGGAAATGCTCGGCAGTCATAAAATGCAGCAAAATTTCTAAAAAGAGTATGTGTGTGTGTGTTTTATTTTTTATTTTTTAAGTATTTATATAAATACTATTTATAATTTAAGTATTTATTTTTTTTTTTTATTATTTAAGTATTTATATTATTTTCTCATAAATAATGTAAATTAATTGATATTACAAAAATATTACACACTTGCGTTATTCTATTGTAAATTTACATAACAGATCTCGGATTTTGTTTAAAATGTATGGAAAAATGTCCTAAATGCATATATAAGAAAGTATTATGGGAATATAGATTGGGATAGGGTTATGGAAATGGAAATGCTTAAATTTGTAAAGTCAAATTTAAGATACTTTTAAAAAAAATCTTTTTCGAATCCCTCAACTCTTTCGTTAAAACTGTGATGTTTTACGAAACATCACAGACCGAAGTCTTCTAAAGGAATCGTAATTTTAAATGAACCCACAATTCATGAATCTAAGATGGCCTACCATCGAAAGACAAGAGCCAACTCATTAAGATAGGCTTATTATTCCCGACTTATTAAATGTCTCGGTTATTTAACATAAAATGTCGAGATAAGCAGATGATGTATGCGCGCTCCCCTAATGCTATTCATGTATTCGAAAGCCACCGTATTGTGCGAGGGAGAGTATGGATTATTCTAATGTTCGGGACGTGGTCACAGAGGCACGACTTTGGCGACGACCGCATAAAAAGCAATCTTCACTGGGATCAAGGATGTATCTTGTTGAATTCAGAAGCTAAAAGAATTCTTGTTGTTGGTTAATGTTTTTAATATTTCTTGGAGAGTTATTGTAGAGCTTCTCTTAAAAAAAGAAGACTTTGGTAATTATTTTTTTTATTTTCGAATATGGGCAAAAGATTTTCTATGTCGTAATAATTGGTATGGGGCCTGATGGCTGTGAGTGACTAGCACTATGATGCTCTGAGCCACTGTTTTGGTTTCGAGTCCCAGTGGTGTCATGGATGTTTGAAGTGGTTCAGCATCCACTGTAAACAGTAGCTCCCGGTCTAATATAACTGCTAGCAATAAGGCTGACAACCCTATCCCGTAAAAAGAAAGCATCTCCCGTCTCGAAATCTGTCAGAAGCAGACGACCTTGACCCACTATGGGGGTGTTTCTCCAATGAAGAAGAAAAATTGGTATAATATTTAATTAATTTATTTTATTTGTTTAATTTTTTGAATTACCAAATATTTAAACCTGTGTATTTAGGCAATTTAATAATGATCCATTTAATTTGTTACGAGATATTGCCATTAATAATTAATAAAATTTCAATGCCATAAATATTGTTTTTTTTCAATTGCAAAATTATTCTTCTAATATTGCAAGATTTAAATTTTCTATGCTAATACACAATGTGTTACTTTTTGATATAAAAATATTTTGAGTGCATTTACATATAAAGAAAATTTAAATTCATAGAAGAAGGAAAGACCTGTCACAGTTATTTTTAAACTGACAAGCTAATTTGCCTTTTTTCTATATAATTATTACAATAGATTGAATCCTAATAGTAGTCAATCTAAATTTCGAGTGCAATACAAAATTAAAAATAAATTTCAAAATGATACTAATATTTTTATGTATTTAACTAATATAATTTTTAAATTAGAACATATTCTTTTGAATTTAATTAGATAATATAATTTTCAATTTAACTGGATATTATTAGTAATGTACTACTAGGTGAATTTAAAAGTATTTCTGGTATATAAATGATCGGGTGTTAAATAAAAAATAAGGCGATAAAAAAAGTGCAAAGTTTGAATATCAGACATTATCATATTAATAATTAGCGTACTTCTTCAGTAGCACAACAGCCCCATGGTGAACTAAGACCGTCTGCCTATTGGCAGATTTCGAAACAAGAGATGCTTACTTTTTACTCAGTAGGGTTATCAGTCTTATGCTCTACAGTCAAATTAAACCGGGACCTACAGCTTAAAGTGGATTCCGAACCACTACAAACATTCATGACACCGGCGGGACACTGTAGCACCAAGCACCCGTCCCTCAGCCATTAGGACCCAATTAACGTATTTCATTCGACGGAAAAAATTTTTTGTCTTTTAAAGTACTTGTTACAAAATTCAGGCTTTAAAATGAAACATAAAATTTCAACTTCCCATTAAATTTAACATGAAATCTTATGTCCTTAAATTTTTAAATGCGCCTTAAAATTAAACCACATTTAAAAATCTATGATTATTAAAATTCTCCAGTACACCATTTTAGGATTTTGCATAAAGATTAAACCTTTCTTAGAAAATACATTTGTATTACTTGAAGCTTGTAGCGTTATTACATCCAATTCGATTTAATATCATATTTTGAACATTTTACCAGCATTCTATCTCAAAAACACAAAACATTGAGTAAAACACATCAACTATCACAGATCAAAGTCTCGAAAAGTAATCATAACTTCGGCACGAAAGCCCATCTCATGAATATAAGACGGACAAAAAACAAGAGCTCATCAAGAGGGATCTTCACGGCTTATTAAATGTCTCGGTTATTTAACATACAATGTCGAGACCAGAAGAAACGGAGGATGCACGCACGCTCCCCTAATGCCATTCATGTATTCGAAAGCCTGGCATTGTCTGAGGGAAAAAGTATGGATTATTCTAAAGCCTGGTACGTGGTCACAGAGGCAAGACTTTGGCAATGGCATGGTATAAGAAGACACCTCCATTCGGATCAAGAGGACATCTCTTTCGTATTCAGACACTAAAAGAGTTCGTGTTGCCAGATTATCTTTTCCATCTGTCTTCCAAAGTTGCTGTAGAGCTGCTCTTTAAGAAGAAGAAAAAAACTATGGTTGGGGGACATTATTATGGATTTTGTAGCTATTTCTTTTGAAGTTTCTGAGTTTTGGCGAGAAGCAAGATAAATGGAGAAAATTTATTTTATCCTGTAGTAGTTTTAGTGGTTGACTTATAGCCACTTTGGAATATTTTTTTACCGAATTTTTCTTTACTGAAGTTTAATCGATTATGTTAATAGGATGGTAGAAAAACGGTTTAAATTACTGAATTTTATCTTCTTATTTTCATTCATCAAAGGATATCTTAATAAGATATTGCAATTTATAATTTTTAACTAAAAAAAAAAAAATAGATAGAACTGCAATTTTCCCACTTGTTTATGAGTTGGTAAATTTTTTTTCCCGATAAAATAAAATAATGAACACTTTTTAAGAGAAATAGAGGTGTTACTTTCCTTTCATGTATTATAAGTAACTTTCAATATCTTAAATTTTTTTTTGTCGCTGTACTATCATTTTTTGCACACTATAGGCTACTTAGACATGGACCTACAGTTTAACGTGGATTCCGAACAACTAAAAGTCAACCATGACACCACTAGTGTTAGAACCTGAAATCTGCGGTTTCAAAGGCCAGAGTGCCAGCCAATTGGCCATCAGACCGCCGTATTTGGACTGGAAATTACAGTTTAAAATGGATTCCGAACTATTACAGAAATTCATGGCAACGCGGGACTGAAACCCGAAACTTGTGGCACCAAACATCAGAGCGCTAGTCACTCTGCCATCAGACCCCAATTAATGTACTTCATGTGAGAAAAAAAAATGAAGCATTTTTTTTTTAAGTATTTAATACAAAATTCAGGCTATAAAAGGAATGCTAAACCTTCAACTTCTATTAAATTTAACAAGAATTTTTACCTCATTAACTTCTTAAATGTGCGTTAAATTAAACCACATTAAAAATTTAGGATTATTATAATTCACACAAAAAAATCTCATGTGATTTTACATAAAGACTAAACCTGTTTTTAGAAAATAAACTACTATTACATGAATGTAGTACTATTATTACATCCAATTCGATTTAATGTCATATTTCGAACATTGTACCAAAATTCTATCTCGAAGGAACAAAACATTTTTAAATAAAACACATCAACTACCACAGATCCAAGTCTCGAAAAGTAATCATAACTTCAATACGAAACCTCATCTCATGAATATAAGATGGAATACCCCCACCGCAAAAACAAGAGCAAACTCATCAAGTCGGATCTTCACGGCTTATTAAATGTCTTGGCTATTTAACATAAAATGTCGAGATTTAAGAAGCAAAGAAGGAAGCACGCACGCACGCTCCCCTAATGTCATTCATGTATTCGAAATCCTGGCATTGTGTGAGGGGAAAAAGTATGGATTATTCTAATGCCTGGCACGTGGTCACAGAGGCAAAAACTTTGGCAATGGCATGGCATAAAAAGACACCTCCATTCGGATCAAGAGGGTATCTCTTTCGTATGCAGACACTAAAAGAGTTCGTGTTGCCGGTTTATCTTTTCTATCTGTCTTCCAGAGTTGCTGTAGAGCTGCTCTTTAAGAAGAAGAAAAAAAGGCTGGTTGGGGGACATTATTATGGATTTTGTAGCCATTTCTTTTGAAGTTTCTGAGTTTTTGAGAGAAGCAAGATGAATGGGGAAAAATTTATTTTATCCTGTAGTAGTTTTAGTGGTGGATTTATAACCACTTTGGAATATTTTTTTTCACTGAAGTTTAATCGATCGTGTTAAAGGATGGTAAAATAAAAAGTTTGAAATACTTATTTGTATTTTCTTGTTTACACTCATTAAGGAATACCATTATAAGACATTGCAGTTTATATATTTGGCTCAAAAAAAGGTAAGACTGTAATTGTCTACTTGTACTGGAGATGGTAATTTTTTTCTCTTGATAAAAAGTGTTCATTATTTTATTCTAAGAGATATATATGTGTTGCTTTCATTTCATGTATTATAAGAATCTTTCAATTTCTTAAACTTTTGTTTGTCGCTCTATGATCACTTTTTGCACACTTTAGGCTAATTAGAGCGGGACCTACAGTTTAACGTGGATTCCGAACCACTAACAAGCATC
Organism: Caerostris darwini; assembly: GCA_021605075.1. Classification (NCBI taxonomy): domain Eukaryota; kingdom Metazoa; phylum Arthropoda; class Arachnida; order Araneae; family Araneidae; genus Caerostris; species Caerostris darwini. The sequence continues at coordinate 209,533 of BPLQ01010518.1, read as the reverse complement.
TATGACACCACCAGGTTCGAACCTGAAGACAGGGGCACCAAATGCTGGAGCGCCAGCCAATTGGCCATCAGGCCGCCATACTAAACTGGAGTCAATAGTTCAAAAGGGATTCCGAACTACTATAAATATCCATGGTACCACGGGACTGAAACCCGAATCTTGTGGCACCAAACATCAGTAAAGCTAGTCACTCGGCCATCAGCCCCTAATAAATGTACTTCATGCGAGGAAAAAAATTGAAGCATTTTTGTTTTTTGAAGTACTTGTTACAAAATTCAGGCTTTAAAATGAAATAAATTTTCAACTTTTATTAAATTTAATATGAAATCTTAATGATTCTTATCTCATTAACGTTTTAAATGTGCCTTAAATTAAACAACATTTACATTTAAAAATCTATTGTCATTATAATACACAAGCAAACCATTATATGATTTTACAAAAAGATTCAACCCTTCTAGAAAATATACTTGTATCACTTGAGTGCTTTACTATTATTACATTTAATACGTTTTAATGTCATATTTTGACTATGTTACCAAAACTCTATCACGAAACAAAAAACATTTTGAGTAAAACACATCAACTACCACAGATCAAAGTCTCGAAAAGCAATCATAACTTCAGTACGAAACCCCATCTCATGAATATGAGATGAAATACCCCCACCACAAAAAAACAAGAGCAAACTCATCAAGAGGGATCTTCACAGCTTATTAAATGTCTCGGCTATTTAACATAAAATTCATGTATTCGAAAGCCTGGCATTGTGTGAGGGAAAAAAGGTATGGATTATTCTAATACCTGGCACGTGGTCACAGAGGCAGAGACTTTGGAAATGGCATGGCATAAAAAGACACCATTCGGATCAAGAGGGCATCTCTTTCGTATTCAGACACTAAAAGAGTTCGCGTCGCCGGTTTATCTTTTCTATCTGTCTTGCAGAGTTGCTGTAGAGCTGCTCTTCAAGAAAAAAAAAAGATGGTTTGGGGACATTATTATGGATTTGGTAGCCGTTTCTTTTGAAGTTTCTGAGTTTTGGCGAGAAGCAAGATGAACGGGGAAAAATTTATTTTATCCTGTAGTAGTTTTAGTAGAGGACTTACTAGATACACACTTTGGAATTTTTTTTTTTTTTTTTTTACGCAATTTGATTTCTTTACTGAAGTTTAATCGCTTGTGTTAACAAGATGGTAAAATAAAAAGATTGAACACCTTATTTGTATTTTCTTGTTTACACTCATTAAGGAATATCATAATGAGACATTGCACTTTATAATTTATAGCTGTAAAAAAAGGTCAGACAGTAATTTTCTACTTGTACAAGAGATGGTATTTTTTCCATTACATGATTTTACATAAAGATTAAAACTGTTTTTAGAAAATAAACTTGTATTACTTGAATGTTGTACTCTTATTACATCTAATTCGATTTAATGTCATATTTCGAAAATTTTACCAAAATTCTATCTCGAAGAACAAAACATTTTTTAGTAGAACACATAAACCACCACAGATCAAAGTCCCGAAAAATAATCATAACAGCGCGAAATCTATCTCATGAATACAAGATGGAATACCCCCCACCGCAAAAAAAAAAAAAAAAAAAAAAACAAGAGCAAACTCATCAAGAGGGATCTTCACGCCTTATTAAATGTCTTGGCTATTTTAAATAAGATGTCGAGACAATAAGAAACGGAGGATGCACGCACGCTTCCCTAATGCCATTCATGTATTCGAAAGCCTGCCATTGTGTGAAGGAAAGAGTATGGATTATTCTAATGCCTTGCACGTGGTCACAGAGGCAAAGACTTTGGCAGTGGCATGGAATAATTACCTCATTAGCTTCTTAAATGTGCCTTAAATTAAACTACATTTAAAAATCTAGCGCTATTATAATTCACAATTGACACATTATATGATTTTACATAAATATTAAACCTCTTTAGAAAATATACTTGTATTACTTGAATGTTGTACTATTATTACATCCAATTAGATTTAATGTCATATTTCGAAAATTTTACCAAAATTCTATCTCGAAGAACAAAACATTTTTTAGAAAACACATAAACTACCACAGATCGAAGTCTCGAAAAATAATCATAACAGTGCGAAACCCCATCTCATGAATACAAGATGGAATACCCCCACCGCAAAAAAAACAAGAGCAAACTCATCAAGTCGGATCTTCACGGCTTATTAAATGTCTTGGCTATTTAACATAAAATGTCGAGACAAGAAGAAGCGGAGGATGCACGCCCGCTCCCCTAATGCCATTCATGTATTCAAAAGCCTGGCATTGTGTGAGGGAAAAAAGTATGGATTATTCTAATGCATGGCACGCGGTCACAGAGGCAAAGACTTTGGCAATGGCATGGCATAAAAAAGACACCTCTATTCGGATCAAGAGGGTATCTCTTTCGTATTCAGACACTAAAAGAGTTCGTGTTGCCGGTTTATCTTTTCCATCTGTCTTCCAGAGTTGCTGTAGAGCTGCTCTTTAAGAAGAAGAAAAAAGGATGGTTGGGGGGCATTATTATGGATTTGGTAGCTATTTCTTTTGAAGTTTCTGAGTTTTGGCGAGAAGCAAGATTGATGGGGAAAAATTTATTTTGTCCTGTAGTGGTTTTAGTGGAGGACGTATAACCACTTTGGAATATTTCTTATACCCAATTTGTTTTCTTTAGTTTTTTATACCCAAGTTTAATCGATTACGTTAATAGGATGGTAAAAAAAAGTTTAAACTACTCAATATTATGTAATGAGTTTCACTCATTTAAGATTACCATAATAAGAAAGTGTAGTTTATAATTTTTAATTTAAAAAAAAAAAAGTTCAAGACTGTAATTTCTCCACTTGCTCAGGAGATGGTACTTTTTTCTCATTATTGAATAAAATAATGAACATTTTAAGAGACATGAATGTGCTACTTTCATTTCATGTATTGTAAGAATCTTTCAATTTCTTAAAAAGTGAAATAATTTCAATTTCAATAAAATCAAGACAATTATAAAATGGCAAAAGTTAACTAGTTTTGATACCTTATTGCATTAGTAATTAAAAATTAATCCAATTAGCATCTTATTACTAACGCAATTAATAATTCCCAAGCTGTAATGGGGCAACTCAGCTCTAAGCGCAGTGCAGCAGCAGCAGGGGGTGGTAGGGGTAAGGGTGGTGGTCATATTAGACGAGAACCTACAGTTTGAAGTGAATTCCTAACACTACAAACATCCGTGTTCCCTCGACTATCAAGCCCCAATTAACGCATTTCATCCGAAGAAAAAGAAACATTTTTATCTTTTGAAATACTTGTTACAAAATCCAGGCATTCATTAAATTTAATAGGAAATCTTAATATGGATTCTTATCTCATTAAATTTTTAAATATGCCTTAAAATTAAACCACACTTAAAAATATAGTGTTATTATAATTCACAAAAGAACCATTATACGATTTGATACAACCTTTAAACCTTTTTTGATTAAACCTTTTTTGAAAATAAACTTGTAATAATAACACATCTAATTCGATTTAATGTCATATTTTCAACATTTTACCAAAATTCTATCTCGAAAGTACAAAAAAAAAATTTTTTTTAGTAACACACATCAACTATCACAGATCAAAGTCTCGAAAAGTAATCATAACTTCGGTACGAAACCCCATCTCATGAATATAAGACGGACAAAAAACAAGAGCAAACTCATCAAGAGGGATCTTCACGGCTTATTAAATGTCTCGGTTATTTAACATACAATGTCGAGACAAGGAGAAACGGAGGATTCACGCACGCTCCCCTAATGCCATTCATGTATTCGAAAGCCTGGCATTGTGTGAGGGGAAAAAGGCATGGATTATTCTAATGCCTGGCACATGGTCACAGAAGCAAGGACTCTGGCAGTGACACGGCATGAAAAGGCACCTCCATTCGGATCAAGAGGGCATCTCTTTCGTATGTAGACACTAAAAGAGTTCGTGTTGCCGGTTTATCTTTTCCATCTGTCTTGCAGAGTTGCCGTAGAGCTGCTCTTTAAGGAAAAAAAAAGATTGTTGGGGGACATTATTATGGATTTGGGATAGCTATTTCTTTTGAAGTTTCTGAGTTTTGGCGAGAAGCAAGATGAATGGGGAGAAATTTATTTTATCCTGGAGTAGTTTTAATAAAGGACTTATAACCACAATGGAATATTTTTTTTACTCTGTTTGTTTTCTTTACTGAAGTTTAATCGATTATGTTAACAGGATAGTAAAAAAAAAAGTTTCAACTACTCAATTTTATTTTTTTCTTTTAACTCATATAAGGCAGGAGTTAATTATTTACTATAATAAGGCAGGATAGTTTATAATATTTAGTTTAAAAAAGTACGAAATTTTCTACTTATTCATGAGTTCGTAATTTTGTTTCACGATAGAATAAAATAATGAACACTTTTTAAGAGAAATAAATGTGGTACTTTCATTTCATGTATTATAAGAATCTTTCAATTTCTTAAAAAGTGAAATTTATGCAATTTCAATGAAATCAACAGAATTCTAAATTGGCAAATGATATCTAGTCCTGTTAATTTAATTCCATTAGTAATTAAATGTTAATGCATATATACTTTAATTACTAATGCTATTAATCATTCCCAAGCTTTAATGGGGCAACTCAGCTTTCGGCACAGCAGTATTAGTATTAGACAATAACCTACAGTTTAAAGTGAATTCCGAACCACTACCAACATCCATGGCCCCTCTGCAATCAGGCCGCAATTAATGCATTTCATGCGAGGGGAAAAAATAAAGCAGTATTATCTTTTGAATTACTTGTTACAAAATTAAGGCTTTAAAATGAAAGATAAACTTTCAATTTCCATTAAATTTAATAATATGGATTCTTATCTCAATAACGTCTTAAAACTAAACCAGATTTAAAAACCTAGGATTATTATCATTCACAAGGGAAAAATTATAAGATTTTACATAAAGATTAAACCTTTCTTAGAAAATAAACATATATTACTTGAGTGTTGTAGCATTATTACATCAAATTCGATTTAATGTAATATTTTGAACATTTTAGCAAAATTCTATCTCGAAAGCACAGAACAGTTTTTAGTAAAACTCATAAAATACCACAGATCAAAGTCTCGAAAAGCAATCATAACTTCAGTACGAAAGCCCATCTCATGAATATAAGATGAAATACCCCCACCACAAAAAAACAAGAGCAAACTCATCAAGAGGGATCTTAACGGCTTATTAAATGTCTCGGCTATTTAACATAAAATGTCGAGACAAGAAGAAACGGAGGATGCACGCATAATGCTATTCATGTATTCGAAAGCCTGGCATTGTGAGAGGAAAAAAGTATGGATTATACTAATGGCTGGCACTGTCACAGAGGCAAAGACTTCGGCAATGGCATGGCATAAAAAAGACACCTCCATTCGGACCAAGAAGGCATCTCATTCGTATTGAGACACTAAAAGAAAGAGTTTGCGTCGCCGGTTTATCTTTTCCATTGGTCTTGCAAGACTTACTGTAGAGCTCTTCTCTTTAAGAAAAGATGGTTGGGAGACAATATTATGGATTTGGTAGCTGTTTCTTTTGAAGTTTCTGAGTTTTGGCGAGAATCAAGATGAATGGGGAAAAATTTATTTTATCCTGTAGTCGTTTTAGTGGTGGACTTATAGCCACTTTGGAATATTTTTTTCCCATGATTTGCTTTCTTTATGTTAACAGGATGGTAAAATAAAAAGTTTGAACAATTTTTATTTTACCATAAATACTCAATTTTTTTCCTTCTTTTCAGTCATTAAGGAATAGCATAATAAGGCAGTGTTTTGAATAATTTTTGGCTGAACAAAGACATGACTGTAATTTTCTTCTCTAAAGGCGATAGTAATTTTTTTTCTTCTGATAAAAAGTGTTCATTGTTTTATTCTAAGAGAAATAAATGCGTTACTTTCATTTCATGTATTATAAGAATCTTTAAATATCTTAAAGTTTGGTTTATCGATCACCGATCATTTTTTTCACACTTTACGCCAATTAGAACGGGATCTACAGTTTAACGTGGATTCCGAAACATTAACAAACATCCATGCCACGGTCAGGATTCTAACTTGAAGCCGGGGGTACCAAAAGCCAGAGCGCGAGCCAGTTGGCCATCAGGCCGCCATATTAGACAGGAGCCAACAGTTTAAAGGGAATTAAGAATCACTACAAACCTCCATGACCCCGCGGGACTGAAACCCGAAAATTGGGGCATCAAGCGTCAGATTGCTAATCACTCGCCCATCAGACCTCAAATAACTTACTTTACACGTGGAAAAAAAAAGGAGTACTTTTATTTGTTGAAGAATTTGTTAGAAAAGTCAGACTTAAAAATGAAAGATAAACTTTCAACTTCCAATAAATTTAATATGAAATCTTATTATAGATCATAAAATGCCCAAATGTGTCTTAAAATTAAACCACATTTAAAAATCTGGGGTTATTATAATTCGCAAATGAAACATTTTATAATTTTACATAAAGGTTAAATCTTTTTAGAAAATAAACTTGTATCACTTGAGTGTTGTACTATTATCAAAATCAAATTTGATATAATGCCATAATTTGAACATTTTACCAAAATTCTATCTCGAAAGCACAAAACATTTTGAGTAAAAACACACAAACTACCAGAGATCAAAGTCTCGAAAAGTAATCATAACTTCAGTACGAAAGCCCATCTCATGAATACAAGATGGAATACTCCCACCACAAAAAACAAGAACAAACTCATCAAGAGGGATCTTCACGGCTTATTAAATGTCTCGGCTATTTAACATAAAATGTCGAGACAAGAAGAAACGGAGGATGCACGCACGCTCCCCTAATGCCATTCATGTATTCGAAAGACTGGCATTGTGTGAGGGAAAAAAGTATGGATTATTCTAATGCCTGACACGTGGTCACAGAGGCAAAGACTCTGGCAATGGCATGGCATAAAAAGACACCTTCATTCGGATCAAGAGGGTATCTCTTTCGTATTCAGACACTAAAAGAGTTCGTGTTGCAGGTTTATCTTTTCCATCTGTCTTGCAGAGTTGCTCTTTAAGAAAGAAAAAAAGATGGTTGGGGGACATTATTATGGATTTGGTAGCACTTTCTTTTGAAGTTTTTGAGTTTTGGCGAGAAGCAAGATGAATGGGCAAAATTTTATTTTATCCTATTGTAGTTTTAGTGGTGGACTTACTAGATAACCAGTTTGGAATTTTTTTTTTACCCAGTTTGTTTTCTGTACTGTAGTTTAATCGATTATGATAATAGAATGTTATGAAAAAAATTAAACTGCTCTATTTTATTTTCTTGCTTTTACTCATGGAAAATTAACACAATAAGACGTTCTTTATGCTTTTTAGCTGAAAGAAAATGTAAGATTTTCCACTTGTAGGTGAAATAGTAATTTTTTTTCTTGATAGAATAAATGTAATCAACATTTTTTAAAAATAAATAAATGCGTTAATTTCATTTGTTTTAGGTATTATAAAAATCATTTAATTTCTTAAAGAGTAAAAGATATATATATATTTCAAAGAAACCAACAGAATCCTGAAATGACAAATGCTAGCTAGCTTTGATTATTTAATTGTATAAGCATTAAATTCAAATTTCGAATCCGTTTCAGTTTTGAATTTTCAAAAAAAATATAATCGGTTTTAACTAGGTAATATTATCATGAATTTAATAAGTTCGAATTTAGAAACGTTTTTCATGTAAAAATAAAACAGAAAAAAAATAAAAGCTGATGAGATAACTACAAAACAGTTTTTTAATTAGTGTGCATCATCCAAACAAATAATTAAAGAAGTATTGCAATTAAAGATAAACAAAACTTGCAATATTACTTTCATCTTGCAACATTACTTTTATATTTGAGGTACTTATTTTTAGTGAACACAATCTAAAACGAACAATAATTATCTCTTCATTTTCATTTCACTTTTTTAGTCTATTATTGCTAATAAGAATTTTTAATTGCAGCGAAATATTTTAAATAAAATTATGTTTATTGCACCTGCATTATTTTATTTAAAGAAACGAGTAAGTTTCATGTAGAGGATGACTCAAAACATAGACCAGGAATGGTAGAACATATTTAAACGACCAGTTAAGATGGTTTTCCTATGGATACTGAATCTCATATCATACAATGTCAATTAATAAAGAAGCTTGATGTCTTTACCATTGGCATTCAACGACATGATATCTTAATATCCGGTATAAGTTTAACTTCATCACGTAACTGTTACTGAATCATGATATTAGATAACGCAGAATAATAGAAGAGGTCCAAAACAAATACATTTTACTGACATAAATCACAGAATATATGGGTAAAACTACAGAAACTGGTCAAAAATAGTAGTAAAGACCTCACATCTTTGATAATGAGTGAAAAAAATAGCAGGCATTTCTTGGAAATCACTGGCAACAACATCAATCCTCAGTTTATTTATGGGTCAATTTTATCATCGGAGTTGATGGAGCTATGCTAGATGTGGCCTTTTATATGGGGACACGTACAAGAATAATCTGAAAAGAAATATCCGCTATTTGCGCTCGCTGTAAAAGTTTTCCGCTTCCCATAAAGTTTTTAACTTACATAGCATTCCTACCAACCGTACCGCCCAAGAAATGCTTATCCGCATGTTCTTAATTCGTGTCACCAGACATCCTTCTTGCAGTCCACTACAGCAATAATGATGAGTGGCAAACTTACATAGCATTCCTAATAATAGCAACAGCAAAGAAAATGCATATCTGTGTTTTCCGGATTCGTGTAAATATCCATCCTTCTTGCAATCCACTATAGTAATTATGATGACTGGCAAAATCAAAATATATACATTCTGATTCTGATGTCTAATAATGTTTTATCACCTTTTAAAATTGTTGATGAGTTCTGAGTTCTTTCTTTATATTATATTAATTTTTGTAAACACCAGAACAAAATCAGATTCTATTTTAAGTACTACTTTGGTTACAATAGACCGCGAAAACTGTAGTAAGTTCTTGAATTACAATTCAGTACACATTATTATAATAATATATAATGCAAATACTATTATTCAATTTGAGTTTAAGATTTATTGCTGTTTAATCCAATTTACAAACATGGAAATAAATACAAATTTATTATGGCATAGATAAATTGAGATAAACGTAAGCAGTAGTTTGGATATACGAATGATTCTGTTGCATAAGGACATGAAATAAAATATTGAATCGTAATCATATTGTTAGAGAAAGAATACGGTATTTTGGACGTAGTCACAGAAATAAAAAAAGTAAGGTAAAAAATATATAACTACTATAAAGAAAATATATTTTTGAGCTCAAGCCCTAAATAATTCAAATTCCTAGCTCCGTTTTTTCACTTGTCATAGAGAATTACTTTAAAGCTTCGTCTTTGAAAAAAATAGTTCAGGTAAAATATTCAAACTGTTACGGATTTCGTAGTTTAGAATACGTAAATTTCGAATATTGTAAGAAAATAGACAAAACATGTATAATGCAAATAAAAATAGACGAATAGATATTTTGGCCATTTATAATGCAAAAAAAGGTCAAAATTTTTTTTACAATTATAGCTTTAATAAAAAACATTAAAAATATTATAATATTATTAATGTTTTTTTTTATCGTTTATATACAGATAAGTTCGAGAAGAAGTAATTTGAAATAATTTGATTCTCACGTTTTAACTGATTTTGTTTTGTAATGAGTAATTAATTTCTGAGAATTTGAAATTGAATTAATTTTGGTTAACCTTTATATATATATAGAATTAACATGTCTTGCAATTATTTGAAAATATTTAAGTTTAAATATTATATTTCAATTTGTAAAATATTCGCAGAAAAAAAATTATTTTGCAAAATCATTTAACTGTAATTTTAAATTCAATATGGTAATTATGCTTGTAATTTTAATAATCTGTGTAAGAAAAAAATGTGAGTTTCATTAATCATATTATAAAATGAAATTTCTTACTTCTATGGATATCATAGATAATAATTGATGGATCCGAATATTAATGGTTTATATGATGCTGAATATAAAAAAAAAATAATTCTATAAAAAATCTTTCCTTTCTAGATTTATATTTTTATCTAATATATAATTAATAATCTACGCGTAACTAAATTTAAAAAGGCAATTTTTTTTTCCATATTGGTTAGTTTAAATAATGGTCTTCAAACTTTGCTGTATAAAAAGAATAAAATAAAGAAAAAAAAATTAAATTAAGCGTTGGAAAACATGATTAGAGTTCACAATGTTACAAAAAATTGAATTATTTAATATATCGATAAATTATACTATTAATATATTATATTTATTGCTTTTTGTTATTTAAGAATAAAACTATATTCTAAGTTACAAAAAAATTATTTGTGAAATAAGATTAATTTTCTGAGAACATTGGTTATAAGTAAATGAATCATTCAATTATCTTATAGTAAAGAGATCATTTAATTATTATTGAATGGAGGATTTAATAAATCAATTATTATTGAAGGGATCATTTAGTGAATCAATTATTATTGAAGGGATCATTTAATGAATCAATTATTATTGAAGGGATCATTTAATGAATCAATTATTATTGTAGGGATGATTTAATAAATCAATTATTATTGAAGGGATCATTTAATGAATCATTTAATTACCGTATAGTGAAGGGTTCATTTAATGAATCATTTAATTATCGTATAGTGAAGGAATCGTTTAATGAATCCATTATTATTGAATGGATCATTTAATTATCTTTTTGTGAAGGAATCATTTAATGAATCAATTATTATTGAAGGAATCATTTAATGAATCAGCTATTATTGAAGGAATCATTTAATTATCTTATTGTGAAGGAATCATTTAATTATCTTACAGTGAAGGAATCATTTAATTATCTTATTGTGAAGGAATCATTTAGTTAAATTATCTGGGAATGAATCATAATTAAATTACAGTGACGGAATTATTTAATAAATCATTCATTTAATTATCTTTAAAAATTCGGAATTTCATTTCATTCATAATTTTTGTAATAAATACATGTATTAAACAACTTAAAAAATTGAAGCTATAAAATTCGCTATAAAACAAAAAAATTTCAATTTATTTTCTTTTTCGTCTAATAATCTGTTAATGCAAGATATCTGCATTTAAATCTTAATAACTACAGTTATTCGACATGTAGATATTTGAAAAATCCACATTCCTTGTAATAAATGCGTTTAAATTCAAAAATAGGTACTTTATTATTAAAGGAAACATAATTGCACTTTTCAATTTAAAATAATAAAAACCTTTAATAGTAGGTGAAAATTATAAAATAAATCTACGTGAAAAATATAATATTTTTGTGCAGATTATTATTCTATATTTTTAACATATTAATGTTTGTTTAAACTCTAAACTTTTATGCCAAAATAAATGGTTTTATTTGATGCGATGCTTTTAAGTGCATTTATAATTAAATTGATAAAATGTAAAATACATCGTTATACCGTTTTGAATTGTTGAAAACATACACAATAAAATTAATAAAGTATTTATAATTTATATTATATATATTGAAAACAGAAACATTGCATATATACATATTTTGGTTAATTTATATATTTTGTGATGTTCTTTAATTATTCATATATTATACTGTAAAAAGCACCTTTTATAAAATATACATTTTCATTCCATATTGTTAAAAGAATATTTATTATTAGAAACAGACGATCTGAAAAGAAGATTAGAAAATCTGAATTGCATTTAAAAATTTTTTTTATAAAATTGTAATCAATTTTTAACCGACTATATTCGAAAGAATTTTTATTTGACATTCATTATTAATGTCATAAAATATGAAATCAAAGTAATTTGATGTTTGTTAATATTCAGTATTTTAGAAAACTTCTTTCTAGCAATGTTAGTGTTAATTTCTTTACATAGAGTAGATGAATAAATTGATTTTGCTATATCATAGGTGGATTTTGTTCTTGAGTAAATATCTCATGTTTACTAACATTTTTAAAATAACAAATACCAATAACGAATTACCTTTTAAATTTTCTTAATATTTCTCAAACTTCGTCGAAGTATAAAATCAGGAAACAGAAAGAACTTACCTAAAATAGAAAAAAAAATATATTATTCAAAGAATTCAAATCAAATGAAAATTTATACATTAAAAAAAAACACATTCATTTATTATTATTTCAATAATCATAAGAAAATTATAAGACGATATAATTCAGACTTTGAAGAAATTTTATTTTATTTCCTCTATAATAAAACTAAAGTATTTTCATTTCCTGTGCTATAAACATTTAAAGAAACTGATTTGTTGATATATAGATATTTCCTTTCACAAAAAAGTTTTTCTTAAAATACATGGCAGATTTCTCCTTCGTCTTTAGTGATGCGACAGCCCCATGATGGGCCAAAGCCTTCTGCCAGATACCGAAACATGAGATGTTGATTCCTTGAGGGTTGATGGTTGTCAGCCTTACGCCCAACAGTCATATTGGACCGGGTCCTACAGAGTAAGATTCCGGACCAATCATCCACCGTCACCGCCGGGACTCGAACCCGAAATCTGTGGTGCTGAGTGTCGGAGCTCTAATCACTCGGCCATCAAGCCTCACATAACATTTACTTCATTTAAATTTGAAATAAAAGTACGTCAAATCAAAGCAAATGTTAAAGTATTCTAATATTTTGATTCAAAATTTGATTCAAAATTTAGTTGTAAAAATGCTGCTAAATAAACGCTAATTTAGAAAGAAATAATCAAGCATATCGGTCGGAAGTTTTCTTTAAAAAAAGTTATTATAAATTTACTTTTAATATGATGGAAATGAGTTGAAATACTTTAAAACAATAATGATAATCAAAAACATATTGAAAATTTAATATCACAACTTATGTATTCATTTAATAAAATATTAATGTCTAATGTTTTTTAACATTCCATCAATCTTAACTCATTTTACTTTATTAATTACTTAAAAACACTGTAAAAAACTTCAAATACCAAAAGAAATTCAAATAACACATATATAATCAATCACAAAAGTCAACATAAATTCCCAATAATGGAAAACTGAAAAGCTGTAATTTTTTTCATTTAAAATTCAAATTGCCTTCAGCTATATTTACGTAAGAAAAAAAAGAAACACTTAAAATAGGCAAACGAAAAATAGTTCATTTAATGAAAATCACATAACACAAAAGTGTACATACACACTTCAAGGGAAAAGAAAAATTAGCATAGTTTATACAGCTGAAAATAATTTAATATTATACAGCATGATCTTTTCTGTCAATATCAGTTTGTAATTACATCAAAAGAACAATATTTTGTGTGATATATGGCATAATTTGAGATTACACTTGCAACAATTCATTTTTTACAGCAACTTTTATCTCAGACAATGTATTTTCTAACTCTTCTTATAAGCTCAAATCTGGAGATTGAGGTTTGGTTCGATTTGATTTGTCACTCTACGGTCATCTTGTGCCACGAGGGTTTAACAGACCAGGACCTACAGTTTAAAGTGGATTCCGAAACACTAGAAATATACATGGCCCAGCCGGGACTCGAACCCGAAACCTGTGGATGATGCATTCTAATTATCTTGCAAAATTAATTATTTGAAACTATCCATCATACATTCAATAATATTAATTTCCCCGCGTTAGCACCCATTGACTCTCAAATTATGGCTCCTCTTCTACCATGCTTCTCTGTTGGAAAGGCATTTATGGGTCCCAATTCGTTTCAGCACCGCCTAACTTTTGCTTGTCCACCGTTTCCAAAAACATATTTATTCTCATTCATAAAAAAGACAGTTTTCCAAAAATCAAAATCCTTATGGATATATTCATTATCTTCATTTAAGTTCAACTTTATTTCTTTGATTTTGGATACTGGTGATTTTTTTTCGTTGAATTCTGAAATGAAATTCTTCAGATTAGAGGATTCTTCGATCTGTTTTTGAGTTAACACTTTTACTAGTTGCCTCGGTAACATATTCCGTTAATTGGGAAATTGATATTATCGGATTTAACCTCACTTTCCAGCATCTCGATCATTCAAAATCTTTGACTCTCCATTATGAGGTTTGTTAAAAATATATTCAGTTATTTCACATACTCGTTATAATTTGGACTGTAAATTGACTTCGCCCAACAACTTTGCAATTTCTGGGCAAGAATTTTTTTATATTTTTTATTTCACCTTACTTAAATTTAAAATTCCGAGCGTCAGCAACCAATTTCCTGTCTTGGAGACATTTTAACTGGAACAGAAACACAAATTGCTTAATGCATACTCGTTTATTCGCTTCTCAATAATGATGAGCAATATTTTACCATTCCTTCTTAAATATGAGTGAAATAGAGTGACATACTATAAAATCACCTCCTGCGTGAATATTTTTATGACATCCATTTTATAGTTTTTTGCATATCTTAGAGACAGAGTTTGGTCTTTATCACTTACTTATATAAAATATTGTTTAGCTTACAAAATGTAAATTTATTGTTTAGTTTACAAAATGTAAATGTAAATTTATTGTTTAAAATCTTTTTGTAAATTTATTTTTTTTATAATTTTTTTAAATCTCATTATTTTAGTTAGTATATGTTGACTTCTGTGACTAACTACAGATTATTTTTCACACTCTAAAGTAGTTTTAAATGTACTCCAAGTGTGACGAATATTAAAAAGAAAATATAGTGCCTTTCAGCGGCTTTAAAACAGATTAAAGTTAGTAAGTAAAATAAATCTATTATGGCATTTTCATCCTCATCATCAAAGTATGGCATTTTCATCATCATCAAAGTGTGACATTTTCAACATCATCATTCAAGTATGGCATTTTCAACATCATCATTCAAGTATGGCATTTTCATCCTCATCATCAAAGTATGGCATTTTCATCCTCATCATCAAAGTATGGCATTTTCATCCTCATCATCAAAGTATGGCATTTTCATCCTCATCATCAAAGTATGGCATTTTCATCATTATCAAAATATGGTATTTTCATCATTTTATTCCTTTAGTTTGCATATTTTGCTTTTTTTGTGCAATGGGCTTAACTATAATTATTAGTACAGCATAAAAAATTTCAGCTAGTCTACATTATTTTTTATTTATAATCACGCAAATCAACTTCTGGCATCTTATTTTAATCTTTTAAACTAAATACAATTAATTACACAACTATACAAACTTTTGGATCTGAACATTGTCCTGGTCATTTAATTCCTGTCGTAATTTATTTTTTAACAACGTAAAAAGTTTTAAATGTGAAGTTCCAAAAAACATAACCGAGTAAATTATAACGTAGTTGTAAAAATAAGTTCATGTTTTCATGTAAATGTATGTAATCATCGTTACCTGAAATATTTTCATCAAAAATACATAAATTGATACAAAAATTGCAGAATGATTAATATTTTTATTTCAATAATAATAAAAATATTATTATATTAATATTATTAAAAGTATTATTATTTTAATACTTTTATTTTAGACAAAAATATGTTTGTCTAAAATAAAAGTATAAATCTATTTCAACTATAAAATTATTAATGAATTTGTAATAAATTTCGTTACTGATCAAGTAAGTAATATATATATTTCAAAATAAACGAACAATTAGTTTAATTTAAGTATCTAATTGTTTCATTACAAAACGTAATTAATTAAAAAAGCCTCTTAATTGAACGGTTGTTTAATATAATTAATTACATAAATATTGAAAAGCATTACTTAAAATGAAAGAATTTAACAACTACGAATTTTTTTCTAGACCTTTTATTTATTATTCATTCTCTTTATAAATAATTAAAAGAAATGAAAAATCATTGTAAATGAAATCCACAAGAAAAAAAAACTTCTATTTTCTCCGAAGCAAAACAGCTATTAATATTTTAAAACAGTTTGAAGCGCAGGATAATGAGATTTTAATTGGGCTTTAAACTAAACAAGAAACAGCGATAGAATTAGACGTTTATTAAAGTAGAAGTAAATTAATTAATTTTTTTTTTCATTCCCTTCCGCTAGAGTAAAGAGAATAATAAAACTGTATAATTTAATTTAAAAAATATTAATACTTATAATTTATGATTAATTAATGATGCATTGTTTACACTTGTTTTTAATGGTTCGATTTTAAATTTCTATTAATTATTTGGAAATGTATGACAATAATAACATTTTTATTAATTATCTATTCTGTTTGCAATTGCATAATTAAGTTTTCTGTAAAAAAATATAACTATATTAAAATTTAAATTTGGGAAACTGTTTTGAGGACAATCAGAATAAAAAAATTATGCAATAAAATTTGATTAATAACATGATGATAAGTTTGAATTATAGGCAAACAATTTTATGAAAATTTAAAGTCTTTATGTGTATACTTTTAATGCAGTTTACAAGAATTTTTTTTCATTAACCTAAATGTACAAACTTAATAGATGTAACAAAGCTTATGTGACATACGTCTCGTTTTTAATAGTCTTGTTTTTTGAAACTCTGTCACCAAGCTCAGTTTCAGGACAAAAAGTATTAACTATTAAAATATAAAGTATTAATATTATAATATTATTAAATATTCGGTATTAATATTAAAAAGTATTAATCTATTATTGACGCCAAAAATGTCTCGTTTTCAAGGAACAGGAACAATTTATAAGCCCACGAAAGAAATAAAAAAAAACGGCATTTAAAATAAACATTCCAACACCACCATTGAGTAAAACTTCATAAATTTCAGCTAGTCTACATTATTTTTTATTTAAAAACAAGCAAATCAACTTCTGACTCTTTATTTTGAACTCTTAAACTAAATATAATTAATTACACAGACTTAATAGATGTAACAAAGCTTATGTGACATACGACTCGTTTTTAATAGTCTTGTTTTTTGAAACTCTGTCACCAAGCTCAGTTTCAGGACAAAAAGTATTAATTATTAAAATATAAAGTATTAATATTATAATATTATTAAATATTCGGTATTAATATTAAAAAGTATTAATTTATTATTGACGACAAAAATGTCTCGTTTTCAAGGAACAGGAACAATTTATAAGCCGACGAAAGAAATAAAAAAAAAACGGCATTTAAAATAAACATTCCAACACCACCATTGAGTAAAACTTCATAAATTTCAGCTAGTCTACATTATTTTTTATTTAAAAACAAGTAAATCAACTTCTGACTCTTTATTTTGAACTCTTAAACTAAATATAATTAATTACACAGCAGTGTACAAATTTTTGAATCTGAATATTGTGCTTGTAATTTAATTTTCTAGTGATTTATTTTTTTGTACAACATTGATAGTTTTAAATGTGAAATTTCGAAACACATAATTGAGTAGTAGTAGTAGTAAAATATAAATTAGTTGTAAATGTAATGTATAAATCGAGTTGTAAATTATAATGTAGTTGTAAAAATGTTTCATAAAAAATACATAAGTTGATACTTAAATTACAGAATGACTTAAAAATGTATTGGTCTATAAAGTATTAATATATTTCAACTATAAAATTTTAAATGCATTTATAATAAATTTTGATACCGATCAAATAAACAGATAATATATTGTTGTTTTTGTTTTCAAAATAAACGAACAATTAATTTATTTGAAGTATCTAATTGTTTCATTATGCAATGTAATTACTTAAAAAAAGCCTCTCAATTAAATGGTTGTTTAATATAATTAATTACATAAATATTGAAAAGCATTACTTACAATGAAAGAATTTAACAACTACGAATTTTTTTCAGCCTTTTTTTTTATTATTCATACTCTTTAAATAATTAAAAGGAATGAGAAATCACTGAAAATGAAATCCACAAGAGAAAAAACTTCTATTTTCCCCGAATCAACACATCTATTAATACTTTAAAACAGTTTAAAGCGCAGGATAATGAGATTTTAATTGGGGTTTAAACTAAACAACAAACAGCGGAGAGATCACACGTTTATTAAAGTACAAGTAAATTAATTAAGTTTTTTCCCTCTCTCCCCTATAGTAAAGAAAACAACGAAACTATATCATCTAATTAAAAAATATTAATACTTGCTGGTATAATTTATAATTAATTAATGATGCATTTTTTATACTCGTTTTTAATGTTTCGATTTTAAATTTCTATTAATTATTTGGAAATGTACGACACTAATAAAAATTTTATTAATTATCTTTTTGTTCACAATTGCATAAATAAGTTTTCTGTAAAAAATAAAACTATATTAAAATTAATATTTAAGACTCTATTTTTAGGCGAATTAAAATAAAATTTGATGCAATAAAATTTGATTAATAATATCGAAGAAAATTTTAAATTATATCCGAACAATTTTACGAAAATAATGAAAAATTACAATCTTTAAGTATATAATTTTAATACAGTTTACAAAAGTTACTTTTTTAAGCAACTTAAATGTTGGATATAATAAAGGTTTGATGGATATAATGAAGCTTATGTCATATATTTCCCGTTTTTAATAAATAGTCTTGTTTTTCGGTACTTTGTTCAGTTATCACTAAGCTCGTTTTGGAACACCAAAATGGCCCATTTTCACAGAACAAGAACAAGTTTTAGCAAATTATAAGCAAAAAGAAAAAAAAATTTTAAAAAATGGTACTAAAGAAAACATTCCAACACAACCACTCAGTAGAATAATCATGATTGCACGCGCATGTTTTTTCACTCAAAATTGTATGAAATTGGCTGTAGTGAATTTAATGTAGAATATGAAAACTACAGCAGCCGAGTTCTATAAAATAAGTTGTAACCATCCTTTTTTTTAACAATTAACCAGGCCTCCTCATACACACCGATGAGAGCGCCCCCTGTGGCGTTCAAGAAAAATAGGCAGTCGGCTTGGAGACTCTCATTCGAGAGGAAATATAGTGCAATCTTGGGCTCCCTTTGAGAAACGTTTAAGGCTCGTTTCCATCGAGGCGTGAGGTGGTGAAGCGTTGACCAATCACTAGCCTCACTGCGTTCGACTGAAACCGGTTGAAATTCACCGCTTCGAATTAATCAACTTTCAATTCTCAAATGCTTGCGCGTCATGTAGATCTGCCATCTAGTAGAAGTAACTGGAACTTAACTAGGCGTAAAGCGATTTCTAAAACTTCGATGTGAACAGGTCGAAAGAAATTTCTTCCCTGCCGCGTGACGCATCGCCGCTTCACGCCTCGGTGGGAACGAGCCTTTAGTTGGTCAACAATCTCCCCTCGAGAATAAATATATTTAGAGCAAACCCTAATCGTCAGCAGATCAAGAAGTTTTGATCACTGAAAGATGAAACATAATGTAAGAAAATTAAAATAGGAAATATAGTTTGCTATTAAAATAAATAGAAAAGGTAAATTCATCCTATATATGTATATATTATTCAAAATAAACGAACAATTAGTTCAATTTAAGTACCGAATTGTTTCATTATACAACGTAATTACTTAAAAAAACCCTCTTAATTAAATGGTTGTTTAATAAAATTAATTACATAAATATTGAAAAGCATTGCTTATAATGAAAGAATTTAACAACTGCGAATTTTTTTCCATGCCTTTTTTATTATTATTCATTCCCTTTAAATAATTAAAAGGAATGAAAGATGAAGTAAATGAAATCCACATGAAAAAAAAAACTTCTATTTTCCCTGAAACAAAACATCTATTAATACTTTAAAACAGTTTAAAGCGCAGGGTAATGAGATTTTAATTGGGGTTTAAACTAAACAACAAACAGCGAGATCAGACGTTTATTAAAGTAGAAGTAAATTAATTAAGTTTTTTTTTTTCATTTCCCTTTCTTCGTAACGAGAATAATGAAACAATATCATCTAATTTAAAAAATAATAATACTTACTAGTATAATTTATGATTAAATAATGATGTATTGTTTATACTTGTTTTTAATGTTTCCGATTTTAAATTTCTATTAATTATTTTAGAATGTATGACACTAATAAAAACTATTATTAATTATCTTTTTGAGCACAATTGCATAATTAGGTTTTCCGTAAATAAATACAACTATATTAAAATTAATATTTAAGAAACTATTTTGAAGCTACTTAAAATGAAAAATGATAATAAATTTGATTAATAACATCAAGATAATTTTGAATTATATCTCTGATGAATTTTTCAAAAATAATGAAAATTTAAACTATTGATGTATGTAATTTAAAACAGTTTACAAGAGTTATTTTTTAAGTAACCTAAATGTTCAAACTTAATGAATATAACAAAGCTTATGTGACAAACGTCTCGTTTTTAATAGATAGTCTCAACAATTTATATTACCACGGAAACAATTTTTTTTTTAAATGCAATAAAGATAAAACATTCCAACACCTACAAAGAGTAGAGCGGCCATGACGGTCTTCACATATGTTGATCGGTCAGAAACTTAACTAGCTCATTCAAAATTGAGCGAAGTAGTGAATTTCATGTAATGAATGTAATAAAGAATATATGAAAACTACAGAAGCGGTTTGGTTTGTCGCTCTACGGTCATCTTATGCGCCCGAGGGCTAAACAGACTGGGACCTACAGTTTAAAGTGGATTCCAAACCACTGTAGACATCAATGGCACCTCCGGGACTGGAACCCGAAACCTGTGGTACCGAGCGCCAGAGCGCTAGCCACTCGGCCATTCAGGCCCTCTACAGAAGCGGAGTTCTATAAAACAAACTGTAACCATCATTCCTCTGTAACCATGTTTCCTCCTACATACTGGTAACATTTGTTACCACAGGCTTCTGGTTCGAATCCTGGGGGTGGAATGGATGTTTATCAGTGATTCAGAATCCACGTTAAACACTAGGTAACGGTTTAATTAGCTCAAAAGAGTGCAAAAAAATGACGGTAGAGTGACAAATCAAACCTACATACTAGTAAAAGTGATAGTACACTCTGTGGAATTCAAGAACAATGGTCAACCAGCCTCGAGACTCTCATCCGAGAGGAAGTACAGTTTAATCCTGTGCTCCCGCAGAGAAACGTTTAGTTGGCCTACAGACTCTCATTCGGAGATAAAATATATTTCGAGCAACCTGCGCGTAACCGATCTGCGCCTGGATGCAGAAGACGTAAAATGTAACTTATTGCATATTCTTGACAAAAGATTTCCTACCTGATACTTGACTTTAAATTACAGATATCAATGTATCTCCATTCTCCATATCTGATCTATTCTCTTTAACGGAACAGAGGAGGTAATTAGAGGAGGTAACTGTATTAACGGAAGATACTCATATAGAATGCATTCACAGATCTAACAGAAGAGTAGTGTTAGCATAAAAGCCCAGATTATATTTTAAGTATCATTTTAACAAATAATATTATATCAAAAACGATAGAAAAAGAAATTTCATGGATTATATAAGTTAAAGATATCTTAAATTCATAAAAACAATTTAAGTTGAACAATGATAATTTACAATGGGCATTTGCAACAAACACTTGCAGTGACCATTTGCAACAAACACTTGCCATGAGCATTGCAACAAACACTTGCAGTGCGCATTTGCAACAAATGCTTTCAGTGATAATGTGCAACAAACACTTGCAGTGATAATGTGCAACAAACACTTGCAGTGATAATGTGCAACAAACACTTGCAGTGATAATGTGCAACAAACACTTGCAGTGATAATGTGCAACAAACACTTGCAGTGATAATGTGCAACAAACACTTGCAGTGATAATGTGCAACAAACACTTGCAGTGATAATGTGCAACAAACACTTGCAGTGATAATGTGCAACAAACACTTGCAGTGATAATGTGCAACAAACACTTGCAGAGATAATGTGCAACAAACACTTGCAGAGATAATGTGCAACAAACACTTGCAGTGATAATGTGCAACAAACACTTGCAGTGATAATGTGCAACAAACACTTGCAGTGATAATGTGCAACAAACACTTGCATTGATAATGTGCAACAAACACTTGCAGTGATAATGTGCAACAAACACTTGCATTGATAATGTGCAACAAACACTTGCATTGATAATGTGCAACAAACACTTGCATTGATAATGTGCAACAAACACTTGCATTGATAATGTGCAACAAACACTTGCATTGATAATGTGCAACAAACACTTGCATTGATAATGTGCAACAAACACTTGCATTGATAATGTGCAACAAACACTTGCATTGATAATGTGCAACAAACACTTGCATTGATAATGTGCAACAAACACTTGCATTGATAATGTGCAACAAACACTTGCATTGATAATGTGCAACAAACACTTGCATTGATAATGTGCAACAAACACTTGCATTGATAATGTGCAACAAACACTTGCATTGATAATGTGCAACAAACACTTGCATTGATAATGTGCAACAAACACTTGCATTGATAATGTGCAACAAACACTTGCATTGATAATGTGCAACAAACACTTGCATTGATAATGTGCAACAAACACTTGCATTGATAATGTGCAACAAACACTTGCATTGATAATGTGCAACAAACACTTGCATTGATAATGTGCAACAAACACTTGCATTGATAATGTGCAACAAACACTTGCATTGATAATGTGCAACAAACACTTGCATTGATAATGTGCAACACACACTTGCATTGATAATGTGCAACAAACACTTGCATTGATAATGTGCAACAAACACTTGCAGTGATAATGTGCAACAAACACTTGCAGTGATAATGTGCAACAAACACTTGCAGTGATAATGTGCAACAAACACTTGCAGTGATAATGTGCAACAAACATTTGCAGTCATCACGTACATTTGGAAAGATCATTTGCAATAAGCATTTGAAATGAATGATTACATTCTAAACTTTAAAGAATATATTAATCAGTTGCAGTTAATTTTTCTTGTTATTAATTAAACAAGCAAAAGTAGTATTTCATGTCTGAGATTTAAAATTTAGTAGAATTATTATTTTAGACCTAATTTCAAATGACTAATTTATCCTTACGGATTGTTATTTGTTAAATATCAAGAGGATTGTGATTTTACATTTTATACAATATTTTTTAAAAATTTAAAAATTTCAATTTTATACTTTTCATTTCACACTAGATTTTATGATGAGTTTGATGAAAACATTTAATATTGAACGATGAAAACGATCCCAGGAAGAAGTGGAAAAAATGTATTTTCAAAATATTATTTATAATTCATCATGGCTTTAAAATACGAAATGAAATTTTAATAAAAGGAAATGCACATAAAATTGATTTTAAAGTTTATAGCATCAAAATTTTTTTTATAAAAATATGTATTACGTAGCCTATGATGGTACTTCAGGGAATAATTTTCTGTGTAACATTTTTTATTCGCCAAAGCAATTGATTTTTAATTCTGTGCTGCCATCTGTCAGAACAATTTGAAATAATTAGCAAAATTTTAAAGCTTTTTCAAATATTTTTATTATTCTTAGAAAATATACATGATTTTCATTTTATTTCTGAATCTTTTGAATTGATTGTTACAGTTCTCAAAATGTGTGAAAGAGTTTATTTTAGAATATACGATAAATTTACAGAATTTAAATTTCGTTTTAAGAATTTGATTATTTTGCGGTTCATTAAAATGTTGTCATGGCTATTGTTAAATATTAAAAGAAAGGATAAAATAATTTTTTTCCATTTATGAAGACTCATTAAAATACGATTCAAATATTACTAAAAAATAATTACATAACAATTGTTTCTTTGTGCTGCCATCTATTATCATGCTGTCAAATTACTTTAATTATTTCATGCACAAAATGTGTAAAATTAATATGTAAATTTAATTATAATTTTCCTGCACCTCTGAGAATAATTATACTTAAAAAATGTATTACAAAATGTGTTTGTTTTAATTAACTCCTCTCAGTTCTTATTAAGAAATATTTTTTTAGTCTTAACTTAGTTTATTTTAGTTTTTAATATTTTATAGCTAGTTTTCAATATTAATTTTTCTATTCGTAATTAACTAAAAAATCATTAACATAATTTATTCTTCTTACAACACAAAAAACAGATTTTTTATGGATAAAATAAAAATATAATGAAAGATAACTAGTAATTAAAAATGCCTTAATAAATTTGCTAAACAAATTTTTGATTCTATATTCATAAAATAGAGTCCTGAAAAAAATGCATATATTACTTAAGGATAATTTGAACATTTACCATAGAAAAAACTTAACTAAAAAAATAACAAGACAAATAATTATATGAATTTTGATAAAATTATATGAATTTTGATAAAATTATATGAATTTTGATGTTAGATCAATAATTATATTTATATATCATGAATTATTAAAATCAAAATAAGTTTCTGAATTTATAAGTCAAAGTCTACTGCAGTTATTGAAAAGAGATTTAGTTTTCTTCTAGATAATGTGCTGAATATTTGACTGACATGTAACTATTCAATCCCAATATACTTTGAACTTTGTTTTTAAGAAGGAAAAAAGCAAGAAGCACACAGAAAAATCCTATCTAGATCCTATCTAATTTTCAAATGATCATCATTTTCACAGATTCCTTCATTCTAATTATGCAAATGATTAAACTTTCATGGCTAATTACTCTAAGACCTTTTAGTTAATCGGACGACTCGAATATGGTAGTATATTCGGCATGGCGCTGCTTACATCATGTGGACACTATTATGGAGAGATGCTGCCTTCAAGCTGAAAGCTGTTATCTGAAAAGATATAGGTAAAATGGAGGTTGTGGAGTGTTGTAAAAGTGCGCTAATGTGGGACAAGATCAGAAGATTGTGTGATAAGCAAGAACTATTCCAATATTATCACTACCCGGCATGGAAAGTGCTACAGCCTGTTGCCTCGAAACCCAATACCCGTGTATAGGGGAAATCAACGCCCTATAATGTAAACATCCTGTCTGTGGAGGTGTCTGGTAGGGATGAGATGACGGGAGAAAGAGAAAAGAATGCGTGTCAGGGAGTAGAATAAGTGTAACCAAAGAGAGAGTTTGTGTGGTCAGGCCATCCTCGAGTGTGATGGCTGCCTAAATAAAGGGAGTTGAACAAGTGTAACCAAAGAGAGAGGTTGTGTGGTCAGTCCATCCTCGAGTGTGACGGCTGCCTAAATAAAGGGAGTTGAACAAGTGTAACCAAAGAGAGAGGTTGTGTGGTCAGTCCATCCTCGAGTGTGAGGGCTGCCTAAATAAAGGGAGTTGAACAAGTGTAACCAAAAAGAGAGGTTGTGTGGTCTGTCCATCCTCGAGTGTGAGGGCTGCCTAAATAAAGGGAGTTGAACAAGTGTAACCAAAGAGAGAGGTTGTGTGGTCAGTCCATCCTCGAGTGTGAGGGCTGCCTAAATAAAGGGAGTTGAACAAGTGTAACGAAAAAGAGAGATCAATCCATCCTCCAGTGCGATGACTGCCTAAATAAAGGAGTAACTATTACAGTCCATTTTTTTATTTGAGTCTTTATTTGTGTGTGTGAGTGAGCTATCGAACACAGCCTATTCCATACCATCCTCATATACAGCTTGGTTATGGTAAAGCTAAGTTTCTAGCGAACTTTTAAGATACCTGCCTTTAAATGTTATAACATCGATAGAGTTGTCTTTTATGATTTCGAAATAGATCATAATGTTAGGCTGTAAATCGGTATCGAATAGTGTTGAGCGATTAATCCCGCATCAGACTTGAAGCAGATGACAGTACATGAAGATGTCAGTGCTTAAGATCCAAGACTCTTTTTATAGAGACACAAGGCTATTTACATCTTCTGTAGAACGTTATCTATACAATAGCAAATTACTTTTTGTCAACCTTTCTACAACCAACTTTAACAAACAACAATGTTTTGCTGACATACGGTGACTGTTTGTGTTAACTTTCTTGGCACATGTCTTCCTGGGGCCCTTTTTCCAACAAGTTTATGTCAGGCGCCATACGACTTGCAGATCGCTGGACTGCCTCCATGAGATGGATACAATTGTTTTGCCTACTAAATTACCAAACCCTGCGTGAATTTTAAACGAATGGTGTATATAGTCGCTAGAGAGATTTACCATCACAATCTATCCTAGATCTGGTACAACTGTTTAAGAATGTGCTATGAAAGTGAGTGCATTGAATCACAATTTAAGTACACATGACTATCAGGAGATGTTTTACCAATTCCTGATTTGCATAAGGAATTCGAAAGTTCTGGCCATGAATTAGTTGTATACCCTCGAATTTTTAATCTACTACTTATCATACTTAGCGTATATTTAATTAAAAATAATCTCGTTTATTATTTTACAAATAATCCATTTATTATCTCAACTAATTTTTTTTTCTATAATAACCGGCATAGGTATGTACTAGTAATATATTTCACGTAATTAGTGTACAGTCAACAACAGTTTAATATGAAATAGTTTGTTTTAAATAGCATGAAACTCGTTTTATAAAAGGAGTTGCATCGACTTTATATCATGTTATGTATATAAAGTGGTGAATATGCTATATAAATTTCGAAACTTCATTAAATGGCCATTTTGTTTTCCCTTAATCCCATTTTTATTTATTTATTTATTTATTTTTACCATTACCATTATCATTATCATTTCTTTATTTTTTATTTATTATCCCATTTATATTTTTTTTTATTTATTCGTAAGTCCGGTAACTGAAAATGACAAAATATCATTCATTGATTATTTTTCGGATTATAAAAAAAAATTTAATATAAAACTAAGCTTTTATTTCAAAATTGTCTACTTTTATCAGTATTTTCTTAATATCATCAAAACTAAATAATAAATCAGAAATTAAATAAATGATTTTCTGCTGTCATAACTTGAAAACTAAAATATTGCAAATATTTTTTTCCCCTTAAAGATTTAATTATTTATTATTTTTTATTTGGTGCATAGCCAAAAACCTCGAAAATGTTTTATATATTTCTTTATTAAATTACAATTTTTGATAGCAAATTATAATCATTTAATTAATTTTGATCAATGTTAATTTTTCATTTTTCACACTTTTCTTTTCAAAATCAAGAAAAAATCGTATAATACATAAATAACGCTTCGGCATAATTTGTACTCAAATTATTAATTCCTCTGGAAAGGCAACCATATTACAAATTCGGGATTAGTAAATATGACAGATTAGTAAATATGTCATCTGCACTGAACCCACAATAGTCTACTATAGTTTTGAAAAGATAAGGATACTTATATGCTTTTCTAATTTACATAACAATTTAAAAAACATTAAAATACAGAGTATATTTAAATTTCGGAAAGGAGTTGATTTCCAATGTAATTTTGGAATTGTTATAGCAAATGATCTCTGGTCAATGTATTTCGATTAGAGATCATTTATCATAGCAACGAGAAATATGCAGCAGTGACAGCTTTACTAATATGCACGACAGTGTACTTGCTATACTGCACTAGCATTTTGACGCAGTTTTGAATAATAGTATCTAGGGATTTCACAGCTTTTTTTTCTCCCGACTGAAGCACAACCGCAAAACTATCAGCCAACGGATTGATAGCACATATTTTTTATATTAAATCTTTATATTTTACGTCTCTAATTTACGAAGCATAATATTTTAGGGTTTCTTATACATTTAAATGTGTAATATTTAAATATACTGCAGTTTTTTTACAGTTTTTATGCGGCGCATATAAAAAATTAAAAATAAACTAATTGATTATGTTATAATTAAATGAAAATCGCACATTTTAGACAAAGTGAACGAATTATGACGATGTTTATTGACAATTTTTATTATAATGTACATAGATAATGGTAATAATGTTTTCAAATCAATATTTGATGATTTAAATTTATAACAACAATATTTAATTGATGTAAGAGTGAAAAAGTTATCGATTTTATTTTCAATTTCGATTTTCGACTTTATTAAATTGTCGATTTCATAATTATCGATTTTCAGTCCCCAATTTCCTTCATAGTGTTTTTCCCAAATAAAATTAACTAAATTTAAAAAGATTGATATTTAGCTGTGCTATTATTAGCAACATTTTAATTAAATAAAAAGCAGAATATTTTATAGTAGTTGAACTTTTTAATTACTTATTGAGCGGTAAATTATGAAAAGGGAATATCATAGAATTTTACTTCATACTCATGGTTTTTATTTGAAACAATTTATATTTGGATTTAATATATTTACTTCACTTCCAACATTTTTAACTCATTTATTCACTTCCAATTTTTTTTTTTATTACATAACATTGTACCATTGTCATAATTGCGTACGAATATGCAACGATCAAATAATGATGTATATAATAAGTTAAATATTTTTCCCAACATTACGAACTAAGTTAAAACGGTATAGTTATATATTAAATAGTTTTAACGCTGAATTACAAATAAATAATTACACTGAATTATAAAGCAAAGCAATCCAGTTCCCAATCCACGTACGATCAAGCGATTATATAACTATATAATTTAATAAATATTTCTTAGTTCGTAATGTTGGGAAAAAAGTTAAAGCGTTATAGCTATATATTAAATTCTGGTAACGTGGGTTTTATAGGTTAACATAATGCAAAAATATATCTATATACAACCTTATATATAGTTATATAGGTTTATATCTCTTAACCCCTCAATGATTTAAAGCTTTGGAGGAAGAAATTCACTACTACTAATGTACATTAATAAATGTACTTAATAATAAATGTACTTAAATTAGTATATTTAATATGCGGATCAACCTTTTTACATTCAAATTCTGTCTAAAATGACAAAGGCAGGGATGCCATTAATACATAGAGTCCCATTTATATAAAAGACTATAAAAGATAAATATATATAAGAAAACTAAACAGAAGGAAAAGAATCAGAGACATTGACATTTAAATCTCAACCTGATAGATGAAATGTTGATCTCCGTGAATTTTAAATGCTTTTCCCTTATTTAAGTTAAGCGAGAACTATTATTGCAATTCTCAAACTCGTGACATAGTGATAGCCGCAATACTAAAGAGATATTGGGTTGTCCAATATGTTGAGCAATTCAGAAGAAACCATAAAGTATATCGCAGAAAAACTGGAAAAGATTTATTGTAGACATGCATTCCTTTTTCTAAAATATTGACTAGGATAAAAATGGCGAATAGTAGAACAGGATTCCGATATTGAAACTGACTGAATATTCTTCTTTTTCTTCATCTGAATAATTCATCTCTTCAAAGAGAAAAAAAAAAGAAACTGCATTTTCAACATTAATTTTTAATATGTTTATTCATTTAATTTTAAAATTCTTTTTTTATTTAAATTTTTTAATTCTTTCTTTATCTACACTTGAGATTTATAAATGCAAATGCAAGTTAATTTTTTTTATCTACGGTAGAGCTATATAAATGTTAATGTAAAACATTTTTTTTATTTACGGCTAAGCCATATAAATGCAAATAAAAGTCAATTTTTAAATTCTTATTGTACCATATAAAGTAAAATGCAAGTCATTTTTTAAAATTATTATTAAGTCATACAAAGTCAAATGCAAGTCAATGTCTTTTCAAAATCTTCCTGAAAGGAATTATCCTTATAAACTAACATGCAAACATAATGTTTGACTAGGTTCTTATACACAGTGTTACATTTTTAATCATCATACGCAACAATGTTGATCAATTTATATATCTAGAGGGGTAAAATTTTGCACTCGAAGTTTTTTTCATTCGTATTACCAGCAATTTGAAGCGATTTTAGTGAAATGATCATATTTACATGTAAGTTCGATATACGCATTAAAAGAAACGCATTATTTATATTGTCATTTGCATTGTCTCCATAGCGGAGCCCTCGAGCTTGAAGACAAATTTTAAATGACTCCGCTCTGCAGCCCTCGAGTGCAAAGGGTTAATTCATAATAAATTATCTGATCAGATGTAATGTAATCAGACTTTCGGGAAATAATGCCTTCTACACACGCGAATTAAAATAATTAATAACATATAAAGAAAAATCTATATTTAAATCTCTGTGTTTAAGTGTCAAGTTGTAATAATTATAATATTAAACACACCTATTTGAAAAATCCATCAAAATTTTTTATTCTTTTACCATCCGGACCCACAAAGAACATTTTGTTTTCTGAAAGAAACACTGGCCATTTAATGTTTTATGCTTAATTTTATAGAAGCGAAGGAAAAAATATTTCTGAAAAATACATTTGATATAAACCTTAATAATTGTGTAGTCATAAAAATTTAAATACTTAAAAATAAATATACTTAACTAAAAGAAGATCTAACTAAATCAAGCCGTTGGCAAGATACAACTTGTGAAATACCACTTGGCTATTGTATATCATTGCAATTAAAGAAAACTACATAAAAATTGTACGTATGTAAAAGAGATTCTATAGTAGCTATACATAATAACAAGTAACATAAAAAAAAAAAAAATTTTTAAGTCAATTCCTACTTTTTTTTCACTCTATTACAGAAAGTCCTTTATAAATAATTTTCATTAATTTTCTAGTTTATCTGGCGCCATCTATTGTTAGATATATGCAACTTAAACATACAAAAAAAAAATCTAAAATTAACTAATTAAATTTAATTACTGAATTAATGTTTGAAAAAACTGTATTAACATCATCTACAAGCTCAAAATCATCCGCTACAAGCACAAAAAAATGTAATTGAATTTGAGTGGATGCTTAAAAAGTATTTTATGAACGATTGAAAATTTGAACAAAATATATATAGGGAGAGTGTGAACTAATAGAAAAAAGAAGAAAAAACAATATTTCAATAACCTAAGCTGTTTCAAATAATTAACTATTTTTAGTTCTCTAGCTATCAACTACTCACTACTATTGATCCTTTCATAAAGATTAATGCGCAACTATTAGCGACAAAACATAACTAAACGATCTCTTCTTAAATAACAATCGAGTGAAACACGTGCTACTGAACGGTACATAAAACCAATTAATAGCGTCATTTATTTCAGTTGTTTCTTTATCCGTGTGGGATAAGGTGTTTAGGCGGAAAATTATTGAATCCAGTCGTGTTTTCCAATAACTACTTAGTAGCAGCTCAAAATGTCAATGAAACGAGTCAATTTTGTTAGTAAAAGAGGTTAGACGACTCTTGTAACGTGTTAAGGAAATTTACGTCACATATAAAGTATAGATCTGCATCTAATATTCTATAAACTTTATGTATCAGTATAATAATATCATATATAAATATATAAAATCATATATAGATTTTGTCCTTCATTTCCCCTATTTTAAAAGGCTGAAATTTAGAAATTAGATAAATTGTAAAACTTCAGGGGAATTTGTCTTCACAAAGTCTGTTTATGAAGCTAGCATAATAGGGAGTTTGGTATTTTAGAATTTATATCCATTCTGTTTATGAAATATTGGTGTTTTGTGATGTAGAATTACGTTACTGTTTTCGAACAATGTTCTTTTCGCGACTAGCGTCATTCATCTAGCACTAAACTGATAAATAATGGTTAAAATAAGACAGTTTGAAAACACTAGTAAAACTTATTTAATTAGTTTTAAATACTATATCACAAAACTGTGACATGATGCTTAACGAAAATCTATTGAATCCAAAATCGACACATTATTTAACTTATACTTCCTTTTATTCTATTGCTTGAATTTTCATTTATATGGGACTCAGTGTAGGCTGTGTCTTACAATGGAATGCGGGCGGCCTGTCCCAATCAAAGAAAGTTGAGATTCAACATTCCCTTGCCAGCTACGGTATTGAAACTTGCGCTGGGCTGAGACTGTTTGGCAAGACACTTGAAACACATTGGCTTTTTTGATAGTCCAAGTTGTCAGCTCTGTGGGATCATGGACATCTATAGCAGGATTCCCGGACTTGCGTGTGAAGGTGAAAAGATATTGGAGCGCTAGAATTTTGTTGATGAGATATTGACTTTTTTTCTCTTGTTGTTTTCTTTTTCCTTCTGTGTGTTTTACACTTTTGATCTTATAAGAATTTGTCATTTTCTCTTGCCATTGAAAATAAAAAAAAATTCCTTTTATATCAATGCAGTTTACGTCAATATGTAATAGTGTTAACCAGCATATAAAGACAAAATGCATGATTCATTTTCAGAAAGTTTTTCATTCTTTTGAGTATTTAAATTAAAAATATTTCCTTAAAGCATTTAGATTGTATTCATCAACATTGTAAATCCATTTCCAATCGAGAAAGGCAATATTTATGATCATGCATTATTATAATTTCGCCACTTTTCTTGCCGTTGGATAATTACATTTGGTAATTTTACATTTCTGCGTCTATTTTATTTAACTGATTTCGTATTCGTTTACTTATTTATTATTTATTTTTTTTTTGTATAAAGAAGTGTTTAAGTTATTTTATACATCAATGTTATACTCCAATAATGCTACTAGGATTTTTATGGTGATACATATTTTTCCTTTATTTCTTATGGAAAAAATTCTTTTGGTATACAACTGTGTCCAAAAAGTAAGACCAATTTTCAATGTAAAGTTCCCGGGGCTTATGGAATTTCAAGTTTTTTTTCTTTTTTAGGTTTCTGGCACTGTCCTTGACATCTGTGTGAAATTGGACGTCATTAGTGTTTGAGTTACGCTTGGCTTTGTGAGACACTAAAAGTGATTCCAGCGATTTTTGAAATGTCTGAATTAATTGTGCAAAGAACTTTCATTAAATTTTGTTTGCGGAAACGTATAGAATGTTGCAGAAGGCATTCGGTGAGCATTCCTATATCGGAAAGAAAGATTTAGAAGCGGTATAAACAGTTCAAAGATGGCAGAGAACGCGTTGAAGACGAAGAGCCCTCTGGTCGACTTCCAACCTCAACCGACGAAGCTCACGACCAAACAATTGGTGCTCGCAAACCTTCGATTTACAATTAAAGACCTTGCTGATGATGTCGGAATTTCAAAAGGATAGGTCAATTCCATTTTGGGCCTCAAAAGCGTCAAATCTTGATTGGTACCGAAAATACTGAATGTGCCAGCTCACACTGCATTGATTCTTCGTGACTTTTTCGCCAAAATTTAAACCCATATCGTTCCACAACCCCCGTATTCACCTAATTTAGCTTCGTGCTACTTCTGGCTATTCCCTAAACTCAAAAGACCACTCCGGAGACAGCGTTTTGAGTCGATTGAAGAGATATTTCAAAAATCACCGAAATCAGTTTTAGCGTCTCACAAAGCCAAGCAAAACTCAAACACTAATAAATATTTTGACGTCAAATTTCACACAGATGTCAAGGAAAGTGCCAACAACCTAACGAAGAAACAAATTTGAAATATTATATGCCCGGGAAATTTAAATTGAAAACTGGTCTTATTTTGGACACAGTAGTATATTACTTATTACACCTTCAACCACACCGTGATTTTATCTTAAAATGCAGAAAATTTCACATAAATAAAAACATTTGAAATATAAAGCACATTCGTCTAATTTGTATAGCAAAATATGAGACGGACAAGTTACAACATAAACTGTGTTACGGTCAATATCATCAATAAAAATGCATGACAACTTAAATTAGATTAACGTTTGTTAATTATAGCTAGAAATTATTAATTAAAAACTTAACGTTGGAATGTTGTTACTAACAAGAATGATGCGTAAAAATAGTTTCTTTCTGCCTGTAATTGTTTTGGCCATTCATTAATTAAAATCACTACGCTAATTAGAGTCTGGAACTTCACAGTGAAGGGCATGCGTTATGCATTAGAAAGAAGTCATGTATAAAATAATTATATATTAAATTTTTAGAAATTAATTATCTTCTTGAGGAACAACAGCTTTTGTATGACTGGTTACAAATTTGAAACAAAGTAATAATTTAAACAGAACCGAAGGATTATTATTTTTGTAAGTAACTTTACAAAAATTTAATAAATGTTTTTCTTTAAATTTAAAACACAGTTATGGAAATGATAATTTTTTTTTATTGTAAGAATACATGGATCATTATAAAATACATTAAACTAAACAATATTTAATCAGTTTTTTTTATTTACTGCTTATTTAAATTTAAAATTAAGAAAATTTGTTACATTTAAATTTAAATAAATTAGATAAAAAAAACAGAAAATTTTATATTATTTGAAAATAAAAAATAAAACACTTGAATAAATTTTAAATATAAAATACTTAAAACAATAAAAAATGAAATAATAATAATTAAATAATTAAATCCACCTATGATAAATTTAAAACAATCACCACGTACACAAATTTATAATTCATTCTTTTTTTTATATTTTTAATAAATTCAATTAATTTATTGAATCTCGAATGTAAATTCTTAATTTTTTTACTTGAAATTTATTTTTATGTTTTTATTAAAAAATCAAAACCTATACACTAAAAGTGTACTTTATGAAAAATTAAACCTAATAAAAGTTTTTGAAAAATTTATAATGTGATATAATACATTTTTCAATAATTTTTTTTTTTTTTTTGCAATGTTTCGAATTATTTACAAACGATCTACAGAACTAAAACGTAATTATAACAAATTATTAATTTTATGGCTTGCATATTTTTGATCTCAACTTCAAAGAAAAGAAATTACTTTTTGAAGAAATTAATGTTTATATTGCTATTCCCTATGTTTATATTGCTATTCCCTATGTTTATATTGCTATTCCCTATGTTTATATTGCTATTCCCTATGTTTATATTGCTATTCCCTATGTTTATATTGCTATTCCCTATGTTTATATTGCTATTCCCTATATTTATATTCCTATTCCCTGTGTTTCTATTACTATTTTCTATTCCCTATGTTTCTATTACTATTTCCTATTCCCTATGTTTATATTACTGTTTTATATTCCCTATGTTTATATTACTGTTTCCTATTCCCTATGTTTATATTACTATTTCCTATTCAGGGATAGTAATATAAACATAAGGAATTTAAATATTGCTATTTACCTGTTACTTGTACCTACTCTACCTGTGTTTGTATTACTATTTCTTATTCCCTGTGTTTATATTACTATTTCCTATTCCGTATGTTTATATTACAATTTCCATTTTATATTTCTTATTATTACATTCATTAAAATATAATTTATTTAAAAAATAAAAGTATAAAAAATAATGTCTTAATTTCAATAAACATACGATATTAATTCTTTGAAAATAATGTATTAAGGTATATTGTTTTATAGTCTGAAATCAAAATATATTATCGTTTTCGAAAGTTTCAAGTAATAATAGGATATTAATATTTTTAAATACTTTTCCCTTTAGTAATGGCAACGAAAGTGTTTGAAATATATTGATATCCATTAATTAATTGTGGAATAAAAATGAAATTCTAAAAGATGTTCCTAGAGATATCGACTTAATTTTCTGGATGATAAATGTCTCAAAGATTATCGAATGGCAGATAACATTTATAAAGCTTGCAAACTCAAGTTGAATTATGTAATCTTTCAAAAAATGATTGACGACGCAAGAGACTGCAAAAGTTTGCGGAACACTTACTCTAAAGTTTTTTACGTTATTTCCATAATATATACATACGACAACTAAATTTTCTATTTCAGAGAAATGTTTTAGCAAGAATTAAAATGCATGAACAGAACTGAAACTAAAATAATTATTCAATGTGTATTTCATTTTTCAAATATAATAAAACATTATTCATGTATTGAAAGAGTAGGATCAGATTTCAAAAGCATACTTTTTAAAATTATAACATATTTTTTATTTATTTCCTTTATTTATTTTTTGAAATATATACTAGAAAATATTTTTAAAATCTTCACCAATAATTTTTAAAATATTCTGATTTTTTAGTTTAAAAAATATTTTTTAGACACCAGTTGTTTTACCTTAGCACTTAATGTCTTTCAGAATATGACTAATGTCTATGAATTCATAAGAAATCATCTAACGTCCATTATACATGGGTATAATGATGTGTTTATATCATCTTATGTAATATTAAGAAAGAAATCGGTAAAATTGCAGAATAGGGGCCGTTGGGATTTGGTGTGAAAAACATTTTCGCCAAAAAGCGCCATGTAAAGTGCGATTGTAAGTGAAATTAATTGCAAACAGTACAAGGAGCCCATGTTACCACATTTGGTAATTTATCAGCGGCCACAAAACAGTTGTCCTATCACACACAGTCCCTATTTTATGATTTAGCCAAGAAATCTACTATTCAGTTAACAACTTTGTCATAACAACTCTAATTTTCATAGCAAAATATGTTCTTAAAGGATATGATGCAAGTCAAGATTATGTATTAAAGAATATGATACAAATCAAGATTATTGATATGATACAAGTCAAGTATTCTTAAGAATTAATACGAGTCAGTTAATTTGTAAAAAAAGCAGTCAATTTGATAAAAACAAAGAAATTGCTTGAGAAGCTTTTTTTAGTCTATCATTTAAAATTCAGAACAAACACAATAGAGCTTGGTATAGAAGGATAAACGATGATATGAATATAACATATGAACAACTGAATTTTCTCTAAACTCGTTGGAGATCGTAAATGTATAAATTTCACGCATACACATTTCTTCTAAATGATACGCAAATATGAAGAAAACATATTTACAGTGACTCGTACATAAAACAAGTTCCTCCCTTTATTGTTTATCATGTTATTTGTTTAACAAGAGAAACCTGGTAGAAGAGGTTCAACAAAATAAAACCAATAAATAGCAATCAGATAGTAAAAAATGAAAAACAAATTATAATTGTTAACTTTTTTCAAAATAATATAAGTTTTGAGTGAATCTGAAAATCTATTTCACTAATCAATGAACCATTCATTCCCACAGCCTCTGCTGTACTACTTTATGGATTCCAATGTTAAATGTGTTTCAAATCCCTGTTAAATGTATACTGATCTCAACGTCATTAAATTTTAGGAGACAGCTAATTTCCAATTTAAATTCCCTTATTATTGGACAATAAATTATAGCTTGAGAATTTTTTCACAAAAGAACAAATTTAAAGTCAAATTCTACTCTAAATATATGTTCACGATTTAAAATAAATATAGCTATCGACTAAATAGCAAAATTTACTGCTCGGTTTCGTAAGGAAGATAAAAAGCGAGATTATTTTATATATAAAGAGAGTATTCATTGTATCAACAAAGCGTAAACAAGTAGAGGAATTAAAATGCTACTTGATTTGCAAAATAGAACAAATAATGAGAAATCTACGTAATGATTACACAACGAAAGGTTGATCAGAATTAGGATAATTGTTGATTTTGTACAATGCAATTAATATTACATAACTTAAAATTCAAAAATCTATATATTGTAAAATACTTGAAGATAAAAAAAGTGTGTTTAAATTCCTTTAGAGCCATAAATTATTGCCTTGGAAACATCTAATACTTACTATTTTTTCTGTAAAAAAATTATAAATAGACTATTACGTAGTTGGTAAGTTAGTATAAAAATATATTGGTAATGAAGCAATATAGTACAATATATTTATATTGGCAATAAATTACAATGAAGATTTGATCACCAAAACATTATTTGTAGAAACCGCCATATGCAAAAAAATTATTTAGCTAATTATATTGATACAAGTGCTTTAATAAACCACCCTTTAAATTGTTTCTAACTACTATTTGTGACTTGCTACTTTACTATTTTTTTCTATATAAAAATTATAAGTAGGTTATTATGCAATTGGTAAGTAAGTATTAAAATATTTTGGCAATAAATTACAATGAAGTAATATAGCACAATATATTACTTCATTGTAATTTATTACATTATTGGTAATAAAGTACAATGACGATTTGCTCACCAAGACATTATGTGTAGAAACTGCCATATGAAAAAAAAATCATTTAGTTAATTATTTCATTTAGCTAACAAGTGCTTCGATAAACCCTCCTTTAAATTGTTTTTAACTTCTATTTGTGATTTTAAGTATATGGAGATCATATATATTTATATATTCCTCTAAAATCCATTGCAATTCTTTGTGTAAAGTTCGTTGCAGTTGTCGGTAGAAAATTATTTTCTGTTTATTTGTTTTAACTTCTCGTTACCATACCATTACCGCAATCACGTATGCATCACAAATAGGTTAAAATAAAATCCTCGCCAAAAACTATTGAGGCAAACAAGCAAACATTCTGCAGTTTTTGCATGCATGTTCGTGACACCATTCAGTTCTCGCCCGTTATTTTAACTCACCCGTTGCCTTAAGTTGCCCTTGAAATGAGATACTAGGACAAAGCAAAGTGAAAGCTATCTGTCTTCGCAGGACAACAGAATTGATATTATAAATAGAAACACCAAGAGTTGAAAATTAATTTAAGAACCCATACACAAACATAAGCGAGTTCTGTATGGGTTCCAGTGCTAGATTGTGGGCGAATTTGGCACTTGATGAGATGTTAATTACCCCAAAAAATCCCTCACTGGCATACATACGCTCTGTGCTATTCTTCCTAATTATACCGAGTATAGAGCCTAACAAGCCTCAAGTTCTAGATCAAAAGCTGAGATCTTTAAGCCGTTGAATTTGAGTTGCTTATAAAAAAAAAGGCAAGAAAGAAAGAAAAAACCACACAAAATTTTTAAAACTAAAAGTGAAAATGTATTTAACAAAATTTGCTTACATTGTAACACAATTTCTAATTATTTTTAATTAATATCTATGATCAAATTATCGTATTGATATTAAATTAAATGTTAGTGCATCTATTAATTTTTCTAGTACAATTATCAATTCCATCGATGTAATTTTATATACTACTACACCAGTGACTTTCTATAAAGTAATTCTAAAGATTAAAAACCATTAATAAAATAATTGACGTAACAAGATCAAAAATTAGTAACCTTCCATAAAGTAATTTTAAAAATCAATTATTATAAACCATTAATAAAGCAATAGACGTAACAAGATTAAAAACTAATTTCCCATAAA
The DNA here is from genome assembly GCA_021605075.1 of Caerostris darwini. Lineage (NCBI taxonomy): Eukaryota > Metazoa > Arthropoda > Arachnida > Araneae > Araneidae > Caerostris > Caerostris darwini. The sequence continues at coordinate 170,492 of BPLQ01010518.1, read as the reverse complement.
GTAACAATTTTTATAGACCATTAATAAATTAAATGATGTAACAAGATTAAAAACAAGTAATTTTCCATAAAGTAATTCTAAAAATATTATAAACCATTAATAAATTATTTAACGTAAAAAGATTAAAACGTAGTGACTTTCCATAAAGTAATTCTGAAACTCAATTATTATAAGTTAATAAAATAACTGGTATAACAGAACTAAAAATCAGTGACTTTCCATAAAATAATTCTAAAACTCCATTATAAACCATTAATAAACTAATAGACGTAACAAGATTAAAAACTAGTAATTTTCCATAAAGTAATTCTAAAAATATTATAAACCATTAATAAATTATTTAACGTAAAAAGATTAAAACGTAGTGACTTTCCATAAAGTAATTCTGAAACTCAGTTATTATAAGTTAATAAAATAACTGGCATAACAGAATTAAAAATCAGTGACTTTCCATAAAATAATTCTAAAACTCAATTTATAAACCATTAATAAACTAATAGACGTAACAAGATTAAAAACTAGTAATTTTCCATAAAGTAATTCTAAAAATATTATAAACCATTAATAAATTATTTAACGTAAAAAGATTAAAACGTAGTGACTTTCCATAAAAAGTAATTCTGAAACTCAGTTATTATAAGTTAATAAAATAACTGGCATAACAGAATTAAAAATCAATGACTTTCCATAAAATAATTCTAAAACTCAATTTATAAACCATTAATAAACTAATAGACGTAGCAAGATTAAAAACTAGTAATTTCCCATAAAGTAATTCTAATAATCATTATAGAACCATTATTAATTTAAATGATGTAACAAGATTAAAAACTAGCAACTTTCCATAAAGTAATTCTAAAAATCAAGTATTATAAGCCATTAATAAACAAATAGACGTAACAAAACTAAAAACTAATAATTTTCCATAAAGTAATTCTAAAAATAAATTATTATAAACCATTAATAAATTATTCGACGTAACAAGATTAATTTTTAGAATTTCTTTATGGAAAATTACTAGTTTTTAATAATTATAAACCATTAATAAAAGCTTAAATGACGTAACAAGATTAAAGACTAGTAATTTTCCATGAAGTAATTCTAAAAATGAATTATTATAGACCATTAACCATTTTTATTAATCAATTATTATAGACCATTAATTAATAAACTAATTGATAAAACAGATTAAAGAGAATAAAAGTAATACTTTTAACATAAGAAGATAGATGTAAGCCACGATTGAAATTTTGAGCTACTAAATAAGACAAACTCGCGAAAACGGAACATTTCGTTGTATCTAATAATCGAATGATATATAAAAGAAACCTTCATTTGTTTAATAGGTCTAAATCAACACTAGACTGCAGAAATAAGAAATATCCTTCCTTGCACACCCACTATTCATTCTACCTTTAAATAATTATCATTATTATGTACTAAAATAATGGTACACTTTAGAAAAGAAAGCACGCAACTGCTGAAATAAAGTGGCAATCTCTTATTAGTGAATCATTTAGGAAACCACATAAGAGTTTCAGAATTTCCAACCAAAATAAGCGTAAGGCAGATCATGTTCAGTTAGAAGGTTTAAATTCTAAAATCGTATTATAGCAGCGTTTAAAAAAGTAGTAAATATTTTTATTTAAATGTTAAATGACAACATTTATTGTAGAATATTTTTCTATAAAAGTGGCCTTCTTCTTAAATGGCACAACAGCCCCATGGTGGGCCAAAGCTCTCTGTCTACTGACAGATTCTGAAATATAGCATATTTTCTTTTTACTGGGTAGGCTTGTCAACCCTACACCGAAAACTCTACAGTCATATAAGACCGAGTTCTACTGTTTAAAGTGGATTCCGAACCTCTACAAACATCTCTGGCACTGCAGGTTGTATTATTGAGTTGTATTATTAAATTTTACATTAAGTTGTATTGGACATTAAGTTGTACATTGTATTTAAGTAATAAGAAACTACTTTATTTGAATGATTTAAATTATCAGTATTACATTTATATGATAAAATTTATTTTAAATTTTGCGGAAAAATTAAAAAAAATAATAATTATGGTGTGGTTTGTCACTCTACGGTATTTTGTGCAAACTCTGGAATAGTTAGACCGAAACATACAGTTTAACGTGGATTTCGAACCACTCACAAACATCCATACCACCACCAAGATTTGACCCTGAACCTGTGGTACCTAAGCCACAACGCTAGCAGGCCATCAGGCCGCAGCCAAATGTGGTAACCTGGGTTTCTTGTACTGTTTGCAATTCACTTCACTTACGATCGCAAATCGCAATACGTTACTTCTGCATTTTGGCGAAAAGATTTTTTGACGTCAATTCGTAACGGCCCCTATTCTGCGATTTTACCTTTCTTTCCCTTAAAAAATGTAGAATCTTTACCACTTTCGATAATGTATTTACATCTTCAAATTTTGCTGACAAAATGAGGATTCGTGTCCAGGTAGAACACTATAATTCAGTTAAAACAACCACTAACAAACATCCATGCTACCACCAGGATTAGAACCTGAAGACACTGGTAGCAAAAGCCATAGCGCTAGCCAATTGGCCCTCAGGCCATTAAAAAATAAAAAAATGTGATTTAAATATGGATATAATGCACGGTTGGATTAATTAATAAAAAAAGAAAAATATATCTGTGTATCTACAGTCAATTATATTTATTTGAATTTAACACTACATTAAGGGAAATGGATATATTTAAAAAAAAAAAAATAGACTTCCTAAAAATGTTAAACCAGAATCTGAATTCACATTTGAAAGGCACTATATACTTTCAAAAAATACTATCTTATTAGGATTGGATTCGAAATTCTCAACATACCGAAACAGACAATAAAAATATATTTGTCATCTATTGAAAATATACTGTACTTTAGAAGGCTTATGCGGAACTACATAATAATGCCTACGTGTTCCATAATAATGGAGTTCGAATTTATTTTTACACTGCGGAATTTCCATCTGACAAATGGAATATTTTTGAACACAAATTAAATATTCATGACCTGAATCCGAAATATTCTCATAAAATATAAAGATAAACAAATAATTTTATACAGACGTTGTCTCTAAAAAATAGAGAGCTGTCTATTTTGTTTTCTAGTCTGCGAGTTTGCTGCGCTTTGTAAACTAAGAAAAATGAAATAGTTTGCAGAAAAAAAACAGTGTTCTGTTTTCTAATGTTAAATATAATAATTTTATTTTATTTCTTATGTTTCTCTTAATAAAAAATTTTATATCTTAAAAATTTTTAATAAAATTGCTTTTAATTTAAAAAAATTTGTAATTTAAATGAAAATTAAAATAACTAATATCCAAACAATACCAAAATAGTACCAAATTGCATATCTTCCATCTGATTCACATGAATAAATTTGTTCAGTATGTATCATTGTGTATTATAATTGTACTTCAGTATGTATTATGTGAAGAAAAATTATATGAAAAATTGGTTTATATTAGATTACATATAATTTTAACAAAATATCCTGCTTTTAAAATACTTCTTTGAAAGTAATGTGTAAAAAAAAAGTAATTTTTTAAATCATCGATCAATAATTCGCAAAACCAAATGTATAATTTTCTATAAAAATTAAATTGATTTAAGTAGAAAAAATCAAATACGTATTTAACTAACTCCCTGGCGCAACAGTGCATGGTGAGCCAAGGGCGTCTACCTACTGGCAGATTTCAAGACAAGGGATGGTTTCTTTTTACAAGGTAGAGTTGTCAGCCCTACAGCCATATGAGACCGGGACATACGGTTTAGCGTGAATTCCGAATCACTACAAACACCCATGGCACCACCGGGACTCGAACCCGAAAAGCCTGTGGTATCGAGCGTCAGTCACTTGGCCATTATTAATATTAAATGGAAAATGTCACCGGAAAACAATTATTAATAATAAAATACAGTTAATTTATGCCTAACTTTTTTATAGAGTTCTAAATGTACCTTCACCTAAGAAATTAAAGAAAAACTCTGGGGGAACTCGAACCCGAAACCTAAGGAAACCTGGAAGGCGCTAGTCACTCGGACATCAAGCCCAAATGCATATTTCTGATATGTAATTTACGAATCGATTTATCTTTATTACCTATCAAAACATCTGAAAACATCTAACTGAAAATTATTTAAATAAAAGTTAACATACAAAATTAGTATTATGTAGAAATCCAAGAAAATTTAAAGACAAAAAAACAATGCATGTCTTTGTATGTAAAATGCAACAATATTATATGTAACAAATTTAGGGATTATAGAGCATGAAGAATCAATACAAGTGAGATTTGCGAAAATAGTATTAACATAAATGACAAAATAAAATATTCTTACCATTTATACACAGACCTGTATCAATATTAGTATTTATTATTATTTTCAAGAAAATTTTTTTATATAACATTTGAGTGAAATCTTTATATATATTAACTCATCCTTTTAAGAGCACCCTTTCTTATATAAATCACCACCTTTACAGTTCAACATAAAAACTAGTTTAACAAAGTACATATTGGTTACCAAAATTTTGGTAAAAATTACGATTACAAGGTTATGACTATTTATAAAATTACTGAGTATACGTATAAAGTAATGGTATATCAGAATATTATATATAAATTAGTGGAATGAAATCGTATAACATGTGACGAAAAACAGGTTGTACAGGAGCCTGCGGGTTTCAGAAAGTAAAAATTGCCTTGTACAGTTTCGAGTTAACCATATTTTAGAATCAGCATTCGACATCATTTCTCTGAAGAATTACGATGATAAGCTATTAGGTGAAATGGACACCCCAGAGTCAGCCCTATTTAAGCAAGATTGCTGGAATGTAAACTCTTCTATAATTCATAGATTGTGAAATGCATTTCTAAGAACAGAAAAGCTTCTAGAAATTATAACCATGGAAATCCTAAAGTTACAAGTGTCGCTGGTGACCGTTATTTATAATTAGGAAGTCAGACCAACTACACCAATTATAGTTACAACTCAGCATAGATCTAAATGGAAATTCTATACATGGCACTCTAGTAACCAGCTGGTAAGAGCTATACTTGACGCATATATACATATAAGGTAAGGGTAATACGTGGTACACTAAGTGGTAATTAATACGACTCTAATCCTGCTAAACCACTTCTAATTATCTTAGATCTTTTTTTGCAGTAGTCAGTAAAAGGCTAGTAATCACGTAAACAACGCACAAAAGATTTTACATATATGGGTTCTATGTTAAGAAGTCCAGCAAAGTGAGTATCTCTTAGATCAGGCCGCCGAAGTGAAAGGTTTATTTGGGTACACATACATTCCAATTAGAATGCGTACTCCTACATGTAAAATACCGTAAACAAAGATTAACGATGTAGCGAGAACTGGAGACTCACTATTTTTCCGATAGTATTGATGAAAGAAACATAGTTGGTTTTACCAACCTATGTATGTAAGCAGTTATCTATTGCTGTCATACAAAGAGCGCCCCTTAGTGTTCGATTACATAAAGAAGACACTTTTGATCGAACTGTTCATTCTTACGCAGGTGCAACTGGTGACTCCTTTATACTACAAGGCAATGCTAGAATTTTAGCTCGACCGTTTAATAATTAATTCTTGTGAGAAACATTTTGTGGATATGTGTAGATCAACACTTGAACCTGATTGATCATGTTTGCGATATTCTAAGGGAGACGTATTGCAGTACTTAACCCACCCTATGTAATCTTTCGGGATCTCCGAACTCCCTTGACGCAACAATGGAAACCATCAATTTGAGCATGGAAGAACGCTATCATACCTTTATAGAGCTTACGATGATCGCACACCATATTGAAGCCGATCATGTATTGAACTCGAATACCGTATTGCATGCTATGTTAATTTTGAGTATTTTCATGACAGAAAGTAAGCCTGTTGTCTATTTTGGGATGAATTGTTTGATTAATACTTTTGTCCAATTTTAAAAATTTCAATGAAAAAGATATTTCTCAATCACAGCATATCTGATAATTTTAGGATAGCAGTAAACAGTCGAAAAACTTCTTTTATTGGTTCATACTCATTCAGAAAGGTAGAGTTTAGAACATGATGAATTTATTACTAAAATAGCAATGATAATTTGCTGGCTGTAGTGCGTGATAAAATAAGCTCATGTGAAAATACCTTAAAAATATGATCGATTTTTCTTTTCTAAGTATGGCTTTCCAAAAATTCACTGTTCATTAACATAAAGACAGAATTAACATGCATGTTTTGTTTAGTATTTCAATTTTTAAAAATAATCTAATCAATTGAATCGATCAATTTATCCAGTGCATACAAATTTTACTGAATCTCCAAGCTACAACAAATCAGCTCGAAGTGCTCCTTCAAAATCTAAACTGTTATTGATTATCAAAAAGAATCTATGAGGCTATATCTTAAAAAAATACAAATTCTTTACAAATTCTGATTGGTAATAGTGTTAGAATTACGTTGATGCTATAGCAGACACCTATCTTTTGTACATGCAATTGTCGGTTCAATATTATCAGACCTAATGAACCAAAGTTACAATGGCAACACCAAACAATCCTACCAAATGCAAGGTATGGGCATTGTCAATTATTCCTTTTTCCGCGCAAACGTCATAATGCTGCAAACATTCATCGATAATTGTATGCCATTATAAACAGAATAAACAGCATATAAATAGTACCGCCGCCATGCTATTCAAACGATTAAACTGTTCCAATCAGAAAATGTTGATTACCCCTCGATTTATCCAGTATTAAAATAATGAAACATCCAAAATTATCTAAAGTTTTCAGTCACTTCAAATTTATCCTTTAAAACACATTATGGCTTTTCTGCACAACGTTTTGTCATTAATGAAATGTTAAAATCATGAATGCTAAACTTTTTTTATGAGAAAAATAAAAAATGGCTATGAAGTCTGAATCAAAGCAAACCAATAAATACTAAAACAATATCACAAGAAATCTTAAAATGCAATCATGATATTATTTTATATATTATTATTAATATATTAGATGTGCATTTCAATTTAAATATGAATTAAAACATCTCGCAAACAAAAAAACAAACCGCTGACAGTTCAAATCTGTTTTTAAATCAAGATATTTGCATGATATTATATTTAAATTTTATTTTAGTTTGGCAAACTTAAAGTTTGTTTAATTATAGAAAACCAATAACTAGTTAAAAAAACTAATTATGAAAGGCCACCAATGATATATGTAATATAAAAACTAAATAAAAATTCACATTGATCATTTCAAAAATCCCTTCTGTCGACAATTACAATCTCTTGCAATATATCTTGGAAATATATTTCAATTTAAATTATATACTAAAATATCTCCCTTCCTCCCCAAAAAAATACAAAACAATGATTGGTTTTGCAACTATATTGCAATCATACAACTATATGTAACTAAAATTTAACTTTATTTTACCACAGAAAACCAATATCAAGTTAAAAAAAACTCAACAAGAAAGGTCATCAATGCTTACACGTAATACAAGAAAAAAAATGGATAAAAATCCACATCGATTATTGCAAAAACCATCCTTGCAGTAGACAACTGCAATATATTGCACCATTTCTTTTATTTTTGTACCAAATCCAAAGACCACGTTATATCGCTAAATGAGAAGAGAAAATCTTCACGCAACAGACGCCAAACCGCAGTGTTTTAAGTGTCCGATGTCGTGACACAAGCTTCGGGACTGGCACGTATGGGGCAGACGAACTTATTTTCTGCTGTTTTTTCTCAGATTCGTCAAGAAAATAAGCGAAATTCCTGGACACAGTTTCTGGGGACATAAATGAGAGAGTTTCGAAGATAGTGTCACGTACTGCATTAAGTTTAGTAAATATTTGCAAAATTATTCCATTCATATTTTAAAACTGTTGTCTTTTTTTTCTTTTTTGTACAATTTGTAAAAAAAAATATCTGTTCACGAATCTTATGGCTCAATTGTATAGCACAAAAAAGATTGGGGTATAAATTTGCAGCTTAGAAATAATTATCAAGTTATAATTATATATAATAATAAATGGTTATTTATCTGGATGGATTCAAGTTAAAATATTCTCGACAGTTTCAATTTTATTTCATTATTTGTAATTTTAATGCTTTTAAAAAAAAATTTGATAATGTGTATTTGCAAAATTATTCTACCCATATTTTAAAACTGATGTCTTTTTTGTACAACTTGCAATGTAAATAAAGTTATTAACAAATCTTTTGATTTATTGGATAATTGGATAACACAAAAAGGAATGGGACATAAATTTGCAGCTTAGAAATAATAATCAAGTTAAAATTTCATATAATAATAAATGAATATTTATCTGGATGGAATCAATTTAAAATATTCTCAACAGTTTCAATTTTGTTTCATTATTCACAATACGCATTTTTTTAAATTTTTTATGTATATAAGCGTTTCGTATTGACAGTCAGGCTGCCTAGAGAGATGTTTGCGGGTTCTTTCTCCAACGACAAGTGAATGCAGGGTCGTTACCCCTAAAAGTCTTCCCGGACCACCATTCATCATTTTTTGATGAGCTGTTCATGGCATTCATAAGTTGAACTACCAATGTACCATAAAGATTTAAATCTATTCATCAGGAATATTGAATTTCAGACAACTCATTTTCAATTCAGATAGCTCTATTTTTTTATTACGTTTACTCCTCAAAAATACCTGGCCACTGTGGCATTTTTTGGAACGAACAAGCAGATTGTCTAGCAAAAAGAGGCTCAAAACTACTTCAAACGAGATCGTCGTCACTGTCCTTCCATTCTATAAAACTTTTTATCAAACAAATAATGGTTAAAACCCACAAGTTACAAATTTAAGATGAGATTAAGCCAAAACGTTGGAGCGCTGAAGATCTTTTAGCAATACCCAGCAATCCGCGACGGCATGCTGTCGCCCAGTTCCGACTTCTGACTGGCCATGACTGTCTAGCAGAACATCTCCATCGCATTAAAATCTTTGAAAATCCTGGCTGCCCCCTATATGGTTCAACAGACCCAATGAACAGAGACCACCTCCAACGAGGTGCGGTACTTGACGGCGACTCGGAGACAGCGCTTTACTGGCGTGCGAGAGAACTCTTAAGGCAATGACTTCGGTCATCTTTGCTTTTTTTTGGACGTTCATTCTTTTTTTTTTTTTTTTTTTTTTACAATTGTTATTTTTGTTATTATTACTATTTTTATTCTTCTTGTGCTTGCCTTGCCATTGGAAATAAAAAAAAAACTCCTCAAAAATTGTCAATAAATTCAATGATTTTGTAGACTACATTATTTTAATATATGTTACGTTATTTATATAAAGAACCTTGTAGGAGGGCAATACACATCTATTCATTGCGATTTCCTATATTCTCTTTACACTCAACTTGGTCCATTTACATTTGATCAATGAATTTTATAGATATTTTGACTTTTGTGCAAAGACTTTTTCCTTTGTTAGAAAATTAATAGCATTTCATTTTTAACTTTCTAAAAGTCTAAGTAAAAGAACATAAGTGAAAAATAGTTGTTTTTCATACGAGATAAAAATGTTGCAAAAATGCAACGTCAATACAAAATATTACTTACAACTGTCTTATAGAAATTTTTAAAATATTCACTGTGTAAAAGTAAATTAGATTTTCTACGTCTAGTTACAGTTTGATTTTCTACAATTTTGTTTCAATGAGTTTTATCAATAATATGATTGCTTGGGTCTTTTTTTTTTTTGTATTTAAGAAAGGCTACATTTTGAAAGAAAGTTGGGTGTCCAACACAATATCGAAAATGAAGATGACAGTTGTAAAACTTCAACCCTAAACATCTTTTGTTTGCATAATTATTAGAAATTCCTCAAGAGAAATCTTTGAGTAGCAAGCAATTTTATGTAATTTCTATACAAGAGTTTTTGTAACAGCAAATAATTTTTATTTTGCAATATTACTATTACTACTACTGCACCACACCACACCACACCACGTTAAATAAACACACTGCGGTTAGAGTTGAGATGTCCTTATACAGTTTGGGAATGATGAGGGTGAAATCTAATGGATAAACGATAGAGGCAAGAAAGGTTTTGCAAAATTCACTTTGGGTGGTACAGAAGTTGAACAATGAGGAAAAGTTTGCAAAAGCAGTAGAAAGCATCACAAAATTGAAATTTAAAAATAGAAAAGGTATGAAATGCGAGAATATATATAAAAAATACATACTTTAAATTATTAGAAAAATTTAAAATCAATGCGATACAATAAACGCAACATTGGAGAACATATAAATCAGAGAGCGGAAGAAATAATCATATGTAAAAATTGTCCGTCACTATTTCTTGCTTTCTAGCACCCTTGCCTTGCAATATACTTTATACATTGCAAGAAAATTGTGTGTGCCATCCATATTCCACAGCTTTCTATGAGAAGAATTCAAATGTAAAGAGGGAAAAACTCATGCAACAACAATTTTTGTTTGTCTTTTTTTTATGTAATGTTGCGTTTTCGCAACGTCAGTATTAAAGGAATTGAAGAATTAGTGGTTAACAAGATGGAAAGTAGTACAGCATTGAAATCTTATCAACTGCAATACTTCAAGAGACTATTTTCAACAGTGTAGAAAGCAGCAGTTATTTGCCATTGACTACATTATCAACATTTGAATGGTTTCTAATAAAAACCAATGAATTACAATCACTCAATGTTTGTATTATTAGATTATATTTTTTAAAAATACGAATTTGACATATTTTAAAATACATGACATTGTAATTTAAAAACATAGCAATTTAATTTATTTTTTTATCTAGATTTTTATATACCCAAACAATTACTTCACATATATTTGTAAGCTGCTATACTAGCAGCTAGTTGTATCAGGATGAAATACCAATAGCTCTTTCTATTTACAATATTAGTACATACATACACATGGCACCCTGTGCCTCTTCTACAATAGTATTAATATTTAAAAACCAAGAGCCGGTACCTGACCGTCTGTATCGATCTGACGCTCCTAGCGTTCACCTCGTGGTCTCAAGATTTCACCGCAACTACTTACCATACTGGACCACACAGTTAAAATCCCAGTCACAGGTCACAGTTACCAGTTATAACCGCGAACTCTCGTGGTTATATAATAATAATTAAACCTTACATATTGTTTGGGTATAACTTAAATTTTGAATAAAATTAAATATAAGTAAATTTATTCATAAATCAAATACTTGAATACTACTACACCTATAATTCAAGTAGAAATCATTTTAAGCAAAAATAAACAATTATAGAAAACAGAATTTACATAAAATCATTAAAAATTTAAATCTCATATTTTTTACATGTAATGCATAAGTGAAAATATTACATCATTTAATTTTATTACAGTCAACTAGTATTATATTATAACAGTTTTAACTTTTATTTCTAACACTATTTAACAGTAATATATTTAATGAAAACTTCAGTGCATTTATTATAGTTTTCTATTTAACCCGCAAATGAAAATATATTTAAATTTCATCCCATTACCTGAAAATTTAACTAACACAGACTTCTTGAAAAAGATAATGAGATTAAATTATTGATTTCCGTAAGACCAAAATTAATTAAAAAGTATCATTAAGAAAAGTCATATTTTTCTGCAGTATAGTGTAGAATTCTCATGCAGAAAAAAAAAGAAAGAAAAGCAGAAAACCTCTCAGAATAAATTTAAAGTTCAAACATAATTAACCGGATTGTTAATTAACTGATAATGCAACTTCAAGTATAGAGAAGAATGTCTCTTCAAAAATAATTATGTAATACAAAAAATTTATTTATACTTTTAATCATTGTTCAAAGTTAATAAGTAGATATTTTTAATTAATATTACAATTTTCATATGAACTTTATGAATTGTTAAAATTTTTATTTTTTGTAATATAAGGTGATACTTTTAATAATAAAGAAATTAATTTAAGAAATAATTCTTTGAATTTAAATATAAAACAATTAATGGATATTTTTTATTAATATATGAATGTAAATGAGTTTCTTGCCATATTTTTTTTTTATTTTAATAAATAAAGCACGTAGATCTCATGAATTTATTTAAAAGAATAGCATATTAAAAAATTCTCGACTGTAATTAAATAAATATTCCTCTTGATTTTCTGGTGAATTGAAAGAGCACTAATTAAAATGATATAACAAATTAAATAGAAAAAAACTTAATTCTAATATTTTTTTTTATTATTTATTTTTACATAATTCATGAATGAATGAATGAATGAAATAAAGCCTAACCTAATAAATTTGTGAAATCAATGATTTTTCTAACAATTTATCAAGAAATTTACTTAAATTTCATTGAAACAAAGTTTATAATTACTTATTTTATACAGTTTCTTTCTTTTTTTTTTTTCTAAAAACTTAAATAGATCATAATAAATTGAATGTTTTAAATAATTACTTTTATTTAATATTTTATTTTAATAAGTTTTTATAAACCCAACCAACTAGTTTATCTATGTCACTTAAACCTTAAATTCATGTTATTTATAAATCAATTATAATAATAATATTGTACTTAAAGTAGATATCATTTTAAACAAATTATAGCAAACAGAATTTATATAAAAATATTAAAAATTAAAATTTTATATTTTATAAATGTACTGTATCATAAGTGAAAATATTAAATCATATAATGGTAGTTATATAATAAAATTAATTAAATTGAATGAAATAAAATTATTACAGTTTTAGCTTTTATTTGTAACATACTATTTAACAATATATTTAATGAAAACTTCAGTACATTTATTGTAGTTTTCTATTTAACACATCAAATGAAAATATATTTAAAATTCCTCCCATTACCTGAAAATTTAACTAACACAGACTTCTTGAAAAAGATAATGAGATTAAATTATTGATTTCCGTAAAGCCAAAATTAATTAAAAAGTATCATTAAGAAAAGTCATATTTTTCTGCAGTACAGTGTAGAATTCACATGCACCAAAAAAGAAGCAGAATACCTCTCAGAACAAATTTAAAGTTCAAACATAATTAACCGGATTGTTAATTAACTGCTAATGCAACTTCAAGTATAGTGGAGAATTTCTCTTCAAAATAATTATGTAATACAAAAGATTTATTTATATTTTTAATTAATTTAACAAAGTTAATGTGTAAATATTGTTAGTTTTTATTATAATTTTCATATGAACTTCATGAATTGTTTAAATTTTCATTCTTAATAATATAAGATGATACTTTTAATAATAGAATTCTTTAAATTTAAGAAATAATTCCTTGAGTTTAAACATAAAACAATTAATACATATTTTCTTATCCATATATGAATGTAATTGAGTTGCTTCCCGTGATTTTTATGATTTAATAAATCTCATAAATTAATTTAAATGAATAATATATTAAAAACGTTTACGTGTTTTGAATGTTTATTCAAAACCCGTATTTGTTAAGTATTCTTTTTTTTTTTTTTTGATTTTCTGGTGAATAAAAAAAAGTACTAATTAAAATGACAACAAATTAAATAGAAAAAAATATTATAATATTAAATTCCGATATTTTTTTTTATATATTTCATGATTAAATGAAATAAAATTGAACCTACTAAATTCATCACAACAATGATTTTTCTACCGATTTATCAAAAAACCTCAGATTTTATTACACAATATTTATAGTTATTGATTTCATCCTGTTTTTTTTTTTAGTTTTTTTTCCCTAAATTTTAAATAGATCATAATACATTAAATGTTTTACATAATTACTTTGATTAAAAAAATTAATTTTAATAAATATTCTTTATTTCACGAAATTAAATATATATTATAGATGAAAAAAATTAGATTTTATTTACTCATTAAGAAAATTAACACATTAAGAAAGGAACATATAATAATAATAAAGGAACACATTAAGAAAACATTAATTAAATTGTTTTTATTTTGTTATTTTTTCATTTAAAATTTTTTTAATTCTAGTAATGAGGTTATTGTTTAGAATATTTTTAATGTTCCATTATGCAAACAAAAATTAAATTCCCATGTGCAATATCTATTCAACTACTTTAAAAGACTTATTATTTAACGTAACATGCAAATTTCATATTGCAACATTTTTTTTACAACATACAATTCTAATTCCGCATCACTAACCATTTTTGATTACTCAACAAATTAAGAGAAATTAACCATAAAAGAAATATTTTGAATACATAAAACCGTGCATAAATTATGTGCTTAGAAGCGGAATAATTTTTTTTTCACAAACACGAAAATTGTACACTTATATAAAATTAAAAAAAAAACATTCAAATGAACAAAATGATAAGTTTTCTCTTTAAAATTAAAAAAAAAAAAATCTTATTCCAAGAAATGCTTTCAGGAGTAATTTTATCAATAAATTATTGTTTAGAAATCTTGTACATCAAAACGTTTGTCCAGTATTCCAGCCAACCTGCTAGCTATTTTGTGGAAAAATAAATACCCTGTTTAAAGGAGGCAGCGAGATATACCGATTACTTATTAGGGATACTAATCCGTCAGACAAGCTGAAAAGCAATTTAAAAGTGGAAATTTAATAATTATACATGAATTTTTTTTTAATAATATTTATTTTGATAGTGTGCAGTTTAAAATTTTAATTATTAAAAATTTAAATTATTTTTATTGTAATTAAATTTAACTGTCCCAAAATTAAATTATTCAAAATATGTACGTTTTATTAACTTAAATCTTTTCTACAACAATTATTATAATAATTGTTATGATACTACCATAATATTTTATGTAAATCTTAAGAAATTAATTAGGAGGAAAACTGCATAAAATGCTCGATAAAAATGGTACAACCTAATATTCAAATGAATCTAATTAAATTCAACATATTTTTCAACAAATAGAATATAAAAACTTCCAAAAACAAATAACCGTCGTTCATAAGACTAAAACATTGGACATTTAAAATATGTACGATTGATTAAATTAAACCTTTTCTACAGCAATTATTATGTAGCCTATGCACCCTTTTCTACAACATACTATTATATGGAAATCTTAAAGAAATTAATTAGCGAGAAAACTGCATAAAAATTGCGAAATAACAATGGTACAATCTATTATCCAAATGAATCTAACTAAATTGAACACCGTTCATACATTTCCTAACAAATAAATAGAATATAAAAACTTCCAGAAACAGATAATCATTGTTCATAAGAACAAAACATTTGTCATCACTTAAAAAGAAACTTTTCTCAAAAAAATCCAGTAATATCACACGACACGGATAAACTTGCTTCATTATCTTATTGTTTACCCCTTTTTTTTTTCCCAACCACCGCCTCGTCTTAATGGTAATCGGGCACAGATCTTAAGCGAAACCACAGTCTGTCAACCACGCTAAGATGGATGGTGCACCGAATACTCTTCAAAGAGATATTAATCAAGATCTTTTACTTCCAACCGACAGCGAATCCTGCCTGAGCAATGAGTAATCGTAGACTAAACACGTTGAACGCTAGCGGTTTCCTACTTTTTTTTCTTTCTTTATGTATGCGTACGTGTGTCTGTTTACTTTGAAAATCCTTACCTGATTAAATTTGAACCGGATAGTTTCATATTCTAAAGTTTCAATTGATGATGCATGTTAGGAAGATAAAAGTAAAACTCATATAGTGCCTCGTCAATCAAACTGTGGCTTCTTACTATTTAATGTTCTATAAATGGTTTCCTGGAATCTATATTCTGTTAAATTTTTATGACATGTATGACGACTCATCGATGCTTTATTTACTTATTTTTATATTAAAACATGCAACAAAATCCAGCTTCAATCCAACTATTCCAACATTTAAATTAGAAAAATTATTGTAATCAACAATGAAATCGAAAATATTGAACCAAATATCAGATCCTTTGTCAATAAGATGCTAGACAACATGTTGGATCCAGCTTTAGTACAATCAATCCAAACCAACATTTAAATATTAGAAAAATTATTCTTAGTATCAACGATAACCTTAATGAAATTCATTAGTGAGAAAACTGCATAAAAATTGCCCGATAAAAAAGGGTACAACCTAATATCCAAATGAATCCAATTAAATTGAACGTCGTTCATACATTTCCTAACAAACAGAATATAAAATCTCCCAGAAACAAATAAGCACCTTTCATAAGAATAAAACATTTGGCATCACTTAAAAAGAAACTTTTCTCAAAAAAAAAAAAAAAAAAAAAAATCCAGTAATATCACACAACACGGAAAAACTTGCTTCATTATCTTATATTGTTTACCCCTTTTTTTCCCAACCACCGCCTCGTCTTAATGGTAATCGGGCACAGATCTTAAGCGAAACCACAGTCTGTCAGCCAGGCTAAGATGGATGGTGAACCGAATATTCTTCAAAGAGATATTAATCAAGATCTTTTACTTCCAACCGACAGCGAATCCTGCCTGAGCAATGAGTAATCGTAGACTAAACACGTTGAACGCTAGCGGTTTCCTACTTTTTTTCTTCTCTTATGTATACGTACGTGTGTCTGTTTACTTTGAAAATCCTTACCTGATTAAATTTGAACCGGATAGTTTCATATTCTAAAGTTTCAATTGATGATGCATGTTAGGAAGATAAAAGTAAAATCTCGTAGTGTCTCGTCAATCAAGCTGTGGCTTCTTTTGCCTTAATGTTGTATAAATGAGATGTTTCCTGGAATCTATATTCTGTTCGGTTTTTACGACATGGAAGACGATTCACCGACGCTTTATTTACTTATTTTTATATTAAAACATGCAACAAAATCCAGCTTCAATCCAACCAATCCCACATTTAAATATTAGAAAAACTATTCCTGTAAGTTATAAAATAGAAAGCAACAAACCAAATATCAGATCCTTTGTCAATAAAATACTAACCAACATGCTGGATTTCTATCAGCATAATGTTTTTCACTTCTATCATATATGTATTACTCAAAACATGTTTCAATTTAAAATTGCTATAAACAAATTAGATGAGGTTGTATATATGTAGCAATGTGATGAATTAAAATATGGAACAAAATCAAACATTAATCAAACCAATACAGTCCAACAATTAAATATTAGAAAATTATTCTTATCTGTAATAAAATAGAAAACATTAAACCAAATACCAGATCTTTAGTCAATAAAGTAATAGCCAACATGTTGGATTTCTATCTGCATAATGCTTTTCACTTCTGATCATATTGAACCAAAACATGTTCTATTTTAAAATTGCTTTTAACACATTAGATGAGGTTAAATATAAGTAGCAATTTTTTTAAAGATTTTAAGAATTTGATGAAATATAAAATCATGGATCAAAATCCAGCTTTAATCCAACCAACAGAACATTTAAATATTAGAACAATTATTCTTATCAGTAATAAAAAAGAAAGCAATGAACCAAATATCAGATTCTTTATGAATAAAATGCTTGCCAAAACGTAGGATTTCTATCTACATATTGTGTTTCGCTTTTGTCATGTATGTATTGCCCAAAACATGTTCCATTTTAAAATTGCTCTAAGCAAATTAGATGAGGTTGAATATAAGTAGTTTTTTTAAGGTTTTAGGATTATGATGAAATATTAAAACATGGAAAAAAATCCAGCTTTAGTTCAACCAATCCAATCCAACATTTCAATATTAGAAAAATTATACTCAACAACAACAAATTAGAAAGCATTGGGCCGAATATCAGATCCTTTGCCAATAAAATGTTAGCCAACATGTTGGATTTCTATCAGCAGAATGTTTTTCACTCCTATCATATGTATTGCCCAAAATATGTTCTATTTTAAAATTGCTTTAAACAAATTAGATGAGATTGTAATTATACGTTGCGGCATAAACATGTTCGGTTTGTGAAGAGCCACTTATTCAAGAATCTATATTAGAAAGAATTATAAATATTACTTTAATATAAGTAGGCAGTTTTTTTAAAGACTTTAGGATTTTGATAAAATATTTGAAACATGGAACAAAATTCAACTTTAGTCCAACAAATCCAAAATTTAAATATTAAAAAAGTTATTCATATCAATAATAAAATAGAGAACATTGAATCAAATATCAGATCCTTTGTCAATAAAGTGCTATCCAACATGTTAGATTTTTATCTGCATAATGTTTTTTGCTTCTGTCAATATGTATTGCCTAAAACATGTTCCATTTTAAAATGGCTCTCAACAAATTAGATTTTGTTATACATTTGTGAACAATACTTTAAAAAAAAAAATTATCCATAAAAACCCATTCGACTAATCAATTTCTGGCTCGATTTCTTCAAAAATTGAGCCAAATAATAAAAACCTTATAAAATTAATGTAATACAGGATATACCAAATTACTTACTTCCTCTTTTTATTGCATATCTCATTACACACAAATGAAATTTCAATATTTCTTCATTACAAGAAATGAAGTTATATATATATATATGCAAGAACGTCATGACAACATAAAAACTAAAAAGGAGCGAATTAGAAATAGAACCATTTTGCACACCAAAAGCTACTACTGGCATTCTCTGCACGCATATCATATTACAAAACCACCATAGCATTCGCAATATAAAACCCCTGCGGTACCTCACTTTCAAACCTCCCACAAAAAATAAGGGGGAGGGCGGGGCAAAGGAAGAAATTGTTGAAGCTCCAAACTGCGCAAAAGCTGCAGCAAATATAGCGGCAGTATGTGAAAACACGACCATGAAATCCGTAAAAACCAGACATTTGTTAGTAAAACCAAAAGCAAATACTTATAAAAAGCTCAATGGTGTTAGATAGTTCTCGTTGGTTTTTTTTGCTGCCCGTAGCGAAGTTACAGTAAGTGAATATGGCCTGTATAAATCTAAGTATCCATTTTTTTTTCTCTGAGAATAATATTAACACATATTAAAATAGTTTTTAAAAAGAGTTATTTTTTGGATGCAGGAATGCCACTTTCCACTAAATTGTAAATTTTGGTGAAAAATATAACCAGCGATAAGAATGGTAACCCTTGACTTATAAAGCAACATAGATGGCAAACAGAATACCATATTTGGCATTTAATCGCTAGTGGTTAACCGAAATATACAAAAAACACCATAAAATTACCTTTACTGAAATACACACCTTGAATACTGCACATACATGAATCCTCATATTGCATTCATCTATGCAAAAATTGAACACTTCAAGTACAGCATCATACTATTTAAATATAATTTGATTCATAATGCAGATAATTTTCAGTTTTTAATAAGGATATTTGTCTAGGAAATATATAATGCATATGGTGTCGGAATAAACTTTTGCATTATTTAGTTTCAATGCATTAAAATATTCTAATATTTATTCTGCATTTGTTCACAATATTTTCATAACGGTTCTGAAAAAAAAGATTATTGCTTTCATCCAATTTACGCAAACATCATTATATCTAGTATTTTCAAAATTTTAAGCAATTTTCCCATTTGTTATAATGTAAAGTCCAATGCACATAAATAATGAATTTATTAAAATATTAAAAAAATGCAATATATTCATAAATCGAACGATTTTGTTTACTTTATAAATGAAAATGTTGCTATAGCAACTAAAAAAAATATTTCAATATTTTTTTTTTTTTCATATTTGGAAAATATTTTATAGATATTAAAAATATACATAAAATATAAACAGTAAGACAAAGATCCCCAAAGACAGAACCCCATACAAATTTAAATCCTTAAATATAAATAAAAAATATACAGCATTTTTATTTTGTATATCTCTCTCTCTATATATATATATATACACCAAATAAAAATGCGATGTCGATTCGTCAAGTCGATGCCGATTTGCAAAAGCTACGTAGAATAAGCCACACAACTGATGAACAAATTTTATTCAATATTTGATAAAATATATTTTATTTTACAAGTTTTTATAAAGAAACAATAAAAGTACTTGTTCATTATAAACGTACCCGAGGGCTCGGTGGCATATTGAAACAACGTCTTGATTCAAATAACCAATCAATATTGTCGCAGCATTTTCTGCTGAACAGAAAACTGTTGATTAATGATGTTGTTTATTCGTACAAAATGTGAAAACAATTGTTGAAAGGTGCAATTAGCATGGTTGTTTTTACTACCAGTGAAAGAAGATGAGGCAATATATCTCCATCGTTCGAATTGAATTATAGTGTTCTATCTAGACACAAATCCTCATTTTTTTTTTTTTTTTTTTTGCAAAATTTGAAGATGTAAATACATTATCGAAAGTGGTAAAGATTCTACATTTTTTAGAGAAAGAAAAGTAAAATCACAGAATATGGGCCGCTAGAATTTGGCGTCAAAAAATTTTTTCGCCAAAATGCGCAATTGCGATTTGCGATCGTAAGTGAAGTGAATTGAAAACAGTACAAATAACCAAGGTTACCACATTTGGCCTGATGGCCTTTGGTACCACAGGCTCCACGCGGTGGCATGGATATTTGTTAATGGTTAAAATTCCACGCTGCTAAATTATAGGTCCCGGTCTAATGACCGTAGAGCGACAAACCAAACGACATTTAGCTACTTAGGCCCAGTTGGCGCCACAAAAAAGTCGTCAAATTCCTACGGTCCCTATTTTGCGATTTGGCTGAAAGAATTTGATTCACGTGTAGTAAAACGCAATTTACTGCTAATTTTGAAATTAATTTATTTTTTATGTATATATTTAAGTGCAAATGATATCATCCTCAAAGAAAGAAAGCAGTCAATTTCCTTTAGTTATAACGATTAAGTACCAAATATGTTATTGGTTTAATTACTATATAAACTGTTATTTTGTTTATATGGAAGACGACGTAGATTATGGGAAATCAACTATGCTTAGAAATTTATCAAGATAAATACATTGCTTTTCTGAAAATATGCGATGGCTTTTCCTCAACATAAATTATAATATTGATATTAATTTATATCTTTGGTGATTTATGATAAAAAAACGCACAAATTAACTTAAAAACTAATTTAAAAACGCATAAATTAACTATTTAATTAACTTTTTTGAATCTTTAAAATAAAATACTCTTAAGTAAGATGCTCTGGCGCCACAGGTTTCGTGTTCGAGTCCCGGCGGTGCCATAGATGTTTGTAGTGGTTCGGAATCCACCTTAAACTGTAGGTCTCAGTCTAATTTGACTACTACTACTACTACTACTACACCACACCACATCACCGTGCCTAGAGCTGAGTTGCCCCTTTACAGTTTGGGAATGATGTGAGTGAAAGTCTAATTTGACTGTAGAGTGTTTGGCGCAAGGCTGACAACCCTACCTGGTAAAAAGAAAAACATCTCAAGTTTGTAGAACCTGACATTAGGCAGAAAGCCTTGGCCCACCATGGGGCTGTTACGCCAATGAAAAAAAAAAAAGGTGCTTTTTATCCTAAGAAAATGCTCTAATTACAATCAATTACATTTCTTCCAATAAAGTGATATGCAGAAACCAATATATCGATTTGCATATATTATATAATATTTATATTTTAGAATAAATTTAATATTCTATTATATTATATTTAGAATATACTATATAAAAAATAAATATATCCATATATTTATTTTTTTAGTTATAATCAAGTATTGTATTAAGTTCCTACTTTATTAAGTCTACAAATCTCGCACATTTTTGACAAACAAAATAATTTGTTTGAAATTTAAATGCTAACTTTTTATTCGAGTCCCTTTAATATAATTCAGCAAGAACAGTTATGTTTTCCATAAAAATAACATGTCAATGTATCTAATAACTGGAGCATACAGTGTATTTTTCAGTATAATAGCATTAAAATTCCCAATTGGATATCTTCCAAATCTTCAACAGATTTATATGTATGAACATTGTTAAATAACAAAAATGCATTTTTTTTAGAAAGATCAATATTATTTTTATTTTGCTCGCTAGACACACAAGGCACAAATATAGTTTTATGCTTAAGATTATCATTCAAAAAATGCTCAATCTTTGATTGTAAATAAAGTAATCAACCGTTATGAAAAAGAAAACAAGGTTTTTATTTAGTGAGAAACTAACAAAGCTTTATACTTTGGAAAATAGCCAGAAAATATAAATAAATTATCACGTTTTACTTCATTGTTATGCAAAATGTAGTACATTATTAGTTGGAACATATGGGTTTCATAATTCGATAATTAATACCCAATAATGATATTTTATAATATTTTGTTAAATTTAGAAACTAAAATGGTATAGCTTTTGTACATTAAATAGAATGTCATATGTAATAAATTACAAACAAATATTTACTCAGATTCAGCTACATTTCAGTATCTTTAGGATTCAGGAGTCTTTTCTAGATTGAGCAAGACTGGATATACAAGAATATGATTCTCATTAGTGGAATAAATTGCAGAATCTGCATTGAAAAACGAGTATTCACTGAAGAGTGCAACTGAGTTCAGCTACCTCAAGGGAGTTTTTGTCCAAATATTAAGCCAAATAAGTTAAAACCAGAAATTTCTTCTCAAAGCTTTTATTTTTTCCAAAGCTACGTTGACATAGTGTTCCCTTAATAAAGTTGTGCAATCAGATTTATGTATAAAACACTAATAAAATGTCGCGCGTTAGATAATATTAAATTTTCTAACTTGTATTCAGCTTTCATACCACTTTGAGTAAAATATGTCATTAAATTATGTACAAAATTATTCAACATTCATTTCATTCAACAAGCATTATATCAACGTTCTGTTAAAATACAACAAATGTAGATAAAATATTTATTCAGAATTTACATCATTAACTCAAAAAGTAACTTTAAAGTAAATGCATTTGATACATACAGTGAGCCACAAAATTGAGTATACACCTCTAAAACTTTTAGACTTCTTCCAATTACAAATTAAATATTGATTTAAATAGATAAATTTTTTTATCCTAGATACTTTAACCTCTGCTTTACCATCCTATAACAACACAATTCTATAGTTAACTTATTTATTACGAAAAAAGTTAAGCGATTCGAAGAAAAGATAGAAAACCATGCCACAAAATTGAGTATACACTTCTTATATTTGTAAATTATGCCACCACTTTTTTTGGTTTCAAATTTTCTTTAAAGAGTTTCAGGAGAAGCTGCTGCTTATAACACGTGCTACTGCACTTCAACGCTTTTAAATAGTATTTTTTCTCATTAAAAATCGTAAAATGAGCTCTCGTAGAGAAACTACTGAATCTGAGCGTTTATTGGTTGTAAAATGGTCGAAAGAGGGCAAATCTCTCCGAGAAATCGCTTCGTTGATTGGTGTAACTCATGGTTGTGTCCAAAAAATACTACAGAAGTATAAAAAAACTGGATCTGTGGCCAATATTCCTGGAAGAGGACGTAAAGAAATACTGAGTACTACAGCGAAGAGGAAGATCATTCACTCAGTAAAGAAAGATCCGAGGGTGAGTGCCTCTAAACTAGCTTTATCGATGTCCTCTACAATCGAGAAAAAGATCTCAGTTGAAACAATTCGACGTACCCTTCACCAATATGGGTTTCATGGCCGTACACCAATACGAAAGCCACTCATCAAGTATGTGAATAGACAAAAGAGTGATTTTCGCCAAAGAACATCGTTTAAAGCCTATTTCTTTCTGGAACACTGTAATATTTTATGATGAAAGTAATTTTAATCCTTACGGAAGCGATGGACGATTTAAAATATGGAGAGAAGCTAAGAAAGCACTGGCACCTAAAAACACCATTAAGACAGTCAAGTTCGGAGGTGGATCTGTCCTCGTTTGGGGTTGTATGTCGGCTGGAGGAGTTGGAGAGCTTGCTTTTATTGATGGTATTATGGACAAACATGTATATTTGGGGATTTTAAATGATAACTTGAAAAAAGTATCAGTAAGTTGGGGCTTGGGTCAAGCTTCATATTTTAGCAGGACAACGACCCCAAGCATACACCGAAGCTTGTGCAGTTATACTTGCTGTACCATTGCAAGAAGCAATTACACACTCCACCCCAGTCTCCAGACCTAAACGTCATCGAAAATTTGTGGTCGCAATTAGAGAAAGCTGTACATGAGCACGAAATCACAAGCAAGGAAGTTCTGAAGAAGGTTCTGAGAGAAGAATGGACTAAAATTTCTGTTGAAACCACTAAAACACTAGTAGAATCTATGTCCAGAAGATTACAAGCTGTAATTCAAGCAAAAGGTTATGCAACAAAATATTAATTTGTACGTTAAAAGGAAATTAATAAAGGTGTATACTTATTTTTGTGGTGGTGTTTTTCCTCTCGTCTCAGATCTTTTTTTTTTTTTTTTTTCGTAAAAAATAAATAAACGTAACAATTTTATAAGTATAGTACGGTAAAGCATAGACTAAAGTATATAAGGTAAAAAATTCAATCATCTTAAAGCAATATTTAATTTGTAATTGCAAAAAGTCTAAGTTTCTAAGGTGTATACACAATTTTGTGGCCCACTGTATGTAATTTAAGTTTAACTCTTTATGTTACGAAGGAATGAAGGAAGAACAATTACTGAATTCTTTACGCATGAAGAAATTAATAACTTTTTAATTATATTTTTATAAGCTTCTGCGGTCATATTTAGCAATATAAATTGGCATTTACAAAGTAAAATAAAATGGGACAAATAGATATATCAAAATTATTTCACAAATTTGAAAAAAAAACCCACATTTGCTTTATTAAATAAAAACATAAAAAATTTAATCTAATATATATTGCTGTGATTAGTTAGATGCTTAAAATATAATTTATAATTCACTATTATTATCTAAGTTATAATCTTGGTCCTTTATATTATTCAATTTTAAATTTACATAACACAACACCATTTATATCTCTATAAACTACAAGCAATTTCAAAAAATAAGGTAAAAAGCGATAGATAAATCAAGCAAAATTAAATCAAATGAATAATAAATATTAACTAACTAAATTATTTTAGTAATGCCATAAACTTTAACAAAAGCGCAAGCAATTAATCACTACAAACAATTCAGACTTCTTTCACTTCGCTATTTGAAATGAAATAAATCTTTAATATGCATTAATGTTGCATTTTTGATTAACTAACATTACAGATAAAAGACATCCTGGTAATTAATTAATCCACTTGCAAATAAACATTTGTCGGAAATTTCAATAAAACATACCATGTCTAGTAAATTGAATTCAATTCAATTCATGGTATGAGAAAACCGACGAACAATTAATCCCGAAACATCTGTAAGAACAATACTTTCGCAGCAGGCTATTCGAGCAAGTTATGGCATTTCGGGAAAACCTGGAGCTATTCCAGGAAAAGGCAGTGATTCTCGGGGTGAAATATAATACCAGCATGCAGGTGTTGAGATGGAAACAAATGACTAAATCCGGGAGATACGTGCTATTTGGTTCTTGCTTTTATTATAAATGGATTTTTTTTCCAGAATTTTGGTAACTCTACTGAAATTGAGTTTAAAAATTAATGTGTTTTATAATTTTTAGATGAATCAAGTTATTTGATAAATGTGAAAAATCTCATGTAAATATAATACCGTTATTAAAATCATTTCTAAAAAAAAATGATAAATATTTATTTTAATAAAGTGTTTTTCTCTTGCATTATAAAATGAAAACTTATTTGCTATATTAAGAAAATTTTATTTAAGTTCATTTATATTTAATATTTTCATTTTTTTCATTGAAATCTGAACATAAAAAACAAAATGATCTTTGTATTTATAAAAATTTTTTAATCATCTTTGCATTCATTGATATGCATTGCACTTAATAAATTTTCAAGCATTCATTACAGAAACAAATTTATTTTAGATGAAAAATTCTTTTTGAAAACCCAAATTCTCTTTAAAAAATCATTGTTCTATAATTTAACCAAAAAAAAAAAAAAAAAAAAAGAGTTTACGTATTTTGAATAATTGCAAATGTAAAACAAAAATTCTGTTTCACGTTATTTAAATTCTATTTCATGTTATTACCATTCATCATTCCATAAACTACAAGCAATTTCAAAAAGTAAGGTAAATAACAATCGATAACTAAAGCAAAATTAAATCAAATGAATAATAAATATTCACTAACTAAAATGTTTTAGTAATGTCATAAACTGTAACAAAAGCGCAAGCAATTAATCACTACAAACAATTCAGACGTCTTTCATTTCTCTATTTGAAATGAAATAAATCTTTATTATGCATCAATGTTTTATTTTTGATAAACTAACATTCCAGATAAAAGACATCATAGCAATTAATTAATCCACTTGCAAATAAACATTTGTCGGAAATTTCAATAAAACATACCACGTCTAGCAAATTGAATTGAATTGAATTCATGGTATGAGAAAACCGACGAACAATTAATCCCGAAACATCTGTAAGAACAATGGAGATCTATACTTTCGCAGCGGGATACTCAAGCGAGGTATGGCATTTCGGGAAAATCTGGAGTTATTCCAGGAAAAGTCAGTGATTCTCGGGGTGAAATATAATACCAGCATGCAGGCGTTGAGATGGAAACAAATGACTAAATCCGGAGAGATTCCTGCGATTCGGTTCTTGCTTTTATTATAAATGGATTTTTTTTTCCTGAATTTTGGTAATAACTCTATTGAAATTGATTTTTAAAAATTAATGTGTTATATATATTTATAGATATTTTTGATTAATATAGAGAACCTCATATAATATCATTGTTAAAAAAATAAATAAATGTCATTGAATGTTTAGAAGAGTGTGAAACATTTTTCTCTGTTTGTTCTCTTATAAAATTAAAACTTCTTTACTGAATTAAAGCTTTGTTTCAGTTCATATATATTTTTTACTTTCATTTTTTCATTGAAAAACTGAACATATCTTTGTATCTATAACAATTTCAAAAATCTTTGCATTAAATGGTATGCATTGCCACTTAATAAATATTCAAAAGTTCATTATAGCAATAAATTTATTTTAGACGAAAAATTATTTTTTGAAAAATAAAATTTTCTATAAAAGTCGTTGCTTATAATTTTACCAAAAAAAAAAGTTCACTTATTTTGAATAGTTGTAAATGTAAAAAAAAAAGAAATTATTTCATTTTATTTAAATATATTTAAATATATTTATTATTAAATACGCTAAACTTTTATTGGTATATACTAGCATATATTCAAGTAACAGGATAAAACAAAAATTTTATGTATTAATATATTTTTAAAGGGTCCTGATGGCAGGGCGACTAGAATTCTATCGCTAGGTACACAAACTACGGAATCGAGTCCTGGCGGCGCCATGGATATTTATATTGGTTCAGAAGCCACTTTAAACCGTAAGTTCCGGTCTAATACACTGAAGCGACAAAAGTCATGGGATACCTCTTAATATCGTGTCGGCCCTCCTTTCGCCCGGCGAAGTGCAGTAACTCGACGTGGCATGGACTCAAAAAGTCGTTGGAAGTCTTCTGCAGGAATATTGAGTCATGCTGTCTCGATAGACGTCCATAATTGTGAAAGCGTTGATGGTGCAGGATTTTGGGCACGAACAGACCTCTCGATGATGTCCCATAAATGCTCGATGGGATTCATGTCGGGCGATCTAGGTGGCCAGATCATTCGTTGGAATTGTCCAGAATGTTCTTCAAACCAATCGCGAACAGTTGTGGCTCGGTGACATGGCGCATTGTCATCCATAAAAATCCCATCGTTGTTTTGGTACATGAAGTCCTTGCATGGCTGCAAGTGATCTCCAAGTAGCTGAACATAAGCATTTCCAGTCAATATTCGGTCCAGTCGCACCAGAGGACCAAGTCCATGCCATGAAAAAACAGCCCACACCATTACGGAGCCACCACCAGCTTGAACAGTGCCTTGCTGACAGTTTGGGTCCATGGCTTCGTGGGGTCTGCGTCACACTCGAACCCTACCATCAGCTCTTACCAACTGAAATCGTGACTCATCGGACCAGGCCACGGTTTTCCATTCATCTAGGGACCAACCGATATGCTCACGTGCCCACGAGAGTCGCTGCAAGCGATGTCGTTCTGTCAGTAAAGGCACTCGAGTCGGTCTTCTGCTGGAATAGCCCAAGAAAGCCAAATTTCTCCGCACAGTTCTAACAGACAAGTCCCTTGTACGTCCCACATTGATTTCTGCGGTTATTTGACGCAGTGTTGCTTGTCTGTTAGAATTTACGACTCTTTGCAGACGTCGCCGGTCTCGGTCGTTAAGTGCAGGCGGTCGACCACTGCGCTGTCCATGGTGGGATGTTATGCCTGAAATTTCATACTCTCGGCACACTCTTGACACAGTGGATCTGGGAATGTTGAATTCCCTAACGATTTTCGAAATGACATGACCCATGCGTCTAGCTCCAACTAACATTCCGCGTTTAAAGTCTGTTAATTCCCGTCGTGCGGTCATCATCACGTCAAAACCTCTTCACATGAATAACTTGGACAGAAATGGAAGCTCTGAGAAAGCACTGCGCATTTATACCTGTTCTAAGCGATGCTACTGCCATCTGAAAATTTGCATATTGCTATCCCATGACTTTTGTCACTTCAGTGTATGTCTGTTGAACATTGGACGTAGAGCTGACGACCCTACCCCGTAAAAAGAAAACGTCTCATGTTTCAGAATCTGACAGAAGGCCTGGGCCCACCGTGGTGTTGTCGCGCCAATGAAGAAGACTATATTATTAAACCTAACCAATAATATCCAGTTTTAGCATATTAGATTGAAATTTTCTGAATATCCAGTGGGTTTTTTTCCCGTTGCAAGAAATTAATGAAAATGACGCACTTCTTTAAAACCATAAGAATTAATTTTATTTTTGATCTGTAATAAATTGAATCAATAGGATTAGCTTTATCACAATTTTTTTTTTTTTTTTTAAAACCTAGTTTTTTTTTTCCTAAAAAATAATTTTAAAAAAATTCAATGAAAGAAGTAAACAATTTATTTTGTCTTTCATTTATTGTTTTTATTCTATTTATTTCACAAATTTATTGTTTTTATTCTAATTACCTCGTTCATAATTACTTTTTAATTTATTAATTTTTTAAAAAATAACAACTTTTTCAGTCATTAATTCTGTAAAATTTGATTGTTAAATATATGTATAGAAGCGTCGGAGACGCATTAAGACCATTAGTAAGCACAAACTTCAATACGCTAATACATATCAGGTCTTCTGTGACCATTAATTTAGAAGAAAATATTCGACGAATTATATTGGCTAATTTTTACTTAGTTTGCCTTTAGCATTGAATATTTGTTATGATTCATTGAGGCAGAAATCCAGACAATTTTAGAATATGTTATCCATTTTGTAGAAATCTCACGACTTAGTTTTAGTATCCTGGTATTTATTTGACTCATGATCATGCTAGATCTTCTGGGTACGTCAATATTTTTATTCCTTCTCGCGAATGTTAACCTTGCAGCTTTTAACCCTGCACTTTTTATTTCTAATATTATATATATATATATATACACTGAAGTGACAAAAGTCATGGGATACCTCTTAATATCGTGTCGGCCCTCCTTTCGCCCGGCGAAGTGCAGCAACTCGACGTGGCATGGACTCAACTAGTCGTTGGAAGTCTTCTGCAGGAATATTGAGCCATGCTGTCTCGATAGACGTCCATAATTGTGAAAACGTTGATGGTGCAGGATTTTGGGCACGAACAGACCTCTCGATGATGTCCAATAAATGCTCGATGGGATTCATGTCGGGCGATCTAGGTGGCCAGATCATTCGTTGGAATTGTCCAGAATGTTCTTCAAACCAATCGCGAACAGTTGTGGCCCGGTGACATGGCGCATTGTCATCCATAAAAATCCCATCGTTGTTTGGGTACATGAAGTCCATGAATGGCTGCAAGTGATCTCCAAGTAGCTGAACATAAGCATTTCCAGTCAATGTTCGGTCCAGTCGCTCCAGAGGACCAAGTCCATGCCATGAAAAAACAGCCCACACCATTAAGGAGCCACCACCAGCTTGAACAGTGTCTTGCTGATAGTTTGGGTCAATGGCTTCGTAGGGTCTGCGCCACACTCAAACCCTACCATCAGCTCTTACCAACTGAAATCGGGACTCATCGGACCAGGCCACGGTTTTTTTTCATCTAGGGACCAACCGATATGCTCACGTGCCCACGAGAGTCGCTGCAAGCGATGTCGTTCTGTCAGTAAAGGCACTCGAGTCGGTCTTCTGCTGGAATAGCCCAAGAAAGCCAAATTTCTCCGCACAGTTCTGACAGACAAGTCCCTTGTACGTCCCACATTGATTTCTGCGGTTATTTGACGCAGTGTTGCTTGTCTGTTAGAATTTACGACTCTTTGCAGACGTCGCCGGTCTCGGTCGTTAAGTGCAGGCGGTCGACCACTGCGCTGTCCATGGTGGGCTGTTATGCCTGAAATTTCATACTCTTGGCACACTCTTGACACAGTTGATCTGGGAATGTTGAATTCCCTAACGATTTCCGAAATGGCATGACCCCTGCGTCTAGCTCCAACTAACATTCCGCGTTCAAAGTCTGTTAATTCGCGTCGTGCGGTCATCATCACGTCAAAACCTCTTGACATGAATAACTTGAACAGAAATGAAAGCTCTGCGAAAGCACTGCGCATTTATACCTGTTCTACGCGATGCTACTGCCATCTGAAAATTTGCATATTGCTATCCCATGACTTTTGTCACTTCAGTGTATATAATCAACTGAAGTCAAATCAATCAAAACTTTAATACCACTTTTAAAATTTATTTTTAGCCAAGAAAAATATTGGCATTTAAATCATTTATGTCTAATAAATAGTCAAATTTATAATCTTTTATATACGGCTAGCATCTTTATAATTACATTCCAGTAGTAAAATTTATGTATTTAATGCTTTTTTCATGCACAACGTTCATTACTACCTGAAATTTCAGGAAAAAACTAGATACAAAGATTTGTTCCGAAAATAGTTTAATTTAAACACAAGTAAAATTAGTCATATCTGATTATTCGAGTTCTATTTTTTCCTTCCCGAAAAATAAAAATTTATTTTGATTTTATTGATAATTGTTTTCAAATGGAAATGGAAACATTACAAATATCAATTTATTTGCGCAAAAGCCCCATACATAGTGGGCCAAGACAGTCTGCTTCCTGGAATATTTCGAGATAGGTCGTTTTCTTTTTACGGAGTAGTGTTGTCAGACATACTCCCAACGCTCTATTATTCATATTAGACCGGGGTCTGTGGTTTAAAGTGGATTCTGAACCACTGCAAATAACCATGGCACCGATGAGACTCGAATCCGAAACCTATGCCATCGAGCGCTAGTCATTCGGTCCTCAGCGCCATAAAAATAATTATATAGTTTTAAATTTGCTTTATTGCAAAAAAAACAAACAAAGATAATAAAAATAAAAACAAAAATGTTTATTTTGTAAAAATCATTCATTTCTTTTAGCAGTGATAATTAAAACAAACCATTTAAGATTTCACTTAGCTCATAAAAGTAAATACGAGTACATCCAAACTATTCCCAGAATGCTCCATTAAGTTATGGTACGCCATCACATAAAAACATTCTCAAATGGTTCTGAAAAAACGAACCTTTCTTTACGCCAAAGTATAAGATGAGAAGATGGGACTATTTCTCATGCAGTCATGAGCCTTGGCGAAAGTCATGCGTACTTTTTCTTAATAGCTGGATATTAAAGTTCCTTGGAGAAAAAAGTGACGTACAAGTAGCAGATATTCCATTTTGCTAGAGTCATTTTCGAGTTTCATAAAAGGAGTATGAACGAATAAAAAAAATGTTAGAAAAGGCTTTATGAAAAAGCAAAGAATGGCAAGGCACGTTTAAGAAAAGCGTGACCTAGTTTTCAAAAGATTCGGAATCTCTGCGCAGAATGTTTACACTTATAAAAACTACCTTCAGAGAAATATATATTATATTTGAAGGTGAACTTGCTTTCATATATGACATTGAAAAAGCAAATAGCAAGACGTTTCATATATGACGCCCCAAAGCAAATATATTATATATATTTCATTCCAGACATCTATTATTTAGTCTTAATTACACCAGAATTATTTTCCAAAAGTTAAAGCATACGACTTTTAAAAAAAAATTCTATTAAAAAAAATCTCATTTTACAATATGATTTGCTTCTTTGCCTCGTATACGCCATTTCATTTTTATAATTTTATTCTATCTGGAACAAATTTAAGGCAGTTAACACCTGAAAATCAGGTTATCGTCTTCACATTAATTTTTAATTTTGAGTAAGTTGTTAATTTTTTAATTATAATTTTCTGGTTCCTTTGATGTGTTATGTAAAAAGTTTTTGTTTTATAAAAATAAGCTTATTGCGCCGTGTACAAAGCAAAAACAACTTAAAATATTTTTTCAAGTTGGCGATAATTTTGGCGACATTGGTTGATCGTACATTCTCGAAATATATTTGAAGATGAATTTGATTTCATATATGACATTGAAAAGGCAAATATCAAGGCGTTTCATATATGATGCCCCAAAAGAAATATCATATTATAAATATTTTTTTTTTTTCATTCTAGACATTATTTGTCTTAATTGTCACAGAAATATTTCCCAAAAGGTGAAGCATCAGTCTTTAAAAAAAATTCTATTAAAAAATCTAATTTTTCAACATGATTTGCTTCGTTATCTCGTATACGTCCTTTCGTTTTTGTCATCTTATTCTATCTGAAACAACTTTTTCATTAATCTAGATTTGGTTTGGTTTTTCGCTCTACATTCATTTTTTGCTCACTTTGGGATAATTAGAACGGGACCTACAGTTTAAAGGGAATTCCGAACCCCTAACAAACGCCCATGCCATCGCCAGGATTCGAACTTGAAGCCTGTGATACCAACTGCCAAAGCGCTTACCAATTGACCATTAGGCCGCCATTATTCTAGAAGCTGGGTAACACCTGAAAATCTAGTTATCTTTTTCACATTAATATTACAATTTTCTGTAAGTTGCTAATTTTTTAATTATATTTTTCTTCTTGTTCCTTTGGTGTGTTATGTAAAACGCTTTTGTTCTGTAAAAATACGCTTATTGTGCCTTGTAAAAAGCAAAACACTGAAAATATTGCCAAGTTAGCGATAATTTTGGCGATACTGGTGATCGTTCATTCTCGACTATTCCGAAATCACAGGATAGCTACTTAAAAGATAATATATTCTTCGAAATCAATAGAGTAAGCCTTAAATACTCTTACACCCCCAGACATTGTTGTGGGTGTAACGGCATAATTATTGTTTAAAAATTTATTTTTTTATTTGCATTTTTTTATCAGGTGCGAACATGTGGTTCATGATGCCTCCAAATAGTCGAGAATGAAAAATCAGCCAATAACGCTAAATCGGCGATAAATTTGGCAATATTGGCTGAGAATTCATTCTCGAAATCACAAGATAGCTACTGCCTCGGCTGAAAAGAAATTCTCGGAAAACAATTCAGTAAGCTCTAAACGCGATAGTCAGACATTGTTGTCGTACGTGGAACAGCATAGTTATTGATTGAAAATTTAATTCTTTATTTGCTTTTTTTTTATCATGTATGTACATGTTGTTCGTCTCCAAAAAAAAGCTAGAAAATAAAAAAATAAGAATATAAATTATTTAAAATAGATTAATCTCTTCACACAATATGAGAAACTTTCATTTCAAAAATATTTTATTTAAAATAAACACGATTTTCACGTGATTTTATTTACCCGTCTAACAATGTGTTGTTAAATCCCACGATTGATCAATGTCAAGTTAAGTGCTTTGTAGTTCATTTTGAATTGTCTGACTTTCAAAATATGAACAGATTGATTTAATGGCCCCAAAATAGTGTATAAGCATCATTTTATGTTAACAAAAGTTAATTAATCATCACTTAACAGACTTTTGCGTCAGAATGTAATTGTGCTTTTTGTAGTATTTAGAGAATTGCTTTTCGTGAAGTTATAGAGTTATCAAGAATTGGTATATTCACGTCACTACTGAATTTGGTAGTTCTTGTGGTATTTTGACCAATTGCTTCGTAAATTTCTTGGGTTATTGAACATTGGTATATCCAATATAATTGGTTTTATGTAATTGCGATTTAACTTTGTTTAAAAATCTAATTTATATACCTATTTAAGACCCATTTTTGATTGATTTTGCAAACAATTGCATCTTCAGAATGCACAGATGGTTTATCTTTGTAGTTATGATACGAAGTTTGTTTGTATTTGATGGCATATAAGAAACAATCAATGACAAAAGAATGATTACAGGAAACTAAACTATTGAAAAGTTTTGATCATGAGGCTACTTATATATAACCGAATTAAAAAAATACAATTATTTATTTTTTTATAGTATAAAGTAATAATTGCTTCGCATGATTAATGTCAATAACATTTAAAATTATAATATTTGGGTAATAACTTGGATGACAGAACATAATTTTTATAAATTGAAAGGAAACAAAGTAATTTTTTATATGTATCAGAGAAAATTAGATTTTTTTTTCCAAATGTGGTTCTTTTTTCGGCCTTTCTTCAACATTGTTTCTTTTTTTTTTCAGTTATTAGTCTTTAGTAAAGATAATAAAAGTGTGATGAACACATTTCCAAGCAACAACAGAAAATGTTAACACCGGTGAAAGATTTAAAAAATATGGGAGAAATATAAAAACTACTCTTAATCGCATGTATTCTATGAATTTTTTTCTACCAAAGTGCGATACATATATTTCTTTATCATAGCAGTAACTAATCGTGTTTTTTTTTTTTTTTTTTTTTTTTACAATTGAAATTATTATAAAACAGCATAAAAATAAATCAACACAAATTCAATATTTAGTGTGTTATTTTTTGTATGACTGGATTTGTATTTATAATGTATTATATATTTTCTTTTCGTACAGTACAATAGTAAAACTAATATATTTTATACAATCCGCTATTCATAAACATCACTCTACTAAAAGAATTGACATTATATCTTTGAAATCAAAAAAATATTTAAGAGAAACATTTTTACAAAATAGTATTTTCTTTAACGATATTTTGTAAAAATGTTTAAATATTGTTTCTTTTAATGACTTTATATATGAAATAATACCTTCAATAATAATAATAATAATAATAATAATACCTTAATAAATTGATAATACTAAATATATAAATTTACCTTCTATATTTTTAAATGCTAAACTAATAGTAAAAATGCAATCGTTATTATGCGTTAGCACAAACCAAAATTTCACGTGCGTTGCTCTGCACTTTCACTATATTGTAATTTTATTTTCCAATAGTGTTTATTAGATAACTGTTCAGCGGTTTTGTATATCCTTGCTTTAAATAATTTCTATATCCTCATCTGTTTATTTTATATAAGCACTATAGCAGATAAATGCAGCAGTTTCAAAGGAGGTTTAAACAGTTTAAATTAAGTGTATTCTCCTAAAGTCCATCATTATATTACCATTATTTGAAATCCAAATGATGCTTTAATAGAATAGAATTATTTCCAATTAATAAAGACACGTAAATATTCAACAAAATCCTTTGTTAAAACTAAATTTATTTATATACATAGTAACTAATTCAAGTCTGAGTATTCTAAAACTCAAGACGGAAATTTATGCAAGACACTAATGCACATACGTCCATAAATATCCAAACCTATAAATTTACTCTAGAACTGGATATAATTAATATCTTGCATCTTTTAATGATAGTGGAAATGCGGTGTTTATACACTATGTAATACATGCATAAAATTAATTGATGGTCCTATCACTTTATAACAAATGAATCATTAAAATGTTTCATGTTTAAATTAATGATTAAAATGATTAATAATTTCAAGTAATACTTTTTCTTCTTATCCCACTTCGTAGACAGCAACATCTATAACAAA
This sequence comes from Caerostris darwini, assembly GCA_021605075.1. Lineage (NCBI taxonomy): Eukaryota > Metazoa > Arthropoda > Arachnida > Araneae > Araneidae > Caerostris > Caerostris darwini. Next base: position 134,481 of record BPLQ01010518.1, on the reverse strand, counting down.
TCAATAAGTTCGTGTTCTCATGGAAGAAGGGAAAGGGGCAGCTTCTGTTGTGATGGAGCACCCGTAGGTACAAGGCTCCGTGTCGCTGAAGGAGGGCAATGGCTTCCTGGACGCCTTTTAGGGGAACTACCCTGCATTTGCTTACAGTACAGGAGAAAGCCCGGAAAACTCCCACGAGGTAGTTCGACTAACGAGGAAAGATGCTGAACCTCACAAAGACCATTGTATTTTGAAACAGTGTCTACAACAAGGAGGATGGATTGGACCTTCACCCTAATGCTCACCAGCGGTACACGTTGCCACTGAGCTACGAGACTGGCATTTTTAGTGGTTTATTGAAATCTAGTAAAAGAAACTTAGTAGTTTTAACAAATTTTGATATAATGATATAAAATTTATTGATAATGTTAATAGTAACTTAAACATTTTATAAATATAAGAGTTAACTCCCTTAAAATTTCAATAATATATTTTTTTTTAAAGTTGAGTTAAAAAAAAAAAAAGCACTTAAGTTTAATTACCATTAGACTTTTTTACTTTTTAACTTGTCTTAAATTAAAAAGCAATAATTGCATTAGGGCAATTCTTATTCAAAACTTTTTACCACGTTTCCTAATCAAAGCACAAAAATTGGCTTAAGCGTATTAATTTTTATTAATGATTGTGTTACACACAATACGATATTGCATAAAATTATGAATTTTCTACTGTTGCCTATTTTATATACTAATAACGAATAATAAATTAATACAGCTAATACAAATATTTGAACTGAAATGCATTCTGTAGATTCACGTTTCACATGCGGCCTGACGACCAATTGGCAAGTGATCTGGCCATTCCTACCACAGGTTTTGGGGTTTGAATCCTTGAGGTGGCATGGATGTTTATTAGTGGTTCGGAATTCATGTGAAACTGTAGGTCTCAATCTAATTAGCCTAAAGTGTGCACAAAAAAGGACCGTAGAGCGATAATTAACCACCCTCTCGTATTTGCCTCCTCTCCTCTCAAAAAAAAAAAAAAAAAATTCTAAATTGTTAACAAGAAGTCTAATGTAATAAATCATGGTTATTATTTAAAGGTAAATATTTTTTCTCGTTTTTTTTTAAATGCATAATTAATAAAATTGCAAAGTTTATTTACCTGAAGAATTTTAATAGTAACCTTTATTTAGTTACAAGTTTAAAAAAACACAAAACCTGTTCCCATAATATTTGTACCAGATGGATGGAAATGCCTTAAACTTATGAAATAACATACTTCAGTATTTAAATAAAGATATTTCTTCAATATTTCAAATTATTACGTATTAATAATATTTTCAACGACATTAGAAAAATATCATTGCATTGACATATTTTAAATAGAATAACTCATTAGCAGATGAACATGATTTTAATAATTTTCTGCCATAACTTGATAACTAAATATTAATATAAACAAATATTTTTGTCAGCATTAATATTTTGTTAAACTGCTTTCTTTACCATAATGGACATAATGTTTTATATACAGTAAAAAAAATATGAATCCAATGCAAAATCGAAGATATAAATAATTTATTCTTCAAAAATATTTGGCGAAAGGAAAACAATTAAAATAAACATTAATATCCTATGATGACACATTATTATCTGCGAAGAAAAATCTACGGAATTACACACCATCCTATATATGAGCTTAAGTATTAACATCACCTATGAAATAAATTAAAGCGAACGTGATTGGTGAGCAGAAAAAGAAAAGATATGGGCGGGGTGGGTAGTGGGTCTAACCTTTAATTAAGTCCAATAACTATGTGAAGCTTACATATGTAAAAATGCGTATCAAAAATAAAACTGCTCAACTCAGAACAATACAGTGCATCTTATTCTCACTACAACACGCAACATTTTGCAGATCAATGCCCCAGTGTACACATTTTCCTACATCTACAATTTTCTCGACGCCTGTTTACTGTAGAATCATATATCGAACATCCTTTCCTATAAATCACGCTTAACACCGGAAATCTTTCAGGATCGAAAAGGAATGCGTATGAACACCCAGGGAGCGTGCTTGTCCATCAGAACAAGATGGAACGAATGGAGGGAGCAGTGTTCCTTTTCTCTTCGACGCGGGCCAGATGAGAACCCTGCAATTTATCGTCTGCTGTGTCAAGATGCTTTCAGAGTGGCTCACGTGACCCGTTTCGACAGCTAAGAGAGGAATGGTAGAGAAGTCTGGAGAAATAGCCGACCGAAAATAAATAAAAGATAACGTCGTTTGTTCGTAAAAAAAGAGGATCAATGCCTACTCGAGAACAAGTTTTCGTTTTCGTCCAGACGATTTTTAGTTGTTCCACGAAAGCGAGAGAGTTAAAAAGATGTGAACTGAAGTTTTTTCGTTCCTTTCCATGCCCTTTCCTTTCTATTTTAGTTTATGTCATGATTGCCTAGAGAACGGAAAAACATAAATAGAAATAGATAAGTTCTATTGAAAGAAGAAAAAATCGTTCCAGATGTGTGACTAACAAGCTGATTTCAGCGTCTCTCTCTATATATTTATTTAACCTAATGGTTACGGCAAAAAAAGTATTGTTTTTGTTCAAGTATTTTAAGAGGGGAGGGGAGAAACTAAAAATAATTTAATGAAAACCACAAAAAATTAAAAATTGTAAATTTAAATTTAACAAGTTTTAAACTTAAATAAAACCAATGAAATTTAGTTTCACTGATATTGAAAAACCATTAAACTTATTACAATAGAAAATTTTAACTAAACAATACGAGATTTTTTGTTTATTTAAAAAATGGTAATTCATAAATAGGTATTCGTATAATTATGTAAACAAGTGATTATCTTTTAGGTTTTTTTTATCATGTGTTTCTAAATAACTTAAATAACTAGATAGCTATATTTATTTACCACGTCTTTCTAAATAATTTAAATAAAAACTAGATATATATTTATTTTTAATCATGTGTTTCTAAATAATTTAAATAACTAGCTAGCTATATTTATTTACCACGTCTTTCTAAATAATTTAAATAAAAACTAGATATATATTTATTTTTAATCATGTGTTTCTAAATAATTTAATTAAAACTAGCTAGCTATATATATTTTATGAAATGAAGTGAAATTTATATTTGTTACTTTATTTACAATTATTTATTTAGAAAAGTAATATTTTTAAAAGAACAGTATTGGCGTGAATCATAAGATTCAAGTATAAATCCGTCCTGCCCGAAGGCTTGCGGTAGTGGCGTGAATCATAAAATAAACTCGCCAACATAGTAATTAAACAACAGGTTACTTAAATTGAGAAAATAAAAATAATTAATGAAAAGAAATTAAGCTTTACAAACTTAAATTAGCTTATTATGGAAGTTCTTTATTCATTTTACTCAACTCTCGTAAGTAGGAAAGTAACATCTAATTTCCATAAACGTATATAAATCCCCCCCCACAAAAAAAAGACCTACCCTAAAAAATAAAAAGTTTTGAATCCAAACACATCTAAGAAACAGACAATCGGGAAAAAGAATCGAAAATGAAAATGACAGATAATTTAAAAACCCGGGCTGTTAAAAGGAAAATAAATTAATTTTATGAAAGTTAAATAAATGTTTTTATGTTATTAAATTTGTTGAAAAATGTTAAATCTATTATTTGCTACAAAACTCATTGTTGTATGGATTCAGTAAACTCATTGCTGTATGGATTCCGTAAACTCATTGCTGTATGGATTCAGTAAACTCATTGCTGTCTGGATTCAGTAAACTCATTGCTGTCTGGATTCAGTAAACTCATTGTTGTATGGATTCAGTAAACTCATTGCTGTATGGATTCAGTAAACTCATTGCTGTATGGATTCAGTAAACTCATTGCTGTATGGATTCAGTAAACTCATTGCTGTATGGATTCAGTAAACTCATTGCTGTATGGATTCAGTAAACTCATTGCTGTCTGGATTCAGTAAACTCATTGCTGTATGGATTCAGTAAACTCATTGCTGTATGGATTCAGTAAACTCATTGCTGTATGGATTCAGTAAACTCATTGCTGTATGGATTCAGTAAACTCATTGTTGTATGGATTCAGTAAACTCATTGTTAAAGATCGTTCCAGATGTGTGACTAACAAGCTGATTTCAGCATCTTTATATAAAGATTTATTTATATTTCTTTAGCCTACAAATTAAAACAAAAACCCATTAATTTTACCATAAGTATTTTAAAGGGGGGAATAAATATATTTTTAATGAAAGCCACAGAAGATTAACATTTTTGAATTTAAATTTAACGAATCTTATACTTAATTAAACTCATTGTTGTATGGATTCAGTAAACTCATTGTTGTATGGATTCAGTAAACTCATTGTTGTATGGATTCAGTAAACTCATTGTTGTATGGATTCAGTAAACTCATTGTTGTATGGATTCAGTAAACTCATTGTTGTATGGATTCAGTAAACTCATTGTTGTATGGATTCAGTAAACTCATTGTTGTATGGATTCAATAAAATCATTGTGGTACTGATTCAATAAAATCATTGTGATACTGATTCAATAAAATCATCGGTGTAATGATTCAAAAATATGTATTTGTGTATCAAAAATAAAACTGCTCAACGCAGAATAACATGGTACACTTTATTTTCTCAACAATACACGACATTTTGCGGAACAATTCCCCAGTGAGCACGTTTTCCTACATCTACAATTTGTTCGACGCCTGTTTACTGTAGAATCATATATCGAACATACTTTTCCTATAAATCATGCATAACACCTGAAATCTTTCCCGATCGCGAAGGAATGGGTATGAACACCTCGGGAGCGTGCTTGTCCATCAGAACAAGATGGAATGAATGGAGGGAGCAGTGTTCCTTTTCTCTTCGACGCGGGCCAAATGAGAACCCTGCAATTTATCGTCTGCTGTGTCAAGATGCTTCCAGAGTGGCTCACGTGACCCGTTTCGACAGCTAAGAGAGGAATGGTACAGAAATCTGGAGAAATAGCCGACCGAAAATAATTAAAAGATAACGTCGTTTGTTCGTGTAAAAAGAGGATCAATGCCTACTCCAGAACTAGTGTGTGTGTGGGGGGAGAAACGTTTTCGTTCAGACGATTTTTAGTAGTTCCACGAAAGCGAGAGAGTTAAAAGATGTGAACTGAAGTTTTTTCGTTCCTTTTTCATGCACTTTCACTTTCTATTTTATTTTACAATCAGGTTTAGAAAGGATATCATGATTGCCTGGTGAATGGAAAAACATAAATAGAAATCGATGAATGGTGCTAAATGGGAAAAATCGTTCCAGATGTGTGACTAACAAGCTGATTTCAGCATCTCTATATAAAGATTTATTTATATTTCTTTAGCCTACAAATTAAAACAAAAACCCATTAATTTTACCATAAGTATTTTAAAGGGGGGAATAAATATATTTTTAATGAAAGCCACAGAAGATTAAAATTTTTGAATTTAAATTTAACGAATCTTCTACTTAATTAAACTCAATAAAATTTAGTTTTACTAACATTGAAAACCATTTAATTTATTACAATAGAAACTTTTAAATAAACAATGACTTTTTCTTTCTTTATTTAAAAAAAAATGGTGATTCATAAGTAGGTATTCGTACAGGTATATGTATAAAATTGGTGATTTATAAATAGGTATATACTATATTGACACTGAAAACCAATAAATTCATAACAAAAATTTTACATAAACAATGTTGATTTATAAATAGGTATATGTATAATTATATAACTTAGCGCTTCCCTTTTAAAAATGCATAAAAGATTTTTTTTCTCTTGTGTTTTTAAATAATTTAAATAAAAACTAGCTACATTTATTTTTTATGAGGTCTTCTAAATAATTTAAATAAAAACTAGCTACATTTAGTAATTATGTGAGTGCAAGTGCAACAATTATGAGAAACTTACATATATAAAAATGTATATCAAAAATAAAACTGCTCAACGCAGAACAACATGGTGCGCTTCATTTTCTCTGCAATACACGACATTTTGCAAAACAATGCTCCAGTGTGCACATTTTCCTACATCTACAATTTCCTCGACGCCTATTTACTGTAGAATCATACATCGAACGTCCTTTCCTATAAATCATGCTTTCCCGATCGCGAAGTAATGTGTATGAACACCACGGACGCGTGGTTGTCCATGAGAACAATATGGAAGGAGTGGGGCAGTGTTCGAAGCGGGTCAAATGAGAGCCCTGCAATTTATCGTCTGCTGTGTCAAGATGCTACCAGAGTAGGTCACGTGACCCATTTCGACAGCTACGAGAGGAATGGTAGAGAAGTTTGGAGAAATAGCCGAACCAAAAATAAATAAAAGATAACGTCGTTTGTTCGTAAAAAAAGAGGATCAATGCCTACTCGAGAACAAGTAGGGGGGAAAAAGTTTCCGTTCAGACGATTTATAGTTGTTCCACGAAAGCGAGAGAGTTAAAAGATGTGAACTGAAGTTTTTTCGTTCTTTTTCTTGCCCTTTCCTTTCTATTTTATTTCATTGTATTTTACAATCAGTTTTAGAAAGGATATCAGGAATGCCTAGAGAACTGAAAAACATAAATAGAAATTGATAAGTTGAGTTGAAAGGGGAAAAAATCGTTCCAGATGTGAAACTAACAAGCTGATTTCAGCGTCTCTATATAAATATTTATTTATATTTCTTTAACTTAATTATTAAAAAAGAAACTATTATTTTTTTACCATAAAGTATTTTAAGGGGGGCGGGGGGTCTAAAAATATTTTTAATGAAAAGCACAAAAGATTAAAAATTTGTAAAATTTTAACCTTAAATAAAATTTACTTTTACTGATATGGAAAACCATTAAATTTAGTACAATAAAAAATTTTAAATAAACAATATGATATTTTTTTGTTCATTTAAAGAATGATGATTGATAAATAGCTATTCGTAGAATTATATAACGTAACGCTTCTCACTTAAAAATGTATAGTATTAAACATTTTTTTTTCATGATGTGTTCATAAATGTAAATAAAACTAGCTACATTTATTTTTTATCACGCCTTATAAATAATTGAAATAAAAATTAGCTACATTTATTTTTAATCATGTGTTTCTAAATAATTGAAATAAAAACTAGCTACATTTACTAATTATGTGTGGAAAAGTGCAACAATTATATGAAACTTGCATATGTCAAAATGTGTATCAAAAATAAAACTGTTCAACTCAGAACAACATAGTGCACTTTATTTGCTCTGCAATACACAGCATTTTACAGAACAATGCCCCAGTGTACACATTTTCCTACATCTACAATTTCCCTCAAACCTATTTACTGTAGAATCATAGATCGAACATCCTTTCCTATAAATCCCGCTTAACACCGGAAATCTTTCTCGATCTCAATGGAATGTGCATGAACACCTCAGGATCGTGGTTGTCTATCAGAACAAAATGGAACGAGTGGAACAGTGTTCGAACGGAGGCCAAATGAGAATCCTGCAATATATCGTCTGCTGTGTCAAGATGCTTCCAGAGTGGTCACGTGAACCATTTCGACAGTTACGAGAGGAATGGTGGAAAAGTTTTTGAAAAAACAGCCGAGCCAAAAATAAATAAGAGATAACGTCGTTTGTTCGTAAAAAAGAGGATCAATGCCTACTCGAGAACAAGTTTTCGTTCTGACGATTTTTAGTTGTTCCACGAAAGCAAGAGAGTTAAAAGATGTGAACTGAAGTTTTATCGTTCTTTTTCCATGCCCTTTCCTTTCCATTTTATTTTACTTTACAATCGGATTTAGAAAGGATATCATGATTGCCTAGAGAATGGAACAAACAAATAGAAATCGATGAGTTAAATTGAACGGGGGGAAAATCGTTCCAGATGTGTGACTAACAAGCTGATTTCAGCGACTCTATATATAGATTTATTTATATTTGTTTAACTTAATGTTTATGGCAAAAAAACCGAATGTTTTTTAAAGTATTTTAAGGGAGGGGACTAAAAATATTTTTAATGAAAACCACAAAAGATTAAAAAGTTGTACATTTAATTTTAACAAATTTTAAATTTAAATAAAAATCAATAAAATTTAGTCTTACTGACAACGAAAACCATTAAATTTATTACAATAGAAAATTTTAAATAAACAATATGACATTTTTTATTTAAAAAAAATTATGATTTATACATATATATTCGTATAATTATATAACAGAACGCTCCTCTTTTTGAAAGTGCATGACAGATTTTTTTTATCATGTGTTTCTAAATAATTTAAATAAAATTAGCTTAAATCTTTCTTTAAGTCCAATAACTATATAATGCTTACATATGTAAAAATGCGTATCAAATATAAAATTGTTCAACTTAGAACAACGTGGTACACTTTATTTTCTCTACAATAATACTCCTCATGACATTTTGCAGAACAATTCCTACATCTACAATTTCCTCGACGCCTGTTTACTGCAGAATCATACATCGAACGTCCTTTCCTATAAATCACGCTTAACAACGGAAATCTTTCCCGATCGCGAAGGAATGCGTATGAACACCTCGGGAGTGAGCTTGTCCATCAGAACAAGATAGAACGAGTGGAGCAGTGTTCGACGCGGGCCAAATGAGAACCCTGCAATTTATCGTCTGCTGTGTCAAGATTCTTCCAGAGTGGGTCACGGGACCCACTTCGACAGCAATGGTAGAAAAGTCTGTGGAAAAATAGCCGAACCAAAAATAAATAAAAGATGACGTCGTTTTTTCGTAAAAAAAGGGGATCAATGCGTACTCGAAACACAAGTGGGGGGAGGGGTGAAAAGTTTTCGTTTTCGTTCAGACGATTTTTAGTTGTTCCACGAAAGCGAGAGAGTTAAAAGATGTGAACTGAAGTTTTTCGTTCTTTTTCGTGCCGTTTTCTTTCTATTTTATTTCGTTGTATTTTATTTTACAATCGGGCTTAGAAAGGATATCATGATTGCCTAGAGAATGGGACAAACATAAATAGAAATCGATAAGTTGAATTGAAAGGGGAAAAAATGGTTCCAGATGTGAGACTAACAAGCTGATTTCAGCGTCTCAACTATATATAGATTTATTTCTATTTCTTTAGTCTAAATATAATGATAAAAACTAATTTTTTTTTTTTTTTAGTATTTTGAGGTAAGCAATAAAAAATCTTTCTAAAGAAAACCACAAAAGATTAAAAACGTGTAAGTTTAATTTTAATGCATTTCAAATTTAATTTAAATACATTTCAAATTTATTTTATAATACATTTTAATTTTAAAGAATTTTAAGTTTAATTTTAATACATTTTAAATTTAAATAAAAAACAATAAAATTTAGTTATATTGATATTGAAATCCATTAAATTTATCAAAATAAATTACTATGTAAGTTTTACATATTAGTGTGATTAAACATTAAACCACCACTATTAAAAAATTGCATTACGTAAAACAATTTACTTCCATGTTTAAATGAGAACCAAACAGAAAATTTTAAATAAACGATATTTTGCAGAACAATGCCCCAGTGTACACATTTTTCTGCATCTACAATTTGCTTCTTCTATTTACTGTAGAATCATATATCGGACACCCTTTCCTATAAATCACACTTAACACCGGAAATCTTTGCCGATCTGCAAGGAATGTGTTTTTAACACCTCGGGAGCATGGTTGTCCATCAGAATAAGATAGAACGAGTGGTGGATCAGTGTTCCTTTTCTCTTCGAAGAGGGCCAAATGAGAACCCTGCAATTTATCGTCTGCTGTGTCAAGATGCTTCTAGAATGGGTCTCGCGACCCACTTCGACAGCTACGAGAGGAATGGTAGAGAAGTCTGGAGAAATAGCCGACCAAAAATAAATAAACGATAACGTTGTTTGTTCGTAAAAAAAAAAGAGAATCAATGCCTACTCGAGAACAAGTGTGTGGGAGGGGGGAGTTTTCGTTTTCGTTCAGACGATTTTTAGTTGTTCCACCAAAGCGAGAGAGTTAAAAGACGTGTACTGAAGTTTTCTGAAGTCTTTTTCATGTCCTTTGATTTCTATTTTATTTTATTTTACTTCACAATCAGTTTTACAAAAGATAGTATGATTGTCTAGCGAATGGAAAAACATAAATAGAAATCGATATGTTGAGTTGAAAGGGGATCGTTCCAGATGCGTGACTAACAATCTGATTTCAGTGCCTCTATAAATATAGATTTATTACTGTGTCCAAAAAGTAAAACTAATTGTCAATTAAAAATTCCAGAGGCTTATGGAATTTCATTTTTTTTTTTTTTTTTAGGCTGCTGGCTCTGTCCTTGACATCTGTGTGAAACTCGACATTAAAATATTGATTAGTGTTTGAATGTCGCAGAAGGCATTCGGTGAGCATTAATATATCAGAAAGAAATGTTTAGAAGTGGTATAAACTGTTCAAAGAAGGTAGAGATCTCGCTGAAGACAAATAGGCCTCTGGTCGACCATTAACCTCGACCGACGAAGCTAACGTCCAAAAAATTAAAGATTTGGTGCCTGCAAACCGTCGTTTTACACTGAAGTGACAAAAGTCATGGGATACCTCTTAATATCGTGTCGGCCCTCCTTTCGCCCGGCGAAGTGCAGCAACTCGACGTGGCATGGACTCAACAAGTCGTTGGAAGTCTTCTGCAGGAATATTGAGCCATGCTGTCTCGATAGACGTCCATAATTGTGAAAGCGTTGATGGTGCAGGATTTTGGGCACGAACAGACCTCTCGATGATGTCCCATAAATGCTCGATGGGATTCATGTCGGGCGATCTAGGTGGCCAGATCATTCGTTGGAATTGTCCAGAATGTTCTTCGAACCAATCGCGAACAGTTGTGGCCCGGTGACATGGCGCATTGTCATCCATAAAAAATCCCATCGTTGTTTGGGTACATGAAGTCCATGAATGGCTGCAAGTGATCTCCAAGTAGCTGAACATAAGCATTTCTAGTCAATGTTCGGTCCAGTCGCACCAGAGGACCAAGTCCATGCCATGAAAAAACAGCCCACACCATTACGGAGCCACCACCAGCTTGAACAGTGCCTTGCTGACAGTTTGGGTCCATGGCTTCGTGGGGTCTGCGCCACACTCGAACCCTACCATCAGCTCTTACCAACTGAAATCGTGACTCATCGGACCAGGCCACGGTTTTCCATTCATCTAGGGACCAACCGATATGCTCACGTGCCCACGAGAGTCGCTGCAAGCGATGTCGTTCTGTCAGTAAAGGCACTCGAGTCGGTCTTCTGCTGGAATAGCCCAAGAAAGCCAAATTTCTCCGCACAGTTCTAACAGACAAGTCCCTTGTACGTCCCACATTGATTTCTACGGTTATTTGACGCAGTGTTGCTTGTCTGTTAGAATTTACGACTCATTGCAGACGTCGCCGGTCTCGGTCGTTAAGTGCAGGCGGTCGACCACTGCGCTGTCCATGGTGGGATGTTATGCCTGAAATTTCATACTCTCGGCACACTCTTGACACAGTGGATCTGGGAATGTTGAATTCCCTAACGATTTCCGAAATGGCATGACCCATACGTCTAGCTCCAACTAACATTCCGCGTTCAAAGTCTGTTAATTCCCGTCGTGCGGTCATCATCACGTCAAAACCTTTTCACATGAATAACTTGAACAGAAATGAAAGCTCTGCGAAAGCACTGCGCATTTATACCTGTTCTACGCGATGCTACTGCCATCTGAAAATTTGCATATTGCTATCCCATGACTTTTGTCACTTCAGTGTACAATTAGAGACCTTGCTGATGATGTTGGAATTTCAAAAGGATCGGTCAATTCCATTTTGGGCCTTCAAATCTCGATTAATACCAAAAACACTGAATGCGCCAGCTCACACTGCATTGATTCTTCGTGACTTTATTGCCAAAAATGAAACCCATATCTTTCCACTACCGCAGTATTCACACCGTGCGACTTCTGGATATTTCCGTTTTGAGTCGATTAAAGATTCAAGATGAATCGTCTTGCGCTTTAGAGGCCAACACGGCCAATGTTTTTTTAGCATGCAGAGGATTACTTTGAAGGCGATGAAATAAATCTGGAAGAATAAATTAAGAAAAATTTGAAAAAAATAATAATTGATCTTGCATTTTGTGCACAGTAGTATGTATAAAACTGCTCAACGCAGAACAACATAGTGCACTTTGTTTTCTCTAGAAAACACGGGACTTCACAGAACAATGCCCCAGTGTACACATTTTCCAACATTTGCAATTTCCTCGACGCCTGTTTACTGTAGAATCATATATCGAACATCCTTTTCCTATAAATCCCGCTTAACACCGGAAATCATTCCCGATAGCAAAAGGAATGTGTATGAACACCTCGGGAGTGGTGTTGTCCAACAGAACAAGATGGAACGAGTTGGTGCAGTGTTCCTTTTCTCTTCGAAGGGAGGCCAAATGAGAGCCCTGCAATTTATCGTCTGCTGTGTCAAGATGATTCCAGAGTAGGTCACGTGACCCATTTCGACAGCTACGAGAGGAATGGTAGAGAAGTCTGGATAAAATAGCAGACCAAAAATAAATAAAAGATAACGTCGTTTGTTCGTAAAAAGCGAGGATCAATGCCTACTCGTGAGCAAGTAGGGGGAAGAAAAGTTTTCGTTTTAGTTCAGACGATTTTTAGTTGTTCCACGAAAGCAAGAGAGTTAAAAGATGTGAACTGAAGTTTTTCGTTCTTTTCATGTTCTTTCCTTTCTATTTTATTTTATTTTACAGTCAGGTTTAGAAAGAATATCCTGTTTGCCTAGAGAATGGGAAAACATAAATAGAAATCGATGAGTTGAATTGGAAGGGGAAAAATTCGTTCCAGATGTGTGACTAACAAGCTGATTTCAACGACTCTCTGTATATAGTTTTATTTATATTTCTTTAGCCTAAAGATTATGGCAGAAATAAAAAATTTTTTTGTAGTATTTTGGAAACTAAAAACATTTTTACTGAAAACAAAATATTTTAAATTTATAAGTTTTTATTGTAATAATTGTAAAATCGTTCCAGATGTGTGACTAACAAGCTGATTTCTGTGTTCCTATATATTGATTTATTTATATTTATTTAACCTAATGATTATGGTAAAAGCTAATTTTTTATTACTATTTTAAGAGAGAAAAAACATTTTTATTGAAAACAACAAAAGATTTTAAATTTATATGTTTTTATTGTAATAATTGTAAATTTAATTTTAACAAATTTTAAATTTAAATGACAACCAATGAAATTTAATTTTATTGATATTGAAAACCATTAGATATTTTACAATCAATTTCTATGTATGTTTACATATTCATGTGATTTGACATTTAACCACCACTATTAAAAAAATGATTAACTTATAACAGCTTAATGCTTCCATGCTTAGATAAAAACTAAACAGAAACTTTTAAATAAACAATATGACATTTTTTGTCCATTTAAAAAAGAATTCATACTATTTTAAAAATGCATGAAAAACTTGTTTATCATAATAATAATTTTTTTTTATAATCATTTATTTTGAAAAGTAATATTCTTTTAAGTAACAGTGTTTGGTATGAATCATAAAATAATGTCATCAATATAGGAATTAAACAACAAGCTACTCAAATTGAGAAAATAATAAAAAATATTGAATGAAAATTTAATGTAATTTAAGCTTTACAAAAATTAACTTATAGAAGTCTGAAACAAATAAATTCCAGAAAATAAATGGCCTCTTTAAAATAATGAGTTTTGAATCTGGGCACATCACAACACATCTGAAGGTATTAATTACTAAGATACAGACATTCGGGAAAAAGAATGGAAAATGAAAATGGCAATGACAGATAATTTAAAAACTCTGGCTGTTAAAAGGAAAATAAATTAGTTTTATGAAAGTTAAATAAATGTCACTAAAAGTTTTGTTAAAAAAGGCTAAATCTATTATTTACTACAAAACTTATTGTTGCATCGGATTCAATAAAGTCACTGTTGCATCGGATTCAATAAAACCATTCCTGTATTGGATTCAATAAACCCATTGCTGTATTGGATTCAATAAACCTATTGCTGTATTGGATTCAATAAACCCATTGCTGTATTGGATTCAATAAACCCATTGCTGTATTGGATTCAATAAAACCATTGCTGTATTGGATTCAATAAACCCATAGCTGTATTGGATTCAATAAACCCATTGCTGTATTGGATTCAATAAAACCATTGCTGTATTGGATTCAATAAAACCATTGCTGTATTGGATTCAATAAAACCATTGCTGTATTGGATTCAATAAAACCATTGCTGTATTGGATTCAATAAAACCATTGCTGTATTGGATTAAAAAAATCATTGCTGTATTGGATTTAAAAAATCATTGCTGTACTGGATTTAAAAAAATCATTGTTGTATCCATTCAATAAACTTATTGTTTTACTGATTCAATATATTATTGTAATGATTCAATAAATTATTGTAATGATTCAATAAATTATTGTAATGATTCAATAAATTATTGTAATGATTCAATTATTGTCGCGAGGATTCAATAAATTGTCGTAATGTCACAATAATAAAATATTGCAGTAATGACTCAAATTATTGTCGTGAAGTGACAATAAATTATTGTCGCAATGACTCAATAAATTATTGTCGCAATGATCCAATAAATTATTCTTATAATGACTCAATAAATTTTATTCTGGTGATTCAATAAACTTTTTTGTATAAAAAAAAGTGTGATGTATAGTTTCCCAAGTGTTTACGAATTTCCGAGAGCCAAAATACGTAAAGTAAATTTCTGCATCTGAAACAAGCGGAAGCACTTTCCACCTAAAAGCTTTAAGTAAAGCACAACTCCAGACAAAAAGAAACGGTAGAAGTGAGAGTGATAAATGAGAATTCGAAAGCCCGGCTAGAATACCAGCATTTCATCACTTAGCAAAAGTGATGTCTCGTATTTTGACAAGCGCACACGCAGTAAACAAACGCACAAGCTGCTGCCTATTCTTCTGGCTTGAAGAGTGCAAAAATAAATGTGAAAGCTAAGCAAGTTAGGAGGAGGGGCACGTTTCAGATTCTGGAAATGTTCTGTGTTGGTGTTTAATGAATGAAACCTGGATAATTTGCAGAACAGGTTGAAGCGTGAGGAATACAAATGGATAGCGCGATGAATCACGATAACTAATTCGAAAGTAATTAAAGCAATTAGAAGTCCCACAATAATTGGAAGCAATCGTCATTTTGTCGTTTTAGGTGACGTTACGGCCCAAGGAAAAAGGACTGGGCAATTAGCCAAGATCTACAGGAGCTAAATACTTTTGGGCAACGTTGTTCATTCTTTCAGTTCCCTGTATTTCGCACTAAATAGTACACTAACAAAGAATGTTTTGTTGAAGACCTAATGAACAATGCGCGGAGAATTTTAGTTGTTTCACGAAATCGAATTAAGTTTGTTCTTAAAATAAAAGCACGAATTTAAGTGAAAGTCTTATAAGAGAACTTTTCATTCGGTTACAGCGATTCTAATGTTAAATTTTGAATTTTATCCCTCACTGCTCAAGTGTTTATTTAAATAAGCATGCTCAATTAGTTAAATAGTTAGTATCACTGTAGTGGAAGTAATTGAATATAAAACAAATTGTACATAAGCAATATTTTTTTTTGTTTTAATGCAGCTGGCAAACACTTAGACAGCTTGGTCTTGGAAACCTTAAGGCAAGCGCTGCACAGATGTACTCACTTTGCATGACCCAGGGGGCGCGTGTAACTTGAAGATAAGCTACGGACGCGGAGTAACAAGGCCCCCACAACGCTCTACGATCTTATTAGACCGGGGCCTATTTTTTAAAGTGGATTCCGAATCACTACAAACATCCATGTCACCGCCGGGACTCGAACCTGAAACCTGTGGTACCGAGCGCCAGAGCGCTAGCCACTCGGTCATTCAAGCAGGCCCACATAAGCAATATTAGTTGAACTGTTTCAAGACTGCTTGTTTTTTTTAATTTAATATTTTATTTTAATCTTTAATATTCCTATTACGAATAAAACTTGATTCTTATATATGTTTGCTATTACAATCTGGAGTTGCTAAGTTTGCACAATGCGAAGAATATTTTAATTTATTCATAAAGTTAAAAATGCCTTAGTTTATTTAAAATGTTCAAAAGCTATATTTTTATTTTTATCAAAAGTTAAAAACTTAGTTTTTTTTATATAACTTATTATTTTAATGGAATAAAAAAAATGTTGATTTTTTTATATACTTCGAAGTTTCATTTATTACAAATTTATTATGTTTTTTTAATGTCTAAAAAAAGCATTTTACCAGCGATTAATTACTCAATTATTAATTTGTCATAACCAGAAAGTAAATGTTATATATTATATGCCAAAGGTAAATATAGTTTATAATTGTTTTTATTATCAAGCAATAAAAATAATTAACGATTTAATAAAATCGAAATTCATAAATAATCTTATTAAATCTAACTTTTAATTTCATCAATATTGTATTATTTTCAAAACAAATTATAAGCCACTTGATTTTCAAAAATTATTATATTATATTATGTAACATAATTGAAAATTATTACTGTGTAACACAAAAAATTAAATTGAATATATTATTTTATTTCTATCGTAAAATTATCCAGTAATAAAAACTTTAACCATCACATTTTTTTTTAATTATCTGATAAGTTGTTAAGTATATAACTGCTCATAACATGAACTTTAAGAAACTTTTTATTAACCCTAACAGCCAACTGTCACTAAAAGCAATATAACTAACTAGTTCTCAAAAGAATCCATCTTATATTTCTACAAGAACCATTCAGTATTTTATTGCTCTGAGAATCAGTACCAAAGAGAAGGATTTCAAGCAAGCTGGCCATAAAATGGTCTAAGATCATAATAAAACAAACATATACTGAACGGTCATTTTATGAAAGTATTATCCTTTGTAGTCCCTAACCTATCTTATAGAACAAGTCACGAATCCAGTAGTAATTATGCTTAAAGACAATGTCTTATAACTATTTTAGATACTGCTATTGCTGTTCCTAGAAGTTTTATAATTCTGCCATTTTGTACATAATCTTTGGAAAAGTAAATGTAGGTACAACTTTTGTGATTAAAATCGCTGTGTTATGTACAATAATATATTAAATTTAATTTAAAGTATCACTGAAATTATACAAAAAAAGTATTTTTTCAATTATCATACGAAATATATAAATTATATAAATAGCATTTTAAATAAAAACAAGACAATAGAGATCTTCATAACAAACTAAAAAAGGAATATTTGATTTAAGAATTTTTTCCACAGCTAAACATGATATAATACTATGTGATTAAATTTTCATAAACGCCTTAGCCATTATATCAAAAAACGTAATAAAAAATCTTTCATGATGTTTGGAATGATTATTCTTGAATTATTCTTTGGAATTATTATTGATACAAATTATTCGCTACATTACAAAAATCTCATTTGTATTCAACAGTTATACCACAAATCTGAATTATAGTTACGCCATTTTTTTAGTAAATTCTCACCAATTGGATTCATCTTTTAAAAGTGATAACATTTTGCAAACAGTGTAATGAGATTTTAAAATCCTTTATGGCTTGTATAGTGCATGTCTGTTATGCAACATAACAAAAATCATCGAAGCATTGATAGAAATTAGAAGAAATCTTTGAAGAGTTAATGTGTGTTTCCCGTTCATGAATATTGTGATATATATTTTACCTACTATCACAACAGTAGTGGTAATGCCTCCAAAAAATAACAGATATAAACTGCTTTCTACCATCACGACATTATACCGATGTCAATGTCTTCAACAGGATGGATGATAGGAATTATGTTGCGTTGCCGCCACAATCTCTAGATTGGTTTGGTTTGGTTTGGTTGTCGCTCTACGGTCATCTTGTGCACACTTTAGGCTAAACAGACCGGGACCTACAGTTTAACGTGGATTCCGAACCACTCGCAAACATCCATGCCACCGCCAGGATTCGAACCTGAAGCTTGGGATACCAAAGGCCACCACAATCTCTAGAGTCGAATGTTAATTGATGATGATTTAATATATTTAATTGATGATAATGACTGATTTAATAGCAATTACTACAGAATGAGACTTAATTACTCATTTACACGCCATCTTCACTTTTGTGGACAAGCTGTTGTTGAATCCTGAAACAGTTACGCATAGCTTAACATAAACTGTGGACATTTTGAGCTCCTTCCTATGCCATACGCAATAATCACTGCTTCTTTTCAAGGTCCCTTTTCATGTACAAGATGGGACGTCAAACTATCCTTTTCACATTTTCCTCAAAACGTATGGATCATAGAGGTACGATTTCTTACAACTTTTTTTTTGTACCCGAACAAGGATTCCTGTCCTATACAACTTATGCTGTATTGTCCGAACACACAGTATAAATGACATCCTCAGAAATATAATTTTGCTCGTAAAAAAACATAAACCACAAGTTTAATTTCACTAAACTTGTGGTTTACAAGACACAAAACACTTTTTAACCACAAGTTTAATTTCACTAAAATGAAGAAAGTCCACCAAGTAATTATAGTGAACCAACTTGCTTTAACTATCCACAGTATTTCATTAAATTAATATCATCTTTACTGTTAAAAATTAGATACAAAATGTTCTAAAGACTACGAATATGCACATTTCTAAGTATTTTATTGTGTAATAATGAGTGAGAATTATACGATTCACCTCAAAACCCTCATGTTTTCAAATCTCCAATCCCCACAAAACATCTTTTCTTTCGCGTAATTAGCATTCCAAGATTTCTAGAATAGTGTCATACATTAGGTAATGTAAAACATGCAACAAAATTCCAATTTCATTTTAAAATGTGCAGATAAACCGGATTTTTGTGAAACAACAATTAATAGTATGCCTTACAATTATTGAACAAGTTTTATTGAAATGTCTTTAATGTATGAACCATATGTATTTAAAATTAGCAAGAACATAACGTTTCCAGTGCAAATGCACAAAGTTTAATTTTACAAACTCACAAAACGAAGAAAACGTTTTTCCCTCTTCAACAGTAAACTAACCTCCATTAATTACCCTTCATTAACCAACATTTCATTTAACTGATAGCTTCATTAACTCCAAGTATCCTGTTAAAAAATGCACCAGAGAGTATAAATATGAGCATTTCCAGGTGTTTTTGACTCGTTTACTTCAATTACCTTCGAAATTACGTGGGAATAAAAAAACAAGAAACAACTAACATTCGGAGCGGGGAAAAAAGTACAGCAAACTGCCAATTCCATGCTTCTACCTTCGAACAAAATCAATGTTTATGACCACCTTAGTTGAGGTGGCTTATATATTAATTCTTTGAAATCGGATAGAAAGTTTCAAAACATTGGCTCTTCTATTTTGCTTTTATCACTTTATTTTCGTCAATCAGGGATGCGAATATGCAAATTTTGTGCCTTAAAAGATAATTTGTAAAAGTTTTCTGAAGGCTCTTTTCGTGGCATTACAGCTTTCGCCAGGATCATCAATTATTAACATACGAGAAGTGAACATAATCTTCGTAAATTGAGCTTCTCAAAGTTCTTGCATTATTTAAAAGATATTCGTTTTGATAAAGTAAATATTTAAATTATGAGCTGCAAGAAATTTGAAATGCATCTAATTTTCTCCTGCTCTTGATAAAATACATTCATTACTATATGGGGATTACATGAGCTTTTATAATTCAGTACTTTAAAGCTATAGCGAAATAACTACTCATAATTTCGTTTCTTAAAGTAGCATAACAGATATTATTAACAAAGTTAACAGAAGTATACAAAGTATGTATAAGCTACATTTAGATGTTTTAAGACACGTATGCATTTATAAATTATAAAACTACTTTTTAATTACGTACAATGTATTATTTGAAATACTTAATTGTTATTATTTAAGTTTTTTTTTTTTTTTGGTTTTTGTTTTGTTATAAAAAATAAATATTTATTTTCTTTGCTTATAGCAGCATAACAGAATTTATTAACAAAGTTAACGAAAGTATACAAATAACGTATAAGCAACTTTTAGATGTTTTAAAGCACGTACACAATACATTTACTAATTATAAATTCAAGATTTATAAATGTACTTTTTAATTATGTACAATTCGTTTTAATTGAAATACTTAATAATTATTAAAAAAATTTTGTTTCGTTATAAAAGGTCATAGAGCCATATTAATTTGTACATAAAAATAAAAATATTTAATAAGCCAGTAAAAGTCATAAAACCATATTATTAACTTAAGCTTTCGTTAAAAATAAAACTTCATTTTTATATAATCAAAGTTCTTGCATTATTTAAAAGATATTTGTTTGATAAAGTAAATATTTAAATTATGAGCTGCAAGAAATTTGAAATGCATCTAATTTTCTTCTGCTTTTGATAAAATGCATTCATTACTATATAGGGATTACATGAGCTTTTATAATTCAGTACTTAAAAGCAATAGTGAAATAACTGACCAGAATTTTTGTTGTTTAAAGTAGCATAACAGAATTTATTAAAAAGTCAACAGAAGTATACAAAGTATGTATAAATTACCTTTAAATGTTTTAAGACACTTATACATTTATAAATTATGAATAAAGTACTTTTTAACAACGTACAATATTTTTTATTTAAATTCTTAATTATTATTTAATTTTTTGTTTCGTTATAAAAAGTCATAAAAGCATATTAATCAGTACATATAAAAAAATTAATAAGTCATTAAAAATCATAAAACCATTTTAATTTGTACATAAAAATAAAAAAACAATAAAAAGTCATAAAATTAATTTGTACATAAAATTTAAAGCGTTTAATAAACCATTAAAAGCCATAAAACCATATTAATCGCTTACTGAAAAATGTTTCATACTTAAATTTCCTTAAAAATAAAATTCATTCATTTTTATATTATAAATGAAAAATATGTAAAAATATTTTTAAATTTTCAGTGAAAACTCAAAGTGAACATCTATTAATGGAAAATTTTGAATAGTAAAATATTTACGTATTTTACTGATACTAACTGATTAAACCGTATTTAACTTAAAAATACATTAAATAAGGAGTGCACAATACATAAATGCAGTACTTTTTAATTGCATACAATATGTTCTATTTGAAATACTTAATAATTATTTAATTTTTTTCTTTTGTTTCATGATGAAAAAGCATAAAGCCATATTAATTTGTACATAAAAATAAAAGCATTTAATAAACCATTAAAAGTTATAAAACTATATTAATTTATCGCTTAATGGAGAATTTTCATACTTAAACTTTCATTAAAAATAAAATATCATTTTTATAAAATAAATGATTAATAGGAAAAAAATATTTAAACTTTCAGAGAAACCTCAATGTTAAAAATTATTAATGGAAAATTTTGAATCACAAAATAGTTACATATTTAATTGATCAATTTAAAATACTTTAAATAAAGATAGAGCACAATTTAATATTTTTAAATGCTTTTAAAGTTACAAAATAAATTTGAATAAAATAAATGAATTTCGAATGCAATTACAAATGAATTAAAAAAAGTTTAAGTGCTCGAATAAATGAATTAAAAAAATTTCATATAATAAAACACAAAATTTATAAATTAGTCTTTTTTTCAATTTCGTATTTCCATTATTACCGTTTATCAAAGCAATTACATTAAAAACATTTAGATTCTAATCTTTATTAGTTTCGTTGGTAATATTATATTACAAATAAAAGAGAAATTTAAACAAATCGTATCAAAAGTTTATTAAAATCAACTAAATATATCTAATTTAAAACTTTTATTTGATTCTTTATTTTGTAATTAACATGAAATTAATTTGAAATTAACATTATTTCTGCAATGGTATATGAAGTACTTTGAGATAATATTTGGGGAAATTCACTTATAAGTATTGTATATGTAGAACTTCAATCAATCGAATTAAAATTTATTATAGATTTATTTATGCCAGTTTCAGTTCGTAATGATTCCAGATACATAAACAAAATAATGTAACAACATTTGTTCTATTGGAACTTGTATTCAATTAAAATTTGTTTAATGAATTAAGGTTGAAAACATTTTTCAAAATTAATGCCACTTAATATGCAATAATAATGATGAATCAATATAATATAAATTCTAATTAACATACAATCGAAATAAATTTTTTTTTTAAAACAAAAGTTAAATTTTCCAAACTTATTTATATTTAGCTCATTTTTTTGTTTTACTACTAACATCGAACTTTTTTCGTTAAAAAACATATATACTGCCTCCTATAGTCTAATTATATTTATAAATCTATAATACTTATGTATTTATGTTCTGTTATTCGTTAATGTTATTTTTAAAAAACCTGAAATATTTATCATCATGTCTTAGATTATTAGTTGCATTATTATATAGAAAAAAAAATGTTTGATTAAAAACAATGATCATTAATTCAATTTTTCCAAAATTTGAACAATGTACTTAAAAAAAAAATCCTTCAGCAAATATAAATTATTTTTTGGTATGAAATATGTATAATATTTATTTAATATGCGGTGATTAAGTTTGAATTTACTAAAAAGTTTTTAAAAAAAACCTAAAATATTTATGAATATGTCTTGTAATCAGACAGTAATGTATGTCTTATTTTTTTCTATATTACTACAACCAGCCATCATTAACTTATTTTTAACGTAACTTGAACTACACAATTAAAAAAAGTAATTTATTATAATAACCATAATACTGTTCTGGTATGAAACATGATATGGTCCACGAAGTTGCCAAAAATATGAATTTAACTATAAGTTAGAAATTATATCAAACAATAATTAATCTTCTCGGAGGTGACAAATTCTCCTAGAAAAATGCATTAATTTACACTTTTAAATATTTTGACTGTAGAAAATTATATGCAGCGTATGTTTCTTATACTTACAACCTATCATTATCAAGTCGCGAAGTCAAGATTGCATTTTAAAGGAATTATGGATGCATAGTAGTAGAGAAAATGGTTAGTTCTAAAACTCCTTGTTTCCGTTTTGAATGATATGCACCTACCATATATAGACGAAGTAAGTTCTTAAAATTTTGAAATTAAGAAGAACTTAAGACTAAAACTTTAATTTGTTTTTTGATGCGTTGGAGGTCGTTATGCATTAAAATCATGAACTAAATTTGAAACTACATGTATTGTATGTAGTTCATAATTAAATAACATAATTAGTGATTTCGGATTTTACACATTTTAATGAATGTCATACAAAGGGGCCTGATGGCCGAGTGGCTAATGCTTTGGAGCTTCTAACCATAGGTTTCAGGTACGAGATCCCGTCGGTGCCCTGGATGTTTGTAGTGATTCCGAATCCACTTATAGTGATTATCTATAATGGTTTATAGTAGTTATCTACTATCCAGTTATAGTGGTTTATAGTAGTTAACTACTCTTCACTTAAAGTGGTTCAGAAACCACTTTTTCGATCCCAGTCTACTATGACTGTAGAGCTTTGGATTGACAACTCTATCACGTACAAAGAAAAGAAAACTTTTTTTAATATCTGCCGATAGGCAGACGGCCTTGGCCCACTAACGTTATGTTGCGCCAATGAAGAATACCACCTACAGGTAAATGACTAAAAATAGTATGGATTGAATTAAGTTGGTAGGTAAATACTTTGCTTAGATGCTATTGAAAGTTTAGAAGATTGTAAACATGATTTTAGGCTACGCTTTCTCTGGCGATTTCTATATTAACGAGTCTTCTAAATTTAATATATTAGTAAACTAATAAATGGTAATTTATGAAAGATGTCGTAGATTTATTTTTGCATATCGTCCTAGATTCAGTAGTACATGAAAATTGAATATATTATTTAAAATTGATTTAAATATATTATTTAAAATTGATTTAAGTATATTATTTAAAATTGATTTAAATATATTAAATAAATTGATTTAAATTATAAAATTCAGATTGTTTTTTTAATCAGTTTTATTCCCACTTTAGGCTAATTAGTCCGTGACATACAGTCTAACGTGGATTCCAAACCACTCACAAACACCCATGCCACAGCAAGGATTTGAAGCTAAAGCTTATGGTACCAAAGGCCAGATCGCTAGTCAATTGGTTATTAGCCCACTTCAAATTGGTTGAAGAAAGAATTGGCTAATGCTAATTATTATTAAAATTCTAATTGCACCAATTATCGCAAGTTTGGTTTGTCGTTCTGCGGTCATTTTGTGAGCACTTTAGACAACTTAGACCGAGACCTAGAGTTTAACGTGGATTCCAAACCACAAAAAAACATCCATGCCACCGCCAGAATTCGAACTTGAAGCTTATGGTACCAAACGCCAGAGTGGTAGCAAATATGCCATTAGACTGCTTTATTACAAGCGAATTTCACTTTAGTTAATCCATTTAACGACTGACAAAATTATCAAACCTTCTCCCAACTTAGAAACACAACGACTAACTGAATCAATAATAATAGCCGCATGTTAATCCCTCTCCTACAATCTATCTTCCAGTAAAGCTACGACATTTTAAAACAAGCATCCTTTAAACCACACCATGACCATAATGTCCCGAATGTTTATTTAATATGGATTTCCTATTAGAAGGTTGGGATGGCTCGTAGTCATTTCGAATTCAGCAAAGATGTCTTAATTCCCCATTCATCACTTAATTGTCATTTTACAATTCCCAACAAATCCCGGAAAACCCGCTCCACTCTATTGAGGGCCATCGGGACATGCATGGGAGGTGGCAGGATTCATAAATTTTCCCGAAATTATTGATATCATCCCGATGAACTGCGGGCACAGCTACTGCTCACTGCAAATGTGGCGTGACTAAAGTCATCAGGAGGCGGCCTAACCATGCAGCACTTATCCCGTTCGACCCTGCGAAGTCTCACGTACTGCACATCGGATGGTATTAGGATTCGTGTAGCTGTCACAAAGTCGAACTACTTTCTGACCCTCGTGTCGTCAGGCGAACGAACGGAGTAAGGTATAGGGCTCGGTTTAATAAGGTTTTGCAAGAATTTATGGTGATCATCTCTAAATTATATCACATTGAGTTGTAAGAATATGAAATAAGTTGATTATTTAGCAGCAGGAATTAATTTAACTATCATATTGAAAATAATTAAAACTTTATAGAACTATAATATATTAATCATTAGAAAAACATTATATCGATTTATCTCAATATATTACATTTTTCTTTTTCTGTCTGTTAGATGATATTAGAAGGGCTGATGGCCGAGTGACTAGGGCTCTTTCTTTCGCTGTAATAAGAAATAAATAGAATTAGAACAATGAATCCATTTAACTATCATGCTGTTAATAATTAAATCTTTATAGAGCTATAATGTTTTAATCAGTAGAAAAAAATTATATCAATTTGTCGCAATATGCCAGGTTTCATTTTCTGTCGGTTAGAAAATAGAGGGGGATAATGACTGCCTAATAGCGCTCTGGCGGTCGGTCCCACAACTTTCGGGTTTGAGTTCCGGAGAATGAATGTTTGTTGAGTCTCGGCCATGGATGTTTGCAGTGGTTCGAAATGCACTTTAAACAGCAGGGCCTCTTCAAATATGATTGTTGGGGAAGGTCCGACTACTCTACAACGTTAACATCTCCTGTTTCGAAATCTGCCAGTAGGTGCTGTGTTTTGTTTTGTCCACAAAATCCGATGTACAGTTTCCTTTTGTGGTTCTACTGTCCTTTTGTGCACACTTTAGGGTAATTAGAATGGGGCCTGCAGTTTAACGTGGATTCTGAACCACTCACAAATATCCATTTCACAACCAGGTTTCGAACTTGAAGACTTTGCTACCGAAGACCAAATGGCTAGCCAATTAGCCATCAGCCCACTTCAAAATGAATGAAGTAATAAATGGTTAATGCTAACTGCATCAATTAATTACAAGCGATTTTCACTTCAGTTATTTCATTGACAAAATTGCCACACCTACTTCTAAATTTAGAAACAAAACAAATAACTGAATCAATAATAAATGCCGCATCTTAATCTCCCGCTCATATAATTCATCTTTCTGTAAACACACGACATTTCATATCACATAACATCCTTTAAACTCCGGCATAATGTCCCCGATGTTCATTCAATATGGATTTACTATTAGAAGATTGGGCTAGCTCGTAGGCATTTGGAATTCAGCAAAGATGTCTCAATTCCCCATTCATCACTTAATTATCATTTCCCATTCCCAACAAATCCCGGAAAACCTGCTTCACTCCATCGCGTGCCATGCGGACATGGAATATTGCGGGATTCATAAATTTTCCTCAAATTATTGATATCGCCCCGATGAACTGTGGGCACAGCTACTGCTCACTCCAAATGTGGCGTGACAGAAGTCATCAGCAGGCGGCCTAACCATGCAGCACTTACCCCGTTCGACCCTGCGGAATATCAAGTACCGCACATCCAATGGTATTAGGATTCGTGTAGCTGTCACAAAGTCCGACTACTTTCTGACCCCTCGTGTCGTTAGGCGAACGAAACGAGTAAGGTATAGGGTTGGGTTTAATTAGGTTTTGCGAGAATTCATGGCGATTATCTTTAAATGATATCACATTAATCTGTAAGAATATGAAATAAATGAATTATTTAGCAGAAGGAATCAATTTAATTTTCATATTGGTAATAATTAAATCTTTATAGAACTATAATGTATTAATCATTAAAAAAAATTGGATATGATATTATGTCTCAATATACCAAGTTTCATTTTCTGTTGGTTTAATTGAGGGGGCTGATGACTGCATAATAGCGCTCTGGGGCTCGGTCCCATATGTTTCGCGTTTGAGTCCCGGAGGATGGATGTTTGTCGAGTCCCGGCCATGGATGTTTGCGGTGGGTCAAAATCCACTTTAAACAGTCGGCCCTATTCTAATATGACTGTTGGGGAAGGGTTGACTACTCTACCCAATTAACATCTCCTGTCTCGAAATCTGCCAGTAGGCTTTTGTGGTTTGTTATGTTCATACCATATGATGTACAGTTTGATTTTGCGGTTCTATTGTCTTTTTGTGCACACTTTAGGATAATTAGAATGTAGTCTACAGTTTAACGTAGATTCCGAACCACTAACAAACATCCATTTCACCACCACGATGCGAACCTAAAGCCTGGTTCCAAAGTCCAGATACCTAGCCAATTGGCCATCAGCACACTTCAAAATGATTGAAGAATTAAATTGTTAATGTTAATTGCTTAAATTATTACAAGCGAATTTCATTTTAATTACATTGAACAACTGACAAAACTGTCGAACCTTCTCCCAACTCAGAAACAAAACGACTAACTGAATCAATAATAATTGCCGCATCTTAATCTCTCTCATACAATCCATCTTCTCGTAAACACACGACAATTTATATCATAAAGCATCCTTTAAACCATGGCCATAATGTGCCCCGATGCTTATTCAATATGGATTTCCTATTAGAAGATCGAGCTGGCTCGAAGGTATTTCGAATTCAGCAAAGATGTCTTAATATCCCATTCATTACTTAATTGTCATTTTCCCGTTCTCAACAAATCCCAGAAAACCCGCTGCACTTCATTGCGTGCCATCGTTACATGCATGGGAGGTTGCGGGATTCATAAATTTTCCCGAAATTATTGATATGGCCCCTATGAACTGCGGCCATAGCTACTGCTCACTTCAAATGTGGCGTGACTAAAGTCATCAGGAGGCGGCCTAACCATGCAGCACTTACCCCGTTCGGCCCTGCCGAGTCTCACGTACTACACATCGGATGGTATTAGGATTCGTGTAGCTGTCACAAAGTCCAACTACTTTCTGACCCTCGCATCGTTAGGCGAACGAACGGAGTGAGGTATAGGGTTTGGTTTAATTAGGTTTTGCAAGAATTCAATTGCAAGGTGATTCTCTCTAAATGATATCGCATTAAGCTGTAAAAATATGAAATAAGTAGATTTAGAACAATGAATCAATTTAGCTGTTAATAATTAAATCTTTTTAGTACTATAATGTTTAAGTCATAAGAAAAAAATATATCGATTTATTTCAATATGGCACGTTTCATTTTTTTGTCAGTTAGAATATATTAAAGGGGACTGACAACTTCGTAATAGCGTTCAGTCCCAAATGTTTCTGGTTTGAGTGCCGGAGGATGGATGTTTGCAGTGGTTCGAACTCCAGTTTAAACAGTAGGTCCTGTTCTAATATGATTGTTGGGGAATTGATGACTACCCTACCCCGTTAACATCTCCTATCCCGAAATCTGCAAGTAAGCTTTTGTAGCTTGGTCTGTCGCTCTACTGTCTTTTTGTGCACACTTTAGGGCAATTAGAACGGAACCTACAGTTTAATCTGGATTCCAAACCAATAAGAAACATCCATGTCACCACGAGGATTCAAATTTGAAGCATGTGATATCAGAAGTTAAAGCGCTAGACAATTCGCCATCTACGAGCTAAATTGAAAATCCCTTGTAATAATTGATGCAGTCAGCATTAACCAATTATTACAAGGGATTTTCAATTTACTTATTCCATTGAACTACTGATAAAATTACCAAACCTTCTCCAAACTTAGAAACAAAACGACAAACTGAATCAATAATAACTGCATCATAGTCTCTCTCTCATACAATCCATCTTAATGTAAATGCACGATATTTTATATCATCCTTCAAACCATGGCCATAATGTCCCCGATGTTTATTCAATATGGATTTCCTATTAGAAGACCGTATCCGCTATCTCGTAGGCATTTCGAATTCAGCAAAGATGTCTTAATTCCCCATTCATCAACTAATTGTCATTTTACCATTCCCGACAAATCCCGGAAAACCCGCTCCACTGAATTGCGTGCCATTGGGGCATGCATGAGAGATTGTGGGATTCATAAATTTTCCCGAAATTATTGATATCGCCCCAACGAACTGCAGGCACAGCTACTACTCACTCCAAATGTGGGTTGACTAAAGTCATCAGGAGGCGGCCTAACCATGCAGCACTCCCCCCGTTCGACCCTGTGGAGTCACACGTACCTCACATCCGATGGTATTAGGATTCGTGTAGCTGTCACAAAGGCCGACTATTTTCTGACCCTCGTGTCGTTAGGCGAACGAACGGAGTGAGGTATAGGGTTTGGTTTAATTAGGTTTTGCAAAAATTCATGGTGATCATCTTTAAATGATATTATTATGATTGATCTGTAAGAATATGAAATAAATGGATTATTTATCAAATTGAATTAATTTAAGTATCATACTGTTATAAGAATTAAATCTTTATAGAACTAATATGTATTAATCATTAGAGAAAAAAATTATATCGATTTGTCTCAGTGTGCCAGATTTAATTTTCTGTCGGTTAGATGATATTAGAAGGGCTTATGACTGAGTGACGAGTGCTCTGGCTTTCGCTGCCACCATTTCTGGTTCGTGACCCGGTTTAGTTTGGTTTGTCGCTTTACGTTCATCTTGTGCCCATGAGGGCTAAACAGACCGGGACATACAGTTTAAAAGCTATTTCGAACCACTAACAAACATCCATGCGACCGCCGGATTCGAACCTGAAGTTTTCTTTAAATTATCTGAGAAAATAAATGTTTAATGCTGATTGTACCCATTATTGCAAGAGAATTTCTTTTTAATTCCATTGGACAACTGACAAAATTGTTTTTTTGGCTTTGGTTTGCCACAGTCCAGACATTATTTGTACACTTTAGGCTAATTAGACAGGGACCTACAGCTTAGAGCGGATTCCAAACAACTAACAAACATCCATTTCACTGCCAGGATTCGAATCTGAAGCCTGTGGCACCAAAGTCCAGATGTCTAGCTAATTGGCCATGAGCCCACTTCAAAATGGTTAATGAAATAATTGATTAATGTTAATTGCGCCAATTATTACAAGCGAATTTAAATTGAGTTATTCTGTTGAACAACTGACAAAATTACCAAACCTTCTCCAAACATAGAAACAAAACGACTAACTGAATCAATAATAACTGCCGCATCTTAATCTGTCCCAAACAATCCATCTTCCTGTAAACCCACGACATTGTATACCATAAAGCCTCCTTTAAACCAAGCCAAGGCCATAATATGCCCGATGCTTATTCAATATGGATTTCCTATTAGAAGATTGGGCTAGCTCGTGGGCATTTTGAATTCAGCAAAAATGTCTTAATTCCCTATTAATCACTTAATTTTCATTTCCCATTCCCAACAAATCCCGGAAAACCCGCTGCACTCCATTGCGTACCATCGGGACATGCATGGGAGGTCGCGGGCTTCATAAATTTTCCCCAAATTATTGATATCGCCCCGATGAACTGCGGGCACGGCTACTGCTCACTCCAGTTGTGGCGTGACTGAAGTCATCAGCAGGCGGCCTAACCGTGCAGCACTTACCCCGTTCGACCCTGCGGAGTCTCACGTACTGTAGTACATCCCATGGTATTAGGATTCGTGCAGCTGTCACAAAGTCCGACTACTTTCTGACCCTCGCGTCGTTAGGCGAACGAACCGAGTAAGGTATAGGGTTTGGCTTAATTAGGTTTTGCAAGTATCCATAGTGATTACCTGCTAATTATATCACATTAAGTTGTAAGAATATGAAATAAATACATTTAGAAGAATCAATCTATTTAACTATCATACTGTAAATAATTGAATCTTTATATAACTATAATGTTTTAATCATTAGAATTAAATTTATCGATTTGTCTCAATATGCCAGGTTTCATTTTCTGTTGGTTAGATGATATTAGAAGTGCTGATGGCCGAGAACTAGCGCTCTGACGCTCTTTGCCCCAGTTTCGGGTTCGAGTCTTGCATTTTGATTTGACGCGCTACGGTCTTCTTGTACACACAAGGGCAAAACAGAAGGGGCCTGCAAATTAACGTTGATTCCGAACCACTGACAAACATCCATGCCACCGCTAGGATTTGAACCTGAAGCCTTGTTTAAATTGTTTGAAGAAATAGTTTGTTAATTTTGATTGCACCCATTAATACAAGCGAATTTCTCTTTAACTACATTGAACAACTGACAAAATTGTTTTTGTGGCTTTGGTTTGTCACTCTACAGTCCTTTTTTATACACTTTAGAATAATTATACCGGAGCCTACATTTTAGCGCGGATTCCAAACAATTAACAAACACCCATTTCATTGCCAGGATTTGAACTTGAAGCCTGTGATACCAAAGTCCAGATCGCTAGCCAGGTTATCAGCCCACTTCAAAATATTTGTAGAAATAGATGGTTAATACTAATTGCATAAATCATTACAAGCGAATTTCACTTGAGTTATTCCATTGAACAACTGAAAAAATCTTCGAACATTCTCCCAAACTTAGAAACAAAACGACAAACTGAATCAATAATAACCGCCACGTATACAATATCACATACAATCTATCTTCCAGTAAACCCCCGACATTTTATATCATAAAGCATCCTTTAAACTATGGCCATAATGGGCCCGATGTTTATTCAATATGGATTTCCTATTAGAAGATCGGGCTAGCTCGTAGGCATTTCGAAATCAGCAAAGATGTCTTAATTCCCCATTCATCACTTAATTGTCATTTTCCCCAAATTATTGATATCGCCCCGATGAACTGCGGGCACAGCTACTGCTCGCTTCAAATGTGGCGTGACTGGAGTCATCAGGAGGCGGCCTAACCGTGCAGCACTTACCCCGTTCGACCCCACGGAGTCTCACGTACTGTAGTACATCGGATGGTATTCGGATTCGTGTAGCTGTCACAAAGTCCGACTACTTTCTGACCCTCGTGTCGTTAGGCGAACGAATCGAGTAAGGTATAAGATTTGGTTTAATTAGGTTTGGCAAGAATTCATGGCGATTATCTCTAAATAATATCAAATTGAGTGGTAATAATATTAAATAGATTTAGAAGAATGAATTAATTTAACTGTTAATAATTAAATCTTCATAGAAATATAATGTTTTAATCATTAGAAAAAAAATTATATCGATTTATCTCAATAAGCTAGGTTTCGTTTTCTGTCGGTTAGATAATATTAGAGGGGGCTGATGACTGCGTAATAGCGCCCTGGCGATCGTTCCCACAGATTTCGGGTTAGAACCCGGAGGATAGATGTTTGCGATTCGCGGCTATTAATGTCTGTGGTGGTTCTAAATCCACTTAAAACAGTAGACCCGTTTCTAATATGACTGTTGGGGAAGGGCTGATTTCCCTACCCCGTTAACATCTGGAAATCTGCCAATAGGCTTTTGTGGTTTGGTTTGTCACTCTACTGTCCTTGTGAGACCAGTTTAGGGTAATTAGAATGGGGTCTACAGTTTAACATGGATTCCAAACAATTGACAAACATCCATTTCACCACCTCGATTCGAATCTGAAGCCTGTGATCCCAAAGTCCAGATGGCTAGCCAATTGGCTATCAGCCCACTTCAAAATGGCAGAAGAAATAAATGTAATAATTTAAGCAATTAGCATTAACCAAGTGAATTTCATTTTTAATTCCACTGAACTACTGACAAAATTATCAAAATAATCCCAAACTTAGAAACAAAACGGCAAACTAAATCAATAATAACCCCATCTTAATCTCTTACATACAATCCATCTTCCCTTAAACATACGTCATTTCATACCATAAAGCATCCTTTAAATCAAACCATGACCATAATGTGCCCGATGTTTATTCAATCTGGATTTTCCTATTAGAAGATTGGGCTAGCTCGCACGCATTCCGCAGATGTCTTAATTCCCCATTCATCACTTAATTGTCATTTTCCCATTCCCAACAAATCCCGGAAATCCCGCTCCACTCCATCGCATGCCATGGGGACATGCATGGGAGGTTGCGGGATTTATAAATTTTCCCGAAATTATTGATATCGCCCCGATGAACTGCAGGCACGGCTACTGCTCAATTCCAATGTGGCGTGACTAAAGTCATCAGGAGGCGGCCTAACCGCGCAGCACTTACCCCGTTCGACCCTGCGGAGTCTCACGTACTGCACATCGGATGGTATTAGGATTCGTGCAGCTGTCACAAAGTCCAACTACTTTCTGACCCTCGTGTCGTTAGGCGAATGAACCGAGTAAGGTATAGGGTTTGGTTTAATTAGGTGCTGCTAGAATTCATGGTGATTAACTCTAAATGATATCGCATTAAGAGTTAAGAATATGAAATAAATAGATGTAGAACAATGAATAAATTTAACTATCATATTGTTAATAATTAAATCTTTCTAGATTTATAATGCTTAAACCATTAGAAAAAATTTATCGATTTGTCTGAATATGGCAGGTTTCATTTTCTATTGGTTAAATTATATTAGAAGGCCTGATGGCCGAATGACTAGCTGTCTGACACTCGGTGGCACAGGTTTCGGTTTCCAGTCGCGGGGGGACATGAATGTTTGTAGTGGTTCGGAAATCACCTTAAACCGTAGTTACCGGTGTAGTACCGGCCTACCATAGGGTTATCACTTCTACATAAAATACGATGCCAATTTTTGTCAAAGCCAATGAATGCGGTTGAGTACAGAGATTTGTTTCATTATATGTTCGCAATGACTGTCTATAAATTATACATCGTGTTAGATTGAAATGTAAAATAGGCATATTATTTAATATGATTTGCAGTATGATTGTAGCATAATAATATTAGCTATATCATTACAGAACTGTGTTATATAAATCATTAGGAAAAAAATTAATTCCACTTGCATCAATATCCTAGGTTTCAAAATTGTTACATGACATTAAAACGGTCTAAAAATTCAAGTTTATTTTTCTTACAGCATAAACCTTCGATTGAAATGTTCTGTTTTACAAGATTTTGTAAGGATTCATGGGTAATATATTCAAAATGATGTATTATGTGAAATTACACTATCTTCTTCATTGGCACAACAGCTCCTTGGTAGGCCAAGGCCGCCTGCTTACTGGCAGATTTCGAAACAAGTGATGTTTTTTTTTTTACAGGTTAGGATCGTCACCTACGCCCTACAGACATATTAGACCGGGACGTATGGGAAGTAGATGCTGAACAACTGCAAACATCCATGGCAAAGCTGGGACTCCAACCCGAAACCTGTGGCATTGAAATCCAGAGCGCTACTCACTCGGCCATCACTATACAACTATAGCGATGGCCAAAAACTATAGCACATCTTTCCGAAATGTCCCACTGCAACTTCTATAAGATTCTACATGAAAAGATATGCCTCCGTAGTTCGCCTTTGTTACTGTCAACCGTTTTAATTTTGTTTATATACATTAAGAAATAACAAATTCACATAACTGGGATTCTTTCATTTCTGGTGTACATAAAAGCCTTTTGGGATCGACCATTGCCATGCCCTTCTGAATCATCTAAGTGTAACCTACCCCTCTTAGAAGTTCGTAAATATAGTGCAAAGACATTTGGTATAATGAAAATAACCTCATTTCCAGAAATCAGCGAAAATAAAATAAAAAATTCTCTCCAATCTCATGGACGTTCAGAATAAATTCTATCGACCTCGAGTTACGAATGTATGTTTTACACGAAATGCTTCACAATTGCCGTATCTTGTTCCATCCACAGAGAAATTAAACATTTGAAATGAATGAAATTCTAATTGTTTTTTAGATTACTCACATTCACATCTGATAAGTTTACATTTAGCTAATCTATAGAGACTTCTAATTGCATATTAGCCACGTTTACAAAGTATAAAACCGCGTTTAAAATTTGTGACATAATGGCACTTTGAATGAATACAACAAGCCTATATATCTAATAGTGTAAGCAGATGATCAACTATTATTTCGTAAAATATAAATGCTTTGAAACGAGAGACAAAATCGATTCTAAATGGATCAATTGATTTTATACTCGCTTTGATTCGCGAGAAAATGTGTTTTGAGTTCTTTCAAAATTGAAGTCAACCGATTTTCCACACGTAGCCCAGATAATTTACTCTCAAATCTGGAAGTAGCACTGAATTCTCCCTAATGAACAAGATGCTAATCAAGAACATCTCTTAGAAGAAAATCCAATTACTAGAGATTTTTTGCATAAAGTACGTTAGTTACCGTAGGACGTCCGTTAACTTTTTCTCCCTAGCGCGCATGCTCAGTTTCCTATCAGCATGCGCGCTAGGGAGAAAAAGCTAACGGACGTCCTACGGTAACTAACGTACGGTATGCAAAAACTCTCTACTATCTCTGTTAGTAGGAAATAGCTGTTTGTTACATTCATACTTTATATAAAACAAACAGGATTACTTAAATTGAAATAAATATTTTTTTTTAATTACGTCGAGAATAGGGGTTGTATTGGCTATGTCCCTGTGAGTAGCTCAAAGTGGGCTGCACCGAAGAACGTTATTCATTTAGCACTACCCAGGGAGCAAATGTAGCTTGAAGATAGGCTACGGACGCGAGTAACACAAGACTCTACGATCATATTATAGACCGGAACCTATAGTTTAAAGTGGATTCCTAACCACTACAAACATCCATTACACCGCTGGGAGTCGAACCCGAAACCTATGGTACCGAGGGACAGAGCACTAGCCACTCGACCATCAGGCCCCTGATATATCAAACACAAGTAAGCATTCATTAGTTTGTTTACACAACACTGTTTCTATGTTGGATTTCACGGTGTTAAGTTTCCTTCCCTAAAACACTTTCAAAAATTATACTTTGACAGAAAGAAACTGGCAATTTTTTAATTAATAACCACCAACATGAAACTGAATATACCTGAGATTTGATACCATTCATCTTTATATCATTATCACTTTTTTTTCTTAGCAATTAAATTGAAGTAAAGTCTAGTTAAATTAAGTTAAGTCTAGAGGGGTTTCGTTTCAATCATGTTTTGATGAGATTTATCATAAAAGTGCATAAATGTGCAGTTACTTCATTTCTTTAATTCCACAATTGCAATTTTCAATTCAAAAATTATTAATAATAATTTAACCTTTTAATAGAAAGGCAATTTTCCGCTGCAAAATTTATTTATCTCATATGGAGTATTTGAAAAATTATGAACAACGAAAAGTAATAAAAATAAAGAAAAAAATGATGGAAAAAAGGTTTATTAACAAAAAAAAAAATCGAAAGGGAAGTATCTGATTTTATTGCTTATAAGCAAAAATAACATATAATGTCCTGAAAAAAAATCGTAAAAATAAATTTTAAATACCTGAAGGAATTCTTATGCGAAAGTATCCATCGTAAAATATAATCGATTATTGATTCATACTTTAATATTTTCTAACGTTAACTAATTTTCTTTTCATTTGTTAGAAAATATATATTTCCAAGAACTTATCTCTAATAATTAACATTTTGGAAAATAAAAAAAATAGATGAAAGCAAAATAAAAACCTCTCAAGATCAGAATCTCAAATATTTAAGAAAATGTAGTGAAGATTTTTAATAGCTCTACCTAGTAACTAAAAAAGGGCCCAAAAATAATCATAAACACACAAAAAAAAAAAATAATAAACAAATTTTTGAAAATTGGCAAGCAAGATACGACAATATTGATTAATAAATCCAATTTTAATAATTTTAAATCATAAAAAGTTAATATTGGTAATTTAGATGAAATGTTTCAATTGCACGACATATTTTCAATGAATTTTTATAAAATTATACATTTTTTTTTCTGAAAAAACTACCGGAATAGTCCTTCCTGTGCACTTAAGCTCTTTTGGCAGAGAATTCGAGCGAAACGTCCCATTATTTTTATTTGATGATCCTAATTCCAGGTTAAAATATTACATTCCATCTAATGTATTGTTATACAACTACTTAACCACCAGTACCTTTTTTTCTGAAAATAGCACCAAATGGAATTAGATTTTGATCTTAACTTATCCATTTTCAACAGAATAATGTGGATAAATTTTTATCAAACTTTTTCATGACTCATACTTATTTTTAATTTAAAACTTATTAGAAAATTGGCAACATTTTAAATTAAAAAAACTGCCTCCCCCAATTAAAAAGAAATTATGATCTAAATTTATCACAATAAAATTTAAAGACATCCTATTATACTTGTACTTTTAAATTAACGATGTTTTCAAGAACAAGTAATATAAAAAAAAAAAAAAAAAATTCAAGTCAATTCCTACTTTTTTTTTCACTCTATTGCAGAAAGTCCTTTATAAATAATTTTCATTCATTTTTTAAGTTTACCTGGCGCCATCTACTGGTAGATATATGCAACTTAAATCTAAAAAACGCTAAAATTAATTAATTAAATTTAATTAGTGAATTAATATTTGACAAAACTGTATTAACATCAAGTATCATCCACTACGAGTTCAAAAAAATGTATTTGAGCTTGAGTGGATGAATAAAAAGTATTTTATTAAGGATTGAAAATTTGAACAAGATATATATATATAGGGCGAGTGTGAGCTAATAGAAGGAATTGAAAAAACTGTCTCCCCCAACTAAAAAGAAATTATGATCTAAATTTATTACAATAAAATGTAAAGGCATCCTATTATACTTGTACTTTTAAATTAACGATGTTTTTAAGAAAAAGAATTGCTGTATGACGCGCAAGCTTAAAAAATTGTAATTGCTGTTAACTCCATGTAACCTAGTACGTTATTAGGCTCATTTCTTTTTCAAATTACCTCAATGTATCTCAATTTCTACTTAATATTGACATCATTCAATTTAACTTGAAAAGCAATTTTAAAGGTTTGTTTTATGATGCAATCATAGAGGCTGGTAAAAATGATCTTTGTTGTTGTTGTTGTTGTTGCTGCTGCTGCTGCTGCTGCTGCTCCAATTGAAATGCTGATTATTTCGTTGCTCTTTGGACGATTTAGATAAATTTGGTATCAATTGAAAGCTAATATTTCATATTTTGGTTTTTGATATATGAAGAATTTTTTTAATCATTAAATATTGAGAAATAGATGCATATCATGGATCAAGAAAAACTTCATTTTAAGCCCTCTATACTTTAGGTTTGGTTTGGTGTGTTGTTCTACGGTCATTTTGTGCACACGTTAGGCTAATCGGACCGAGACCTACAGCTTAACGTGAATATCGAACCACTAACAAACATTCATGCTACCGCCAGCATTCGAACTTGAAGCCTCTTGTACCAAAGGTTAGAGCGCTAGTTAATTGGTCATCAGGCACAAAAAAAATTAGTAAATCTTATGCCAAGCCATTTAAACTGTTGTGAAAACTACAGGATAACCTACTAAATAATAATTGATGAAAATGCTGTGATATTTAATAATATATAAAGATTTTTTTTAAGTACAGAAAGACTTTTGTAAGGTAACTTCGTTGTTACTTTATTATTGATTTTTCCAAAAAAAACAAAATATTTTATTCTTGAAATATTTAATGTAGTTTATTTGAAAAAAATACAGATATATAAAAAAGTTCACTCTGAAATATCAATTTGTTTCAATGGATGGAACACTATTTTATTGAAATTCGTAAATGCATGAAAACTTTGGGAGCCATTAGATATTTAATTGATTGAAACTTTTCTGCAGTAACTAATAAATATTTTTGTAGAAACTTTGTAAGTTATTGCGTAATTTCACTTTAGTTTACCACTTACTAAAATGGCAGTTATGTTGCTGTTTTAATGTTGTTGTTGTTACTTATCCCACTTGGTAGATGTCTAATCTATACCACGCCCACGAGCCCATATGGACTCATGGTTGAAGGAGAAGGAAGCAGCTTCTGTTGTGATGGAGCACCCGTAGGTAGAAGACTGACTTTGGCTCCGTAATGCTCTTACAGTCCTAGGAGACCGGGACCTATTGCTTAAAGTGGATTCCGAACCACTGCAAACATCCATGGCACCGCCGGGACTCAAACCCGAAACCTGTGGTACCGAGCGCCAGAGCGCTAGCTACTCGACCATTCAGGCCCCTGTTTTAATGTTCTTTGGATTAACAGCAAATGATTTAGCACACTTGGATGTAAACATCCAGGGATGGCATTAAGGATGGGGAGGGTACCTCATCCCTCTCGAGCTTAATGGAAGAATTTTTCAGTCTACGAATTTATTGTATCCATTCCCAATATAACCCGTAAAGTTATCATTTTTCGGGTTTAGAACCGATCTTTTTAATTCGGAGCAACCTGATGACCA
Source organism: Caerostris darwini (assembly GCA_021605075.1). NCBI lineage: Eukaryota > Metazoa > Arthropoda > Arachnida > Araneae > Araneidae > Caerostris > Caerostris darwini. The sequence continues at coordinate 95,267 of BPLQ01010518.1, read as the reverse complement.
ATTGGCCAGCGGTCTCGCCTTTGGTACGACACGCTTCAGGTTTGAAACCTGGCGGCGGCATGAATTTTTGTTAGCGGTTCGGAATCCCCCTTCAACAGTAAGTAACGGTCTAATTAACGTTGGCTAAGGACATTAGAGCGTCAAATAAAACAAAACCACACCTAATTAGTAAATGCAGAACATTTTACAGGGAATCCTACTTGCGCATCTACAAAAAATTTAATTTTGTTTACTGAGTACAATTCAGTACACAAGATTTAATATCCCATTTCTATAAATCAATTAAATCAAAAGCACTTTCTTTTAATAAAACTTCTTTAATGGAAAATAAAAGCAGTTCTTGAACAAACCCGATCCAAAAGCGGAGGAAAAGTATCGCTTTCTTTGTTCCTTGTGCCAACCACATAATGAACTGTAAATGATGATCCACGAGTCCGAGAAAACATAAAATTTAGTGTGAGGCGAAAATAAGAAGGTAACAAACTGTTATTTGTCGTGAAACTCCGATACAAGTGTCTTTTTCTATCCCTCATCGGAGACGCGATGACAACCTCTTATTATTTGTCCATCAGTTCGGTTCTCGAAATCGCTTTTTTCTTCCGAATGAGAAAATTCGCATTCTTCTTTCTTCTGATACTTCGAAATTTAAGTCCAATAAGATCATTTCTCATTAATCATAAGTATTGTTTTTATTTGTTTAGATATATGACAATTTTAATAAATATAACTCAATTTGTTATTTAACAATTAATTTAATGATATAATTGTTGATGTACATGAATTTGATTCATATTAAAGTTATGGCTATAATATTTGAATATTCAGAAATATATTTTCATATTCTGTAACTTCATACTATAGTAATGGCCTAAAATGCTTACTTATTGCTTAAAGAAGCAATTAGTAAGTATTCCTTATTTCTGAACAGTTGTATTAATTGTTTCATATTAAGACAACTTCAAAAAAAAAAAAAGGAATTTGATTTTTTTTTAATTTAAGTTAATTTACAGAGTTTAATATAAGTAGTTTAACATGTTATGATCACATGGACTTTTATGATGGTGCTTCTAGCTTTTAAATTTTTATCCTTTGAACATTTCTGATTTTAAGGCTTTTTTTTAACGTTTTTGTTAAGAATTCCTGGACTTTTTCCCTTTATAATTTTGATTTGTTTACATGTTCTTATTTATACGGTCAGTAACCAAATGTGTATGGATTGAGTTCCAATAAAGCCACAGGTAACAACAACAACAACAACACATAGTAGCTTAAATATTTATAAATAAATATGAGAGATTTTTGTACTACATAGAAACAAAACAGTTTCATTATTAATAACAGAAATAATATTCTAAAATAAATTTGTTTGCTTTTAGTTCTATTTGTTATTTCTATTAACTTATTTAATACATTGTAATTAACATTGTAATGTAATTAACATACATTGTATTGAACAATTAATACATTGTAGAAATTTAAAACACTTAAATAATTTATTTACACAATGCATTATAAAAATTAATGGGATAACAACAATCCTCATAATAAATTTTATATTTGAAATATACAACTATTCGCATGCAATTTGGATGCCAAATGGAGTCTTCATCAAGAAAGTAGGTAAGTGTTTTATAGCAGAAGAGTGAGATTTGTCCAAACTACGCCAAGGAATTTGTTACATAATATCGCTTCGATCTTAAAAACATCAAAATATCAAACAAACGAGCGAGTTGGGAAAATGATTGTGTTGTTGTTTCTTATCCCACTTGGCTGGCCAAGCCCACGAGCCCATATGGACTCATGATTGAAGGGGAAGGAAGCAGCTTCTGTTGTGATGGAGCACCCGTAGGTAGAAGCCTGACTTTGGCTCCGTGACGCTCTTACAGTCATAGGAGACCGGGACCTACGGCTTAAAGTGGATCCCGAACCACTACAAACATCCATGGCACCGCCGGGATTCGAACCCGAAACCTGTGGCACCGAGCGCCAGAGCGCTAGACACTCGGCCATTCAGGTCCCAAATTTGCCAACGGCACGCAGTGTACCCAGGTGGTCACCCACCCAAGTACTGAAATGATAAATAGTAAAATGATTGTATTGAATGAAAAGCAATACAATCATATACAATCAGAAATAAAATTAGCGTTAATATTTAATCTATTTTAAATATTAAATAGTTATTTTTATTAGGTTTAAAAGAAACATTTCAATGCAGTCCAATTAAAAAACCTTTGAAGATGCGATGCACCTATTCGCTATTTTCACTGTTCACTGACATGGATGCAGATTCTGTAGAAAGTTGCCTTTTAAAATATTTTCTTTTAAATATTGTATCTTGGTTTCTGATTATTGTTATACATTTCTTTTCAGGTAAAATTATCTTTTGAAATGAGTTTGGCTTTAAGATTGGATTGGATTGAATTGAATTTTACGAAGACCAATAGATACAGAAGATACAAGGTCAGCTGATGATTAATTAGATATACAACTGAGAGAAGTAGAAAAGTCAGTAGATTTAATTTTTAAAGTGGAAAGTAGCTGGAGGTTTTGTAATAGCATACAAAATGCACCTTCTAATATGGCTACCAGTCTTAATGAAGCCCCCAAAAAAAATGTCAATCGAATTATTGCGTTATTTGTAGATATTATTTTGCATATTTGTTTTGTCATTTTTTAGCATAAATAATAAAAGACTTAAGATGCGGATTATTTAGCCTCGTGGTAAGATGCAAGTTTGGGTAAGTTTCTTGTTTAACTTTCCGCTTTTCTTTTTTTTACCGTCCACTGAGGATAACTCTTAGAGTTTAAAAGATTTGGCTACACACATTTTGTATATACACATTTGGTCCTATTTGATATCATGTACATGAAAGATCCTTTAAAAAATAATTTCAACAAGTTTTTACACCAAGTGGTTAGCCTCGTGGTAAGATGTAAGTTTGGGTAAGTTTCTTGTTTAACTTTCCGCTTTTCTTTTTTTTTACCGTCCACTGAGGATAACTGTTAGAGTTTAAAAGATTTGGCTACTGTATATACACATTTGGTCCTATTCGATATCATGTACATGAAAGATCCTTTAAAAAATAATTTCAACAAGTTTTTACACCAAGTATTTTTAAGAGAGCCAAAGCGTTAACAGCTAAAGCTAAATAGAATATGTCAATTACGTAAATAGCGTTGATATTTTTTGTTAAACAGAACAAAAAAATTAAAAATTAGACCTTTTGTTTGCTTTATTTAACTTTTATTTCATTTTTCTTTTCTTTAATTGTTATTCGTCGATATAATAATTTTATTCATTTCGGATTCAGAAAGAGAAAATAAGTCTGGCTCAGATATTATATAAAAATACTCATTATAGAATTTAATTATTTATGAACATTAATTAAAAAAGAAAAATTGAATAAATTCTTCCGCCTTAAAAAAAAGTATTTGTGCAAAGGAATTAGTTTCAATTAAAAGTTTACTGAATAAAAATGTCTTAATGGAGTTCAAGTCGCTACAATGGAATGTAAACCATTTCTATCTTTAAATGGTGATACATTAGCGAATGCATTTTTGTTAAATAAAACTATTAAATATCTTCAAAATGATAGTAACCAATTATATTCTACTTTAATTCCTCTGAATTTTTTTCACATCTTGGGCTGCCTAAATAGGTCGACTTCAAAAGAAGATAGATCTTCACAGAAGCGCAAAGTTTTAGAGAAAAATATTGTATGTAATTCTGATCAGATATCACTCTGTACATTGAGAGAAAGTATATTCTTGCAATTATGAAACTATAAGGTTATAATCACCTCATTAGACAACTTCTAAACAAAGGAGATGTCCGGAAAGAGACCCAACACTTGAATCTAAAAGCTCTGAACACAAGGGCTGCGACAAATGATCTTGACTGATACACCGGGTAACGGAAAGGTACCACCCGTCTACAAGAAGCAGTGGCCAAAAAAATAATGAACACGATCAACTAAGTCTAGTCTCAATCACAAGGATACTCATTTCTTATAATGATGAAAGCTGCTCATATCAAATAAGTAGGCCAGATATCATTAGCAAAAATTAAAATTCCTCGTCATCAGTGGCGCAGGTGGTACAGTCCCATAGAAGGGAGGGCCCACCTTCGGGCCGTCCCTTCGGACCCTCCTTACAGAACTGTACCAGTACTGTAAGGCCGTCTACTTACTGGCAGACTACAAGACGAGAGGTGTTTTTGTTTTTAAGGGGTAGGGTTGTCATCCCTACGCCCAACAACTATATTAGACTGTGACTTATGGTTTAAAGTGGATTCCAAACCACTACAAACATCCATGCACCGCCGTGATTCGAACCCGAAACCTGTGGTACCGTGGGCCAGAGCAAAATAAAAATTAGGCACGGCAAAATAAAAAAAATTACGATGAAAACAAGACGAAAACTAAACATTAGTATAGTAATAGAAGGACTTTAAAAGTAATTTAATGATGAGAAATTAATGAGCATAAGCAAAAAATGTGCAAAGAAGAATGGGTAATGTGAAATATGATGCAATGAAGTATATGATATAAAAACAAATAAGAAATAAATTGCGATTTAAACTATAAAAAGAGATAATGGACATTAATTAAGGATGTTGAAAAAAATAATGGGAGAGGGTAAAATAATAAAGTAAAAATTACTGGGATGCCCCGAGAGTGTGATATTTCTATAGATCTAAAGTAGATTTGCCCCCTAAAGGGCCATCAAGAAAGATAAAATACTTCAAGCAATTTCCTCGTGTTGATAATAGTTTGGATTGCCAAATATACCCATATTTCATCCTTTCAATGACTATCTTAAGTATATAAAATGCAAAACATTATAGCATTAACATTTTAACATTATTGAAAACGGTTGGTTTAATAGTAATTAATTTGGAATATTTAACAGAATAAATGACATTTTTCCGTTAGTTAAAAAAACTGTGGTATTTATTTAAAACATATTTTTTCTTTGTTATTCCTTTCTTATGCCTTAGTTTAAATAATTTTTTCATCCTTTATTTTCAATAGGCAGAATTTCATAAAAATCATCGGATTAAGATCTACATTAATCATTTTCATTTTATTCATTTACTTGTTCACATATTCATTTGGAATCTTAACTTTAAACAATGAGGAATCGTTGAGGAATTTCTTCAATGCACAACATTGTACAGATCATTATACTATTGTGTTTCCAAAACTCTTGAACTGATGCAGAAGACAGAAATAATTTAAATAGCTAACCAAAATTTATATCGTACCCATCCTACATTATGAAGCTTAACTGCAACATCAAAGTATTTTTGTAGCTAATTCACCAATTGAATTGGATCTATCTTTATTTCATGCCATTTTCCCCATGAACTTAGCTATAATAAAAGAATTACACATTTTTATTAATAATTTAATTTATTTCAAAAAAACCCCACATAAATATATATTGAAAAATATTAACTCTTTATAAATAAATAAGATCCCTTTTGGAATTCTTGATGATTTGAATATTATCCAAAATATCTGAAAATTATTCTAAAATATCTTAGAAATGACTAAAATTTAAATCAGAAAATAATTCTCTACATTGTATCAGAAGTAAATATCTCAAAAATCTTAATACATTAAGAAAATGCACATCTTTTACAAGTCATTTTTTTCTCATCAGATTCACTTTATAATGGTCTTATAATCTTTCTATGCATAATTTTCATGTTTCATAAATTAAGCTATATTAAAATTGATTCCTATTATTTAACCATAATTAAAATCCGATTATTTTAAATAGATTTTTTAATTAGTTATTTTATTTTACCTGTAATGTTATTTAAGAAAATTAATCTATGTGAAATGATTTATTTTATTAAGTTAGAATTTTTCCATACGACAGAGTTTAAAATTTAACGTCAAAAACACAATTATGTTATCCTAATGAAAGTTATCAGCTAAAGGTAAAGCATTTTGCAATTTTTAGTACTCAGATTTTACGTTCATACTAAATATATGTAACGTTTTCAAGTCAAGCAATTCTAGAATCATCAACTTTATATTCTACGGGATTTGTTACAGAAAAAATGAAAGTAATATATGAATATTAATATATTTTTGTCAATACTCCGTACACTATACAATTTACCCCAAATGATTAATTCAGAAATCAGGTTCAAAGATTTAAGTTAATATAAATTTATTTCAAAATTGATAAAAAAAATAAGAACGTTAAATTAACATCTTCTAAAATTTATTAGTTAAGTCTTTCCTTATTAGTAAATAAATATATTATTCAATTTAATCATAAAACTTTAATGCAAATTGTTACATATTATGAAAATTTATTTGCATGTAGTCTGAAAAGTGTATTAATATAGCATCGAATAGCAATATCTTATCTTGAAACGTACATTTATTTAGTATAAATTAATCTTAAATAGTGTGCGAATAAATTAATTGGCTCGCCTTAAAATATATATTCAGTTAGTATAAACGAATCATAAAATAACTTATTGGGCCAAATAGATTGATATATGTTTAATAAAATTTACTGTGTCGAATACATTACGCAATATTTTATTTTCATATAAATTTATTTTTCTTAAAAATACTCAAAGAAATTTGACGCTTTCATAGAAGACCCTAAAAAAATTCAACAACCCCTAAATTCTTTTCCAAATTTTTCCTCTCTAAAAAACAATGATACCGTTAATTCTAAAAATAAATAATAAAACCTATTATAAAACCTGTAAGTGAAATCAATAATTCCTTCATCTAATTATTAAGTAATGATTTTTTAGTGAATAATCCTTTTCTAATCGGTTATTTAAGAACCTTAAAATGATATCGGAACATAAAAAATATTTCGCCTATTTTGTTCGATTTAAAGGCGTTCGATATTTTTAAAAGACTTTTAAAAAAATGAGCTAAAAGGAATTCATTTTTTATTGAAAAATAAACTGTTAAATGAACTAATTTAAATAATACAAAACAAAATATTCTGATCATAAAAGAGTAGAATTAATACAGCTAATGAAATTATAGATGTAGAGTTTTAGCTACTTTCCATAGTCTTCAAATAAGTATGAAACTCTTGTGTTTTATAATTCACTCATACGAGTTTAAAGGTCGGTAAATATTAATAAATGTTATTTAATCAGGAAAAGTGATTCAAAAATTTTGAGATCTGATATTTGTTAAAGTGGTCAGAAATTATATTATAGCTAGGAAATTTAAAGGTAAATCTCTTCAAGAGAAATTTCTTTGAAAGAAAAACATGATATTTTATTGGTCTTATACATGAATTTTATGTATTTTAATTGTGTTATATCATGCTTTGACTTTATGTTACAGACTATATTAGATAATAATTAAAATAAGTAGATGGTTTTGGAATTAAAAAAAAATCCATTTTATTCATCAATATTTTAATATAAAATAATCATGTTTATATGAATGCAAGGTAAACTATTTTTTACATTCAAGTTATATATATAAATATTTTACATAAAGATATCGAATTAGCCTTGTATAATATTTTGATTCAAGTATTTTAGATATTTTTGATTTTTTTAAGGTAACGATTTTCAATTCTAAGACTGCAATATTTATAAATCACTATTATTACGTAAATTTAAATATTATACATATTGATTTTTTATTTTTATTATAGAATAATTTTGTAATCAATAGTTCCCTAAATTTTAAAATTAGAATTAATTTTATTTTAAAATAAAATCGAATTCAAATAGATCTGCAATATTCATTATTCTTATTACAGACTTTATAAATAAATATTGTCATTTTCGCTAGTATAGATCTTGAATCTATCATAAATATTATTCAAGATCTAAAATGCTAATATTAGATCGACCATATTAGACTAATATTAGATCTAAAATGCTAATATTAGACGTATCTTTTTTTTCTGTCTTATGTACATTAAGTTATAAAATTATTATTCTTTTATCACATGCACCTTTAAAAATATTCATAACTATCTTAATTTCAGAGTGTAATTGTTTTTCAAACTTGATTTACATTTTATAAACGAAATTCAAAACTTTCACTACGAGTAATTTCTTTATACTATTTTGTAATACAAAATTTGTTAATTTATAATACTTTAAATAAATCTTTTATATTAAAATAAGCGAACAAAAAAAATTTAAAATAAAAAGTCTTACCTCATCATCAAAAGGATCAGCACCTGGTTCTCCCATATTTATTTATTTTTCTTTTTTTTCACAGCAACAGCATCAAATGCTTCAATATTTTAATTTATTAAAAAAATACTTCCAATAAATATTATTCTCTATCTGAGCGCGCAAATTTCTTTTTTCCTTACAGACTAAGCACAATCAAAGAGTGGCGAGGAAGAAAAAATACAGACGCAACAAATTACTGCAAAGGCGATCACAAAAATTGGATTTGTTGTGTCTTCGACTTGGACCCATGCAACCATAACAAAAGAAAAAAGGCCCGCAAATAAAAAACAAGCGAACAGCAGGCTCAACAGTCAATAGGGCTCGTAAGCGCGTTCTGAAATGCTTTTGATTCCGAAAATGCTTTCGTTTGTTCGAAGCACGACCGATCGTCTCTGATTGGCTGAAACGAATTGCGGTAGCTTCCTTCCTTTAGACGGTAACATGCGCCCTCCAGTGCATATTCTGGGCAGATTTTTTTTTTTATGATTGTTATTTTTTTATTAGTTATGTTTTTGGGTGTTCGGATATGAAACGTTTGATGGCTTTCGATGTTTTTCTTGGCCGATGAGTGTGTAATTATTTGCTTTCCTGCAAAGAGAGGCTTATAGTGTAGGAAATTCCGTGTTGGTTTAAAGCACCTCGGCTAATTCGTCTGTGTTGTTCTTCGGCGGGTCTTTTTTTTTTGGGGGGGAAGGGGGGTACTAAAATTGATTTATTCGTTACTATAAATAAATATGTTTTAAATTTAAGAATAAATTTAATTATTTTTGCATTACTCAACGTACATTATATTGTATATATATATATATATATATATATATATATGTATATATAGAGCATTAAAAATGGAATATAATATAAATAGTGTGATTTTGACGAAAGTAAAAGATTAACAACAAAATGAAAATTAATGGTTCGAATTTTAAATTTTCTACTGGAACATGGATGTATAAGAAATATCCATAAATTCAGACTGATTACTGATCACAAAGCATACGTTTTTTTTTTTTTAAAGAAACTTTTAAAGTTCTCTTTTTTTTTTGTATTACTAAAACTAACAATAATTTTGTATTAAATTTAAGAATAGATTTAATTTACATTATTGCTAAAATAATTATATTGAACTAAAATATTATATAGTGAGTGTCAGAGAGTAATCGATGGAAAAGGAAAGAATTTCGAGATTTTAATTACTTTCACATAATACAACATATATTATATTGTATATATATATAGAGAGAGAGAGAAAGAGAGAAGCATTGAAAATAAAATGAAATATAAATATTGGGATTTTGACAATAGTAAGAGATTAATAATGAATCTTAATGGAAACTAATGGTTCAAATTTTAAATTTTCAAAAGAGACTTTACTTGGAAGTCTATAATAATAAGGAAGGAAGTATTCAAAAGTATTCAAAGTTTCACGTTGAATAAAGTACTTCATTCATAAAGTATTAAAAAAATTTTAAAAAGGTAATTTTAAATTTCTTTTTTAAATATTACTAATTAACTTATGTGTTTAAAATTTTTAATTAGTTTATAAAGCAAACTTACTTAAAAAAAAAGCAAGAAATATAGCAACTATATTAATTATATATTACTGAAAATTGAGGAAGTTTTTAATTATTTTTTTCCTACTTAATTTTCTAAATGCCATGATTTTTCTTTTAAGTAATGTATTCGAAATTCTTGTAAACGTCAACTAGAAAAATCGTTTGATATTCGAATATGTAAATCAAAATGTATAACTAAAAATTATTTAACAGTCCTTTTTTTAAATTTTGTTAAATTTCCTTTACAATTTAAAACTCTATTCTTAGCAACCAATGTTGTTCAATTTAGCATCTATTGATTTGCTACATAATCATGCAATATCTTAGAATTAGTTATTAGCTGAAGTTAGAACCAATTTCAATATCACTACTATATTAATTACTATACGTGATGGTTACAGTTTCCCCTCCCCTTTACAAGATACATTTAATAATATTAATTTTTTAGGTGTTTCATCGAATTTTTTTGAGCATTTCTATAAATTAAAAACTTTCTGTCGTTTAAACTTACATTATTTCAGGAATCGTTTTCAGAATATTAAAAAATATTGTTTATGATACATTAAAAATGATATGCAATTAATAAATAAAAGAAAAGAAAAATGTTTTAAAATTCTATTCAATTAAGTTTATGATAAAAAAAATATTATTCCAAAATTTATTAAATAATTAAAATAAATAAATAAAAGTTATACATGAATTTTCTAAAACTATGTTTAAAAAATATAAATTTAGTAATAAAAGTTATAAATTAATAAAAATATTTTTAAAAATATCGTTTGGTAAGATAAGTCAAACGATAATTTATTTAAAGACAAACAAAGGAAAGTTTAAAAAAAATATATACAGAGGGTAAAATAGAGGGAGAGTTTCTCGTTATTCTGACCTTGCTTTTCAAATTGTAGATAAGAGACAATGGCATAATTAATTTATGTATGGTAACATAATTGGTACACTGGAATGGAGCCAAACACAAAATAAAAGCATCCAGAATTGTCGGTATGGATCAAACCGCACACATAATGCGTTGGCAAAGGTACAGATCTACAGAAAAATATTCATAGCCAACCTACAAGCCATAAATGATCATTTGAGTGACGCTAATTGTTCCTTTTAACCAGAATGAAGCCAAAAGGAACAGTGGCAGTAGGTTTATATTTAGTGTCAGATCATTAGTTTGCATCTAACTAGATACAGATTGCGTAATTCTTTGGCGGTTATATTTATGGGTGCTAGTTTTCTCGTTAAATGCAGAATATAATTTTTCTGCTGTGTATGGTATATAATATATAGTGTTATAATTTTTTGGAATAAAATTATTTAAAAAATTAAAAATGAAACATTTAAAGTCAAGTAAAAAAGAATTTTTGCTTAAATAAAGCTTACATTATTTACAAATTTGATTTCGAAATATATGATATTGTCTAACTTTTGATTCAATGGTAGCATGTTCAGATGGAAGATTCAGTTTTAAATCAGAGGCGTACGATATTTCACTTTTTCAGAAATGCTACCTGGAGTTTTCTGAGTTTTCTCCCATACGACATGCGGGGAATTTACTCTTGAAAGTCCGCCTGGATTATAATGGTCTTTCCTCATCACCCATTGGTAGTTTGTTCTTAATATTCATAGGTGAAACATGAAACCCATTTATGCGTGATATGCTTTTTAATTTTTAAATGAAATTTCAATTACTTAACCTTATTTGTATATAACATATAAATCAATATTTAAAAACGAACATGATATATACAGAAAATAATATATTGCTATCATTTTTTGTTAATATTATTAGTAGAAAATATTTCATATTGGAATAATAAAGTTTTTCAATTTTAAACTAACATAATTTTTGGCCTTAGCCTTAGCAATTTTTGGTATCCTTAGCAATTTCTAAAACAATGTATTTTTATTCCAGAAAAAAATATTCAACCAACATTTTTGTTTGGTTTATTTTCCAATAATAAAAGTTTAAATTTAAATTTAACGTCATTATCAAGAAAAACTATTAAGCTTATTTTGACATTTCTTTAAAGTATTGTATTGTAGATTCACAGTAGTAGAATTTTCTTTCACTAGTTCACAAGTTTTGTGTCATACAGAAGGTACTGATTTTGAAATTCAAAATTTGTGCCGTATATGATAAAAATTCCTTTTTTTTAATTTTTTTTTACTGTTCTAATTATTATTTTGAGATATAAATTCCAGCAAATATTTTTATAAGCTAAACAATTTTAAAATCTTGGAGAAGTAGTTACACAGTCTTCGATCAAGTTTAATTCCATAGTACCCGTTTGATATATTCTTCTACAATTTATAAATCTATAATTCAAATTTTTTATAGAAGTACTTAAAAATTATTAGTCAGTATCAGGTTCAGAACTTGTAGGAGGGGTAGGATTTCCCTAAACGACTCGGAATCCCATTCAATGCCAGGTGGAAATGCTTCCCAAAACTTATGATGGCGTTGCAATAGCAAGGGAGTTCCTAATATTCTCACAGACGCACTTCATTTCATGTATTGACGCAATGATAGTGATGATCATCATGGTACAGTGATGATCATAAAATATAGATCTAGTAGATATTCATGTAGTTTATGACGCGCAACGATATCCGATGAGAAAGACTCTAAGCCAGGGGTGGCCAACTCAAATGATCTCTTGGGCCACTTTGGAAACGCATCCTAACTCCGCGAGCCGCATATAAAATTATATATCCCCATATCAAATTTAGAACCACTATAGACATTTTTTTGGAGTGAAAAATCGAAACAGAACGACTTATTATTTTTTGTGTTTACTATTATTCTTACATGCAAACATAGATAAAATAATAATAATGATACTAAACGCACATTGTAAAGAAATATATAACACTAAAAATGAAATATATAGAATATATAAATATAAATGAAATAAAAAAATGAAATCATTAAAAAATATTTATTTCACTAGTGCGATATTTGTTTCTTCACTCTTTCACTTAGCTTTTGCAAATCGATTTCAATTATTTCAATGTCGACTATTTGCACATCGTAATTGGTATTGCGTTCGTTATGTTTGCACGTATTTTGTGTTTGGTCAATTCATCAAAACAACTGTGTGTATCTAAGGATGGTCACTGCGTCACAGAGGTCACTTAAAGTAAAACAACTGTTATTTTAGATGTTCCAAAATGCGTGCGCCTCATGAATTCGCAGAATATAATTTAACTGTTCTGCGAACTCATAACTGTAAACTCATAAATAAAATCTCAATATCTTAATATCTGTCAGATATTTTTGCAAAAATATTATTTTAAAATCGAAGTTAATTTTTTCTCGTAATTTCGGTAGTTAATATTTGAATATATAGAAGCACACATAATGTATTTTTCGTGTATTCCGAACCACTACAAGCAACCATGCCGCGGACAGCATTCGAAATCGAGACCTGTGGCACCGAGCGTCAGAGCATTAATCACCTTTCTTTTCAATTCCTTCTATTAGCTCACACTCTCCTTATATATATCTTGTTCAAATTTTCAATCGTTCATAAAATACTTTTTATTCATCCACTCAAGTTCAAGTACATTTTTTTTAATTTGTAGTAGATGACACTGGATGTTAATACAGTTTTTTCAAATATTAATTAATAATTAAATTTAATTAATTAATTAAATTTTTTTTAGATTTAAGTTGCATACATCTACCAAAAGATGGCACCCGATAAACTTAAAAAAACGAATGAAAATTATTTATAACGGACTTTCTGCAATATAGCGAAAAAAAAAGTTGGGATTGATTTAAATGTTTTTTTCTTTTATATTACTTGTTTATTACTAAAAGGAACAAATAAAGCTTATCCAAGGAATCATAGGATTAAATAAAAAATAAAAAAAAAATTAACAAAATATATGGACAATTTCTCGAGATTTTTAGTGGTATTGCTGAGTTTCTTCAGAAATAAAATGATTTCAGTATTAATTTTTTCCTGTGAGCAGTCCCTTTAAAGCACGTAAACAATGCAATAAAAATATTGTGGTTTGTATCCTTGATTTAATATTTAAAGCACGTGGAAAACTTTATTAAAATTAAGTCATATCGACACTGCGTATGACCTCCTGAAAACGACGGAGTTCCATTGCTTCTTCAGAAGGAATGGGAGGCTTGTACACTCATCTTAAGGAGTGCTTTCAAGTAGGTTCTAAAACTGTCATGATTGGGAAGTGTTATAATAAATATTCTGAGGAATTGTTTTTTTGAATTTTGATTGTCAAATTTATCAACGCATTAGTGTTTATCAAAAAAATAGAATGAATAAAAATATTGAATGTAGGATTTCTAAATGTATATTTTTAATTATATATTATTAAACAGGATTTATTACAGGACAAAATTGTATTTTAACAGATAAATATCATTAAAATTAACTCATTTTCATGGAACATATAAAAAATAGGTTTTCATGTTTAATGTAATAAGAAATAATGATTATCTATGCAATAAATTATGATAAGACAATTTGAAAATGGGCAATTTATTGCAAAAGAGGGCAATTTATAGCAAATAATTGTTTGCAATAATGTTTTTATTTTTTTACATCAAATGGGGAGAAGTTTTTAATTATTATTGCATCATTTAAAACCCCCATATTTACAAACAATAAGATAAAAACGAAATTTCATTCTAAATAAATAACAGATTTACTTTTTTTATTTATCCATTTATTTTGCAAAATTGCAAAAAAATGCCTCAACAATAAAATCCATTTTCTCTGTATGGAAGGGATTCAGTTGTAATAAATTCTTAAATTTTTTTTAATCATTAAATAAATAATATCCCTAAGAATTGTAAATCTATGTACTCAATCTTCTAAAATATTTTTATATAAAATATGTTTCTTATCCCACTTGGTCGACAACAACAACTAGACCAAGACCATAAATCCGTGTTGTTCTGATGGAAGCAGGGAATGGTAGGGGTAGATTCTGTTGTGATGGAGCACCCGTAGGTAGAAGTCTGACTTGGCTCCGTGACGCTCAAGGAGGAAAGTGCCTTCCGAAAGGACTTTTAAAGGTAAATACCCAGCATTTTCGTTTTGTATCGGAGAAAACACCACCAGGTAATCCAACTCACGAGGCAAGAGGCTGAATATCATAAACGCCGTCGAGTCTCCTTGTTTTCCGGAAACAGTATCTACAATAAACCAGCCAGCGGATTGAATATTAGCCCTAATGCTAACCAGCGACGCGAGTTGCCACTGGGCCACGAGTCGGGCTTAAATAAAATATCCCTAACATATTTAGTTATAAAAGTCATTTAGTAATTATTTACTCAGTTTACTCATAATAATGACTTACTCAGATTTATACAGATTATAATTACAGATACAGATGACTATTTATGCAGATTACTCATAATAATGATTTACTCAGATTTTATTTAAAAATAAAATAATAACTCAATTATTCACTCTATCTTTAAATTGAATTCATTATTTCGTTTTCATTAGGAGTCATCTGCATATCAAATTCATTTAAAAACATTACCACTCCAAAATAAATAAATTATCTTTTCTATCTTCGATTAAGATCCATTTTCCAACATTTATGCAAAACAACCTCATTTACCTAATCGAATAAACGAATACCCGTAAGATCACCCTTTTTCAATTAATTCGCAAGCAAAAGCCATTCATTCCGAATTAGCTCATGAAATCAGCCCTCATTAATACCAACCACTGCAACTACATCGTTATAACGGTGGAGAGATTTTTATTATTCCAAAAATTGAAACTTCGTTCTATCCCAAGTACTACAACTAAATCTGCAATTACTGATGATTATAGTTTCGGTGCGGTTAGGGAACTAATTTGTGTTTACCCCTCCTTAATCTTGTTTTGCAGGGTTGTAATTAAAGGTTCTATTCAAGATTAGCATGGTTTAAGGAAATTATATGTTTAAAGAAATTGAAAGAGTAATACAGAACTATTGGAATAATTATTTGCAATCGAGATTGAACGCGGAGAGGGGGGTGTCTGGGGAATATATCATTTTAAATAAATTATTTTATGTTTCGTATTGATGTTTATCCATGAGTACAATGTGTCCGTGCATTATTCAACTGTAATAATGAGATATCTACGAAAAAAGAAATCTAATTATTTATTTAATAAAATATTTATTTATTATTTAGTATTTATTTATTTTAAAAATTTTAAAACGTAATTATTCATTTAAATATTTATTATTTAATATTTTATTGTAAATATTAAAGTTTAAATATTTATTATTAAATATTTTATTGTAAATTTAAAAAAAATTATTTAATTAATATTTATTAATATTAAATAATTTAAATATTTAATATTATTATATAATTCAATATTATTTAAAAGTTGCAATTTTGTAATAGAATATAGAACTAATATAGAGTAATATAGAACTATTGGAATAATTATCTGCAATTGAGATTGACCGCTTGGAGAAATACATCATTTTAAATAAATTATTTTATGTTTTGTATTGATGATTATCCATGGGTTTAAATGTACTATGTGTTAGGTGTATATTAAACTGTAATAATAAGATATCTATGTATAAAATAATTCACATATTAATGTATTTAATAATTATATATTTAAATATTTATTTATTTTTAAAATGTAAATATTTAATATTATTATGTAATCCAATATTGTTTAAAAGTTACAATATTTAGAAACCCAATTTTTTTCGCATCATTTGTTATTATTATTATTTGGTGCGGAGCCAAAAGTAGGTGGAGGAGAGAAAGGGGCAGACAGTTTCTGTTGTGATGGAACAGCCGTAGGTAGAAGTCTGACTTGACTACGAGTCGTTCAAGAAGGAGAACAGTGCATTTCAGCTCGACTTTTAGAGAGGGGGGGGTACCCCGCATTTGCGTGCCATATGTGAGAAAACACGGGAAAACTCCAAACAGGTAGTTCGATTAACGAGGCAAAGTGTTGAACATAACATAAGCCGTCAAGTCTTTTGGTTTTTAGAAACAATATCTACAATAAAGCTGCCAGCGGATTGAACCTCAGCCCTAATGCTCATCAGTGGCGCGCGTTGTCACTGGGCCACGAGTCGAATAGCTCTGATCTAAAACTTACAAGCGAAGCCACACTGAAAATTTTCATGCCTATGCTGAGGATGGGCATAATAAGTCAGTCGGGCTTAATTAAAATATCCCCAACAAATTTAGATGTACAACCTTTTTAATCATTATTTACTCAGGTTATTTCGATTAATAATATTTTTTTAATTTAAAAATAAAATAATAGCTCAGTTATGTACTCAATCTTTAAATCAAATTCATTATATCGTTTTCATTATGAATCATCTGCATATCGAATTCATTTAAAAACATTACCGCTCCAAATAAATAAATTATCTTTTCTATTTTCGATTAAGATCCATTTTGCCAGCATTTATGCAAAACAACCTCATTTACCTAATCGAATAAACGAATACCCCTGGATTCACCCTTTTTCAATTAATTCGCAAGTAAAAGCCATTCATTCCGAATTAGCTCATGAAATCAGCCCTCATTAATACCAACGGCTGCAACTACTACATCGTTATAACGGGATAGAGAGATTTTTATTATTCCAAAAATTGAAACTTCATTCTGTCCCAAGTACTACAACTAAATCTGGAATTACTGATGATTATAGTTTCGGTGCGGTTAGGGACTCATTTGTGTTTACCCCTCCCTAATCTTGTTTTGCAGGGTTGTAATTAGAGGTTCTATTCAGATCAGCATGGTTTAAGGAAATTGCATGTTTAAAGAAATTGAAAAGGTATTATACTAGAACTATTGGAATGATTATCTGCAATTGAGATTGACCGCGGGGGAAATATATCATTTTAAAGAAATTATTTTATGTTTTGTGTTGATGCTTATCCATACATTTAAATATACAATGTGTAAGTTCATATTCAACTGATAAATAACTACAACTAATAAATATTTAAATATATTAATATTAAATATACAAATATGTAAATTATTTTATACATAGATATCTTATTATAAGGTATCTATGTATAAAATAATTTACATATTTGTGTTTTTAATATTAATATATTTAAATATTTATTATTAAATATTTTATTATAAATACTAAAATATTCGTTTTATTATTTATGTATTTAAATATTAATTATTAAATATTTTATTAAAAACATTAAAATATTTATTTAATTATTTATTATTATTAAAAAATATTAAATATTTAATATCATTGTATAATCCAATATTATTTGAAAGTTACAATAGTTAGAAATCCATTTTTTTCTCCGGATTTATTATTATTTTTTTGTGGTGCGGAGCCAAAAAATTCTTATTAATTACAAAAAGTATTGTGTAATTTTTAAATACTTCATACCTTGAGTCATCTGGTTGTCTCTTGTTGTTGATGATAATATTAAAATAGGGGGGAGGGGGAAACCATATACAATTTTTTAAAGGATTACATTATGACTCCTATTTTTTTCAAAAAAATTGATATATTTTTTTATTTAAATATTTTTTTTCTCTAAAATTTACTTATTTTAAAAATTTACTTATTTGTTTAACATCACAGTTTAAATATTTATTATTAAATATTTGATTGTAAATATTAAAATATTTATTTTATTATTTATTATTATAAATATTTATTTTTATTAAACAAATTTAAATATTTAATATTATTATATAATCCAATATTCTTTAAAAGTTACAACATTTAGAAACCCAATTTTTTCTAGTGATTTGATATTATTTTTATTTGGTGCGGAGACAAAAATAGGAGGAGGAGTGAAAGGTGGAAGCAGCTTCTGTTGTGATGGAGCAGCCGTAGGTAGAAGTCTGACTTGACTGCGAGTCGTTTAAGAAGTAGGACTGTGCCTTTTGGGTGGGCTTTTAGAGGGGAAGGGGGACTACCCCGCATTTGCGTGACGCATGAGAGAAAACACGGAAAAACTCCCACCAAGTAGTCCGACTCACGAGGCAAGATGCTGAACATCACAAACGCCATCGAGTCTCCTCATTTTTTGATACAATGTCTACAACAAAGCCGCCAGTGGATTAAACCTCCGCTCTAATGCTCCCTAGCGGCGCACCACTGGGCCACGAGTCAGTGCCGAATGGATATATTATATAATGGATATAAAATAATATATAAATATATAAAATATATAAAATAATATATAAATATATAAAATATATAAAATAATACATAATTATACATTATTTTATATATTATACTCCTAGATATATTTATATATTATATATAGCAATATCACCGGGCCACGAGTAGGACTTAAATAAAAATTTTCCAATATATTTAGATATATATCTAGAATAAATGCTTTTTAATCATTATTCACTCAGGTTATTCAAATTAATTATATTTTTTTAATTTAAAAATAAAATAACAACTCAACTATGAACTCAATCTTTAAATTAAATCATTTCGTTTTCGTTAGGAGTCATCTACATATCGAATTAATTTAGAAACATTATCGCTCCAAATAAATAAATAATCGTTTCTACTTTCGATTAAGATTCATTTTCCAACATTTATGCAAAACAACCTCATTTACCTAATCGAATAAACGAATACCCCTGGATCACCCTTTTTCAATTAATTCGCAAGTAAAAGCCATTCATTCCGAATTAGCTCATGAAATCAGGCTTCATTAATACCAACCGCTGCAACTACTACATAGTATATAACGGTAGAGAGATTTTTATTATTCCAAAAATTGAAACTTCATTCTGTCCCAAGTACTACAACTAAATCTGGAATTACTGATGATTATAGTTTCGGTGCGGTTAGGTAACTAATTTGTGTTTACCCCTCCCTAATCTTGTTTTGTAGGGTTGTAATTAGAGGTTCTATTCAAGATGAGCAGGATTTAAGGAAATTGTATGTTTAAAGAAATTGATAAGGTAGTATACTAGAACTATTGGAATGATTATCTGCAATTGAGATTGAGCGCGGGGGAAATGTATCATTTTAAATAAGTTATTTTATGTTTTGTATTGATGCTATACATGGATTTAAATGTACAATGTGTAAGGTACATATTAAACTGTAGTAATAAGATATCTATGTATAAAATAATTTACATATTAGTGTATTTAATATTTATATATTTAAATATTTATTTATTTTTAAAATTTAAATATTATTATTATTAAATATTTTATTATAAATATTATAATATTTATTTTATAATTTATTATTTTAAATATTTATGTATTTAATATATATGTATTTAGATATTTAATATTAAATAGTTTATTATAAATATTAAAATATTTATTTTATTTTTTATTATTTTAAATGTTTATTATTAAATATTTTATTGTAAATGTTAAAACATTTATTTTATTCTTTATTATTATTAAAAAATTTAAATTTTTAATATTATTATATAATTCAATATTATTTAAAAATTGCAATACTTAAAAATCCCACTTTTTGTCTGGATTTATTATTATTTTTAATTATTTAGTTATTGAGTTAATTATTGAGTTATTTAGTTATATCCATATTTACACTATTACGTTTTGGAACCATTTTTACTGTAGAACTTCTAATCCAAGGTAATTCCATATTTGAGAATAAAGAATATTTCAATTAAAAAAATGTGATTCCGAAAATTACCAGTCAATATAATATTAATAACATTAAGTTAATATTATTCTTGTAAGATAATAGTGTTCAGAAAAGCACTGAACCCATATTTATACTATTACATTTTGGAACCATTTAACTAATACAGAACTTCTAGTCCAAGGTAATTCCATATTCGAGAATAAAGAATATTTCAGCTGAAAAAATGTGATTCGGAAAATTACCAGTCAATATAATATTAATAATATTAAGGTAATATTATTCTTGTAAGATAGTGTTCAGAAAGGCATTTTACAACAAACATATTACAATGACGCAACTGAGTAGAAACTACAGCACCTAATTAGCACATCCATGAATCTTACTAACCCTAAGCAGCTCCCAAATTATGTATGATAAAATCCCTTTTAATAAAAGCCAGTCATTATTCATCTTGCCCAAAACATAAGACCCGAATGATAAATCTCTTACAGCAACTGCCAGAAGAATTCTCTTTTTGACGCTCTTGAAATCTATGAAAGAAAATTTTTGGAAACAAATTAGCCAAAATTGGAAGAATTAATTTTATTATTTCCTTCGCTAATGCGGGAATAGCAACTCAATCTCTATTTCGGCAAGTGTAACAGTTATAACTGTTTTTATGACACAAAAATGCAACATGAATAATATTATACCTAATTTTGAGTAATAAGGAGTGTAAATTAAAATGACTACATGAAATCACCTTGGTTTTGTATAGTTTATTGACATTGAACTATACAAAACCAAGTACCATTTTTATACATTGATTATTGCTTGTGAAAAACTTTTTCAGACAAAAAATTAGAACCATAATAGAGTTTAAAATAAATAACAAGATCACGAGCATTCGAACTTCTAAACCTCATCATTTACAAATATTTAAACTCAATTAATAAAATATAGTTATGATTCATCGTGTCCAAAATAAAAGCTTAAAACAATAAATAATTTGTATAACTTCTAAAATATTTATTCTTTTAGATCGTTTTCATCAAAGTCTCAAAGTAAGTAACAATATTAAGCTTTATTTTTTAGTTTTAGTTAGCATACTGATCCAGCTAGCATGTCGAAATAGGGATATAAATTTAATAGGGATTGATTTATTGTGACCTTTTAAATTAAAATATAATATCAATTTTTACTTTTTTTACCAAAATACTTCTCTTTACAATGTTATATATATTTAAATACTTCTCTGTATTTTTTAATGCCATAAAAGGAAGTATTTTAGTGAAAAAAGTAAAAATGGAATTATATTTTAATTCAAAAGGTCACAATAATAAACAGGGAATAATCCTTGTTTAATGCATATATTTAGATAAATAGATAGATAGATATCTAATAATCATCAAATTTATTATTATTATTACTCCTTGTGATTGTTCAACCTGTACAAAAATACTTTTGGCCACTCTTACCTTAGATATTAATCTAATATCCTTATTTTTTGTGATCAAACGTAGAAAAAATTTCTAGCAATTGTGTTGGAGGCTAATTTGATATTGTCAATGAATTTTAAGTATTTATAATTGTCTAATTGTTTAGGATTTTAATCTTCAAATTCTACATTTACAAAATTATGAACACTTAATCCATTTGGACGAACAAGTTGCTCATGTTGTTGCTCATGTTGCAACAGCATAAATCCAAATTGATAAACCTCCTCTGTAACTACCAGAATAATCCTTTTCTGTTTGATCGCAATAAAAAAATATTAGATTGATATTTATGGGGAAAGAGTATCAAAAATAAATTAAATTTGAGTAATCTATAAGAAGCAATAATGATATCTGTATATCCATTAAACTTAAGTATGTAATTCAACAATATTAAAAAAACACAAAAGACTAATAGAGATTTATGTAGGTTTTTGGTTTGAGATTAAAACAAAAAAAAATTAAACAATTGATGTAAAATTCGTTTGATTAAATAATTTACTTATTTTCTACAGTTATGCTTTAAAATATCGGCAAAAATACGATGTAAAGTAAATAACAACACCCATGCACTTCAAAAATTCAGAGTTATTTTATGTTACGTATGCTTAAAATCCTTTAACAAAATTGTTCATAAATCATCTCCCAAATCATAAAACACAAAGTGATAAATCATTTTTCGTACTAATCATCAAAACCTCATTCACTAAAATACAAAAACATAAAAACATTGTATTATTTTTACCTACTTAGCAGGGCTTAGGAAAAGCTTTAATAGCGTTTAAGAAATACAGGAGTGTATACGAAACAATATTTATCATTAAATCCTTGCTTTGAGTTTTAAATTTAAAAAAAATATATCTTAACTAAAAAAAGATCGATTTCTAAAGCTTCCAAATTACTACTGTACAAAAGGCTTTTAGAGAAAAAGGATTACACTAATGCACTGTAAAAGCAAGCACAAACCAAGAGCTTCAAAAATCTCGAACGACCCCAAATTATGAATGCTTAAAATCATTTGATAAAATTCAACAATCATTACTCATCGTGCCCAAAACATAAGTCCAAAATGATAAATCCCCTCTGCACCAACTGCCAAAAAGAGTTTTTCATTCTCTTTTTCTTTCGATCGTCGTGGAAAGCGATCGAAGAGTATTTCTGCGAAAAGAGTGGCAAAAATTGCCGCTTTTCCACCAAAACAATGCAAGAAAAATTCTTCCCCCCCACTGCGTCCCAGAACCATTATCTGGTGATATCGACTCGGCATAAACATCTTTCCGTTCTGCAGTCGGCCATCAACAGCCACCCTTTAAAGCCATCTGGCTGGAAACTGAAATGTACTTTCTTATTCGTCTGCTGTGAAAAAAAAAAGAAATAAGGTTTTTGTTTGGTGGATTTGGCAACGAAATGTATCATCTAACATCATTATCGTAATATATTACGTTAGCGTCACCTTCGAAGTTGATCGGTTTTTATCTTGTGACATGTGAAATTACGACCGGAAACGTCGATTTCAGTAAACATGGCGATTTACATTAATCCTTTTTACAGCAAAACTATTTCCAATTTGAATGTATTGATCACAAATTTGCTAAAAAAATAAATTACAAAAAAAAATCACTACTTGAGACAATTCTTTTTTTATATTCTTTGGTGATTATAACATTTTGAAAGACTGTTGTAATGATTCCTCCGTCTTTAATGTATTTTATATGAAGATCTTTGATATTGAATTCAATTGGTTTTGAATTAATTTCGAATATTCTAAAATAATGTTCCAAAAGTGATTAACTTACGAAGGAGGTTCGTTTAAAACGCCTTTAAACATCAAAAATTATTTAAAATATTCATTAAACTCATTGATCTACCCAGAACAAAAGAGTTATCTGTGTTCTTTTAGAACATCAAATATTATAAGAATCATAATTAGACATCGAAAAATTAGTTTAATATTCATATTCATTCGTTTTCATTCATTAATATTCGTTAAACGCATTGATCTATCCAGTACAAATGTGTTATCTGTGTTCTTTTAGAATAGCAAATATTGTAATAATCATAATGAGACATATGGAAAAATTAGTTTACTACGGAGCCGAGTGCCTGGTGCTCTGGCGCTCGGTGCCACAGGTTCCAGAATCGAGTACCAATGGTGCCATGGATGTTTGTAGTTCTTTGGAATCCATCTTAAACCTTAAGTCCCAGTCTAATACGACTGAAGGTTCGAGTACCGATAGTGCCATGGCTGTTTGTAGTGGTTTGGAATCTACTTCAAACCATAGGTCCCTGTCTAATATGAATGTTAGGCTTAGGAGTTACAACCCCACCCCGTAAAGAAACATCTCCTGTCTCGAAATCTGCTAGTAGATAGAGTGCCTTGGCCCCCCCCTGGGACTATTACGCCAATGAAGAAGAAGAAGAAGAAGTATATTGTGAATAATGGAAAATATTCAGCCAGAGATTATTCAATTTAAAATTGTTTTAAAAATTTTCGAAATAGAAAAATGTAAAAAAATAAAATAATCTTAAGAATTGAATTGCTAAAATAATTTACTTTAAAAGACTGGCTAAATTGCTTATAAAAAAAATAATGTTTTAAGTGTTCGAAAATATAATCAAGACGCTGATAACTTTATCAAAGACATTACATTCGAGTATTATCACGCAATACAGAGAGCTCTAGAACTTCTGATTAACCCAATTTATCGCATAATTCCAAATGGAAAAATTCAGTTTCAATTAATTTGAAGGTTTATCTATTAGAATTTCATGATTCTTCAAAAATTTTTAATAATTTTATATTTACTTTATAAGTAAATAGAGTTTTTTTTAACATTTTAAAGATAAAGTCTACCTATTTAATAACCTAACATATTAAATGATATAAAAACTCTTTATTTCTCTTTATGCTTAATCTCTCTATATATAAATGAATGTATTTAAAATTTTGAAAAAGGATTTGGTTCCTTTTTCAAAAAGGATTCATTTTGGTGTGTTTAAAAGTATTTTCTTCTTTATTTTATATTTATGCACTTATTTGTGTATGTAAAAAAAGTATTTTATAAAAGTTTAAATTTATACATTTTCAAACGTTTAAAATACGTAGAAAAAATTTACAAAAATGTTAAAAATAATCAATTCTTAACTTCATCTGAATCGATTTAGAATAAATGCATTGTAGGGAAATACAAATTTCCAGATTTTCTTTTTATAAGAGTTTATTTTAAATGAAGTGATAATATATTCAAACAGTGATATTTAGTTAGGAAACAGCAATCCAAAAAAATATTTTCATGAAAACAGATATTTATAACTTTTCCAGACATTTGTATTCTAAACATTGCACAGATTATGCTTTCACAAAATGCATGCCAAAAAAGGGAAGCATTCAAAAGATTTTGTGAAGATGACTTGCATGAAAATGACGAATGTTCTAAAGTACCATGAAAATCTCTTTAAATTTTCTTAAGTAGAATTCTGAGCTTCAGTAGAGAAAGACCATTTCAAATATGTTTATTTATGTTTAAGAGGAGGCTCACAAAATATTTTAAAATTCTGCATGGTATAATTTAATACATCTTTATGTATAACACAATATTTTTTCTACAAACATATTAACAAATGCGTTTGTTATAGCTAAAATAAATTTTCGGTAGTTTTACAATATTAAGGAAAAAATTCGCAATTATAGGGAAAAAATAATTCTAAATAATAAATCGTTGTTATGATAATAAAGAAATAATAAAATCCATTTCATAAAAGTTATTGTATTAGGTTTTATTACTTACAGCTAACTTCTAAAAAATCTTTGTGTTATTGATAAACCATTTTTATTTACAAAAAATATCTATAATACACATAAGCTTATGTTGCATGGGGTTTTTTTTTCTTAATATCCACAACTGTGAATTATATTTTACAAGAAAATCAAGCTAAAAAATTACTATATTTAAGTTATTTAATTAATAAAGGATCTAAATACAAAAATATGGAAAAATAAAATTTGGAGAATGAGCTAATATTTTTTTTCATAATTCAAATCAATTCAATCGAATCATAACAATTGTTAACATTAACAATAGTTGACAACGGTAAATTTCGACAATAGTTTTTTCATTGTACTGCTTTTTCTGTTTCAAATCTTGTGAAAGATTTCATTAAATTATTTTATTAATAAAGGTTCTAACTATAAAAATCTAGAAAATTAAAATTTGAAGAATGGGCTTATATTTTTTTTTCATGAATCAAAATCAACAATAACAATAGTAAATTTTAACAATAGTGGTTTCATTGTACTGCTTTTTATGTTTCAAATCTTGTGAAAGATTACATTCTAGGCTAAATTCGTTATTAATAAAGAATCCAAATACAAAAAACAAGAAAAATAAAATTTGGTGAATGAGCTAATATTTTTTTTCATAATTTCAAATAAAAATTGTAACAATTGTTGGTCTAATAATTACAATACTAAATTTTAATAATAGTGATAGTGATTTAATTGTACTACTTTTTCTGTTTCAAATCTTGTGAAAGATTACATCCTAAGCTAAATTATTTTATTAATAAAGGATCTAAATATTTAAATATAGAAAAATAAAATTTGTTGAATGAGCTAATATTTTTTTTTCATAATTTCAAATAAAAGTTTTAAGAATTTTTAATAATAACAATAGCGTTTTCATTGTGCTGATTTTCGGTTTCAAAACTTGTGAAGGATTGCATTCTATAATAAGTTATTTAATTAATAAAGGATATAAATATAAAAATCTTGTAAAATAAAATTTGGAGAATGAGTTTATATTTTTTTCATAATTGCAAATCAAAATTTTAACAATTGTAGTTCTAATAATAACAATAAGAAATTTTAATAACAGTGCTTTCATCGTATAGTTCAAATGTACTATCAGGTTATCAGAGGTTACATCTCAAGCTATATTAGTGGAAACTAATAATTTTGTTACTATTTTCCCATGATTGAAGTAATGACATATTTTTGGGAAGCAAAGTTTATTTTTAATTTATTATTGGTATCCCAATTATAATTAAATCTATTAAACTATGCGACTGTTATAAAACTCATCAATTTGAAATTTAAACAAAAAAATGCAAAACATTAAAAAAAAATTAGAATCTAAGATTATTAAAAATAATTTTTATTTTAGTTTTAGTTTTATAAACATATCCTATATTTAAAAAAAATTGTTTCAAGAATTCATTTTATCTTCATCTTTTTTATAAAAAAAACTTTGAAATATAAAAAACAGTGAGCACAAAATTTAAAACTGATATAACACTCATTAATTTGAAATTTAAAACAAAAAATTCAAAACTTTAAAAAAAATTACAATCTATGATTATTAAAAAGAATTTTTATTTTAGTTTTATTTTTCTAAAAGTACAATATAATTAAAAAAATTATTTTAGGAATTCAATTTATCTTCATCTCTTTTATAAAAAAACTTAAAAGTATAAAAAAACCAGTGAGCTCAAAATTCTAAAAAAGCTACATAAATATGAAGTGATATCTGAAATAAAGCGGAACAAAACTCTGGCAGAAAGTAACGTAACATATGGTTCTGAAAGAAGTTTCGTGTATTTCTCTCGGATCTTTTATGATTTGTTAGTTGGTTAAAAAGAATATCTTGTAGCTGTACATTTTGTTCTTGTACAACAATTTTTGTCACAGACACAAAAATAGATCAAGAAAAGGATGAAAGAAATATGACATCTCTCTTCGTAACTGCCTTTTTCTGTTTCAAGTCTTGTGAAAGGAAATAAATTTTTCGAAACTCAAACTGATATTTTATCAACTCATGCATTTAAAATAAAAATATTATAAATATAAATTATTTAGTCTTTTAAATTATTTTATTGAGTAAGAAAATGCTACAAATCTGTTAAAATTACTAAATATTATAACAAGTTTATTATATTGTTTATTAAATTAATTTTATTTTGTAAACTAAACAAGTCACTTAAACAATATAAACTTACGTGATTACGATATAAAGCAAAAAGAGGTTCAAGTAACCTTCATTCACTCTCTAGTAGACCTATGGTAATGACTACATCGGTGTCCAAAGGTTAAACCTAATTCGTAAAATGCGAGAAAATGTGAGTAAATATTGGTAAATTGTCTGAAACGACTTGAGATTAATTTATTGTAAATGAAACTTGATGGTTTATGCGTCTTTGACCCCTTATGGATCCTTGATTTGATGGTTATGGGTTTACAAAACTTGATAGTTAAAGGTCTTGATGGTTTATATGTCCATATGGATTCAGCATAGTAGAATGTTCCGCAGGAATCATTAACAATTTCATTGATGGCAAACCAAGATGTATGGAGTTCACGCGAGGTGATCATATAGCACATTGAATAAACAGAGAAGATTTGAATGTTTTGCTTTGAATAATTTCCGTATCGTTAACAATTTCATTGATAGATTGATCGTTCTATATTTCATCACGAGATGATCATACAGCATATTGAAGAAACCAAGAAGATTTGAATGCCTTGTTTTAGGTGTTGAATAATTTCCGTACCATTAACAATTTTATTGATAGCAAGCCTAGATGTATGAAGTTTTATATTTTATCACCAGGTCATCCTACTTTATATTTATTAAACTGAGATGATTTGAATGTATTGTTTTAGGTTTTCGAAAATGTCCGTATTCAACATTATATTTACCCATCCTTTGAGTTTGAGTTTTCTACAATTTTTCTTTCTTGGTTTCAATTTTAATTTTAAAAATTGCCTGAAAAAAGAACCTGAAATTCAAGTAGTACTTATTACTTCAAATTTGTTGTTGTTGTAAATTTGGTATCAAATAAATATCAAAAGGACAAAGTAAATATTTTTATAGATTTAGGGTAGATTACAGGTAGAATTTATTCATTTAATACTTATTCAAAAAATATATATGATTAATAACTTCTCTTAATAATTTGATAAACAATTTAAATAATATCTGAAATTTCGCTTCCATATAATGATTTTATCCAATGGTAAAGTCGCATGGGTCTTAACATATTATTTGAAAATTTTTGTGATTAGGATATTATTTAAACTTTAATTAATGTAATATATTTTTTGAATTATACAATTAAAGTTTAAATAACATCCTAATCACCAAAATTTTCAAATAATATGCTAAGACCCCTGCGACTTTACCATTGGATGAAATCATTATATGGAAGCAAAATTTCAAATATTATTTTAATTGTTTATCAAATTATTAAGACAAGTTATTAATAAATCCTTCAATGTCAATGCTGCATCCCGCGTTGATAGATATAATGATGCATTCTGTATTGTTGTCATGCATTCGACAGGATTGAAGCTGACAGTATTCCTGAGCATGGATCTGCATTTGATGCGCCGCTAATAAAATTTTGATCTCTTTCCTGAAGGAAACGTGTGGTGGTTGTCAACGAAGGGGACGATCGAATTAATCCCAAAAATCCAATCGGCAAAATTCCGCGGGGATTGTGGGGAATTTCCGAATTTCACCAACGAAATTTGTGATTAGGTTCGCTAAGTTTTGTAACTGGTAACTTGTTGTTTGGACAAGCTTGATTTTTATTTCATTTGGTGGCTGATTTATTTTCGTATTTTCTTACTTGCGGTCAAATGTCAAATAAATTAGTATCTTGCAAAAAAAATAATATTCTTTTTTTTTTAATATAATTTTGACCAACAATAAAAAATAATGAATATAAATACACCAAATAAATAAATAAATGAAATATATTAAGATAAACAAAATAGGAATTATTTAAAAACAAAATAAAAAAACCTTTTCCAATACAATTAACAACAATTAAATAATAATTTATATATTTTGACTATTTAGAAACATTTTAAAGCAAAATGTAAGTTATATCATTTCCTAACTCTGTATTAACTATTACTCTTAGAGAGATTATTTTAAAATATTTTGTTATAAATTTTAATATTTCTGGTAAATTAATGTTCAGAAGTCATTAGTTTCTTTGTTGAAATTTTTTTTAAATGTCTGTCTGTCTAATCCTCGGTGTCTTGCAGTGCGGGAGGGATATCCCATAAGTAATCTATTTTTGAATGAAGGGGAAGAGAACTACATCTGTTGCGATGGAGCACCTGTAGGTAGATGAACGATTTGGCTGCGTCTCGCTGAAGAAGAAGGGAAGTGCCTTCCGGGAGGTCATTTAGGGGAACTATACCGCATTTGCGTATTGTATGAGGGAAAACCCGCAAACCACGATGCAAGTATTGAACGAGCATGAGCAAGTGCTGAACATCATAAACTCAATCGAATCTCATCGTTTTTTGAAATAGTATCTACAACTGATTAAAGTTGCCAACTGATTAAACCTCAGCCCTAATGCTCACCAGCAGCGCACGTTGCCACTGAGCCATGAATCGGGCTTTTTTACTATTATTACACTTGTAGGTTTACAACATCAACAAAATTCGCTTATGAAACACACAATTTTAACCTGAAAAGTTCCCATTTTTTTCCAAGAATGAAAAATTTGAAAGAACTTTCTAAAATTATTATAATTGTTTCTGTGGTACAATAAAAACAAGGATGCATATTAAATATTTTACGTTCATTAAGCTGGTATGAAATTGCTACAACAATTCTTTTATTAGCTATTTAAGTATCGTTATGAAAATATTTTGTTTCTTAAATAAATAACTGCTTGTTTTTATCTATTTTGTTTTTATAACTAATTTTTTTTCAAATTGTTTGATTTATCTGATAAATGATAAAATGTGGCAAATGATCTGAAAAATCTGATAAAATCTGGCATTTTGAGAAAAATACGTCCTATTTCTCCACTAAGCGTAAGAAAAATTGGCGAAGTATTTGGCACGGTTGGCTGATAAATTTCTTTCCGTGCAGTTTGAAAATATGCAAAAGGAAAGTGACAACTGCTGCTTGGAAAAGATATTATTCAAATAATTTAGGACAATGTGTAAGCCTAATGAAGTTATGAAATGTCTTCTATAATAATAGTCAATTGAGATGAAGCTCTTGTACTATGAAATTATCGTGTATTGTTTATCAATTAATATTGAATTTTTTTGCCTTTTGTATTTGTGTTTTAATTTTATAGTTAGATTTTTAATAAAAATCTACTTCATTTGAAAGTAAACTACATACTTTGTTCTGATTAAGTTTCCTACACTTAT
This sequence comes from Caerostris darwini, assembly GCA_021605075.1. Taxonomy (NCBI): domain Eukaryota; kingdom Metazoa; phylum Arthropoda; class Arachnida; order Araneae; family Araneidae; genus Caerostris; species Caerostris darwini. The sequence continues at coordinate 64,239 of BPLQ01010518.1, read as the reverse complement.
GTATGAAACAAACCCCAAATTATTTAATTTCCCTTTTAATAATAAAGCTCCTACATAAGTTTATTTATTAGATGTTAAATAATTTCTCATGGCAACTATTATTAAGGTATAGTTATGCTAATCCGCTATTATAAACATTTAAATCTTCTAGTGTAAATTATCTATTGAATATAATAGATGTCATTGTAGAGGAATTATATCAATGGTGGGCAAATGCAGCTCCAAAGGACAATGTATTTTTATATTAAATTTTCTACAAAAATTGCTCTTATATATTTAACACCCATGCATTTTGACACCCATATATTGTAGTGTCCTAAATAAATTTATTTTTATATTAAATTTTCTACAAAATTGCAATTATATATTTAACACCCATGCATTTTGACACCCATATATTGTAGTGTCCTAAATAAATTTATTTTTATATTAAATTTTCTACAAAATTGCAATTATATATTTAACACCCATGCATTTTGACACCCATATATTGTAGTGTCCTAAATAAATGTATTTTTATATTAAATTTTCTACAAAATTACAATTATATATTTAACACCCATGCATTGTAGTGTCCTCAATAAATGAAAAAAATACAGGTATTACAAATACCACAAAATTCTCTTTCCCGGATTTAGCTTTGGAAATTAATGCCGTAAGCAAAGTATGCTAATCTAAAGAAGCTATCTTGCTACAATATTTCCAATTTTTGCTATAAAATATATTTCTGTGAATGTTTATACTCAACAATGAAGTTTTTCAAGTCCAAATATCTCTCACGATTAATTAATCATCACCTTAAAAGAATTGTTGCGAATCAGCCTTGACAAATGCCACACCAGATTTTTAAAAATCATCGAAGTGTAATCGATTGAAATTATGATTATTAAATATTTTGTTTCTTATAATTTACGTAAAGTTTTTGCCTGTATTTTTTAATTCACATTGTCTTTTTGATTTTTAATAAATTTAAATACCAGCTATTGTAACAACTTTATTAAAAATATGACACGGCTCCCAAAAGAAATATAGAATTTGTATGAGGCCTGGGTATACGAGTACCTAACCCCACCCATCTATTAGCAATATAATAGATTTTAGTGCATGTACAAATTCGCTAACTTCCATTACCTTATTTGATATCTAACTCAGTTTACGTTCTCTGTATAATTTTTCAAGGGGCAAAGACCTCTTGTCTTTTACCGTACCTCATACAGTTATTTTTAGCCGAACTATCTGATAAAATGCCGTTTGTTGGTTTCGGAAGCCAATTGAATTCTATTGCATGGATTTATTGTCGTTATTTCTGAATTTTTTTAAATTTATTTATTTTGTACAGATTGCTGAATTTCAACAAATTACTCAAACTAATCGTTGTGTTTAATAATTACAATTTCATTGACAGTAAAATATTAATTCTAAATTTCCTGTTTTAGATATTTATAATAATTTCAAACTTTAAAATCCATAAATAAGTTTTAAAAATTTTCGACAGATAAAAAATCAGGAAATATATATTTCTGGGTATAAACTTTTGTTAAGTTCAGGAATTTCGATACCAAATAGGTACATATCAACAATTTTTTCATTTATTTTTAAAACTACAGTTTAAAACAATATTGTAATCATGCTTCTTCCTACACACTGATAAGAGCGCCCTACTGTGGCGTTCAGGAGAATTGGTCAGTTGGACTCCACACTCTCACCTGAGAGGTATTACAGCACAACTACGAGCTTCTGCTGAAAAAACGTTTAATTGGTCTACAGTCTCGCACCTTGACAGAAAGTATATTTATCTCAACCCTGCGTATTAGGGGTCTCTTATCCCGAGAGGAAGTATATTTCGCACAATTCTGTGCGTAGCCGAATTTCGTTTTTTCGGCTCAGAAGTGGCTCCTTCCACGAAATATATTGTCTTTACTTTAAATTCTGTGCTAAATATTGTATGTGTGTGTGGTGTTTGTGCGTGTGTAAATAAAACTGTGAGTTCTCAAATCTGGGCCTCAAGTATCTCAAACCAATCACATGTACATTTACAATCTGGACTCGCCCTTACCGGCACACATTTTAAAAACAATTTATGTCAACCTAAATCTTTTACGATGTTTGGTTCAGATTTTAAAAACTTCATAACTTTGTTTATAAGATAAACAATAATGTAATAATTATATTTTTTTTTTCATTTAAATACATTTTTAATTAATTATTTTGGTATAACCTTATCAGATCTTATCTTTTAATTTGTAATAATAATCTTTTTAAACTCTAATAAAATTTATTACTGTGTATTAGTTTATGTAATAAATTACAGTTTAATTAATTCATATATACTATTACACATAAGGAAATAAGTTACTTAAAATTTCACTTGAATATATTTTTTAAATAATGCACCTAATTCTGTCTTAAAAATTTTATACAGTCATACATTTTGCTGTATTTAATGTCTGTTAATAATTGATGACCTTAACTTTTTATACATTATAACAATTAATACAAATCTATAAAATCATTTAATTTTACTTAAAATTATTTTAATCTTTTTATTTCTATTTTTCTTAAAATTAGTTCTACGTAGATTTAAATAGTTTATATAAAATCAAATGATAGTTTATATAAATTTTTTTATGTCAACGAATTTAAATGAATTACAAATTAAATTGTTTGAAAAAGAAAGTATTCTATATTTCAAAATATATTCATTCAACTGATTTAACGAAGCAACTCCATCTTTGTAGATTAAATATTAATTTTACTTTTTAAAATCGAAAACCCAAATTTAGCAAAATTGAATAATTTAAACTAATTCACTTCGCAAAAAATATTTATACGACGAATAACAACCTGATGAATTAAATATTACATTTTATTAAATTATGGTTTACTGTTATTTTAATTTTTTTAATCATTACCCATTTTAATTGTACTACTTACTCAGATTAAAAAAATTGATGATCTGTATTTTTTAACGAATTTACTTTATCTAATTATTTTATGTTTCTCACTTTTAATAAGAAGTTTATTATGGAAGAACTTTAAAACTTTGAAATTTTGTATATTTTGTCGCAATATATATATATATATATATATATATATATATATATATATATATTGCTCACTATGTGTGTATACATATATATATATAAATATATAAATATACACACATAGTGAGTTTATAGACATTCATAAAATTCTTTTACCTTGTATTTCTCTGTTACTTTTAGAACAGTTTTATCACAGTCTTTAATTTGCTATTCAGGGGAGCAAGAACTTACCTACAAAAAGAAAAATAGACAATATTAGAATCTATAAAGCACTTAACAAATCGAACAATTATATAAAATGAAATATTAATATTTTCTAATTGTACCATATATATCTGTAATATTAATGAAGTACAATGTCAAATATTGTTGAACCTGTATTTCACTATTTCTTCGTAAAAATAAAACAGTTAAATTTATAAAATATCAATTTATTCAGATGCATAGAAAATTTATAAAAAAAATTCTAATTTCGAATATTTAGCGACGTTAACGTTAACTTAACATGTATTTTTATCGCTCCATTTTTTATCAAATTGTTTAATAAGTCCCTTAGCCTATTGAGGGTTGCTTATTTGTTAACAGTACATTGGTGAATGCCCGATTCGATGCTCAGCGGCAACGTGCATCGCTGGTGAACGTTGCAGCTGAGGTTCAATCCACTGGTGGCTTTGTAGTAGCCACTGTTTCAAAAAAGGAGATTCGATGGCATTTGTGTTGTTCATCATCTTGCCTCGTTAGCCAAACTACCTGGTGGGAGTTTTCCGCTTTTTCTCCCATACTATATGCAAATGCGGGGTAATTCCTCCTAAAAGTTCACCCGGAAGGCACTTCCCACCTTCTTCAGTGAATCGGAGCCAAATAAGATTTCTACCTACGGTGCTCCATCACAACAGATGGAGCAACCTTTTCCTCCATCTATGAGTAGACTGCTCATGGGATATCCGTGTACATGACCTATAACTGTGTTCCGTACAAGAACTATAACTGTAATAACCTGTAAGACGTATAGCCATGTACCGTACAAGACCTATAACTGTAATAACCTGTAAGACCTATAACCGTGTACCGTACAAGACCTATAACTGTAATAACCTAACCGTACAAGACCTAACCATGTACCGTACCTATAACTGTAATAACCTGTAAGACCTATAACCATGTACCGTACAAGACCTATAACTGTAAACGTAAATATTGTTGTAAACCATTATTTCTTGTAAGACGTATAACTGTGTACCGCACAAGACCTATAACTGTAATAACCTGTAAGACGTATAACCGTGTACCGTACAAGACCTATAACTGTAATAACCTGTAAGACCTATAACCGTGTACCGTACAAGACGTATAACTGTAATATTCATGACGTCAAATATTATGGTAAACTTATTTCATTATTTCTTCGTAAAGTTAAAATAATTAAGTTTATAAAATTTCAATTTATTCAGATACATAAAAAATGTGATACAATTCTAATTAAATTTAATTAACAAAATTCTAATTATTATTACTAATTATTAAATAAATAATTCTTATTAATTATTACTAATTAGCAAAATTCTAATTAAAATATTAAGGGACATTAACTTAAAAATGTTATTTTATCTCCTCATTTTTGATCAAATTGCTTTATAAATCCCTTAGTATATTGATGGTTGCTTATTTGTTAACACTATATTGATGAATGGACGTTATTGTCTTGAATGGTAGGAAAGCAGAAGAGGAATATTTTTCTTAGCAATTGGCCAGTATTATAAGATGGACAATAAATGCAAACGAGAAGCATTAGGCAGATGAATCTTAATTTAACTGCATTTGTGTCCAGAAATAGCAGAAGCCATTCATTATTACGAAGAATGACTCGTTAATCGTCCTTAGCCAAACTAAATAATCATGTATTGCGCCCTAATTGATACAATGTAATTGGATAGCCATTTTGTTTGTGGTATTTAAGTTCATTCGCGAAAAGGAAATCATTTGTGGGTTTCAGAAGATTCCCGATTGTACAAATGGACATCTTTTATCCTATTTTTTATGATATTTCAAAAGATTAAAAAAAAAAGAAATTTTGTGAAGTTGAACAATGCAATAACAACGCAATAAGTCACATGTTATGATCGTTAGCTCTTCTGTTGGTTATTTTTTATCCAAAGTATTTATTAAAGTTTCTTAGAAGAATCAATACCGTTTCATCTATTCAAAACATGGTACAAAGCCGTTGTGGATCTTTTCCATTATTTTACAAAACTCGCTAGTTCGATATGGGATTAAATATTTGAATTAAGTTATTCAATAAACGTATTTGAAATGTATAAGAATGCTAAACTTGAGAATTATATGCAAACTTGCATTTTAAGGCATTTTTTTTAAAATTGTGTTCAAATTGATAAGGCTGTTTGTGAACAAAAATTTAATTTTTCATATAAAAATATATCAATGTCAGAGTTAATTTTAAATGTTGAGCGCTTATATCACCGAATAACATTATTTACTTCAACACAACTGATGTTTTATAATCATCATCATTATCATTGACGCAACATTAACCATGATGGGCCAAGGCTGTCTGATATATACCGTGATATCTCGTCCAGATTTCGATACAGGAGACGTTTTATTTTTTACGAGGTTTATACAACCTTAAGCCCAATAGTCATATTAGATAGAAACCTACGTTTTAAAGTGAATTCCGAATTAATACAAACATCCATGGCACCGCTCGACTTGAATCCGAAACCTGTGGCACCGAGCAACAGAGCAGTGGTCACTCGGCCATCAGGCACGGATTTAGTCTACTACAATACAAAAAAACGAGAAAATATTTATTTATAACAAAATATTCATACAAAGTTGTTTAGATTTAATATGAATAAAGTAAAGGGCTCCAAAACTATAAATTTTCCAAAATAAGAAAATGCTCAAACAACGAAGGGGAGTGAGAAAATATTTCCAAGAGCAAAGATAATTTTATTCAATGTTTTTTGTTCGTTTTATTTTCTTTGTACGTCGTGTCAGATCTGCGAACAGAATTTTAGAATTTATAAGTATTTTAATTTCAAATTTATTTTGTTCGACTGTTATTAATTATATTTAAAGGTTTTGATCATTTTTTCCTGTTTGTAGAGTGACAATAATTACTGATAGTCATATGTTTGTCAATCGAACAGCTGCTGTAATTGCTCTGCAACTGCAACTGCTACAACTATTGCTAATCTTGTTAAATTCGTAAAATCTTACTTCAGTCAATAAATAGGTAAATTTTAATAACTAATTTATAACATACTTCGTTATTGACCAAGTCTTGCTGGTAAAAAAAATAAGAAGCAAAGTGACAGCGAAATAAACAAGAATCACCTACTAAAACTGAGTGTCTGTTCCGCACTGCAGGACAGTGAGGTTTAGTCACAACATAGTATGCCTCACTCGTTGTTAAGCTAATCGTAATTTCCGTTTCTATTATAACAATTATTTATGTTATAATATATAACAGAATTTTCCTGTGCATGTTCTATTAACTCTACTAAATACTACTAAAACGAATGAGTTGTGTTGAAGTAAATAATATTATATCAGTTGTGGTACCTACTAAAATGAATTTATTAGACGAATATGTCCATTATAGAAGTGACACTAAATTTTCTGGAAGGAAGTACGAGAGAAGAAGCTAAAGGGATTCTGCGGGAAAAAATTGTTCCAAACCCACCTTAACAAATTTCATGCCATTCCGATCCATTTTGTTCCATTCCGTTAAGATAGAATCATAGATAGTTCTCACTACTGTCAGTGTAAGTATACTGAGCCGGTACATTAACGGATTAAAATGTTTCTCGTATGTATTTCTATGGAATTCTTTTTGAAACAATGCTATGCTTTTTATTTGTGATTTTTTTTTAATTCTGAATAAAATATTCCCGAATTTTAAATAGTTTTATGATGATATAGTAGTAATATGCAGAAGAAAACAATATGCCATCCTTCTGGTTAATATTGTTTTAATAAATATATTTGTGTTAATTCCCAAAATATATGTATTGCATTTAATTATAATTTTACAAACCTAACTGTTTTTTACATTTTTTTTGCTTCTTATAATAGACGGATTTTTTTTAGAAATTTAAATAAATGTGTTATACGAGGTTTGCCTCTAAAAAAATTCAAATACGAGTTAATAGATCTTGCGCAGGAAAATTCTGTTATATATTATAACAGAAATAATTGCTATAATAGAAACGGAAATTACGATTAGCTTAACAACGAGTGAGGTATACTATGTTGTGACTAATCCTTACTGTCTTGCAGTGCGGAGCAGACACTCCATGAGTAGTCTACTCATGGAGGGAAAGGCGGCAGCTTCGGTTGGGATGGAGTACCCTTAGGTAGAAGATTGGATGGAGTACCCTTAGGTAGAAGATTGGATGGAGTACCCTTAGGTAGAAGATTGGATGGAGTACCCTTAGGTAGAAGATTGGATGGAGTACCCTTAGATTTAGCTCCGTGTCGGTGATTCTTGTATTTGCAGCCAATTGGCCAAATGGCTAGCGCTTTGCCCTTTGGTATCACAAGCTTTAGGTTCGAATCCTGGAGGTGGCATGTATGTTTGTCAGTGGTTCGGAATCCACGTTAAACTGTAGGTCCGTGTGTTTAGCCCAAAGTGTGCAAAAGATGACCGTAGAGTGACAAACCAAACTGTGTCGCTGAAGAAGGAGGGCAGTGCCATCCGGGAGAACTTTTACGGGTACTACCCCGCATTTGCATATCGTATAGGAGCAAACCCATACCAGTTATTCCGACTAACCTGGCAAGAGGCTGAGCATTCCTGGCAAGAGGCTGAGCATTCCAAATGCCATCGAGTTTGCTCGCTTTTGAAACAATGTCTACAACAAAGCCGCCAGCGGATTGAACCTCAGTCCTGATTCTCGCCAGAAGAGCAGGTTGCCACTAAGCCACGAGTCGGGCAAGCGATATCTTATAAAAAAATGTTGTTTACAATGTAATCTAAATTCACCACTCCAAAAAAAACGTTGAGAAAAAAACTTTGATCGCATTGTGTGTAAGAATAAAATTTATATTCCCACAAAAAAACTCCGAGTGGTAAGTTTCATTTAATTAAATAAAAAGCCTCAACGTTTCTTTATAAGTTTAAAAAGTGTGCTTCGCGAAAACTTGAAGAAAAAAAAGGCGGCAGAGGGTTGAAAGGCAATCCATCAATATAAGCAGAAGTCGGTAGAAAAATTTACTTTCTCTATTTGGAAAATTTGTTTTTAGCCCTTTTATTGACAGCTAAAGGTATAATCTGTTATATCAAGAGGAACGAGAAAAAGTGATGGATTGAGGCAATTGAAAAAAAAAAAAAACTTTGAAAAAAAAGAACAGAATTCTCAAGAAATATTCTCTTAGATTATGTTGTTATTTTTTTATTCCTGAAAGGATTTCAATTTTAATTTTTAAGGATTTTATGATCATTTTTATTAATAAAAATATGTAATAAAATAATACATAAAACCAATTCTTAAAACAATGAGAGCAGTTACTTTAAAAGGATGTGAGCATTTAACAATGAGCGCAGTTCTACGATATAAATTAATTAAATTTTTCATATATATATATATATTTCATATTTAAGGGCCTGAATGGCCGAGTGGCTGGCGCTCGGTACCACAGGTTTCGGGTTTGAGTCCCGGCGGTGCCATGGATGTTTGTAGTGGTTTGGAAACCACTTTAAACCGTAGGTCCCAGTCTGATAGGATCGTAGAACGTTGCGGGGGCATTGCTACTCCGCGCCCGTGGCTTATCTTCAACTTACACGCGCCCCCAGAGTAATGCAAAGTGAGTACGTCTGTGCAGCGTTTGACTTAAGGCGACCAAGCTGTCTAAGCGTTTGCCGGCTGCATTAGAAAGAAAAAAAAATATTTCATATTTATAAACAAATCAGAAAGATTACCATTAACTTTCCTTAAACTTAATTGTTCTTCATAATTGAATTTCAATTTAAAATTAAGAGTGAGAATTCTAACCTCCCCTAGTTGTTACTTCATTTTGAAAGCAAAAAAGTTTCAATATTTTTGAAGATTTAGAGCGAAAATAATTATGGTTTCACGAATTTTTTCAAAGCAATTCAGAAATATCAAAGGCATGTAATTATGTTCGAACAATTTAATCATAACAAATCTTTCCAAAATTGATCATCGTTTCTATATTTTTAAGAATAAATTCAAATATATTTTTCCAGACTTACTTAGAGATTCAGAATCTAAAATAATTGTAACAACAAACGACCTGCATTGTTAATTCACATAGATGCTTTTTTTCAATTCCTTCTATTAGCTCACACTCTCCCTATTTATATCTTGTTCGAATTTTCAATCGTTAATAAAATACTTTTTATTCATCCACACCAGTTCAAATACATTTCTTTGAACTTGTAGTGGATGCCACTTGATGTTAATACAGTTTTTTTCAAATATTAATTCATTAATAAAATTTAATTAATTAATTTTAGTTTTTTAGATTTAAGTTGCATGTATCTACCAATAGATGGCGCCAGATAAACTTACAAAAATGAATGAAAATTATTTATAAAGGACTTTCTGCAATATAGTGAAAAAAAAGTAGGAATGGACATTAACAAACTTTTTTTTATATTACTTGTTTATTTCCAATTATAGAGCAAATATTCATTTTTTTCCTTTATGAATAAATTCGTACTTTGAACTTCCAATTGTAAAAAATTAACTTTATTTCTTTATAAAATACATATAATGAAATATGAAAACCTTCCTGTAGGCAAGCTGATAAGCATTATCCTAATATAAATGTCTAATATTTTAAACTATTCTAATTAATGGTGAACTTAAATGAAACATGTTCTTTTTTTTTTCAATGGCCATTGTTCAGACTTTGTGAAAGCTATAACCCTCAGGCAATTTTAAATTCAAAACTTCCATATTCTTCTTAAATTGATATTAGTTTGCCTGCTGAATTGTATATTTTCCAAATTTTTCAAAGCATAAGCTAATCTTTGCATTTGAATCCATCTCTTTTACTGTGGCCAATGGCATTCTACCACATTGTCACCAAAACAGCAATTGACTTTTACTGATTTTGGTTAGTATATATAAATCTGATATGGAAAATGATTCAAATTTTCATTTACCCAACTGGAAGTTAATAATATTACGATGAATTGCCTTATTTGCGAGATCTGCTATAGTTGGTGACCTGATGGCCAATTCTTTAGTGCTCTGGCCTGGCGATGGAATGGATGTTTGTTAGTGGTTCAAAATCCATGTTAAATTGTAGGTCGCGGTTTATTTAGTTTGAAGTGTGCAAAAAATAACCGTAGAGCAACAAGCCAAATCACACTTGCTATAGCTGCTTATGAAGATGTTGAAGAGGCATCCATCCTGGAAGAAAAGCGGTCACTGCTACAAAAAGGTACGATCGCATTTTTGTATGAAAGATCCATCAGAAGAGAAGGGGATATATAACGCAATTTACCCTATGTATCTTCTATTGCAATCCCAATGCAAGGACTTTCCATTTTACAGAAACTTTCCTTTCAACTCCACATGGGGTTTAGCTAGTTAATTTCAATGCACTAATCACTAGGTCACTCTGGACATATTTGAAAATCTTAAACTATATTGCTATCAGATAACTGTTGAAAAAGCTGGATGCTAGCTAAATTTTTGATGGTCGACATCATCCAGCTAATAGGGTTGCGCATTAATTAATAGTAATGATAGTTTTCAGTGGATTCTTTTTTATTATTAATATAGAAAAGTTTATCATATAAGTTCTGAAATGTTTCTTGCAGAAATCTTAAGAAATTAGGCTTCCAGGAAGAAATTTGGTTTTGTTTGTCGCTTTACGGTCATTTTTACACACTAGGGATTATTAGATTAAGAACTACAGTTTAAAGTGGATTCAAAACTCCTAGCAAACATCCATCAACCGCCAGAATTCAAACTGGAAATACCACTAGCCACTTAGCCATCAGGTAGCGTTCTATAACTAGGATTTTACCTTTAATAAATCAGTATTGTGATTAGTTCACATTCTATTTTTTTTAATCAATTTCTATGATATTTTTGTAATATGCTTTAAACTAGCATTGGTTTAAAAATGAAGCAACTGCTTCATTGTGTCAATATGATATAGAAATCATTTAAATAATAGTGATACATTAAAACCATCAAGTTATTTGGAACGCATCCATTTCATTTGTATGCGATATATAAAAAAAATATAATTCTTATGGATCTGTTGGATACCCCAAATTTCGATGGCATTGTCGAAGTTCAACGTACTTTCTCTCATGCATTCGATATGAGTTTTTTAATTCCAAATTTTCCACCCCAGGAAAAAATAATGCATACGGGTCGAGCAATTATTCAATGTTCGAAGCCAACTTCCTGGTTAATCGAGATATAATTAGTTCCGAACACTCTCGAATTAACGAATCTGGTGATGAAGATTAAACGAACTGATTCCCAGTTTAGCAACGCCACAGTTTTAGCTGGATTTTCAAGCCAGAACATTCATAGAAAAAGACTGAGTTTTAAAAGCAGTCGTCGTTAGTGTGAGGTATTGCCTAATATGACACATTTTGTCCATAAAGAATATAATCTACCTCCTTCAATGATGACACCTTTACCTAGAAAAAAACTGATTGTCACAGCCTTTTTTACTGTCATTAGTTGTTGCGACATGAGTTAAAGCAACTTTATGAAAAATATACCACAACAAGATGAAGAAGATTGTGGTAAATAAATTTTAGAAGATTAATATATATTTTGGAATAAAATGACTGTGTACGTAAAAATGTGTGAAACGTAAAAATTATACTTGCATGGCATTATTTAAACAAATTATTTGCCTTAATCATATTCATATATAACTATTGCCATGTATTGCACTTTTATGTAGACCTTTACATCTTAAGAACTTTTAATATTAATCGAAATATCTGTAACTAATATATGTAATTGTGTATGTCTATATATCTGTATCTGTAAATGTTTTCTTCATATCAATCTTAAAAATATATCATCACGTTATGCGTTTTACAATAGGAATTGTTAACTAAATTTATAATGCATCTTTAAAAAGGAATATAATCTTCTGAAGAAAGATTTGTCAGGGATAATATGGGGTTTTATCTAACGTTTTTATCATTATAGTTGCATTATTCCTTATATATGTGTATGTTATTTAGATGTCAAATAAATATATTTTTTAAATGTTTCTTATAGGTTTTTATTTCATAACATAGTTTTTAAGTTTACAATTTCATTGAAATGTAATTCAAACTCGGAATTCGGCACTCGCTAGCAGTACAAATTTTATTTATGTATCGTAAATTATAATAATACTTTAAAGATGCGTTTCCTGCAGAATATAATGTATCTTAATAATGTATTTTCATGATATAGAAGATTCATTTTTGACTCAAAAATAGGCAGGTTAGTCATCACAAATTCTAAAGGGCATCTGTATTATTTTTGAAGAAATTTGAAACACAAATCTCTAGTTTTATTATCAATATTTGTGTTACGATTTTTTTTCAAAAATATTTTTGAAAAAAAAAAAAAACATCGTAAGTTTTTTCATGTATGCAAAGATATATTCAGTACTTCTACAATATCGTAGATGCGTAATTTTTTTCAAAAAGTGATTATTCAAAAAAACACCCGGAAAAAAATTTATTGAAGAATCTAAAATGGAATTGAAACAGTTTTTATAATCCAGCATGAAATATTCTTTAAATCATAGTTTTTATTATTATAAAGCCGGATCAATATTATGATATTTATTACTTTTAATATAGAATTTAGTAATGGATAGTTATCATACTTAAAATTTTTGTCGCTTAAAAACTATTTTCCACTTAACTGTAATGAAATAATTTTAATTTGATGCATTTCAATGCAAAACGATAAAAAAACGCACAAGTAAAATCTTGCGTAAAATATTTAAATTAAAACAAATGATATTTTTGCTATTAATTTTATCCTACAGGTTCTAATTTTTCCATATTAGAATTATTCTTGAATGTAACTGTAGTCAAATATCTTTCAATTTGTATCTTTTAATGCATTCATTTATTCATATTTGAAAAGCAATCATTAACTGGGAAATCACAATCATTCCAGACTTGCTGTAATTATTTATTTCTTTAAGAGTTCAGCCTTTTAAAAAACAAAATATTAAGCAAAACAAACCTATTGTAATGAAGCCATAAACTTACATGGGTTTTTCTCAGACATCATTTACATCGAATATATTTTTCAGTTGATTTGTATTATTCTATTAAAAAATTAATTTGTATTCTGTAATAAAAATTTTCATTTTTTCCCATTCAGTTCAATTGTTTTGTTTTCGAATTTCTTTAACTTTTGTGAAACAAAATTAAAAGCATTCACTTCTCCATAAAAAAAAAACGAGCATATATCAGTTTTTTAAATTTAATTTGAATTTTTAATGATATCATTTTTTCTCTTTTATATTTCTTTTTATCATTTTGAAATTATAATTAATTTGCTGGATTAAAAAATAATTATAATAAATAGATGCATTGTAAATTGTCATTTTTTTAGTTTACATACGAAACGCTAATTAACTTAAATAACAGTTAAAATAGTAAAATTAAATTGAAATTGAAAGACAATGTATTCATTTTAAATTTGACTTCTTGAATAAACCTTTTCAAACGATTTCATATTCTGAAATATATTTCGGTATTCATATAACGAATATTCTTTTTCTTTAAATAAACAAAACCGGCCATAAACGTTCTTATAAAATGGAACGTTCTTATGCAAATCGTCTGCATTGAGCAACAATTTGGGTCCCTCATTTTTGTTTAAATATTCCTCTCACGAAAACCTTTAAGTATTTAAAGCAGGTCCCATCAAAATCATTTTTGTAACGATCACCCATACCATTAGAGAATCTAAACTCATCATCGTTTCCAAATTTTCTACAACATACTTCAACCTCCATTTTTCAGATGTAATTTTGCCGCAATTCGCCGGAATTTGGCTGCATTCCAAGTCAGAAATGATAGGATGTCATTATTCTGATCATTTCCGATACTTTGCAAGCACTTCTGAGGGACGAAATGAAATCTTTTAAGTTCTAATTAATATCCGTTTGAAAGTAATGCAGGATTTAGTAGCGTCGTCATTATAAGTCGGTCGAATCACGTCAAAATTCTAGTCCTCTTTTTTTTCTTTTTTAATTAGCTTCTTTTACTATATTTTGATGCGTTTTGGAATCTGAAATATGGACCAATTAGATTTTAAATAATTTTCTCAAAAATAAATTTAAAATATTACTGTATTATCACATTTTTGTTTGTATCTATTTAAAATTGTTCTTAGCACACTACTGTTTCCAAAACGTAAGACCAATTTTCAATTTAAAATTCCCGGGACTTATGAAGTTTCATTTTTTTTCTTTTTTAGGTTGCAGTTATTTAGGTTGGCGTTTTTAGGATTTTTTTTCTGTCCTTGATATCCGTGTGAAATTTCACGTCAAAATATTCATCACTGTTTGAGTTACGCTTGGCTTTGTGATACGCTATAACTGATTGCGACACACCTCATAATCATTATTAGTAATTAAACATACTACTGTGTCCAAACAGTAAGACCAATTTAAAATTCCCGAATGGCTTATGGAATTTCAATTTTTTTCTTTTATAGGTTGCTGGCACTGTCCTTGACATCTGTGTGAAATTTGATCAAGAAATGTATTAGTGCTTGAGTTACGCTTGACTTTGTGAGACTCTAAAACTGATTACTGTGATTTTTGAAATGTCTGAATTAATTGAGCAAAGAACTTGCATTCAATTTCTTTTGCGGAAACGTATAGAATGTTGCAGAAGGCATTTGGCGAGCATTCCTGTATCGGAAAGAAATGTTTAGAAGTGATATAAACAGTTCGAAGAAGGCAGAGAACGCGTTGAAGACGATGAGCGCTCTGGTCAACCATCAACCTCAACCGACGAAGCTCACGTCCAAAAAATTAAAGATTTGGTGATTGCAAACCGTCGATTTACAATTAGGGACCTTGTTGATGATGTTGGAATTTCAAAAGGATCGGTCAATTCCCTTTTGGGCCTTAAGCGCGTCAAATCTCGATTGATACCGAAAACACTGAATGCGCCAGCTCACACTGCATTGATTCTTCGCGACATTTTCGCCAAAAATGAAACCCATATAATTCCACAATCACCGTATTCAACTGATTTAGCACCGTACGATTTGTGGCTATTCCCTAAACTCAAAAGACCACTCCGGGGACGCCGTTTTAAGTCGATTGAAGAGATTCAACGTGAATCGGCGCGCGCTTTGAAGGCCATCCCAGTCGATGACATTTTAGCATGCATTAAGGATTGGAAAAAAGTTGGCATAAGTGCATTGTGTTGGGAGGGGATTACTTTGAAGGCGGGGAAATAAAGTGCGGTGAGTTTTTGAAAAAAAAAATTGGTCTTACTTTTTGGGCACAGTAGTAAATATCTGCACTTGTATTACTCTATGCAACCTTCATTCCAAACATATTTTGACCAAATATATGCTTTCGAATTTGCCATTTTTTTTAGAACTAAGTAACAAATTTGGAACAATGTAATGGATTTAATATATTTATCTATTTGAAAGTTTAATTATGGTACTTTGAAAATTCTCATTAGAACTTTCAATAAGGAAAATATGTTTAATTTTGTTTTGAAAATACTTATTTATAATTGTTTTAAAATTGCTCGTATTCAGTACAATTATTTTGAATTCTTAATATAGACGATTTACACAAGAACAAATCTATTTTTATACGTATATTTATGGCTATTTTTTTTATATTCATTATAAGAATACCGAAATATTTTTTGAATATGAAATCGTCTGAAAAGAAAAAAACAGGGTGTGAAAGGCGATATTAAATGGACAACGATTTTTTTTCTATTAGAATTTATGTAATTACTTCTAACAAAATACTAAAAAATAATACTCGTTAAATGTTAACATATATTTCGTTATTCGTTGAAATATATTTCAGAATATGAAATCGTCTTAAAAGAAAAAATCGTTTAAAAAATAAAACAGCATGTGAAAAACGATATTTTAGGCGATAGATGATTCTTTTCTACTAAAATTTTTATAATTACTACTAAAAAAGTACCAAAAAAAGAATATTCGTCACAATATTTATATTTGTTACATGGCGATTTTTTTCTATTAGATTTTATGTAATTACTTCTAAAAAGTACCGAAAAAAGAATATTACTTACATGAATACCGAATTATATTTCAGAATATGAAATTGTCTGAAAAGGAAAAATCGTTAAAAAAATAATAAAACAGCATGTAAAAGGTGATATTTTAGGCGATAGATGATTTTTTTCTACTAGAATTTATGTAATTACTATTATAAAAATTACCAAAAAAAGAAAATTCATTACATGATTATATTCGTTATATGACGATTTATTTTCTACGAGAATTTATGTAATTACTATTAAGAAAGTACCGAAAAAGTTACAAATGAATACTGAAATATATTTTAAAATACGAAATCGTCTGAAAAGGAAAATAATCGTTTTAAGAGTCAAAACTGGAAATGAAAGGCGATATTAAATGGACGATGATTTTTTTTCTTCTAGAATTTATATAATTACTTCTAATAAAGTACCTATTTCTAGCATATTCTTCATCAAGAATATTAGTTATATGAATACCAAAATATATTTCAGAATAAGAAATCGTCTGAAAAGAAAAAATTGTTTTAAAACTTAAAACAGCATGCAAAAGGCATTATTAAATGAAAAAACCTACTAATATTCTACTAAAATATATGTAATTACTTTTTAAAAATGCAATAAATCGTGACGAACAACTTTATTCCAAAAATAATAAAAATAATTACAAACTTTTGAATAAATAAAACCAAATTTCATTGTGTTAACACCACTCGACCTTGTTTTATTTCCTTTTAATCAAATCAGACGGAAACGTGTTTTGAGATTCCGTCCTCCGATTTGGAGTGTTTGTTTCATAAAAAAAAATCTATTCTTATATCAAAAATACTTGGGGAAAAAAGCACATGCAAATTTTTTTTCACCATAAAGAACATTGGAGGAAGGAAGCTTTATTAAATTGCGAGTCAGGTCTGAAGGAACGGATCAAAATAAATAAAAAAAGGAAGAATTCTTTAGAATTTTTAAAAGAACCGGAAAATACAGGCAGGGTTTTTTACATTTACAAATAAGAAAGCATAAAAACCAAAAGTCGATAAAAAGAAGTACTGTGTAATTTGATTACCCCTGCAAGAAAAGGGTAACCATTTTGTAATACCACACTTATTACAGATTCTTCTGTTCTAGAATAAAAAAGATTATAATTTTGCTCTAGTTTGTCTTTTCATTTAAGTGAGATAGCCGTAATTAAATTGCTTCAGAAAGGAATCGTGTTACACAAAATTGTCTCCTGTTTTTTATAGGTTTTTATTTTTTTTTCTTGTAACCTAAGGTGTAATTTTAAAGTGCTACTCTAGATGCAGCTGAAAAAAACTTCAAATTAACTTTTTGCATGTTTTCGTGTATTTGTCATTCTGCCATTTTTTTTCCATTTGTATTGTAATAAGTTACTTAATAGAATAAAATGTGAAGATAAAAATATATTTTAACGAAATTTTGTGAACTTGTAATTAATATTGTATGATAAAAATACGTATTATTAATTTTTCTTCCTTTTTACCAAGTAAACAATTTTTATAAAATTCAATGAATGAATCCAATTCGGTTTTATTGACTCAGAGAGTTTGTGTTATTCGGAAAATGAAATCGTCTGAAGAGAAAAAATCGTTTTATGAGTCAAAACAGCATGTGAAAGGCGATATTAAATGGAGGACGATTTTCTTTTCTACTAGAATTTTTGTAATTACTTCTAAAAAAAGTACCGAAAAAAAAATATTTGTTACATGAATAACGAAATATATTTCAGAATATGAAATCGTCTGAAAAGAAAAAAAATCGTTTTAAGAGTCAAAACAACATGTGAAAGGCGATATTAAATGAACGAAGATTTTTTTCTATTAGAATTTATGTAATTGCTTCTAGAAATATACCGAAAAAGAATATTCGTTATTGGTTAAAATATATGTATTTCAGAATATGAAATCGTCTATTAAAGTACAAATTGTTTTAAAACTCAAAACAGCACATGAAAGGTATATCAAATGTACGCCAATGTTTTTTCTATTAGAATTTATATAATTGCTTCTAAAAAGTAATGAAAAAGAATATTCGTAGCAGGAATACCGAAACATATTACAGAATACGAAATCGTCTGAAAAGAAAAAAATCGTTTTAAAACTCTAAATAGCATGTGAAAGGCAATATTAAATAGATGACGAATTTTCTACTAGAATATATGTAATTACTTCTAAAAAACGGTACAAAAAATCGTGACGAACAACTTTAATTCCAAAACTAATAAAAATAATTACAAACTTTTGAATAAATAAAAGTAAATTTCATTGTGTTAACACCACTCGACCATGTTTTATTTGCATTTAATCAAATCAGACGGAAACGTGTTTTGAGATTCCATCCTCACATTCTAAAAGAATACAAAAGCAGAGTTGGAGTGTTTGCTTTATAAAAAAAATCTATTCTTATATAAAAAAATACTTGCGGAAAAAACGCAAAGGCAAATTTTTTTTTTCACCATGAAGAACATTGGAGGAAGGAAGCTTTATTAAATTGCGAGTCAGATCTGAAGGAACGGATCAAAATAAATAAAAAAAAGAACGAATTCATTTAGAATTTTTAAAAGAACCGGAAAATACATTCAGGGTTTTTTTCATTTACAAATAAGAAAGCGTAAAAACCAAAAGGCAATAAAAAGAAGTATTGTGTAATTTGATTACCCCTGCAAGGAAAGTGTAGCCATTTTGTGATACCGCACTTATTACAGATTCTTCTGTTCTAGAATAAAAAAGATTATACTTTTTCTCTAGTTTGTCTTTTCATTTAAGTGAGATGACCGTAATTAAATTATTTCAGAAAGGAATCGTGTTACGCAAAATTGTTTCCTGTTTTTTTATGTTTTTATTTTCTTGTAACCTGAAGTGAAATTTTAAAGTGCTATTCTCCATCTAGCTGAAAAAGAACTTCAAATTAACTTTTTGAATGTTTTCATGTATTTGCCATTGCAGCATTTTTTTTTTTTTTTTTTTCATTTGTATTGTAATAAGTTACTTAATCGAATAAAATGGGAAATTAAAAAATATTTTAACGAAAATTTGTAAACTTGTAATGAATATTGTGTGATAAAAATACGTATTATTAATTTTTCATGCCTTTCTCCAAGTAAAGAATGTTTGTAAAATTCAAGAATTGTATCCAATCTAGTTTTATAGATTTAGAGAGTTTGTGTTATTCAGAATATGAAATCGTCTGAAAAGAAAAAGATCGTTTTATGAGTCAAAACAGTATGTGAAAGGCAATAATTATTGGAAAACGATTTTTTTCTGCTAGAATTTATGTAATTACTTCTAAAAAAGTACCGAAAAAGAATATTCGTTATATGAATACCGAAATATATTTCAGAATATGAAGTCATAAGAAAAGAAAAAATCGTTTTAAAAGTCAAATCAGCATGTGAAAGGCGATATTAAATGGCGATTTTAATGGAAGACGATTTTTTTTCTACTAGAATTTATGTACTTTCTTCTAAAAAAAGAATATCCGAAAAAAGAACACCCGTTAGATGAATACTCAACTATATTTCAGAATGTGAAATCGTCTGAAAAGAAATTAAATTGTTTAAGAGTTAAACAGCATGTGAAGGACGATATTAAATGGACGACGAATTTATTTCTTCTAGAATTAATATACATATTTACTTCTAATAAAGTACCGAAAAAGAACATTAGTTACATGAATACCGAAATATATTTCAGAATATGAAATCGTCTGAAAAGAAAAAATCGTTTTAAAAATCGAAGCAGCATTCAAGAAACGATATTAAGTAGACGATTTTTTTTATTAGAATATATGTAATTACTTCTAAAAGAAGTAAAATAAATCGTGACGAACAACTTTAATTCCAAAACTAATAAAAAAATTACAAACTTTTAAATAAATAAAACTAAATTTCATTGTGTTAACACCACTCGACCTTGTTTTATTTGCTTTCAATGAAATCAGACGGAAACGTGTTTTGAGATTCCATCCTCATAATCTAAAAGAATACAAAAGCTGACTTGGAGTGTTTGTTTTATAAAAAAAAAATCTATTCTTATATCAAAAATACTTGGGGTAAAAAAGCAAAGACAAATTTTTTTCCCCCCATAAAGTACATTGCAGGAAGGAAGCTTTATTAAATTGCGAGTCAGATCTGAAGGAACGGATCAAAATAAAAAAAGAACGAATTCTTTTAGAATTTTTAAAAGAATCGGAAAATAAATGCAGGGTTTTTTTGCATTTACAAATAAGAAAGCGTAAAAACCAAAAGTCAATAAAAAGAAGTATTGTGTAATTTGATTAACCTTGCAAGAAATGGGTAGCCATTTTGTGATACCACACTTATTACAGATTCGTCTGTTCTAGAATAAAGAAAGATTATACTGTTGCTCTAGTTTGTCTTTTCATTTAAGTGAGATGGCCTTAATTAAATTGTTTCAGAAAGGAATTGTGTAACACAAAATTGTTTCCTGTTTTTTATAGTTTTTTTTTTTTCTTATAACCTAAGATGAAATTTTAAAGTGCTATTCTCCATCTAGCTGAAAAAGAACTTCAAATTAACTATTCGAATGTTTTCAAATATTTATCATTGCACCATTCTTTTTTCATTTGTGTTGTAATCAGTTACTTAATCGAATAAAATGTGAAGTTAAAAAAATGTTTTAACGAAATTTTGTGAACTTGTAATTATTATTGTATGATACAAATACGTATTATTAGTTTTTCATGATTTTACCAAGTAAAGAATTTTTATAAAATTCAATAATATTATCCAATTTTAATTTATTGACTTAGAGAGTTTGTTTTATTCAGAATATGAAATCGTCTGAAAAGAAAAAATCGTTTTGTGAGTCAGAACAGCATACGAAACGCCATATTAAATGAACAACGATTTTTTTCTAGTAGCATTTATGTAATTACTTCTGAAAAAGTACCGAAAAAAAAATCTTCTTTATATTAATAGCGAAATATATAGCAGAATATGAAATCGTTTGAAAAGAAAAAAATCTTTTTAGAACTCAAAACAGCATTCGAAAAAGATATTAAATAGACGACGATTTTTTCTACTAGAATTTATGTTATTACTTCTAAAAAACGAATACCCGAAAAAAAAGAACACCCGTTACATGAATATTGAACTATATATCAGAATATGAAATCGTCTGTAATGAAAAAACCGTTTTTAAAATTAAAAACAGCAATATTAAATGGACCACAATTTTTTTCTACTAGAATTTATGTAATTACTTCTAAAAAAGTACCAAAAAAGAATATTCGTTACATGAATGCAGAAATATAACTCATAATATGAAATTGTCTGAAAAAAATCGTTTAGGTATGAAGTTTTTCGTTTGGTATTGAGTATTGAGTCATTGAATTTGGGTATTGAGTCAAAAAAGCATGTGAAAGGCGATATTATAAAGAACGACGATTTTTTCTACTAGAATTTATGTAATTACTTCTTTAGAAGTAATAAAGTGTAAGTAATAAGTACAATATAAGTAATAAATACATTAAAAAGTGACAAACAGCTTTACTTCCAAAACCTAATAAAAATAATTACAAACTTTTGGACAAATAAAACTAAATTTCATTGTGTTAACACCACTCGACCTTGTTTTATTTGCTTTTAATCAAATCAGACAGAAACGTGTTTTGAGTTTCCATCCTCATCTAAAAAAACGTGTTTTGAGTTTTGAAAAAAAGAATAAAATAATTTTGCTAAAAGAATACAAAAAGCAGAGTTTGAGTGTTTGCTGTATAAAAACAAAATCAATTCTTATATCAAAAATACTTGGGGAAAAAAGCAAATGCAACTTTTTTTTCACCATAAAGAGCATTGCAGGAAGGAAGCTTTATTAAATTGCGAGTCAGATCTGAACGAACGGATCTAAATAAAAAAATAAAAAAAAAGAACGAATTCTTTTAGAATTTTTAAAAGAACCGGAAAATACATGCAGAGTTTTTTACATTTACAAATAAGAAAGCGTAAAAACCAAAAGTCAATAAAAAGAAGTATTGTGTAATTCGATTACCCTTGCAAGAAAAGGGTAGCCATTTTGTGATACCACACTTACTACAGATTCTTCTGTTCTAGAATAAAAAAAGATTATACTTTTGCTGTAGTTTGTCTTTTCATTTAAATGAGATGGCCGTAATTAAATTACTTCAGAAACGAATGGTGTTACACAAAATTGTTTCCTGCTTTTTATAGGTTATTATTTTTTTCTTGTGACCTAAGGTGAAATTTTAAAGTGCTTTTCTCCATCTAGTTGAAAAAGAACTTCAAATTAACTTTTTGAATGTTTTCATGTATTTGCCATTGCACCGTTCTTTTTTTTTCATTTGTATTGTAATAAGTTACTTAATCGAATAAAATATGAAGTGAAAAAATATTTACAACGAAATTTTGTGAATTTGTAATTAATATTGTATGATAATAATGCGTATTATTAATTTTTCATACTTTTTACAAAGTAAAGAATTTTCATAAAATTCCAAAAAAGGATCCAATTTGGTTTTATTAACTTAGAGAGTTTGTGTTATTCAGAATATGAAATCGTCTGAAAAGAAAAAATCGCTTTATGAGTCAAAACAGCATGTGAAAGGCAATATTAACTGGAAGACGATTTTTTTCTACTAGAATTAATGTAGTTGCTTCTAAAAAAGTAACGAAAGAGAATATTCGTTGCATGAATATCGAAATATATTTCAAAATATGAAATTATGTAAAAAGAAAGAATCCTTTTAAAACTCAAAACAGGATGTGAAAGGCGATATTAAATAAATGATGATTTTTTTTCTAGTAGAATTTATGTAATTATGTCTTAAATAGCATTACATAAATATCGACATATATTTCAGAATATGAAATCGTCTGAAAAGGAAAAATTATTTTAAAACTTAAAATGGCATGTGAAAGGCGATATTAAATGGAGGAGGAGGATTTGTTATACTAGAATTTATGTAATTACGTCTAAAATAGTACTACATAAATATTGACATATATTTCAGAATATGAAATCGTCTGAAAAGGAAAAATTATTTTAAAACTTAAAACGGCATGTAAAAGGCGATATTAAATGAACGATGGTTTTTTTCTAGTAGAATTTATGTAACTACTACTAAAACAGTACCAAAAAAGAATATTCGTTACATAAATATCGAAATATATTTCAGAATATGAAATCGTCTGAAAAGAAAAAAATCGTTTTAAAAATTAAACAGCATGTGAAAGACGGTATCAAATAGACGACGATTTTTTCTACTAGAATATATGTAATTACTTCTAAAAAAGTACAATAAATCGTGGCGAACAACTTTACCTCCAAAAACTAATAAAAATAATTACAAATTTTTGAATAAATAAAATTAAATTTCATTGTGTTAACACCACTCGGCCTTGTTTTATTTGCTTTCAATCAAATCAGACGGAAACGTGTTTTGAGATTCCATCCTCATATTCTAAAAGAATACAAAAGCAGAGTTGGAGTGTTTGCTTTATAAAAAAAATCTATTCTTATATCAAAAATACTTGCGGAAAAAAGCAAATGCAAATTTTTTTTCACCATAAAGAACATTGGAGGAAGGAAGCTTTATTAAATTGCGAGTCAGGTCTGAAGGAACGGATCAAAATAAATAAAAAAAGGAAGAATTCTTTAGAATTTTTAAAAGAACCGGAAAATATATGCAGGTTTTTTTTACATTTACAAATAAGAAAGCGTAAAAACCAAAAGTCAATAAAAAGAAGTATTGTGTAATTTGATTACCCCTGCAAGGAAAGGGTAGCCATTTTGTGATACCACACTTATAACAGATTCTTCTGTTCTAGAACAAAAAAAGATTATACTTTTGCTGTAGTTTGTCTTTTCATTTAAGTGAAATGGTCGTAATTAAATTGTTTCAGAAAGTAATCGTGTTACACAAAATTGTTTCCTGTTTTTTATAGGTTTTTTTTTCTTGTAACCTAAGGTGAAATTTTAAAGTGCTATTCTCGATCTAGCTGAAAAGGAACTTCAAATTAACTTTTTGAATGTTTTCATGTGTTTGTCTTTGCATATATTTTGTTCATTTGAATTGTTATGACTCACTTAATCGAATAAAATGCGAACTGCACAAAATTTTATTAATTATATTTTGTGAACTTGTAATTAATATTGTATGATAAAAATACTTACTTATTATTAATTTGTCATCCTTTTTACCAAATAAAGAATTTTTATATAGTTCAATAAATGTATTCAAGTTGGGTTTTTTGACTTAGAAAGTGTATTATTAAAGTCTTAGTTATTTAATTAGAAATTTTGATTATACAAATAATATCTTTTTAGAAATACATAATACTTCTATTTTATTGCTTTAAAATAAAAGTATTATGTGTTTCTAATTTGCAAAATGTAATAATAAACAATTCTTATTAGTCTAAATCTATCATTTTTTATAAAGTAATACAAAGTATTACCAATACTGAAATTTTTACCCAATTCAACAAGTAAACTTGTAAGTATTAACATTTACTCAATATTAAAATGTGATATTTTAAACCAGTGGTGGACTTCCTTCAATATTTTTCTGGCCGTGAGATTTATCACATTTTTACAAAATATATTTATTTTACAATGGTTAAAGTAATGAAAACCAATATATTAAAAAAATACATTATGTGTGCATCCATGTATTCAAAAATTAACTGTCGAAATTATGAGAAAAAATGAACTTTAATTTTAAAATAATATTCTTGTGAATATGTGACAAAATATATCATGAATTGAAAGAAGTTTAAATCTTAACGATAGATTAAATTAAACGATAAATTAAATTTAAATCTAAACGACATTTGATTAAATGATTATGTATTCTATCATAAAATTACAAAGATTTTGTAATAAAATCTTTACAACGTCTAGCATCACCTACTAATTTATTCAATCAGTAATATTTATAAACTACTATAATACAGATACCCACTATATAACCTAGAATTTAAGATTGGTAATCTATAAAAGTTTCTAGATGGAGGACATAAAAGCCAATACCTTTAATGTGTTCAATTTCAAAGATTTAACTAAATATGGGGTCACAATTTAGATCGTAACAACTTAAATGTTAGTAACTCTTACTAAAATGTAATTAAATGGAACGTAGCCTTTTCATAAATGTCTCCCGATAAGTTTTATTATGTAAATATAGTCCTTTTGAATAAGGTTATGGCTTTTATTTTAAGTATGCTGTTCCTCATATTCATTGAAAATCATAATCTTTATTAATCTATATTCTTTGTAGCAAATAACTATGGAGATATACATCAGGTATTATTTTAAATTATTTATTTATAACAAAATAAAAGATTTATTAATTATATTACAATTACAATAATTTGGAATCTTTAGATAATATTTTGTTTTTAAAGCTTATGTTCATGCTGACTCATGATGTAGTCCATAATGTCTCGAGCTATACTAGACCTATAATGGCTTTACCACTTTAAATTCTATTTACAAGCATTATTTCTATATATAGAACTATATTTACAATGAAAGGAAAATTGAAGATATAAATTAAGAACAGAGATTTTCAGAGTTTTCCGGTCTACGACGAATCGAGTCCAACTGGTCTGAGGCAGACCTCAATTATTACATGGCGTGATACGCGAAACCACAAGGCGCTCACTTTGTAAACAGGCGGAAACTCCAACATGCTCAATCACATTCAGAAGAAAAGAACACTTCTAGTCTACTCGTAGCCGAATCTTCTTCTTATTCTCCAAAATCCTCCCTTTAAGAACATCTGTCAAGAAGAAGGACAGCTTCCCTCACTTCTCGTTGGAGAGGACACTTTCTCAGCCAATGGTCAATCCCCAATCACGATGCAACAACTCATGATGTAGTCCATATTCCATCTGTAATTGTTTCGACCTGTGAAGTTTGCACAGGCAATCGCTAATTTCATGAGGTCTCATTATCCATGACACGATATCTGCTATCAGATTTGAGTGACAAGTTGTTCTCAATAGTATATAGTATGTGGGATTCGGTATATGCTTGTATGTTGTGCGGGGATCGGGTATTCTGCATCGCGCATTCACTGGGCCTTGACATGTGGAAATGAAGTTTAGTGATATTAATCTTCGCGAAGTCGGGAAAATGGATGACGAAATATTAAAGGTTTGACTTATTTTGAAATTAATAATTCTGTTATAATTGGAAAGCAAAGTTATGATATAATCGCAAACAATACTTTTTTTGCTACAAATGCTTCATGGTAGAGCAAGCAGTGTGTCAAGATGATATGCTCATGTACATCAGTTTTAACTTTTGTTACAAAGCCAACATTCCAACCTTTAATTCTTCTAAAACCATCTGTAACAGACAAGGCCGCAACAACCTTGTTGTAAATCCTCATATGGGAAAAATTCATCAATTGTTTCATTTTCAGGCGACCATCCAAAGAACGATAAAACACTAGCGCTTAATCAATCTTTGTTTCATATGTATGTTTTACATCAAATAACAAGCGTGTTAAATTAGAAATATCAATTTGAATTTTAATACAATTTAATTTCCGAGCACAATAATAATATTTATGTTATGTAACTAAATCTATATTTTTATCATTACTAATGCTTAACTAAGCAGCCGTCTAAATCATTCAATAATTAGAGATGTTTTTATGTTAATGGCATTCCTTAATTCATGCTTCTGTTGCCAGTTGCTTCCTCAGATTGAATTGTAAACTTTGGCTCTTTCTAATCATATTAACTAGCTGTAAAATTGAACATTAATAATTTAAGAAATCTTTTTGGAAGAGGTATCATTTGTTAAAGATATTTCACGAATTTTAATACCATATTTTTTTAATATATTATTACAACCTATTTATTGTATAAGACAACACAAGGTCATCCATTGTGAAAAGCTTTTTTTTAAATTTTTTACAAATAAGTAACTCGTTTTGCAAAACGCAAGTAAATATATTACGTTGGCAACAGATAATTAAAGTGGGTTTTTTTTTGTTTATGGCAGTACGTTACCAATTTGCAACAAAACTTTATCTTTAGATTGTTTTAATGATTTCAACAGCGAAAATTTATTACAAATTAAGCAAATAGGCTGTTTCATAGATTTGTGATTAACATAAAAAATTCTAACTGACAAAAAATAATCTTTATATTTTTTCTTGTTTTGTTAAAATCCACATTTGCCAGTAATACTACTCGCTAACAAGGAAACTGTTATAACAACTTTTTTTTTTCAATTCCTTCTATTAGCTCACACTCTCCCTATATATATCTTGTTCAAATTTTCAATCGCTCATAAAATACATTTTATTCATCATGTTAATAGAGTTATTCATGATGTTATAGTTAGTTATTCATGATGTTAATAGAGTTTGTTCAAATATTAATTCAGTAATTAAATTTAATTAATTAATTTTATGTTTTTTAGATTTAAGTTGCATGTATCTATCAATAGATGGGGCCAGATGAACTTAAAAAACAAATGAAAATTATTTATAAAGGACTTTCTACAATGTGAAAAAAAAGTAGGAATTGACTTTAAAAAAATTGTTTTTTATATTACTTGTTTCTATTTAATGTAACCACTTATATATATATATATCATTCTAAATTCTTGTATATCCAAAAATTAATTCCTTTATAAAATCTAATCATTGTAGTAAAATATTAAAATTGTGTCATAATATTTAGGCTTTTTAGAAAGTAAATTAAATTTAATTACTTATCCATAGGACCATCTTAGAAATCTTAAAGTTGTTCTTCCCAGTGTGTAAAACTGAATAACCAGTTATAATTTACACAGTTATAATAAATAGGAAGATAAAATTGTTATATATTTAACTGAGGAGAAATTCAATTTTGTTGATATTTTTCAAACATAATTATAGTTTTTAAAAATATTTTTGAATAATTGGATGATTTCACCAATCATATAATTGGTAACTGGCCTATGGCCAATTGGTTAGTGTTGTGGTGTCCTTTCATGCTTCAATTTCCAATCCTGACTGTGGCATGGAGGTTTGTTAGTGATGTGAAATGCACGTTATATTGTAAGTCGCAGTTTAATTAGCCTAAAGTGTGCAAAAAATGACCGTACAGCGACAAATCATACCAAACCTGCTTTGGAATCTGTCAGTATTCAGACGGCCATGGTCCAATATGGACTGTAGTGCCGGGGAGTTAATTAGTTAGTTAATAATAAAAACTGTAAAATTTTACAAATTATATTGAGCTCATCAAGTATCATTTCACATATAATAGCGGGGGAAAATATATCATTGTCTTTTTACAAAACAAAAATAAATTTTTAAAATATAACGAAAAATATTTCGCCATTGGCTTTTTACAAAAAATATCAAATCATTTTTTAATTTAAAAAAAAAATAATATTTTTTTGTAAAAGGCACGTCCACATTGAACATCACTGGAATGAAAGTTATATTTATTATTTTGTTCGTTAAGTTATGGAAGCAAATAACTTCTTGTTTCCAATGAAAAATCGAACAAACACTATCAAACGCCATTCGAATGTTCGAACATTTTATATTGAATTCCATCAAAACATTCTCTTATTGCTTTGTCTTCACTGTGAAGCATTGGAAAGTGTGAAATCTCTCCCAAAAGAAAGATTATAAAGAAAGACTTCTAGAAAAAGAAGAAAAAAGATAAATATTGGAAAATAAAGATGGAATCGTTGCTTCAGGGAGAATCAATGTCATCTCAAATCCTCACTCTGAGCTCAATCTCTATCATTTTTGAAAAGTTTCGAAAAAGTTTCAAAGATCTTGTTGACTCAGATTCAAACCGACAGAGAATAGTAGATTAATACATTTTACCAATAGGCATATAATTTAAAGAGGATGATACGGATCTTATGAAATTAATTAATAAGTTTAGTAACTCCATATAAAGAAAAATTTGTAATCTATAAACGTTTTAAAAAAAACATTTCTTGCGAAGTTTTTTAAAAAGAGAAATTTGAGACAATATAATTATTATAAAATTCTAAAATAAAATGTTTTTTTACAAGTTTTAAATATTTGTGATTTGAAATAATGTTTACATCTGTTTTATACATTAATTAATTAATTTCTTCTTTAATTCAATTATGCTAAATTATTAGGCTATCTTTGTTAAGGAAATTAATAAATTAATTAAATCTAATACATTTTGTTAATTAGTTGATATGGAAGAAACTTATTAAGATTGTAAACTTTCTTTAGAATTTAACGGCAAGGATGCTTTGAAAGAAAATTTCCATTGTTCTTCAAAGTGTTATAATAAGTTTATAATAAGATAGATTAAGATAAGCATATTCGTAATTTGTTTTAAAAAAAAAACAGATTATTTAGGAGAAGAGTTTTTAGAGTGCTGTTAGGAGAGCTGTTTTTAAAACATACATGTTAAACTAATTAATTAACTACGTTGTTTAGATTATAATATCAGTTCTCTGGCTATGAAAAAGAACGAAATGTAAATATCTTATTAATCAATTCCATTTAAAACTTAGAACTTTTATAACACGAAAGTTTTAAATATTAGAGACTTAAATTTATGATTTTGCGTTTACTTACATTTTGTGACTTGCGAAATGGGTGTAAAGTTTAAAAAAAAAAAAGAATACTCTTTTAAATCGAAACAAGCAAAAGATTTAACGACAGAGTTTTTATTTTAGATAATTTCCTATCTTTGTAATTATTTTTATGTTTTTTAGTAATCAGTAATATTTATTATTTATTCTTTCCTGATGCTTAAGATTCTTAAAAAAATTGATGAAAAGCACGCAAAACACTCCATGATAATTCTTTTACCGGAAGAGCATTTACAATATCATATAATAATAGATTCCATCCAAATAGGGGCTGTAGTGGCAGGGAGTTCGATAGTTTATTAACAATAAATACTATAAAATTTTACAAATTATATTTAGCTCATCAAATATCATTTCACACATAAAAGAGGAAAAAATTTATCATTGCTTTTTACAAAATAAAAATAATTTTTTAAAATATAATGAAAGTCATTTCGCCATTGGCTTTTTACGAATAAAAATATCAAATCATTTTTTAATTTAAAAAAAAGAATATTTTTTTTTTGTAAAAGGCACGTACAAATTGGACAGCACTGGAATGAAAGTTTTATTTATTATTTTGTTCGTTAACTTTTGGAAGCAAATAACTTCTTGTTCCAAATGAAAAATCGAACAAACACCATCAAACGCCATTCGAAAGTTCGAACGTTTTATATTGAATTCCATCAAAACATTCTCTTATTGCTTTGTTTTCACTGCGATGCAATGAAAAGTGTGGAATCGCTTCCAAAAGAAAGATAATAAAGAAAAACTTCCAAAAAAATAAAAAAGATAAATACTGGAAAATAACGATGGAATCGTTGCTTCAGGGAGAATCAATGTCATCTCAAATCATCGCTCTGAGCTCAAACTCTATCGTTTTTAAAAGAAAAAAAAGTTTGGAAAAGTGTTTTGGAAAAGTTTCAAAGATCTTGTTGACTCAGATTCAAACTGACAGAGAATAGTAGATTAATACATTTTTCCGAAAGACCTATTACTTAAAGAGAATGATACGGATCTTTTGAAATTAATTAATTTTAGTAACTCCATATAAAACATTTTTAATCTATAAAAGTTTTAAAAAAAACATTTATCGTGTAGGTTTTTAGAAAGAGAAATCCGAGAGATTATATTTATTATAAAATTCTAAAATAAAATGTTTTTTTACAAGTTTTAAATATTTGTGATTTGAAATAATGTTTTCATCTGATTTATACATTAATTAATTAATTTCTTCTTTAATTCAATTACGCTATATTACTAGGCTATCTTTGTTCAGGAAACTAATTAATTAATTAAACCTAATACAATTTGCTAATTAGTATTTTTGAAAGAAACTTATTAAGATTGTAAACTTTCTTTAGAATTTAACGGCAAGTACGCTTTGAAAAAAAATTTCTATTTTTCTGCAAAGTGTTATAATAAGTTTATAAGAAGATAAATTAAGATAAGTTTATTAGTAATTAAAAAAAAAAGATTATTTAAGAGAAGAATAGATTTGTTCAGTTTTCAAAACATACATGTTAAACTAATTAATTAATTACGTTGTTTATATTATAATATCAGTTCTCTGATTATGAAAAAGCACGAAAAAAAATGTAAGTATCTTATTAATTAATTCCATTTAAAACTTAGAACTTTTATAATACAAAAGTTTTAAATATTAGATTTTTAAATTTAGGATTTTGCGCTTACTTACATTATTTCTGACTTGTGAAATAGGTGTAAAATTAAAAAATAAAAATGAATACTCATTTAAATCGAATTTAATAAAACAGTTTTTCCTTTTAGATAATTTCCAATCTTTATAATTATTATTATGTTTTTTAATAATCATTCATATTTACTATTTATTCTTTCGGAGTGCTTAAGATTCTTAAAAAAATTGAGGAAACGCCCGCAGAACACTCCATGAGAATTCTTTTACCGGAAAAGTATTAACAATATCATATAATAAAAGATTCCATCCAAATATGGACTGTAGTGGCAGGGTGTTAGATAGTTAGTTATTAAAGAAAACTATAAAATTTCACAAATCATATTAAATTCATCAGCATGCCATTTCACATATAGTAGTGAAAAAAATATATCATTGACTTTTATAAAACAAAAATACTTTTTTTAAATATAACGAAAGTAATTTCGCAATTGGCGTTTTATTACAAATTAAAATAAATGAACAAAACATTTTTGTAATTTAAAAAGAGAATAATTTCTTGTTTCTGAAAAGCACATATACTTTGGACAGCACTGGAATGAAAGTTATATTTATTATTTCGTTCATTAACTTTTGGAAGCAAATAACTTCTTGTTCCAAATGAAAAATCTAACAAATAGTATCAAACTCCATTGGAACGTTCGAACGTTTTATATTGAATTCCATCAAAACATTCACTTATTGCTTTGTCTTCACTGCGATGCAATGACGAGTGTAGAATCGCTTCCAAAAGAAAGATAAAAAAAAATAAAAACTCCGGGAAAAAAAGTAAAAAAGATAAATACTGGAAAATAAAGATGGAATGGTTGCTTCAGGGAGAATCAATGTCATCGCAAATCCTCGCTCTGAGCTCAAACTTTATCGTTTTTGAAAAGTTTCGGAAAAGTTCCAAAGATCTTGTTTACTCGGATTCAAACTGACGGAGAAGAGTAGATTAATACATTTTTTCCAATAGATATATCGCTTAAAGAGGAGGATACGGATCTTAGGAAATTAATTAATAAGTTTGGTAACTCCGTTTAAAAAAAAATTTCAATCTTTAAAAGTTTAAGTAAAAAACATTTCTTCACATCTATAAAATTTTAAGAAGTAAAAGTTTTTAATTTGAAATAAATAATTTTTAAAAGTAAAAAAACATTTCTTGTAAAGTTTTTGAAAGGAGAAATTCGAGAGAATATATTTATTATAAAAATATAAAATAAAATGTTTTTACAAGTTTTAAACATTTATGATTTAAAATAATGTTTCCATCGCTTTCATACAATAATTAAATATTTAATTAATTAATGTTTTCTTTAATTTAACTAATGCTTTATTAGTAAGTTATCTTTTCTAGGGAAGCTAATGAATTAATTAAACCTAATACATTTTATTAATTAGTTGTTAGGAAGGAAACTTATTAAGAATGTAAACTTTCTTTAGAATTTAATGGCAAGAACGCTTTGAAAATAAAAATTAACGTTTTTCTTCAAATTTAATTATAATTTTATAAGAAAATAGATTAAGATAAATGTATTACTAACTTTTAAAAAAAAAATCAGATTATTTAGGAGAAGAGTTGATTTGTTTTAATTTTTAAAGCATGCAAATTAAGTTAATTAATTACATTGTTTGGATTATAATATTAATTCTCTGGCTTTGAAAAAAAAGACAAAAAATGTAAGTATCTTATTAATTAATTCCATTAAAAATATTGAGTTTTTATAATACAAAATTTTCAAATACTAGAGTTTTAAATTTATGATTTTACCTTTACTTACATTATTTCTGACTTGTGAAATGGATGGAAAATTAAAATAATAATAATAATAATAAAAATAAATACTTTTTTAAGTCGAAACGAACGAATGATTTAACGAAATAGTTTTTCTTTTAGATGAGTTCCTAACTTTGTAATCATTTTTGTGTTTGTTAATAATCATCCATATTTATTATTTATTCTTTCGTAATGCTGACTGACAAATTTCGTTTCGTTGACTGACAAATTTAAATTTATAGAGTGTAAACATGCTCTTTTAAAAACCTATAATCATGTTCAATGACCAAAAAAATCCGTTAAGCTTCAATTAGCAACATGAATATTACAGTCACCAACGAAAATTGTATTATATTCACAATTTTTTATTAAAAGATCTGAACTCTTAACTGCAACGTTCACTCTGTATTTTAGTTTTGTAACTATGCTTCCTCCTACGCCCTGGCAAGGGCTTCCCTCTGATGCGTTCAGGAGAAATGGTCAGTCAGTCTCGAGACTCTCCTCCAAGAGGATATAGAGCTTACCCCTGAGCTCACTGTGAGAAATGTTTAATTGGTGTACAGTCACTCACCCTGAGAAGAAATATATTTAGAGCAGCCCTGCATATTGGTTGGCCTAAAGACTCTCCCTCGGAGAAGAAATATATTTCGCGCAAACCTGCCCGTAGCCGAACTTTAGTTTTCAGCTCAGAAGTGAAGTCCTTCCATGAAGTATAATTATATGTCTTTCACTTTAAATTCCGTATTAAATATTGTATGAGTATAATTATATGTTTGTGGTGTTTGTGCGTGTGTAAATAAAACTGTGAGTTCTCAAACAGGTGCCTCAAGTATCTCAACCCAAACACACGCATTTACAATCTACCTGCACAACGTGGCTCCGCCTTATCTTTACACTACAATATGGCGCCCGAACAGGAACCTTTACCACACCAGTAGAATCTGGCATCCAACGGGCGCCCCGCCCATACATGCAAATTACAATCTGGCCCCTGGACAGGGATCTGTATCAACACTAGTATTATTTATTCAATTACCCATTCGTGTTCTATTGCAAATCATATTTCCTTCCCATGTGTTTTTGACCATGCCATTTTTATGATTTTCATCAAAATGCATAAAAAAATAAAAACCATAAAAATAAATACTCTTTTAAGTGTAAACGAAAGGAAGATTTATTTTAGGAAGGAGGACGAAAGGAAAGGAAGATTTATTTTAGGAAGGAGGACGAAAGGAAAGGAAGATTTAGATTTTCTTTTCCTATCTGTGTAATCATTTTTATGTTTATTAGTAATCCCCCACATTTATTGTTTGTTTTTTAGTGATGCTTAAGAATCTTTAATAATGATGAAACACACTTGAAAAAAAGCCTAAATCTCCAAGAGAGTTCTTTCACCTGTAGACCATTAACAATATCGTATAATAATAAATTCCATCACGAGTTTAAGATTTCAGAAAGTATAATTATTTCATCATTTAGAAGTTTTTTAAATAAAACTTTTGCCCATATTTTTCAAATTTTAGATTTTTTGTTAGCAGTATTTTTTTTTTTTTGGTGATGCCACGGACCCCCTAGTAGTGTTGAGGATTTGAAGTTAATAGATCATTAAAATGGATTAGCCAGACTGTTCTTCTAGTTTAAATACAGAAGATTATGTTAGTATTATTATACTATTTGGTCCATTATATATATACTCCAGAGAACACCCAACAATTGAAGCAGATTCTCATTGATGAATGGGAACTCTAATCTCAACAACAATTGAATAATCTGGTTAGAACGGTTAAACGATGTTAAGTAACCATTGCAATTGAGGGAGGTCATCTCCGTTACTAAAAGACATATGTTTGTTGTTATTCTCTTTCTTGGGCAGACAAGCATTTGTGCCTAAGACACTCTTTATTTTTATTTGATTAAATATTGTATGTTTTTTATTCGTTTTTTCATCATTAAATCCTTTGCATTAATCTATATTAATCCTTTAAGTGCAAATTACTGTCTCTGTATTCATGTACGTATGACTTTCATATCTCTTTAGTGATCTTTTGATTTTCGAAAAAAGATACAGTCGTTGTTTAAGTATTGCAAACCAGAATAATTTCACAATGTACCCTTTATTACCAACGTTAAATCATTTAGTCTATAGTACATAAAAAAAATTGTTTAAGTTGGCATACGTTCGCATGAATGAAAGTATTTCTTAAATTCAAGAACATACCAACTTTTGAACATAAAGTCTACTACACATTATTTAAAATTACGTGCTACACATTATTTACATATGTACTTTTAACTACATATCATTTACAAATAAAAAAGTTTTGTTTTACAGTATTTTCCCGGCATGATATGTAGAGGTTGTTGGAATCACATTTTCCTCTATTATATTGATGATTAATTAAGGTTAACTTTATAATATTAAAAATAAATTCATAAATTAAATAAATGACATGAAACATCATAAAAGCTGACATATTGGGAATCAGTTGGAATCATATAAATTAAAAAAAAAATTATATATGCACATTTGTGCTAGCGCCTTGAAGCTGTTAATGTGCTATAGTTTTTAATTAATTAAAAAGAAATTTTGGATAACTATTTTTTAAAAATATAATTGGTATACTTATGATTACAATCTTGGGGAATGAATTGCCACTGTTAGCAAATATAAATTTGACGCTTTTAATGAAGTTTATGTTCAAGAGTAATTTTTTCGTCTCTTTATTTCTTTGAATAACAATTTAATGTTTCAAAATTTTCGTTCATAAAGAATTTATGTCTTAAGTTATAAAAAAAAAAGATTTTTTATAATTCAATATCTTCCTAGGTTTAAGTATTTTCAACTGTTAATGATAATGTAATTACCATATAATTAACGAAATAAAAAATAAACTGTAAATATTTCTTAGTAAATTCTTAAGAACTCTGTGAACAATTACTGACAATTTGCAAATAAAAAAATTTTGTTTTAGAGTATTTTCTAGACTTGAAATCTATACATTATGTTGATTCTTTGAGGTTAACATTATTATATTAAAAATAAGTTACATAAAAAATTAAAAATAAATTAATTAATTAAATAAAAAAATGAAATATCATAAAAGCTGACATAGTGGGAATCAGTGGGAATTACATAAATTAAAAAAAAAAAATTTAGCATGAACATTAGTGTTAGTGTCTTGTGGCGATTCAAATGTTATAGTTTGTAATTCATTAAAACGAAAATTTTGTAAATTTATTTTTAAAGAATTGAAGAAGTAGACATATAACTGCAATTTTGGGGAATTAATTGTTAATGACAACAAATATAAGTTTGATGCTTTTAATGAAGTTTCTGTTACATAATAGCCTTTTTACCTCTTTATTTCTTTAATAACAATTTAGTGTCTTAAAATAATCGTAAATAAAAGAACTCATGTCTTAAGTTAGAAAAAAAATTATTTTTTATAATTCAAAATTTTTTAGGTTTAACGTATTTTTAACTACAATGCGTTGTTAACGATGACTTAATTACCATATAATTAACGAAATAAACAAAAACTATAAACATTCCTTAGTAAATTAAGAACTCTGTGAATAATTACTGAGACAATGAGAAAATTAAAAATTGAATTCATGAATTTCAAATTTGCACTGATAAGTATCAAAACATTCAGCAAAAAAAGAACTTAGAAAAAAAAAGGTTAAATTAATGGTCCTAATGCTCCATGTGTCATATTTTTTTAGCATGAAAGCAGATGCAAAAGATCCCGAGATAAGACGACGGCATGTCTTGTAAAATTTACGACCCGGGCATTATTATAATTTTAAATATAATAAAAATTAAACTAATGACTATCATTTTCCGTCCTCTTTGTTACCCTGTGACGATGATAAAAAAATAGATAATCAGTTTTAACATAGCCTATGATGTCGCTAATTACTTTTGTACACAAAAAGGCGGGGGTCTTTAGTTAAACTCATAATGCTTTTCTGTTGAGATGTTTTACGAAGATACCATTTTAAACATTTCGTACAAACAAGTAATATAAAATAAAATTTTTAAAGATCAATTCCTACTTTTTTTTTCACTCTATTGCAGAAAGTCCTTTATAAATAATTTTCATTCATTTTTTTAGTTTATCTGATGCCATCTTTTGGTAGTTATATGCAACTTAAATCTAAAAAAAAACTATAATTAATTAATTAAATTTAATTACTGAATTAATATTTGAAAAAACTGTATTAACATCACGTGTCATCCACTGCAAGTTAAAAAAAATGTATTTGAACTTCAGTGGATGAATAAAAAGTATTTTATGAACGATTAAAAATTTGAACAAGATATATATAGGAAGAGTGTGAGCTAATAGAAGGAATTGGAAAAAATAGGTAATCAGTTTTAACATAACCTATAATGTCGCTAATTACTTTTGTACACAAAAAGACGGAGTAATGTCTTTAGTTAAACACATAATGCTTTTCTGTAGAGATGTTTTACGAAGACAACATTTTAAACATTTCATACAAAAAAGAGAAAAAATAAATAAAATTGCGAGAACGTGCATTCCAGTCATTATAACAAAATTTATGTGAAGGAAGAAATAAATTAGTTGTAATTAATCTAACATGTATTAATAGTAAATGTCATAAAATAATTATTTTATAAGATAATATTATAATTTTTCTGAAAAAATCTAAGACTTTTGTGATAAATAATAAATAAAAATAACTTAATATTAAAAATATATTTATATTCCTATAAAATGTTTAATATTAATACATATTAGTTGTGGGATGAAAAGTTATATTTTAATTGATTCTAATAAGCCAATATACCGTAAGGTATAAATATTTGCTTTATGTTTTAATAAAACTGAATTTTTTTTTCCTTTATACTAGAGTAAATCAGTTTTATAAGCGTATATATTACGTATTGTTTTAAAACTTTATATTTACAATGAATATTTTATTAATTCTAATTTAAAACTATAAAAATAAGCTATAAATATACAAATTTTATTAAGATAAGTGTTATTGTAATTATAAAATAATTTCAAAGCAACCCCATCCAATAAGTAATAATTAACCTTGACATATTGTAGTAAATTTATCTTATTGACTTTGTCAGTAATGAACACCTTCGAAGGAAAAAACTTGAAAACTTCCTTCCTCATTAAGGATAAATAGTTAAAATCGCATTTATTTCAAAATTTTCATTAGAAAGACAGAAAAAATATTCAGAAATAAAATGAGTTTTATTTTCTTTAAATATTTTAGGAAACATTTAAAGTTAGCAAAGTCCATAAAGTAAAATTACTCCCATATGTCAAGGTTATTTATTACTTAATGGAAGGGGTCAAATAAAAGACTTTAAAGGCTAACTGCTCCATATTTGTGCTCTACAATAATACACGAATGTCTTCAAAAATTATAAATTTCAATCTGCGATACATTTTCGACTTGTTTTATACATAATTTTAATTGACAGTATTTTTAATGAAAGAGAAATAAATAAAAAAGGCTAAAAGCAATTTTTAAATGTAAACAATATAATTTTAAAATTTTACTTTTAAAAAATATGTAACTGTAAAATATTTACCACAAAACTATTTTTTCAATTTAAAAATCTATTTAATAGTTTTGTTCTATATATTCTTTCGAATTATTTATTTTGCGATATCGTGTATTAAATTATTATATCGTGATATCATCTTAATGATGCAGTGTAACCTCGCTATAGAACAGTTGTTTAAGTTTCCGTTTTGAAATTGAAATTAATGTAGGTTTTTAGTTTTGTTGATTTTGTCCTAAAACTTTATTTCACTGGTTTTTCTTTTGTTCCCTAAACGTTTTCTTTTCCTTTATTGGATAACATCAGGACGAATCAGTTGTTAAAAGAGCCATTTTTTTCAATTCCTTCTATTAGCTCACACTCTCCGTATATATATATTGTTCAAATTTTCAATCGTTCATAAAATACTTTGTATTCATTCACTCAAGTTCAAATACATTTCTTTTGAACTTGTAGTGGATGGTACTGGATGTTAATACAGTTTTTTCAAATATTAATTCATTCATTAAATTTAATTAATAAATTTTAGTTTTTTTTTTAGATTTAAGTTGCATATATCTACCAATAGCTGGAGCCAGATAAACTTAAAAAAAATGAGTGAAAATTATTTATAAAGAACTTTTCTGCAATACAGCGAAAAAAAAAAGTAGGTATTGACTTTAATTTTTTTTATTTTTTTTATATTACTTGTTATTTTTTATTTCTTTAAAGATCTTACATAAACTAGTGGAAGAAAAGATAATACATGTAAGCTCTAAACAATGTCAAGATCTTTTTATTTTAGATAGTTTTTTTTACAAATATTTTTAAAGATAAAAGTCATTCATGTCTGCCTTTTTTATTCTTTTTATATAGACAATGTTCTATTTTTCTAGAATAAATAAATATTTTTTAATATTTCGTTTCAACAGCATAGATGATACTTTTTAATAATTTTCTTGCATATGCCTTCGTACAAATTAATAATATTTCGTTTGTCATCTAATTTTTGAATGCCAAATAATAAAAATTAATATTTTTCTGTATTTAACATCATTTATGCATTATTTTTATACTTATCATCATTAATAACATCATAATTTTTATACTTAACTTTTATATTTAACGTCATTTATATATTAATTTTCAATACTTTTTACACTTTTCTTTTCTCTTTGTTTTATAGCAAACGTTTTTATTATTACTGACTGTACTTGTTTCAAAATTTCTCCATTTTGCATTAGATGAACAAATTTGTACACTTATCAGACTAGTTATTTCTAACTCAGGATATACACTGAAGTGACAAAAGTCATGGGATACCTCTTAATATCGTGTCGGCCCTCCTGTCGCCCGGCGAAGGGCAGCAACTCGACGTGGCATGGACTCAACAAGTCGTTGGAAGTCTTCTGCAGGAATATTGAGCCATGCTGTCTCGATAGACGTCCATAATTGTGAAAGCGTTGATGGTGCAGGATTTTGGCCACGAACAGACCTCTCGATGATGTCCCATAAATGCTCGATGGGATTCATGTCGGGCGATCTAGGTGGCCAGATCATTCGTTGGAATTGTCCAGAATGTTCTTCAAACCAATCGCGAACAGTTGTGGCCCGGTGACATGGCGCATTGTCATCCATAAAAATCCCATCGTTGTTTGGGTAAATGAAGTCCATGAATGGCTGCAAGTGATCTCCAAGTAGCTGAACATAAGCATTTCCAGTCAATGTTCGGTCCAGTTGCACCAGAGGACCAAGTCCATGCCATGAAAAAACAGACCACACCATTACGGAGCCACCACCAGCTTGAACAGTGCTTTGCTGACAGTTTGGGTCCATGGCTTCGTGGGGTCTGCGCCACACACGAACCCTACCATCAGCTCTTACCAAGTGAAATCGTGACTCATCGGACCAGGCCACGGTTTTCCATTGATCTAGGGACCAACCGATATGCTCACGTGCCCACGAGAGTCGCTGCAAGCGATGTCGTTCTGTCAGTAAAGGCACTCGAGTCGGTCTTCTGCTGGAATAGCCCAAGAAAGCCAAATTTCTCCGCACAGTTCTAACAGACAAGTCCCTTGTACGTCCCACATTGATTTCTGCGGTTATTTGACGCAGTGTTGCTTGTCTGTTAGAATTTACGACTCTTTGCAGACATCGCCGGTCTCGGTCGTTAAGTGCAGGCGGTCGACCACTGCGCTGTCCATGGTCGGATGTTATGCCTGAAATTTCATACTCTCGGCACACTCTTGACACAGTGGATCTGGGAATGTTGAATTCCCTAACGATTTCCGAAATGGCATGACCCATGCGTCTAGCTCCAACTAACATTCCGCGTTCAAAGTCTGTTAATTCCCGTCGTGCGGTCATCATCACTTCAAAGCCTCTTCACATGAATAACTTGAACAGAAATGAAAGCTCTGCGAAAGCACTGCGCATTTATACCTGTTCTACGCGATGCTACTGCCATCTGAAAAGTTGCATATTGCTATCCCATGACTTTTGTCACTTCAGTGTATATATTCTCATAATGCATATTTACATACTTTTTTATAAAATGACATTCATGCATTTATTTAAAATATTTTTTGATTTTATCTAGCGATATTTTGCTAGATAAAACAAAAATATGCTCACGCAGCTTTAATTAATCTTAGAAATAAAAATTTTCTTAAATAAATAAATACTGCTATGTAATCTTGCATTTGAATTAGAAAAATCCTGAAATTTGCCCTGAATTTATTTTTATATAAATATAGGAAGGACTATGAAAGTATATTTGAAACATTATTAACCAATTTAACTATTTTCAAACAATCTATAAAAGGAAATATTAATTATCGATGTTTTTACATTTTTGTTTATGACTTAGATACAAAGAAACTATATCCTATTCAGGTTTTATACATAATAAAACCTGATTAAACATTAAATGAATTATTATGCAATTACAAGGACGTCTTCTAAATTAAATTTCCTAGCTTGGATATGACAAAAATTGTAGCGTAATGATAAAACTTTGTTTGTTTTTACTTAAGTTGCTACGACACTTCAACAAAAATTTTAATTACAATAAATATGTGCTAAATCTAATCCAAAAATAGTTACAATACATCATTTAATATTTATCTTGATTTTTAAATTTGGTGAATATAAAACCAC
Source organism: Caerostris darwini (assembly GCA_021605075.1). NCBI lineage: Eukaryota > Metazoa > Arthropoda > Arachnida > Araneae > Araneidae > Caerostris > Caerostris darwini. The sequence continues at coordinate 22,192 of BPLQ01010518.1, read as the reverse complement.
TCTTAAATTGAAAAATTTGTAAGTGTGCATCAATACCTTTCACATGATATAAAATAATATAAATGTTATTTACGTTTACATTTTTCGAAATTTATAAAAATAAGTACAAGGAGATTGCTAGAAGACGAAAAAAAAACATTTATGATTTTACAGAATTTAACGCGACACAAAAGAATTTTTAAAATATATACATCTCTAATATTATAGAATATGTTTGTTTCATTTTTATCCTATAAATTTATAAGTTAAATATTTTTAAATTAACTCTTTCACAAACCGTTTAAAAATTATTTAAAAATATTCCCTATTGTTACCACCTTTATATTATTCCTATTTCCCTTTTGATATTTCAGCTTACCAAATTTTACATAAAATCCACGCAGGTCGATTTCAAAATATCTTTTCCATGGCTTGACGTTAAGGGTCATATTAAAGATTATAAACCAGAACTTAAACCAAAATTCTTTGACATTTATTGCACGAATTTCCAAGTCAAAATTCACGATCCATTGCAAATAAACAAATGGGAGATTCGTAGGAATTTTTCTCGGAATTTTTCTTTGAGAACGTTTTGAGAAATGTAAACTACGAGTTCTTCTGGAAAATTCACAAGAAAAAAAAATAGAATGTGAGATCGGTTGAATTCGGAACAGATTCGAATTTACGAGAATCATATCAGAATTTATGTCGCTCGGAAACGGAGAGTTATGACTGGAACTGTAAAACGCCCTCTTGATTTTTTTTCGAACATTTTACGAGCGGGGATGTTTCGACCGAAGAAGGCAGACACCTACTTTCTATTAAACGATTTACATCTAAAATTTCGAATTCTTTGGCTTTTTCATTGCTTAATTTCGAACAGCATCTTACTTGAAGTAAGTGAAGAGAAGTTTTATATTAAATGTTCTTGTTCGAATAAAAATTTTGAGGAGATTAAGTTTTTATTGAAATTCATAAGTACTGTTGTAAAATTGAATATATTTCGTGTCAAAATTGATTTTTACAAGTTTTTAGTTTCATTTTCTGGTATAATGGTTTTATGCAATGCTTTAAAATGCCTCAGCTCCTAAAAAATGCATACGTATTTAATTTTAATTGAGTTCAAATACCTGGGCGTTCATATTAATGATCAAAACGAAATGCAAATTGAAATCAGAGCTCGAATTGCAGCAGGGAATCCTACTATTACACTTTGTTTGGTCTATAGCTGTACGGTCATTTAATTTTAAGTGAGTTCAAATACTTGGTCCAATGAGTTCAAATATATGGGTGCTCAAGTTAATGACCAAAATGAAACGTACCTTGAAATCAGAGCTCAAATCGCAGCAAGAATCCTGCTATTACGAGCTACAAAAGATGCTAATATCTTCTTCGCAATAGCCTCAGGTGGGCCTAGGCTCTCTGCCTGCAGGCATATTTCGAGACAGGAATTATTTCCTTTATTTATGGTGCAGGGGTGTCAGCCCTACGCCCAATGCTTTACGATGGTATTAGATCTGTACCTATGATTTAAAGTGGACTCCGAACCACTATAAACATCCATGGCACCTGTGGCTCCGAGTGCCAGAGCACTAGTCTCTCGATCATCAAGCCTATGCTGCTAATATTCCCATATTTAAATAGAAGGTTAAATATTCTTGTAAACAGACTCATCATCAGGTTATTTGTTTTGTATGGTTTGTATGGTTCTGAGACATGGGCTATAAGAAAGTGTGATGAGGAGTTGTTGAGAGTATGGGAGAGAAAAATTTTGAAAAAGGTTTTTGGAGCAGTGTGTGAAAACGACGAATGGGGAATTAGTTCAAAAGAAGAGATCTATGATTGTTACAAGAAATCAGATGTAGTCACGGAGATAAGGAGAAGGAGAATCCAATGGCTGAGTCATGGAGCCATACAGAACGACAAGAAGATTCCTTAAGGAAAACCCCACTGAATCTAGACTCAGAGGAAAACCAAGAGTTAGACGGGTAGATCAACTTGAAGACAGGAAGAAACACTAACTGGAAACAAAAAACAACAGATTGGTGTGGAATGGCGAAAATTCTTCAAGGAATTCGGGCCCTTTAAAAAAATAATGTGTAATTTGTGCTAATAGTAGAACAAACGATTATGAAGATGATTTAGTTTTAAGTGGATTATTTGTAAGATCAATTTAAAATAAATATGGGGAACTCTTAAGTAGGATTATATTTCTATTGCAAAATGAGTGTGAATCTATATAAAGACAGAAAAAGCAATGCTTGTTGTATTAAAGTAATTGTGTTTAGAATTATCAAAAAGTAATATAAAAAGTAAGTCAAGATTTCTAATAACTAGTAATTATGAATGCAATACAATACAATGCAACAATATTATGCAATAACTATATATGTATTGCATAATGTATATACAATATAATAATTTTAATAATTGGAATTATGTATACAATACAATAGGTTTATACAATACAACAAGTTTGTTATTACGCAGATTAGTGAAAATTATACGTTTAGTACTTTCAATAAAAATGGAGGTATTTAAAAATTTGAGATTTTAAAAATATCTTATTGTAACACAAAGAAACATGTAATCTAAATACAGATTTTCAAAATATAATATTTATTAATTTATAAACATAATTTTAATTCAATATAATTTATTTAAACCCATATATAATTTTTATATTTGGCGTTGGGTGTATGCATTAAAGCACTTGTTATTAAAAAGGAGAAAATTTTGTGATTATAAACTTTTATTACAAAATATTTTCAAACGTTTTTTTTTCTTGTGTGTGTAAAAGCAAAGCATTTTAATATTAGTGAATACAAATATTACATTAATGAAACAAAACAATGTTTTAAAATAATTCGAAAAAATAATTTTTAATTATAATCTAGTATATATATTTTATATTTGATAATTAAAGAATTTCTATCGTTTGTCTGCGTAGATTTATAATTTAATGATAAAATTTCAATTTTCTAATGATTTTAAGGAAGAATTAATGCAACTAAATGTAAGTTGTAATAATTAAAATACCATAAAAATTTTATGTTCTTTGGGTGAAACAATTAAACATTGTTATAATACAATTAAAACTGCAGTTTTTCATTTTGAATTACCTGGTAATTATTCATTGCTGTAGAGACCTTTAATCTTTCTGCATGAGAATTTAAACTCTGCCAAAAAAATAAACTCCTAGTTATTTCTTTCTTAACTCCGCCATTTCTTAACACATAAAGAATTTCTTTTAAAAAAGAATAAAGCGAAACACTTTCTTAAAAAAAGCAATTTTATGCAAAAACATCTAAGCTTATATTAAGATCATAGTTTATCGCCAGAATTAAAAAAAAATAGAAAGAAAGAGAAGTTGTTTTAAATTTACTTTCCAACCTTAATATACTCTCCAAAAATAAATCTCTTTAATCTATTAACTCTCCATATAAAGAAAAACTTCTTTTCCCGTTTTAAAATAAATAACTTTTTCCAAAAAAATTCGATGGTAGTGAACAAACGAGAAACATTATTAATATTTTATAAGAAAAAATTTTTCCTTGTTGCAAAGAGTAGCGAATCTGGCATCATTCCAAAAAACGGATTATCTTCTTCTTTTTTTGAAATCGCCAGGTGTTACGGCTCACCTCAACTCAACTCTCATTTATCCCATCAACCCAAAGAGATGGAATCTGTTCTGAATACCAGATGCCTTTTCGTTCCTTTTTGCTGGCATCATCTACAGATGTTTCCGTTCTGGAGAGTTGAGTGGTTTTTCGTCAATGGAGATCTCAGAGAATGAAAAGAATCTTCGTGGTGTAATATCTGTTCGCACTTGAGTTATAAATATAAGAAATACACTACTTCAGCCTATTCTTTGTGAACGAGAGTTCTTTATTATTTTAGCATTCAATTCTTCCAGGGGAAAAAATCATATATGAATAATTATTAAGTTAATGTGAGTATTTTTGAACAAAATCAACTTAATGGCAATTTTTTGCGTTAAATTAAGAATAAATCTTTATATTTATGAAGTTGGTTTTAATAGTAAGTTTAATAATAATTCATGCGTTAAACGTTAAAAATAACATCAGATCTGTTAAAATCTTTAATTAAAATTAATTATTTTTATTTCGGATATAGTTGTGAAAATATTGAATATGTTTATGACTTATATCACGGAATATGATAATTGTGCACAAATTCATAATTTTCTCTTGCTGACAGACGAGGACAACCTTCTACACAAAATGTTTTCAAATTTACAATATCATGTGTTACGGCTCACCTCAACTCAACTTTCATTTATCCCATCAACCCAAAGAGATGGAATCTGTTCTGAATAGCAGATGCTTTTCGTTCCTTTTTGTGACATCACCTACAGGTGGTTTCTTTTCTGAGGCGTTGAGTGGTTTTTCGTCAATGGAGATCTCAGAAAATAAGAAGAATCTCCATGGTGTAATATCCGTTTGCACTCGAGTTATAAATATGAGAGATACAGTTCTTCAGCCTATTCTTTGCGAACTACTGTTCTTTAATATTTTAGCATTCAGTCCTTCGAATAATTATTAAGTTAATGTAAGTATTTTTAGACAAAATTAACTGAATGGAATTTTTGAGATAAATTAAGAATAAATCTTTATATTTATGCAGTTGGGTTTAATATCAAGTTTTTACAAGCGAATAAAACGTTAAAAATATATTAGATATGTTAAAAACTTTAATTTAATTTTTAAAAAAATTTTATTTCTGATATAGTGAAAATACTGATTATACTGATTATATTTACTGATTAAATGATTACATTTAGTGATTAAATGAAAATACTGATTATATTTACGACTTGTATAACGGAATATGATGTTACTTTCAAATTCATAATATTCTCTTGCTAACAGACGATGACAATTACAGAAAAGTTTTAACTTTTATAATATCACGCAATTAATGCCTTTTCGTTTGTAAAACAAAGCATATTAACGTTACTTAAAATAAGTATTATAATAACAAAATAAAACAATGGTTGTAAGTACTTAAAAAATTAGTTTCAATTATAATATAGTATATATTTTTATATTTGATAATTAAAGAATTTTAATCATTCGTCTTTGTGCATTTATAATTTAATGATAACATTTCAATGTGCTACTGTTTTCAAGGATAAATTAATGCAACTTAATGTAAACAATTGCAATAATTAGAATACCATAAAAAATTTATGTTTTTTAGGGGAAACAATTAAACATCGTTAGAGTACAATTAAAACGGCAGTTTTTCATTCTGAATTACTTCATACTCATTATTTACTGTAGTGACCTTTAATCTTTCTGCATGAGAATTTACACTCTGCTAGCAAAATAAACTCCTAGTTATTTCTTTCTTAATTCCACCATTTCTTAACACATACGCCACAAAGAATTCCTTTTAAAAAAGAATAAAGCGAAACACTTTCTTGAAAAAAGCAATTTCATGAAAGAAACATCTAAGCTTACACTGAAGTGACAAAAGTCATGGGATAGCAATATGCAAATTTTCAGACGGCAGTAGCATCGCGTAGAACAGGTATAAATGCGCAGTGCTTTCGCAGAGCTTTCATTTCTGTTCAAGTTATTCATGTGAAGAGGTTTTGACGTGAGGATGACCGCACGACGGGAATTAACAGACTTTGAACGCGGAATGTTAGTTGGAGCTAGACGCATGGGTCATGCCATTTCGGAAATCGTTAGGGAATTCAACATTCCCAGATCCACTGTGTCAAGAGTGTGCCGAGAGTATGAAATTTCAGGCATAACATCCCACCATGGACAGCGCAGTGGTCGACCGCCTGCACTTAACGACCGAGACCGGCGACGTCTGCAAAGAGTCGTAAATTCTAACAGACAAGCAACACTGCGTCAAATAACAGCAGAAATCAATGTGGGACGTACAAGGGACTTGTCTGTTAGAACTGTGCGGAGAAATTTGGCTTTCTTGGGCTATTCCAGCAGAAGACCGACTCGAGTGCCTTTACTGACAGAACGACATCGCTTGCAGCGACTCTCGTGGGCACGTGAGCATATCGGTTGGTCCCTAGATGAATGGAAAACCGTGGCCTGGTCCGATGAGTCACGATTTCAGTTGGTAAGAGCTGATGGTAGGGTTCGAGTGTGGCGCAGACCCCACGAAGGCATGGACCCAAACTGTCAGCAAGGCACTTTTCAAGCTGGTGGTGGCTCAGTAATGGTGTGGGCTGTTTTCTCATGGCATGGACTTGGTCCTCTGGTCCGAACATTGACTGGAAATGCTTATGTTCAGCTACTTGGAGATCACTTGCAGCCATTCATGGACTTCATGTACCCAAACAACGATAGGATTTTTATGGATGACAATGCGCCCTGTCACCGGGCCACAACTGTTCGCGATTAGTTTGAAGAACATTCTGGACGATTCCAACGAATGATCTGGTCACCTAGATCGCCCGACATGAATCCCATCGAGCATTTATGGGACATCATCGAGAGTTCTGTTCGTGCCCAAAATCCCGCACCATCAACGCTTTCACAATTATGGACGTCTATCGAGACAGCATGACTCAATATTCCTGCAGAAGACTTCCAACGACTTGTTGAGTCCATGCCACGTCGAGTTTCTGCACTTCGCCGGGCGAAAGGAGGGCCGACACGATATTAAGAGGTATCCCATGATTTTTGTCACTTCAGTGTATATTAAGATCATACTTTATCTCCAGATTGAAAAAAAAATAAAGAAATGAAAGTTGTTTTAAATTTACTTCCGACCTTAATATACTCCCCAAATAAATCTCTTTAATCTATTAACTCTCCAAATAAAGAAAACCTACTTTTCCCGTTTTAAAATAAATAACTTTTCCCAAAAAACTCGACGGTAGCGAACAAACGAGAAACATTATTAATATTTTATAAGAAAAAAAATTTTCCTTGTTGCAAAGAGTAGTGAATCTGGCATCATTCCAAAAAGAGATTTTCTGTCCTCTTTTTTTGAAATCGCCAGGTGTTACGGCTCACCTCAACTCAACTCTCATTTATCCCATCAACCCAAAGAGATGGAATCTGTTCTGAATACCAGATGCCTTTTCGTTCCTTTCTGTTGGCATCACCTTCAGATGTTTCCTTTCTGGTGAGTTGAGTGGTTTTTCGTCAATGGAGATCACAGAAAATGAGAAGAATCTATATGGTATAATATCTGTTTGCACTTCAGTTATAAATATAAGAGATACGCTACTTCAACCTATTCTCTGTGATCAAGAGTTCATTATTATTTTAGCATTTAATCATTTCAGAAAAAAATTATATGAATAATTATTAAGTTAATGTCAATTAACTGAAGGGAATTTTGTGTTAAATTTAGAATAAATCTTTATATTTATGAAGTTGGTTTTAATACTAAGTCTTCAGAAGTGAATAAAATGTTAAAAATCACTTTTGATTTGTTAAAAACTTTTATTTAATTAATTTTTTTTTTTTAATTTCGGACATAGTTTGGGGAAATATTGAATATGTTTATGATTTATATAACAGGAATTGATGATAATAATAATAACATCAATATTAATAATATGATAATTCATAATATTCTTTTGCTGACAGAATATGACAAAACCACAAAAAATTTTCTATTTTACAATATCATGCAAATAAACATTTCAGTTTATGGGGGAAATATTTATTTTAAAAGGCACATTTGTAATGATTTTAACACCTTAAATGAAGCCTTGGAGCTATAGGGCTAATAAAAAATTGGCCACACGAATTGAAAAAGCTTATTTTGAAGTTGGCAAATGAAAAAGATCGGAATGTGTATGCATGTAAAAGACAAACAAATATATAAGCTCTAAAGTTTCTCCGAAAATAAAACGAATTCTTTATATGTCGCTACTGGAAGATTGGTATCCTTTACGTTGTAGTAGACATAATCCCAATCCCCAAAGAGTGGTTTTTTGTGTGGCGACACATATGGATTTTCAGTGTTGATATTTGAAAAAATTAATATTTGATATCTGATATTTGAAATCATTGATATTGAAAGCATTGGTATTTGAAAACAATGATATTTGATATCTGATATTTGAAAACATAAAAATTTGATATCTGATATTTGAAGAAAAAAAAAAATTTGATATCTGATATTTGAAAACATTGATATTTGATATCTGATATTTGAAAACATTGATATTGAAACATTGGTAATTGATATCTGATAGTTGCTACCTGATATTTGAAAACATTGGTAATTGATATCTGATAGTTACTGCCTGATATTTGAAAACATTGGTAATTGATATCTGATAGTTGCTACCAGATATTTGAAAACATTGATATTTGATATTGAAAACATTGGTATTTGAAATCATTGCTATTGAAGATATTGGTATTGGAAAACATTGATATCCGATATCTGATAGTTGATACCTGATATTTGAAAACATTGATATTTGAAACATTCATATTTGAAAACATTGTGATAATCGTATATGAATTTAATCGTAATTTTTTAAAAAGATTCATCTTTCATACTATTTCTTTCTTATTGATTCTCAATTTTTAATTAATTTTTTTAATTATCTGCTATTGTCTAAATGTATAAATAATCACAACTGTTTTTCAAGATTCTTAAAAGCCACATTAAAACTCCACTAATGAACGTGAATTTGAAAGCAAAGAAACAGCAACATGGTTTGTAAGATAAATCTCACAAGCATGCTGGTATTTCACGCTTTAATTTCGGAACCACTCTTTTCTCTCCTTAATTAAGGGGAAGCAATTAAAAATCTCTTAACCTATTTTTCTTAATCGATTTCTTTAAAAAATGCCACTAACTGAGTTCAGCATTAACAATGTGTTTCCGTAATTATACGTGAATCTCAAAATTAATTTAAAAGTACTTACTTGTACAATACTTAAGAACACAAGAGGTTTGAAGAAAATGTTTTTCTCAAGATTGTTCATTAAAACAATTAAAAAGTGCCTCTTTTTTAAACAGGAGATGCAATGTTAATGTTTCTTTCATGGCTTAATTAAAATGATTGTAATGTTTTAGATTTATGTGATCTTTGTTTGGTTCTGCTTTGTTAAACTATTTGTTTCCGGGAAAAGTTATTTCATATTTGATTTGATGATATTGATTTCAGCTTAATTAAAAACTGCAATTTTATGATGCATATCGATAACTTATTTATAAAACGATTAGTTTATCAGTTTTTTACATTCTTGAAGAAAAAAATCTTTAAGAATTTCTACATTTTTGTTATTACTATGTAAATCAGGTTTTCTCAAAGTGTGGGTCATGACCTAGTATGGAATAGCATATAGAAGAAATATTTTTAAAAAATGCTTCATGCGCAATGACTGGAAATTAACTTTTTTTTTAATTATTTAATTTTTTAAAGTATTTAATTTTTTTTTAAATTTTTTTAATTATTTATATTATTTAATTATTGTTAATAATTAAACTAAAATTCTTTTTTAGTTCTAATTTTGTTATACTTTTTTTTTTTAGAATTTTGTTTAATATTTATGTGTTAACATCTAGAATGAATAGCAGGCTTGCATGGCTTCCGTTTATATTTATAAAAATAATCTTCAAGGTAGAATTGGAAAAAGAATTATCCTCCAGCGGCTCCTAATATGTCTTTCGTTTTCCATTTTCTACATTAGTTTTTCTTTCTCCATGATTATTCATTCATTATTTACAGTGTTTATTTAGGGTTTTTTATTTTTGACTTATAACAAAGAAAGCTGTTGTCTTGGTTACCAAGGATGATGCATTCTGCTGTAGTCTTCGCTTTGACTGTGATATTATTACAAATTCTGAATTTCTTAAAGAGAACTATTGCATGTTCTTTGTTGAAATTTTTTTTCTGCTGTTACTTCTTGACAAATAATTATGAAATTAACAAGATTTTCACATGAAATTCTTTTATTATATCCTTCAGAGTTTATTATTTAAAAATAACATTTTCAAATCATATATATTCAGCTAATATTTATTCTAAGAATAATAAAACGTGTGTATGGTTTATGGATAAATACTGTTTCTGTATTATTTTAAAAATAAAAATTAGCTGCTTTCTATGATGGGTTTTTTAAATATTAATAATATTTAATTTCCACACACAACGAATTATGTGCCTGCTGTCTTTATAGGCACTGTGCTTCGGTATGTGGCAATGAAGTTTAATGATTTGAATCTTTGCAAAGATGTGAAAATGGGCGACGAAATGTTAAAGGTTTGGCTTCTTTTGAAATCGATAACTTTGATACAATCGCAAAACATAGAATTTACACATGACAATACTTGTTTTGCTACAAATGTTTCGCGATAGATCATGCAATGTGTAAAGATGCTATGTTCGTATCCATAAATTGTAACTTTTGATACAAAGCTAAAATTCTAACCTTTAATACCCACCAAACCATCTGTAACAAAACCCGTTCGCAACAATTTTGTTGTAAATCCTCATATGGGAAAAATTCATCCATTTAAGATAAATGTCTTTCACTTTTAGGCGACCACCCAAAGAACGACAAAACACTAGTTTTCTTTTCTTCATACGCATGTTTTACATAAAATAACAAGCATGTTAAATTAGAAATATCAATTTGAATTTTAATAATATTTAATTTCCAAACACAATAATAATATTTATTTTATGCAACTAAATCTAAATTTTTATCATTAAAAATACTTAATTAAGCAGCCGTCTAAATCATTCAATCGTTATAGATGTTTTTGTGTTTATAATATTCCGTAATTCATGCGCTGTTTCCAGTTGTTTCATCCAATTGAATTGAAAATTTTGGCTCTTCCTAATCTTTCTAAGAACTTCTGAAATCATATGAACGTAAATAATTTAAATTGTGTCATTTACTGCTAATTGAATTAAATGATAATTACATCTGATATACGTATACATATATATATATATATATATATATATATATATATATATCATCAGTGGCGCATCACCCTATGGTTGGCCAAGGCCGTCTGCTTGCTGGCAGATTTCTAGACATCAGATGTTTTCTTTTTACCCGGTAGGGTTGTTAGCACTAGCCCAAGGCTCTACAGCCATATTAGACCGGGACTTAAGGATTCGGTACTACAAACACTCATAAAAGTTAATTTTTTCTCCTTTGAATTTATAATTATTTCCAAAACCTCAAGTCTAAAAATTGCAAAATATAGTAATTAATTATTTTTTTAAGGAAATAAATCATATTTTTTTGGCGACTAAAGGGTGACATGCTATAGACGGTGTCATATTTAATTGGACCCTTTAGATTACAATTTATTTTCCAAACTGTTGCTATTATATTATATAAAAAATAAATGATAACTGATTAAAGAGGGAAAAAAATCATTGGATATTCTTGAATAAATATGATTGTATTATTTAACAAATTTATCTTATTTAAAATCTCAAACTTTTAAGATTGCAGAAATTATTTTCTAAATTTCTTTCATTTTATCTTTCTGAATGTACCAAACTAAAAATGTTTTATCTTCAGTAATCTGACAATGCCGAATCATATCTGCTAGTTTCTGATAAAATTCATTTTAAACTTAACATATTTGTTAAACTACACCCTCATAAACTGAAATGAAAAGCAAAGGCAATTTGTTTTGTGTACGTTTAGAAAATAAATACTTTTCTTTATTTCTCTATTTGCAACTGGAAAGAAACATCACATTCGAAATCTTTCCCTTAAATGACGGAGTTGCTGAATAACTAACTCTTTTCGTCACGGCAAATCATTTCAGCACTAGCTTTTTAAAATAAATGGAGCAAGTCATAATGAATTCCAATTAAACAGTGTTAGAAAGGGAAAAAAAATGAAATAAAATAGTGTTAGAATGTTCCTTACGTATCGATAGGACAAGAGAAAAATGTTACATTTTCTGTGCATTCTGTGTTGAAAGAAGTTGCTTTAATACGAAAAGAATTTGGCATGGATCCAAATTATTAATATTTTGAGTTTCAGGTAGTAAATATTTTTTAAGTAAGTATTTTTAAAGAGTTAAACAAATATCAAGAAAGTTTTAATGTTTACTATTAAGAGGAAAAATATTCCGTTTCATTTAATGTTAAAATGTAAAATAAAGTTCAGTTGAATAATATTTTGAGATAAATTGTTTTGTTATATATAATGTTTGATGCGGTATATAATTTCGTTTAGATAATTATTTTGAGTAAAGGTTTAGTATAATGTTTCTTAAAAGTTCTGTAATTGAATATTATTTGGTGATAAATTGTTTTATTATTTATTTGGTGTGACATATTATTTTTTCTTAATTGTTTTGTGTAAATGTTGCTTATAAACTTTTTTAGTTGAAAAATATTTAGCGATAAATTGTTTTGTTATATGCATATTTAATGTGACATATTATTTTGTTTTATTAATTATTTTGTGTAAAGGTTTAGTACAATGGGCCTTAAATTTTGGTAACTTTTGTTGCGTGGCGGTCGTTTTGACAAATTTTTTAATATTTGGCAGACTCGGCCAAATCGTAAAATAGGGGCAATTTGGATTTGGCGACATTTTTGTGGCAGCAACTGGGTGATAAGTCGCCTAATGTAACCCAGGTTTTTTTGTACTGTTTGCAATTCGCTTCTCATACAATTGCAGCCCAATACTTGGCGCACTTTGACGAAACCCTTTTTGAAGTCAAATCCGAACGATCCCTATTCTGCGATTTTACCGTAGATTCTTTTAAAATTTAAACAAACTACAATTGACATATAGACTATTGTTAATAAAACATTTTTGACAAAGAATTATTTTTAGAAAATAGAAAACTTTATTTAATTTAAATAATTAAATAATACATTTTTTATTTAACTAAGGGAAAATATACAAATCAAGACAAGAAAAAATCAGAATTTTTAGTATCATTAATATATCTATTATTTATAGTGGAAAAAAATAAAGTAATTCATTTTATCTATAAAAATTATAAATGAAATTTAACATAATTTAAAAAAAAAAAAATAGCAAATTACCACATTAATATTTGTTTACAAACAAACATTCTGCCACTTAAATTAATTTATAAATTGAAACTAGCAGAATAATAATAATGCTCATTAAGATAGTCTAACATTCAAAGTGTAACCATCATTATTACTATTATTATTTGTTGAAAATTAATGGGCATTGTGTTGCTTTTATGTATGCCACGATCAGCCCACCGAGGAATGGTAAAGGGAGAACATTTCCTTTTGGGAAGACTTTTAGTGGTAATTGTTCCGCTTTTGCATGTCGTATAGAAGAAACTACGGAAACTCCCGCAAGGCAACTTGACTATCATGCGAGACGTTTTATCTACATTATTAAAACTGAGTCTTTCGTTTCTAAACGCAACGATTGTAACGGATACCATCAGGGGATTTAAACCGGAAAGCAAATTATTTACCATTGTGGTCAGATAGGAAACCACTTAAATTTGCTCTGCTTTTGTATTTCTGTGGCTATTTTAAACATAAATTATATTTTTGTTTCTTATCCTTCTTGGTCGGGTCAATAGTAACATTTTAGACCAAGTCTATGAACCCATGTGGTCTCATGGAAGGAAGGAGGGCGGAGCTTCAGTTGAAATGGAGCACTCGCAGGTAGAAATCTGACTTGACTCTTGACTGAAGAAGGAGGGCAGTGCCTTCCGGGAGGATTTTTACGCGAAACTACCCCGCATTTGTTTATCGTATGATAGGTAGTCCGACTAACGGGGCAAGATATTGAACATCACAAACGCCATCGAACCTCCTCGTTTTTTGAAACAGTGTCTACAACAAAGCCGCCAGCCGATTGAACCTCAATCCTAATGCTCATCAGCGTCGCACGTTGTCAATGTGCCACAAGTCAGGCACATAAATTATATATAAATTATATAATTTGTAGCATAAATTTTATATATTATACCAATCAAGTTATTTGAATCATTATTCATAATTCTTACTGTGTCCACGTGCTATTATAATATCATAAAACCAATTAATTTTCATTTTCATGTTATACCTCTTCCATCGAAAGACCATTAGCTTTAGTATCCAAAATAATAACTTAATTGGCCTTTTGTATTGAAGAGGTCAATGCTTTATTTTAATGGGGTATATTTATACTCAAAACTACCAGAATTTTAAATAATTTATCCCGCCACCTTAATAGTTTTAATACGCCAAAAGGGTTTCTGGGAAAGATAATGGATTCAGCAATTAAGCCACAGAAGAGCACGGGCAATAAAACTACATAATTTATTTCGCAGGTTTATCTGGAAATTCAGAAGAATCAACTTGGTGATATGTATGCCTCAACACGAACAGGAGTAATTTCTCTCACGTAGACAGAATTCCTCAATGCTGTATCCACTTTATACATATAAATTATAGATTAGGACTAATAAAAGGGCCTAATAGTTTGTTGAATGTTTTTACTGTGGTTTTATACTGGTGGCGTGACCTGCATACTAAGAATGGATTGCTTAAAGTTGTTACATAGTCAAAAGTGTTTAATTGAAATGAACTCTATGTGAACTGTATTAATAATGGGGAAAATCACTGATGTGATAAAAACGTGATGGACACTTTAAATTATATCGAAGTTAAAGTGGTTTAACAGACAACTATTTAATAATTCGTGGCTATGCATTATTTACCTTCAATTTTATATTCATAACTTTATAAGCTCATAATAAATCCTCTTGCGACCTGATGGCCAACTGGCTAGAGCTCTAGCCGTTGATACCAAAGGCTTACGGTTCGAATCCTGGTGGTAGTATGGATGTTTGTTAGGGGTTCGAAATCCACGTTAAACTGTAGGTGCTGATCTGTTTAACCGAAAGTGTGCACAAGATGACCATAGAGCGACAAACCAAACCATAATAAATCATCATATATGAGGATTTATTATGAGCTTATGTTTGTCTCATCATATATTAATAATCCTCATACAATAATGCTTAGAAATCTCCTAACTCCAATTGGCTAGTTCTCTGGTCTTTGATACCACAGGCTTCAGGTTCGAATCCTGGCAGTGGCATGTATGTTTTTTAGGGGTTTGGAATCCACAATAAACCGTAGGTTCCGGTCTGTTTAGCCCTCGTGTGCAGAAAATGACCGTACAGCGACAAACCAAACCAAATCATAAACTTATACTATTAAATTGCAAGATAAAACTGTTACCAACTGAGGAAAAATTTATCGATTATTTTAGTTTTTGTTTTTAGTTTACTTTACCCAAGGATGTAATAATGCAATTTTTCGTTCATAAATGTAAGTAAACTAAAATAAATATTTCTTGTTATATAATTTTTTGATCTTTAAAAGAACAGGGTTTATTAATAAATTTAATTTCCTATAATAAATTACTCAGAAACATTTTACATATTCTCACTATAGTTTTCTGTGGCCTGACGGTCAATTTGCTAGCGTTCTGAACTTTGGTACTTTAGATTCGAATCCTGGCGGTGACATGGAAGTTTGTGAGTGGTTCGGAATCCACGTTAAATTGAAGGTCTCGATCGAATAAGCCTAAAGTATGCACAAAATGATCGTAGAGCGACTAACCAAAACTAAACCTAGAATTTTCTTACAAATTGTATCAAAATACACGTTAAAAGTTTATTCTTTAATATTTTTTTAAAGAAATTCTTTATTATAAATACAAAACTTACATATGCTTTTGATATAAGGAATTTTCGACCTTTTTTTAGTACTTCAAAAGGCAAAAGAAAGTTTATTTTTGATTAATATACAATTTATTCATCGCTGATTGTATAGATAAATGTAAATCTTTTTATAAAGCATTAGCTTTTATTTTGTTTTTGCATTTCCTAAATTTTAAAAATTATATTACTAAAAATTTTTTTTTAACTTAATATTTTCTTGGTCTGCTGGGTAGTTAAAATTAAAATATTCTAATTTTTTAATATATTAATATTAAATTAAATATTATCTATAATAAATATTAAAAATATTAATATTACACGTAATAAATTAAAAATATATATATTTTTAATTGAATAAAACCCTTATTTTTATTGTTAAAGTTAGGTAATATGATGATTAACGATTATATAATTGTATTCTTTATAATGATTTTCTTTGTTTGTTTGTTTCTTTCAAATTTTCATTTATATAGTTTCAACATTAAGTTTGCATTTTTCAATATTTCTATTTATAAATAGTCATAGAGAATAAATCACAAAATAATAATTTTTAATTGTTATCAAATATTTTTCCTCTTTGATTCTTTGCAGTTTCTCCCAACATTTTTTTCAAATGAAATTCACCAGAAATAATTGTTGCTTATATTAAGGCAACACTTCTGCTTGCTGTTTATATAACAAACTTAATGAATGTTTCACGGTAAATTCAATGCTTGAAATAATATATAATTGAAATCTTATAAAATGCTGACTTACACTGCTTTTGAACAATGTGTTCATGCTGTAGCTTTCTTCACACGGAAAGAATTGTAGCATTCCGTTCCCAGGAGAGAGGAATGTAAAGATATCACTCAAATTTGACAGCAGATAAGCAGTGTCGTGGATATTTATACTACATGCAATTAATTTGTACGAACCCAGGAAAGCAAAGATTCATTATTTGTTGTGCTTCGAAATTAAATATTATTAAAATTTTAAAAACATATCATAGGAAACAACTATTTTTCAATTACTTCTATTAGCTCACACTCTTCCTATATATATCTTGTTCAATATATATCTAGTCCCATATATCCTATATCTAGTCCTATATTTCCTATATCTAGTCCTACCTATCCTATATATAGTCCTAATATTAATATATATATCTAGATTTTGACACATAAATATTAAACAAAATAATAATAAAAAATTCTGACGAAACCAGAACTGAAAAATAATTTTAAGTTAATTATTAACAATAATTAAATAATTTAATTTTTTTTAAAAAATTAAGTAAATAATTAAATAAATGAATAAAATTCATTTTAATTAATTTAATAGGATAAGTATTAATAATTGTTATAATTATAATGAATTAATTAAATAAAATTAATAAATAAATAATTTAAAAAATTCTAATGATTAAAAAAATGAAGAAAATGCAATAGGCGGTAGTGCGATAAACGGTAGAAATTCTAATGATAAAATTGTAGAATTGTAAAAAATATAATTATAAGAATGCAGAAATTCTAAAAGATATTTTTCTTTAAGTACGTAAGGAACTATTATAAACCAATCGTTTAATAGTTAAGTTATCGTGATATCATTAACGTAACCCCATAAAGCTGGTTGCTGTTTTTAATTAAGCTGAAATCAATATCGTAAGTTGTAAGTCAAATATAAAATAATTTTTCAGGAAACAAATCGTTGAACAAAGCAGAACCAAACAAAGATCACATAAATCTAAAACATTACAATCATTTTAATTAAGCCATGAAGGAAACATTACCGTTGCACTTCTTATTTAAAAAAGAAGCACTTTTTAATTATTTTAATCAACAACCATGAGAAAAACATTTTCTTCAAGACTCTTGTGTTCTTATTGCACAAGTAGGTACTTTTAAATTAATTTTGAGATTCACGTATAACTAAGGGAAACACATTGTTAATGCTGCACTCATTTAGTGGCATTTTTTTTTAAAGAAATCGATTAAGAAAAATAGGTTAAGAGATTTTTAATTGCTTCCCCTTAACTAAGGAGAGAGAAGAGTGGCTCCAAAATTAAAGCGTGAAATACCAGCATGCTTGTGTGATTTATCTTGCAAACCATGTTTCTTTGCTTTCAAATTCATATTCATTAGTGGAGTTTTAATGTGGCTTTTAAGAATCTTGAAAAACAATTGTAGTTATTTATCCCTTTGGACAATAGAAGATTATGAAAAATTTTAAGAACGAATTGAGAATCGAAATTAGAATAAGAAATAATGATATGAAGGACGTTTGCTTTTAAAAACATTACGATTATTACAATGTTTTCAAATATCAATGTTTTCAAATATCAGATATCAATGGGCTCCCAGATATCAGATATCTATGTTTTCAAATATCAGATATCAATGGGCTCCCAGATATCAGATATCTATGTTTTCAAATATCAGATATCAAATATCAGAAATCAAATAACAATATGTTCATATATCAAGTATCAAATATCAATGTTTTCAAATATCAATGTATTCAAATATAAATATTTTCAAACATCAAATATCAATGTATTCAAATATAAATATTTTCAAATATCAAATATCAATGTATTCAAATATAAATATTTTCAAATATCAAATATCAATGCATTCAAATATCAAATACCAATGTGTTCAAATATCAGATATCAAATACCAATGTGTTCAAATATCAAGTATCAAATATCAATGTTTTCAAATATCAATGTATTCAAATATCAAATATCAATGTTTTTAAATATCAGATATCAAATATCAAGTATCAAATATCAATGTTTTCAAATATCAATGTTTTCAAATATCAATGTATTCAAATATCAAATATCAATGTTTTCAAATATCAGATATCAAATATCAATGTATTCAAGTATCAAATATCAATGTTTTCAAATATCAATGTATTCAAATATCAAATATCAATGTTTTCAAATATCAGATATCAAATATCAATGTATTCAAGTATCAAATATCAATGTATTCAAATATCAAATATCAATGTTTTCAAATATCAAATATCAATGTTTTCAAATATCAGATATCAAATATCAATGTATTCAAGTATCAAATGTCAAATATCAATGTATTCAAATATTAAATACCAATGTGTTCAAATATCAGATATCAATGCTTTCAAACATTAGCACTGAAATTCATTCAAACATCGCCATCGCATCGAAATTCAAACATCGCCACACGAAAAACCGCTCTTTCGGGATTGGGAGAATGCTTACCATAAAGTGAAGACACCAATCCTCCAAAGGTGACAAATGGAGAATTCACTTAATCTTCCTCTGAGGAGAAACTTTAGAGATTCTAAATTTGTTGCGTTTTTATATGAGGACACATTCGGTTCTTCTTAGTTTGCCAATTTCAAAATAAGCTTTTTCAATTCGAGGGGTCAATTTTTTTATCCGCCATATCTCTCCAAGGCAGATGTTACTCACTTTGCATTACCCAGGGGGTGCGTGTAACTTGATGGTAAGCCACGGACGCGGAGTAACAATGCCCCCGCAGCGCTCTACGATTCTATTAGGACCGGGACCTACGGCTTAAAGTGGATTCCGAAACAATAGAAAAAACCAATAGAAATGGCAATATGGCAAATCGGGGATTCGCACCTGATACCTGTGGTACCGAACGCCAGAGCGCTAGAAATTCGGCCATCAGGCCCATTCCCTTATAACCATTCAAGATATATATTTTCAAATAAATTTTTTCCCATAAACTGAAATGTTTAATTACATTATATTGTAAATTTGAAAACATTTTGTGTAGAAGGTTGTCCTCGTCTGTCAGCAAGAGAAAATTATGAATTTGTACACAATTATCATATTCCGTGATATAAGTCATAAACATATTCAATATTTTCACAACTATATCCGAAATAAAAATAATTAATTTTAATTAAAGATTTAAACAGATCTGATGTTATTTTTAACGTTTAACGCATGAATTATTATTAAACTTACTATTAAAACCAACTTCATAAATATAAAAGATTTAATCTTAATTTAACGCAAAAAAGTGCCATTAAGTTGATTTTGTTCAAAAATGCTCACATTAACTTAATAATTATTCATATATGATTTTTTCCCCTGGAAGAATTGAATGCTAAAATAATAAAGAACTCTCGTTCACAAAGAATAGGCTGAAGTAGTGTATCTCTTATATTTATAACTCAAGTGCGAACAGATATTACACCACGAAGATTCTTTTCATTCTCTGAGATCTCCATTGACGAAAAACCACTCAACTCTCCAGAACGGAAACATCTGTAGATGATGCCAGCAAAAAGGAACGAAAAGGCATCTGGTATTCAGAACAAATTCCATCTCTTTGGGGTGATGGGATAAATGAGAGTTGAGTTGAGCTGAGCCGTAACACCTGGCGATTTCAAAAAAAGAAGGAAAGAAATCCCTTTTTGGAATGATGCCAGATTCGCCACTCTTTGCAACAAGGAAAATTTTTTTGCTATAAAATATTAATAATGTTTCTCGTTTGTTCGCTGCCATCGAATTTTTTGGAAAAAGTTATTTATTTTAAAACGGGAAAAGTAGGCTTTCTTTAGTTGGAGAGTTAATAGATTAAAGAGATTTATTTGGGGAGTATATTAAGGCTGGAAAGTAAATTTAAAACAACTTTTCTTTCTTTCTTTCTTTTTCTTTAGAATCTGGAGATAAAGTATGATCTTAATATAAGCTTAAAGGTTTCTTTCATAAAATTGTGTTTTTTTTTCAAGAAACTGTTTCGTTTTATTCTTTTTTGAAAAAAAATTCTTTCTGGCGTATGTGTTAAGAAATGGCGGAATTAAGAAAAAAGGTAACTAGAATTTATTTTGTTGCCAGGGTTTAAATTCTCAGGCAGAAAGATTGAAGGTAGCTACAGCAACGAATACGTATGAAGTAATTCAGATTGAAAAACTGCAGTTTTAATTGTATTCTAACGATGTTTAATTGTTTCCCTTGAAAAAAACATAAAATTTTGTGGTATTCTAATTATTGCAATTGCTTGCACTTAGTTGCATTAATTCTTCCTTGAGAACATTAAAACATTGAAATTTTATCTTTAAATTATAAATCAACAAGGACAAAAGATAAAACTTCTTTAATTATCAAATATAAAAATATATACTATATTATAATTAAGACTAATTTTTTAAGGACATATAAACATTGTTTTGTTTTCTAATTATAATAATTGTTTTAAGTAACGTTAAAATGCTTTGTTTTACAAAACGTTTTCTTTAAAAACAATTTGCAATAAAGGTTTTCAATCACAAAATATTCTCCCTTTTTAAAACATATGCTTTAATCAATGTATTCGATGTCCAATTAAAAAAATTAAATATTGTTTTAAATTAGTTATATTGAATAAAAATATTTATTATAAATTAATAAAAAGAATTTAAGATTTTCATTTAGATTTTATGTATCTTTATGCCACAATAAGATATTTTTAAAATCTCAATTTTTTAAAGTTCTACATTTTTATTGAAAGTACTGAACGTTATTATTTTTCACTCATCTTCATAGTAATACAATTATGGTATTGCAAAGTATATACATAATTACTAATTACTAGTAGGATT
Organism: Caerostris darwini; assembly: GCA_021605075.1. Taxonomy (NCBI): domain Eukaryota; kingdom Metazoa; phylum Arthropoda; class Arachnida; order Araneae; family Araneidae; genus Caerostris; species Caerostris darwini. The sequence goes on along the minus strand of BPLQ01010518.1, from coordinate 949 downwards.
CCTTGATTCGATTCGAACAAATTTTCAAGGTATATTTCATTTTGATCGTTAATTTGAACATCGTGTATTTCTACTCATTGAACTAAGCATTTGAACTCACTTAAAATTAAATACAAACTTCAGTAACATATATTTTAAAAATTGATGCAATTTAAAACATTCTATAAACGCATTGTACCTAAAACTGCAAATTAATAATGAATACAATCTTGTAGAAATCAATTTTAGCACAAAAAGTATTCCATTTTACAACAGTACTTATGAATTTCAATAACAACTTAATCTCCTCATAATTTTTATTCGAACATGAACATTTAATATAAAACTTCTCAACTTCACTTCACTTATTTCAAGTAAGAGGCTGTTCGAAATTAAGCAATAAAAAAGCCAAAGTATTCGAAATTTTGGATGTAAATCATTTAATAGAAAGTAGGTGTCTGCCTTCTTTGGTCGAAACACCCCCTGTCGTAAAATGTTCGAAAAAAAATCAAGAGGGCGTTTTACAGTTCCAGTCATAACTCTCCGTTTCCGCGCGACATAAATTCTGATATGATTCTCGCAAATTCGAATGTGTTCTGAATTCAACTGATCTCACATTCTATTTTTTTTCCTTGGGAATTTTCCAGAAGAGCTCGTAGTTTACATTTCACAAAACGTTCTCAAAGAAAAATTCTTACGAATCTCCCGTTTGTTTATTTGCAATGGATCGTGAATTTTGACTTGGAAATTCGCGCAATAAATGTCATAATATGTCTGGTTTATAATCTTAAATATGACCCTTAACGTCAAGCCATGGAAAAGATATTTTGAAATCGACCAGCGTGGTTTTATGTAAACTTTGGTAAGTTGAAATATCAAAAGGGAAGTAGGAATAATATTAAAGATGGAAACAATTGAGAATATTTAAATATAATGATAAAAAATGTCGAAACTCTAAAGATAAAATTGT